>OW679198.1:36597698-36829390 GCA_940337035.1 Agriotes lineatus
GCTTAGGGGGTAGGTATCTTGACTACTTGTAATTTTTCACATTTTGGGGTTTGGTCGTATTACTAACTTGTTCAGGTTATGTTGATTATTGGTGCTTCTTCCCTAATCAACTTCATCGTTCACGCGTTGCAGTGACCATCTTTCTTCTAGTTTTCCGATAACAAAGGTTTTTTCGGCCTCGCTTAAAACATAATTCGGCATTTTAAGTTGTAAAGGCAGAATGTCAGTTGTACAACTGACAGTTGAGTGACATTAATCCACTTGATAAAACCATACATACACAAGGCAAACAAACCGTGCAAATTGTTTTGGCCGGAATAGTGCAGTGGCTTTGATAGCATTCATAACTTAGGGAATTTCAATGTAAATGACTGCGCCTTATACGTGAAAAAAGACAAATCTGACAATTACATCGTAGTGCAGCACATACCATGCTGATCCTTAGCTAAATTTACCATTGACATTTCTTAATATGCTGTCAGACACACTAAAACTTTTTTTTAAATGCAATCCTACAGTCTTACCAGCAAAAGATATGATTGAGTTGTCTGCAACAGTTGTTTCATGCTGTCAAAATGCAACCTTGTCAATTACATAATTCTGAATAAGTCGATCAATACTTATGCTCTACTGACCCACGTATAGAAAATAACCGAAATGTGTAATTTGGGTGTATTTAAGACGTTTACAGTTAGAAAGATATGGATTATCCACAAAATTTTAAAATATTTTTATTTAAAGAAGGCAATTTTGAGATTATGTTAATAATTTTGTTGCGTATAACTTATTTTTAACGCTTAATTCATTTTTTCATGCATAGTTGAGTTTTCAAAGAGCAGCCTGTGACAACTGTTGGTGGCATTTATTTGGGCAGTAATTTTCAATATACAAAAAAGTAGTTAGAAACTGGAATTTTGTTTAGCCATTTAGAAAGTTCTGTCATCTGAATGTAAGAAAATTAAATATTTAAGGATTGCGATTGATGAAACGTTAAGTTTAAAAAACCATTTTAAGTCGATTAAGGCAAAGGTTGAAAGGAAAGTAGGATATGTGACAAAAGCTGCACGATCTTTGAGTATGTGGAGTAAAATTGAATTTTATAAATCTGTTATTACCCTCCATTTTGAATATTTGCGCTACATTGTTATATAATTTAGGAAACTGTAATACTATTATCAAACTACAAATACTTCATAATAGAGCAATTTTAAAATGTAATAGATATAGACTACATTAACTAAATAAAGTATGATCAAAAATTATTTTCATCTAGTATGGCCATCGAATAGTTCCTAATTTATGAATGCAACTACGGTTATACTTAATGTCAAAATTTGAAATTTGCTTGTAAGTTATAGTTGCATTCATAAATTAGGAAGTATTCCATGGCCATACTAGATGAAAATAATTTTTGATCATACTATACAGGGTAGGCCATTTTAATCGACTCATCCGAATATCTCCGTTGGTAAGTTGAATTAAAAAAAGTTGTGCAGACAAAAGTTATTCAGGACGATGGGGTTCATTTGACTGTACTAATAACTTTGAGCTGGGCGTCAACTTTCAAGGTCATTTGAAGGTCAAAATAATTTTTTTTAATGGGAACCCCTATTTTGACGCCGGATTTGGAAAAAGCGGAAAATTTTATGTCCAAAATGATAGTTTATAACTCGTTGGAGTGTCCTTGAAAAGGTTAAATCTTGAAAATTCGTCCAGAAGCTGTTTTTCGAATTTGGTGATTTAAGGGCAAAAAAATATTTGAGTAGACTTACGGGACAATAACTTTGACCATCTTGTCCTTTAGGTCAACTGTGAAGGTCATTTGAAGGTCAAAGTGATTTTTTTAAATAAAAATCTCACTATTTACAATAATTGTATTTTAATTCAAAATTAAAATTCGGACATAAAAGGGAATTTGAGGCTTCATTTTTATAAAAACGCAATTATTACATAAATAAAAAAAAATAAATATACATTTTAAATAATTAATATTAATATAAATTATGCAAGATGTATTGAAACTGGCCTCCTAATTCACCAGACTTGACATCTCCAGATTTTTGTTTATGGGGCTTCCTACAAAATGCTGTTTTCACACAACGTCCACCAACTGCAGCAGACATGATAGATCATGTCAATCAAGCTTGTGCAGCAATTTCCAGAGAGACTTTTGTTTTGAAGCAAATGGAGGCAACTTTGAACATTTGCTTTAATGATTATAGTGCTAGTAATAGTAGTGAGAGGCAAAGGAACTCATGGGAAACAAGCACCCCAAACGTGAGAGGCAAGGGGACTCACGGGAAACAAGCACCCCATACGTGAGAGGCAAAGGTACCCACGAGAAACAAGCACCCCAAACGTGAGAGGCAAGGGGACTCAAAATAAACAAGCACCCCAAACATGAGAATCAAGGAGATTCACGGTAAACAAGCACCCCAAAGGAAACAGACCTTACTACATTTACGTCGTTGTTTCTGGGTAATGCTAAAAGTAAGATTTAAGGGCAATAGTGAGATTTTTTTATTTAAAAAAATTACGATGACCTTTGAATGACCTTCACAGTTGACCTAAAGGACAAGATGGTCAAGGTTATTGTTCCCTAAGTCTACTAAAATATTTTCCGCTCTTTCCGAATCCGCCGTCAACAATAGGAGTTTCCATTAAAAATATGATTGTGACCTTCAAATGACCTTGAACGTTGATGTCAAGGTTAAAGTTATTAGTACAGTCAAATGATCCCCATCGTCCTGAATAACTTCTGTCTGCGCAATTTTGTTTTATCCGGCTTACCAACGGAGATATTCGGATGCGTCGATTAAAATGGCCAACCCTGTATATGTTGATCACCCTACAATTTATGAGTTTTAAACAAAGATGAATCTTAAGCATTCTAATGTTTGTTTTTAAATTAAAGAATAATCTGCTAACCATAACTATGTTAAAAATATCCACAGTTTACTGTTTACCTATCGACAAAAGTTTGTGTAGGGTGAAAGAATATAAGGAATGGTGTCTTTAATATGTACTGCAAAATGTAAGTTGAGTTGATTAACTTTTATGCTAAATGATGATTATACAGACAGATCAATAAAAAAACCAATTAGGGCAGGCTGTGATATGTGTTACACGTTTGGCAGTACTGAAGTGTATTGTCAGTCTATGTCAAATTCGAGATTAGTAGGTTAGGTTTTGTTTGTTGTTTGACATAGACTGACGTAAAACTTAACCTGCAAATCTCGAATTTGACATAGACTGACAATACACTTCAGTACTGCCAAACGTATAACACATATCACAGCCTGCTCTAATTGGTTTTTTTATTGATCTGTCTGTATTATCAAAAATCGATAAACCTAATCTTTAAATTGTCTTCTTTGAATCGAAATATCGTACAATTTTGTATATAATCCGCATTATTTTCTGCTGAAAATGTCTTAAATGCACCCAAATTACACACTTCGGTCATTAATTTGTCTATATCTGGATGGCAGTAAAACGTCCGTAGATTATAGTTTACAACTTGATTAACTCAAAAAGCAGTTACGTTTGTATATTTTCTTTCAAATGTTAAATAAATAGAAAGTAGAACACTCATTACAGTGCTCAAAATCATTTCGGTCTGAAAAACAGCATTTAATGATGCGAGGAAAGAGAAAATGCTGTAATGATTACAATTATTAATTGATCAGTCTATCATATTTTAAAAATGTGTAATTTTTGTATTAAGTTCCTGAATTTTTTGTACAAGATCTTTGTATAGGCATGTGGAAAATGCAAATTAAAATTAAAAACAATGGAGTCATAAATAAACAATAATTCCTCTAAAAAATTGTTAAACTTTAACATTATTTTTTTAAATGATAGAAGTTAACCAAGTAATGCATATGCACTGGAAAGTTAATTGAATATTTTTAATATAGTAGTGCTGTTAGCATTCACGAACATCAAAACAAATTATAAATAAAACTTACATAAGAATAAAAATACAGTAAAGCCATTTCTTGTAGAAATATATTTCAAGCACAGTTCAGTACACGATATAGTCAGTTTGCTGCAATTAAATCTAGAAGACATCGACATAAAATTCCAAGTAAGTTGCCGCACACCAAAGCAAAAGCAGACAAACGTCTTGGGTAATGCCACATTCAAGATGAGCATGTTTGAAGTGACGAAGCACTTATCGTGCTCACAAGATTTTACTGTTACCAGCGAGGACTTTGTGATGGGAACTTTAAAAATGACTCTGCAGCTTGGATGTGGACGAATGTACTTCGGGAAAGAATTTGTTGGTATATTCTAAGAAGCGTTTAAATGGCCCAATAATTGCCTTTTCGATAATTTTAGAATTTGTACTTAAAAATACTAAGGGCCCAGAATCTTCCACTAGTGAAAAGAGCGACAATCGAATAACCGTAGTGTATACTTCGCCTCCTCCTCTTCAGCCGCCAACTATTCCCAGCAACAATAAGGGTTTTAATCAAGTTGCTGTTAGCTTGCATAGTAATAGTGTTGACATGCCGAGTGAAAAACCGTCACCAGGATTTCCAGTTCGACAGAGAAATGGACAAGCAGGACATTTTAGTCGATATGCCAAACAGATGTCTCCTGATAACAAGCTTACAAGTGAGGAGTTTGTTTCAAGCGCTAGTACAAATCGTTCCAGTTTTCAAAATACCGTTAAAGAAAACACAAATTTCCCTGAACGGTTGCAAAGAACTGCCAACACAGAAGTAAATAATTTAGCCAATGTAGGTTTGGTTTCCGTAATTTGATTGGTGCAAGTTTGTTGTAGACATGTAACGAGAATATGTTTGTTAAAATTATTGAATTGGTTCTTTTTTGTACAAATATTGAAATATAATTTTTTTAAAGAGATGCTCAAAATTTTTGTTCTAGAAGGAACTTTGGCTTTATCGCTTAGATTAACTTTAGTTTTTGAGTTATTTATTTATTTTATAATTTTTTTATAAGGAAAAGTTTGGAGGGAGAACGAAATTATGGGATTGACATGTTGAGTGTGAGTTCCCAACATATTAAAAAGGAAAACTTTGAATATGGATTTTAAAAAAACAACTAAAAATTCAGTAACGTTGGAACTTTGTCTCTTCATTTAATACTTAATAATGTATATTTTGTCATAACATGAAAACGTCTTCTAAAAAGACATCCCAGTAACACTTTGTTACATGCCTACAACGTTCTTGCAATTAGATAAAATCTACATACGTATTGATAGTTGCACATTTTTTAGTTTTTACCCATTTCAATCACATTTGTAGAAAAAACCAATACACTTGCTTCAATCAAAAATAATTTAATTTTGTAGAAATCACTCTTATATGGCCTGATTTATGTTTCCGAAGCCCAGTATTTTGAAGGCCCAATAAATTCCTACTTTAGCTGCCAGGTATTTGGCCAAGGTGACACTTTATCTAGTAGAGTAGTATACCAGAGTAAAGATCCCGTATTTAATTTCTACCAGGTTTGTTGATTATTTATTGGATGCAAATGATAAGTGTACTCATGAGGCTGCTCTTACAGAAAGTGCCGTTTCTACTCGATGACACTTTTTTATTGTGCATGCGGGATAACTTCATAGTGGTCGACTTTTGGGAAAGAAAGGGCAATGATGACATCGCAGTCGGTGCTTCTCAATTATCGCTGCATCAGTTCTATGTAGCCTACAGGAATCGAGTCATCGCCAATACTCTTCTACAAAACCGGGTAAGAATAGTGTGTATTACTTTTAAAAGTTTGTATAAAATGGCAGCAAAAACGGTGAATTAACTTTTAGAAGCAAGTGGCACCTTGTACTTAAAATAGTTACTCAATCTCTGCGCTCATATTAATTTCAACAACTATAACTTCATTCAATTCATTAAAACCCCTCATCACTCAAATATTTAACAAATGCTAAATATGTATTTCGACAGCAAGCTGTCATCATCAGTAAGTAGCTACGAAAAACTTACACAGCAAAATGGCAACCAAATCACAAATGGAAGTTCCACTTGCTGTGATAAGTTTTTCGTAGCTACTGATGATGACAGCTTGGCTGTCGAAATACGTATTTAGCAGCTGTTAAATATTTGAGTGGTGAGGGGTTTTAACGAATTGTGATATTTTCAAACCACAGGCTCAGCAGTGTTTTATTATAACTTCATCATTTACAGTAGAGTGATTTTATAATAGCTATTTATGCAACAAGCGCTAAAAGTTGAGGTTTATGCACGCGTTGTATACAATATTTTACCTACGACCTTAATTTTACTGTTATTAATCCATAAATATCGATTTAACAAAGGTTTGCATCTACAACACTTCTAATTTATGTCATAATAAACAGTAGGCCATGCCGCACGGGAGAATGTTTGCGAAGCCAATGCTGTCAAGGTCAGTTACGAAATGTAATTATTAATACTCCACATCTGAGTGTATTCATTACATAACGCTTTTAATTGTTTAAAAAACACTTTACCTCTAATGCAAGAAGTAACTAGAATAACTTTACAACTTCACTTCCAGTTAGAAATTGTAGTTTAATAACCTCACTTCACTTTATACCACAGATGCGCATAAAGTAAACAGCTGATCGATTTAAACACGCTAAATTATAAAACGTCACTTTTAGTGAAACAAGCTAGTGCTAAAAGACCTACTTTTAGTAGAGGTCGTAGAAAAAATAATTTTTATACCAAAGTTAAATGATCTCATGTTCTTAATTGTTATTATTGTCGGTTATAGAAGAGCAAAGTGGTGTACCAGAACTACAGTTGCCAACTGATGCAGTAGAATTAGTCTTAAATTAATTTGTGAAGAAGCTGAAGATATGATGAACAAAACATCAAAGTTTATGATCAACAAAGCAGCATCATCTCGGAACTGTAGTTCTGTTCTATTATAGTGATCATCTAGATATATTTCTTTCTGCTATAAATTTCTTTTCAAAACAGTGTATTGCTTCGCTTATTGGTGCTACATTTGTTTCTATGGACATGATGATGTTAACTTATTTACTTTATTTTAACACTAAAACAATAGCAGTTTAACATTGTAAATAAAACACTAGATATTTGCTTCATAATTACCATTTTTGTATTGTAAATCTCATGTGAGGTTGCTGGTCCTTATCGTGCACCTCCTTAGGTGGCGGATTGGAGAATGGACACCAGATATCGTGAGTACTGGGGAAAACAAATACCCAAAGCGGACCAAAACTAGCTGACATTGACAGAAAACCATAATGGCTACAAAATATTTCGGAATTCCAATTCTCTCAACCGGATCTCCAGGGCGGAATGCGTTGAAAATTGCTAAGAAATTTAAATTAACAGCTACAATTAAAATAACAACATGGAATGTTGTGCGGAGCATGTTTCAGACGGGAAAAATGCATAATGTAGTGGCATACAAAGATTACCGTTAAGCATTTTAGGAGTGTCTAACTAAATGACCAGGAAATGGACAATGTGCAAATAGCAACGGTACTATTCTAGAACAGTAGACATGATCCTGACTATAAATGTGGAGTAGCTATGTAGTAACGAAAGAAATCAGCAAATCGATTTCAAATATATCAAAGGATGATGATACAATTAGTTCATAACTGCATTGGATGTTACGGTTTAGGTGAAAGAAATGACAGAGGATGAAAGGTCATAGAGTTTTATTAAATAAGAGATTTGGTGGTCACAAACACTTGGTTGAAACTACCTGAACGTAGGCTGCATACGTGGATCTCCCCCAAGCATATGGAAGACCGAATAAGTAGAAATCAAATTGACTATATCTTAATCAAGAAAAAATACAGAAACTCTGTTCTTTCTGCCAAAATATACCCTGGACCACAATTCAGTAGCAGCATTAAGCAGGACTCTGACAGAAAAATTACGTCGATCGGTAGCGATCGTTCAACATTTCTAGTGCATTTACTTGAATGCACCACTCTGACACTGTAGAACGGTCACGATCGATAGCGGTCGATATCGACCTTCCAGCTTGAAATTTAAACCAACTGGAAAATTTTGCTGTTGGACGATAGCAGACGATGGTTGTCCTTTGTGTAGTTCAGTGCAAGCTGCACAGAACGATACTCAATGCATGCCAAACTGTATAAGCATGTGGTAACATAGACCCAAAGTTTCTTTTTGTTTTCTAAAATTTCAAGTCTGACTTTGAGTACTATAAAAACTAAAATACTACAACATTTTGAGGTTAGATGTGTTCACGCGAGAACAATGACCCTCATGACCGTTCGATTGTGAACGCTTCCTAGCCTGTCAGAGTCCTGCCTTAGTCAAAATAACTTTAAAAACCATTAAAAAGAAGCAAAGTAGGCAGACACTAAATCAAAAACTATTAAAAGAAAATTATATAAGAACGGAAGTCATAAAAACGAACATAAATAATATTTATTCTAATTCCGACATGAAAACCCATGCACCTGCCTGTACGTAACAATACAAAACTATTTAACAAAGAAATGATTGATTCTGCTCACGAAATAAGTAGTACTTAAGTTCAATTTCTTTTGAATACCGATTGACTTAGAGTAAATGGAAGAATATTTGAAATTTTATTGAAACAGTTAACAACACAATATGAAAAAGATCTCTCAAATAGTTGTTTTCAATGTGATGGAAATGTTAAAAGACCCTTGTGGTGAAGATTTAAATTATGGATGTCGGTACAATAAGTTAGCTTTCTGTGCAAGCATGGACATTTAAACGTAATAATTTTTTGATATAGACAAGCAGAGTGCAGATATCATCTATTTAACATATTTAACCATTTGCAATCCTGAAGTTTGTGAGAAACTTTTTCGTATTTACGTATACCGTATATTAGACGTAGACAAGAGTTTTGAACTTTCTGTATCCTATTAACGTCAACAGAGTCTAGACAAGGGCCATATACTACAACACAATAATCAAACTGTGACAGAACTAGAGCAGTACACAAAGATATTTTCATCTTAGTAGTCAGCAACTGCCTGTTGCTGTACAGAGTTTTAATATTACAATATGAACTCTGCAGACATTTGCTAACATGATCTTTAAAACGTAGCTTATAATCAATTTGAAGCCCTTGTAAGTTTCCAAATAACATGGCATACGATTTCGTAGGATTGAGCTGTAGACAGTGTTGCTTGCACAGTTAAGTCTTTGTTTAGTAAACTACAGGCATTCTTACTTTCTTCTGGTTTAAAAGAAATGTAAACTTGTGTGTTATCTGCATATGAATGCGAATGAGAGCTCATAAGATGTTCATGAAAAGCTGAAGTGTAAATATTAAATAGAATCGGACCCAAGATCGACCCCTGTGGGACGCCACTCACTATGCTTGTAAATTTAGATTTATTTTCTCCCAATATAACCCGTTAAGCACGACTAGAGAGATAATTCTTAAACAGCATAACAGCACTGTCTTGTAAGCCGATATAATGTAACATGGCAATCATTATTTCATGATTAATTGTATCAAAGGCCTTGGAGAAGTCCAAAAGGACCAGCACAGTAAGCTGATTGCCATCAGTTGCTCTAAGAATGTCATCAACTTTGCATTTTTCTAAATGATCACTCAACTGTGCAGCTATGGACTTCTCTAGTACCTTTGACAAAGCAGGGAGAATTGAAATCCTTATATGAAGTAGGATTTGCGACTTTTGGAATTGATATAATATTGGCTTTTTTCCAACATTCTGGAAAAACCGAATGAGTTAAGAAATAATTCATAATGTCCGTAATTATTGGCAAAAGAAATGGCAGGCAAAGCTCCAAGAAAAAAATACTTATGTCATCACAACCAACGGCCTTAGATTTAATGGATTTAAGGAACTTTAATACCTCAGCTTCTGATAGAGTTTGGAATTTGAAAAGCTGACTTTCACTTACAGTTAGTTTAATGTTATTACTGTAATGAGTAATGATTTCCTTTGTATCTGAAGATGAAACTTTGGGAATTGAATTAATAAAAAAATCATTAATTAGTTCAGCATTGGCTAAATTTGAAGGGAGTTCATTGTTTTTATTATTAGATTTTAGAATATCAAGATTTTTAAGTTCGCTCCAAAATGTTTTAGAGTCTGACTGAAATTTAGAATTTAAAAAGGCTTTCTTTTCTCTCCTGATTGCTGTGGTCGTGAAATTACGCAGTTGTTTGTAATCATGAAAGTGATTTATATTCTTAGAAGTTATATATCTTCTAAGAGCTCTGTCGCGAAATGACAAGCATTTTGATATTATCAGAAAGCCAAGGTGCACTTTGCCGTTTTATAGAGTGCATGAAGGTCAAATAGCGTAGTTAAGGTGCTGTTTAAAAATTCTATTTTATCATTAATTTTATTTAAATGTTGCCCCACAGAATGGATCTCAGGTGATCATAAAATTGCTGGTCATTAAATTGTGTAAAGTCTCTGTATGTTCTAATATACACTTTTGGTTTGGAGCAGACGACATCAAACTTACAAGAAATAACCTCATGATCAGAAACTTCATGTAAACTCGTTGTATTTGTATCTTTTATGAACTTAGATGCATTTGTAATAAGAAGATCGATAAGAGTTCTGAGTAATACGAGTTGGTTGCTGTATTAACTGTTCCAAACCCAAACCATCCAAACAAGATTTAAAATGATCGACTCCAGCACTGTCACAGTCCAGTATGTTGACATTAAAATCGCCCACACAGATTATATATTCAGATAATAACAAAACAGAACTTATACTACTTTCAAATTCATCCAAAAATTTTAACTAATTTGCATGAGGGGGTCTATAAATAGCTCCAAAAACCAAGTCACTAGTATTATTAATACTTACAGATATCCATAGCTGTTCAATTTCAGAATTAAATGGTATGTTTTTATATTTAAAATTCGTTTTTAGATAAATCCCTACGCCTCCACCTCGACCAATTCGATCCCTTATAAATGTATAGCCTTTAATTGCAACTATACAGTGTATGTTCTATGAAAGCTTTATCAGCGAGGCCGCTTGCTTTCAATTATAAATAATAAAATAATGATAATAATAAAAAAGTGAAATAAAATAGTTACTATAATAGGAAAATAACTATAACTTAAAAAATAGCTTTCTTTATTTTTTGTTCAGTAGGAGGATGTAAGTTTAGGACGATACGTTTTTGCAATGATTCCTTGTTCCCATTTATTTCTTCTTCCTTATTTCCCATTTACTTGCCGTCTTAAAGAGGTTCACAAAATGTTCCTCTCACCTGAGTAATTGTTCATTTTCAGTAGAAGTTTTCTCCACTGGTGTATTAATAAGCGTGGTACCATTGTATCGTTTTATAGCAAGTGTTCTAAGCATTTGATATACTTTTTGCATGTCATTTTATTTGTTTAATAATTAATGTTTTTAATTTCTAATCATATAATTAAATATGATTGACTATTCAACTCACCCCCTTCAAGTTAACTATTCACCAATCATAATTTAGTATTTATGTCATTTGCCACCAATCAGCGTAAAATTGTGCAACAATTCCGCTAGCGGAGTTTTAATGACAATTTTTTTCTCTTCCTGTGACATTTATTTAACTTCCTGTAAAATTAATCAAATATGATATTAGAAATGTCAAATTTGACAAACAATTTATTTTACGTCAACAGATTTTTATTTTCAAAGAGGACGTGATAAAATTGATTAATTACTAAGAAATGTCAATTTTGTTCGTTGAATAGTCCTTCAAATGCCGCTTGCAGCCGACGAATTGCATGAATTTTTGTCAAAGTGTTTATTCGTGTTTATTGCTTCAAAATTGGTCTCGTGCTGTCGCACTCGACCAATTTATATCAAAGCAATAAACACTCATACACTTTGACAAAAATTTTCGGCAATTCGTCGACCGCTCGCGGTATTGTGTATGATAATTACAATAAAATTAATCTATAATTAAATCAATCATGAACCCCGTACTAATAATGTTATTGTTGCAGTTTACGGAAGTGCTTTTTTCTTTCCTTTTTAAATACACTACTATCTCGATAAACTGAATTAATTAGAACTGCAAGGTGTTCAGGTTAGCAAATTACTCGGATTACCTGTATCTAAAACACAAATATCTAAGAAATATACATCGGTTCAACAAAAGGACACAATTAAATCTGAAAAAATAATTAAAATATTACTGACAGGAGAACTCGAGTCGATCATTGTTCAGATTATCGAGACTGCATTGTAGTTTAATTTTCCTATCGTTGATTAAATACTAATATAAGTATTTTAATGTTTCAGTTGCCTGTTACAATCTCGGATTGGTGGGAGCCAATCTGCAGTCCTGTCAATGGCAATTTATTTGGGCAAATGAAAGTGTTGGTTGCTGTGGGAACCGCTGATCAGATCCATAACCTCGAGGTGGAGCGAGGTCTTAAAGACGATTCTTCATCTGTTACATACATTCCAATTGTGCCTGAAGCTGGTATCTTAAAGAAGCCCGAAGCTGCTGGTGTTCGTTCATTTAAGAGGCCAGATTTTTTAAATAAGACTGTAAAAGAACCTGCGCCTAGTACAGCTGTTAGTAAAGAGAGTAAAAGAGTCTTGAATAATTCTCCGCCAAATAAAGATGTTATAAAAGTTTCAAAAATTGATGTTGGTGTGCAATCTGACCTTGATATGGAGCAGAATTCAGAACAGCAAAGCGATAACAAAACACAAGATTTGTTGGAAGCTTTTCTAACGGAACTGATAAAACAGAAACAGAAAAACATATACGTTGAAAATGCCACAAACACAGACGTTGTTGATGTCCATAACAATTTGAACAAGAACATAAATACTGAACGTGAAGGCAGTACAGTTACAGATAGCCTTAATAAATTGAGCACCTACAAGAATGCTACAAACATGCAGCTGCGCAAAACGTCCGATTTACTAGAATACTTAAATGGAGCATTAGCTGGGGATGAAAAATCCTGCAACTCTGAGGTTGCATCTCTTACAATACCAAAAGACAATGAGAATAATTTTAAGGCACATGTTGTAGTAGAAGGAGCACTGCATCTGCCTAGCCGACGGAAGTGTAGATTAAAAAAGACACGAAGGAAAAACGTTTCGCCCGAAGAATCTCTACCTAGTACGTATGTTACTTTTGAAACTATACCTGGTGTAGACTTGAAGGTTTCTGATGTTGTGCCAAGAAGTACGAATCCACAGTGGGACTTTAAATGTGATGTAATGCTGCCTGGTGAGATTTTAACGAATGTAAGTTTTTTCATAAATTACCATTTCTTTATCATAATATAATTTGATTTGTCATTCATTGTAATACTGATTGAAAGCCATTGAATAATTTTTTTTATTGCTTACTTACAACGTACAAAAATGAAAGTTCTGAGCAAAACCCTATGCTTTTACGTTTATTTAGGTTACCTTATAACGAACACATTTATAGCAAACAATTGGGTATAGTGAACGAAAATAAAAACAAAAAAATTACAAAGCGTGTGGTTATAACGAAGTAAGACGCACATGATTACCTCATTGATCATACGGAGCAAATAACACACCTGTTGGTGATTCCCAGAATTTTTTATGGATATGAATAGTCCTTAATACCGAAAGGTGAAAGAGGCTAAAGATAATAAATGAATGAATTGCTACTACCAAAATTAGATTTCTACATGCAGTGCAAATGTTCTCGACATTGATCACACTAAAGTACAAAATCGGGAAAAGAGTGAAGGGTTCGCCGGTTTCTGTAATGACACAGATCTTAAAATGTCTTGAAACAGATGGAAGTGTTTCTGTTACCCTCATTCTAGCTCAATCAGGAAGGGGTGGTTCGATAGCTTAAAGGGACCGACGAAGACTTACCCTATGCTCTTACTCAAAAATATTGCTCAAGGCGCCACTCGCTTTAAGGAATGAAATGCTTTCGTGACAAAAGCGAGAAAGGTCACAGAAGCTATGCCGGATTAGCTGCAAGCCGCCTCGGCGCCGTTCGCCAAGCTCTCCCAGGTCGGCAGGTACAAATGCAGGGTGGCCCTAAAATTAAATAACTCACCTGCAATGGCCACCCTTCTGAAAGGTTTAAAACTTAATTCAAGCCGATTCTTAAGGCTTGATCAGCAAAAGAGACATGCGTTGGCTTTACAGTGAATTTAACTTTAACCCACTCGTCGTCACTGGTTGAAGACCAGTGGTTTCCTAATACATTAAAGCAACTCGAATTAAATGACAAATTTACATTTATTGGCACGACAAAGAAATAAATCCGAGTTACATACAAAACAAATGGTTATTTAATACATCCTAACTGAAAATATGGGGACCCCAGCCAAAAGGTTATCTTAACAGCTATATTACAGCAACAGGGATGTTTCCCAACAATTCGCAAATAAGTTCCACAAAATGCGACGCACTATATATATATATATTCGCGGCACTCCCACATTACATGCCATAAATGAAAGTGCCGATTTGAATTTCCTACCTTAGCCAACTCATGCTTCACTTTAAGATGTGACGATAACAGGCTGCGGCAGCAACTTGGCGATGCTTGGCGACAGCTAGGGTAGAAGTGCAGAGATTCGACCGGAACAAGGGGGCCAGTGGCCAAAAGGTGTTCGTAAACAAAACGAAAGCGGCAGCCAGCGGAGGGCGAAAGATAACTTCAGGTTGGGCTCGACGTAGAATTGAATTTGCAAATGCAGAACTTTTCCCAATTAACACGAGAAATCACTTCGGGCATGGAAAGGCGTCCTATTTGGATTTGCAACCAAGGCAAACTCTTCCTCCCAAAATCCAGAGGGCAGGAACACGATACTCAAAAATTTACATCGTACTAACACATCGCCCCTCTGCACCCAAATTCCAACGGACTTTGCTATGATGTTTACGGCACAAAAAACTCTCAAGGATTTCCACACAAACGACAGTTTAACTTCTCCAGAAGTCACCAACAATTAGCGGAGCACACAACTATTTAAAACGAAAGCGACAATTCAAACGGCCCAGCCCCGGCCCAAGGCAACCGGGGCGTGGGCTAAAACCACACAGTTCTTACTTAGTTTAGAGCTGGATTGTAATTAACTGAGTAACTTTCGGGCAAAACGATGATCACCCCACGTCGAAAAAAGCATCTCTTTCTTGCCACAACAGGCTAAATTTTCTGTTTCACTATTGCACCACGAAAGGAAATCTTGCTTGGGGAAGCCCACCAGCCTTTAAAGGCGTCAAATTGTCGCCATTGAGGCAATAAAAAAATTATTTTATGGACTACGTCACTACAAGCCTTTCAGGAAGAACAAAGAACAAAGGAAAAAGTCCAGAATATTCGACAGTTAATTTAAGCGTTTCCGGAGAGCTGGGGCGTAATTCGAGAAGCTAAAACGGTATTACTTGCAATATAGTTTCGAAGAAAGTACCTCGCTTGGCTTTGCACAAGCAATCTACTCATGCAGTGTTTTAAAGAATCGCTTACCGAAGAAATATGCGAGTCGTCAGCATTGTAATATTCATCCAAATTAATTCAATTGCGCTTGGGCGCAGGGCCGTACTTAATAAAATTAGCGAAACGAAAGGAATTAAAAATGATATTACAGTTTTTGAGTAAGTTTGTCAAATTCGAAGTTATCAGGTTAGGTTTTGTGTCAGTTTTGACACAGACTGACGCAAAACCTAACCTGCTAACCTCGAATCTGACATAGACTTACAGTGCCACCAACATAAATAAATGGCGCCAAAATAATGACCATTAAAAAACGTTCCATCATTTCTGAAGGCATTGTATAATTTGATTCGTCCATGTGTGCCGCCTATCAAAGAGGATTAAGTAGAGAAGAAAGAATAAAACCAAATCAGGTCAGATAGAAATAAGAGAGTGGTAACGTGCCGACGAAAATCAGAGACCGAGACCAAAACGTTCTTGATACTGTGCTTCCTACGTTTACTGAAATACCAACCTAAAACTGTTAAAAATCTCCCAAATACAAAAACACACTAGCGAAAAGTCGTACGAATATCCGCACGAAAGCTAATACAGAGACCAATTTCACGTGTAAACGAAGAGCATCTACGTGCAACTAAATAAACAAGGAGCGTTACTAAGTTCTAACCGCAAAAGTGGACTGCAGGTAAACAATGTTAGCTGCTCTTGACAAGGCGTAGAAATCTGCACACGGGTGAAAAACCATTACAATAAAAGTAAACTGCTAATGAGTGAAAATAAAGGAAAGCCAAGACAGAGAGTCAACAGTACAGCATCAATAAAATATTTTTACAATAGGAAACGAGAAAGCGACAATACGGAAAAAGAAGAAGTACAACAGCAACTGGAAGCTTTCAAGATAAGCAAGATAGTCGCAAGAACACCGCCGAAAAGTCCAGTAAATATAGGCAAAGAGAAGCGAGCTAACAAGAGTGTAGAGAGCGAAGATCCGCCCAAAGACCAACAAGACAGCAAGAAGACATGGATAAAATCACTTCTTGAAGAAATCAAAAGATGAGAGAGGAAATGCGAGAAGGAAATAAACGACATAAGGGAAAAGATGATAAAGAAAGAAGCTGAATGGAAACAGGAAAGAGAAGAGATGAAACACAGAATATACAAGCTAGAAAAGGCAATGGATGGACAAGAAAGGGAAAAACAAAGGCAAAACATAATGAAAAAATTGCGGGAGACAGAAAATTGCGGATTAGAAGAAAATGTAAAGAAAACGATTGCAAAGGAACTGGGTATAAATGTCACTACAACAGGGGTCTTTGCAATAGGAAAAAATAAAGAAGGAAATAATGATGAATAAAAATAAACTCAAAGGGAAAACCATATACATCGAAAATGACTTAAGTGCTAAAGAAATGTCGATCCAAAAAAAGATAAAAAAATATGCAAAAGAAGAGAAAATACCGGTAGTGTAATAAAAGTGGGGTATAAGAAACTACCAATAAACGGGTGAAATTAATTAATGTACTTATTTCGATACCTATCCATATTTCTGTGTGTATCACTTTTAAGTTGAAAGAAAGTACTTCTAATTTGCATCATATACCGTCTGTTCTATAAAAAAGGCCCCGCCTTCTAGCTACTTTATTATTTATTTTAAACCCAATAAACCTAATATCAAATCAAATGGCACATAAAAACCTACATTTTAACACTATCAAAAAATGTTTATCTTCAATTGTTTCAGAGTGGTGACGTCACGTGCAATTGTTTTAAATGACACTGTATATATTTTTTTACATTTTCTGGTAGATGTTTTTTTTTCTCTTTTCAACAATATAAATAGTTTATGCCCTTACATTAGAAAATTTTCGAGAAAAATTTAAAAACTTTTTTATCAGTGGGAGGCCACCATACAAAACTATAAACAAAAGTGTAACTCAGAAAAACAAAACAATAAACACTTTAGATTATTCTGAAATCTGACAGTTAAAGCGTTTGGCTACTATTTGTTTTGTTTTTCTGAGTTACACTTTTGTTTACAGTTTTGTATCCATGGCCTCCCACTGTGAAAAAGTTTTTGTAATTTTTCACGAAAATTTTTTTATGCGAGTGCATGAAATATTTATATTGTTGAAAAGAGAAAAAAAACCTCTACCAGAAAATGTCAAAAAATATATACAGTGTCATTTAAAAAAATTGCACGTGACGTCACCACTCTGAAACAATTGAAGATAAAAATTTGTTGATTGTGTTAAAATGTAGGTTTTTAAGTGTCATTTGATTTGATATAAGGTTTATTGGGTCTAAAATAAATAATAAAGTAGCTAGAAGGCGGGGCCTTTTTTATAGAACAGACTGTATTCCGATGCAAATCTGGTTTTGGCTCTATTTTGATTGCTTTTATAGTTTGACCATCCAAATCTCGTTTTTTATTTTTAAGGTTATGTGCTAAATTTGTTTATTGCTATGCACTCTTTGTGGAAATGTATATAAAGCATCAAGCAACCCTACGATAATTATCAAGAACGTATTGATTAATAATACAATAAGTCACTTTGGAAGAATATCAACATTATTAACCATTGCGATACCCTCTTGCAAAAGCCTTTTTGTAATTTATATATTTCTCTTTTCCGTTTTCAATTTTATTGAGAATTGAATAATTTGGCGTTTAATTTTAAAATGTATTAAGATGTCACTAAACACAGGGTTATGTGATGTTTTATTTACATTTCCACCAAGAGTGCATAGAAATAAACAAATTTGACACGTAACCTTAAAAATTCAAAATGAGATTTGGATGGTCAAACTGCAACATGTTTACTTATACCGGGTGACTATAAATGATTGAAATTTTTTTTCTTAGGTTGGCACTGTTTATGTTGGTGGCACTGTTAAGTCTATGTCAAATTCAATGTTCGCAGGTTAGGTTTTGCGTCATTCTATGTCAAAACTGACGCAAAACCTAACCTGCTAACCTCACATTTGACATAGACTTACAGTTCCACCAACATAAACAGTGCCAACCTAATAAAAAAAATTTTAATCATTTATAGTCACTCGGTACTACCTATCACAGCTTTTATCTTTCTTTTCTTCCTATTTTTGGATTTGCATCATCCATTATTATTTGTATGTCATATTTGGGAATATTTCTTCTAGTTTTTATAGTAGTACTCAATCTTCACGTCATAGTTTTTTTCTGTTAAATATTAATTTGCACATTTGTATATTTTTTTCTAGTAAATTGGTAGTATAATCAGTGTAAGAAAACAACTGCTCAGTTACATAATAATGCAAATCATTTTAAAAATTTGAAAATGTGCACTAAGCAATTATTATGTTGTTAAGTAAAACCATTTTCTTTTGCATTTCAGAGCCAGAAGCGCTTTATATTCAAAGTATGGCGCAAAAACAATGGAAATTCTCCACATCCAAATCTGCAGACTGATATAATATTGGGATTTGCTGCACTTGATTTAACAGTTCTGCTTGCTGGGTTACCCTCACTTCAAGGATGGTTTAATATTGTGGATTTCTCCAGTAAATGCAATGGTCAGATAAAGGTAAAGGTTTATTGTTTTTTAACTTTTACTTCGACACGAAGTGTACGAAGTATTGAAATTCCCTCATATCGAAAACCACTCTGAGTCAAATATCTCTAAAATTCGAGCCAACCGACTAATGAACCCATTATATCAAATCTCCGTCTCGGCTGTGCGGATCTTTTGGTGAAGATCCCAGCCCACTAGATCAATCGGGGCTATGACACAACGCCCACTGGTCACAAACCCCAACTCAGAATTTGGTCATAACGCCCAACTTCTATTCTGGTCACAACGCCCAACTTGGTCACAACGCCCAATTTTGATTTTGGTCACAACGCCCAACTTGGTCATAACGCCCAAAAGCGATATTGGTCACAACGCCCAACTTGGTCACAACGCCCACCGACGCCTGTTATAGGAGAGAGCTATC
Source organism: Agriotes lineatus (assembly GCA_940337035.1). Lineage (NCBI taxonomy): Eukaryota > Metazoa > Arthropoda > Insecta > Coleoptera > Elateridae > Agriotes > Agriotes lineatus. The sequence continues at coordinate 36,617,081 of OW679198.1, forward strand.
GACGCCACTTAAAGCACCGTTTTGGTCATAACGCCCAACTTCGATTTTGGTCACAACGCCCAACTTGGTCACAACGCCCAATTTCGATTTTGGTCACAACGCCCAATTTGGTCACAACGCCCAATTTCGATTTTGGTCACAACGCCCAACTTGGTCACAAAGCCCAATTTAGATTTTGGTCACAACGCCCAACTTGGTCACAACGCCCAATTTCGATTTTGGTCACAACGCCCAACTTGGTCACAACGCCCAATTTCGATTTTGGTCACAACGCCCAACTTGGTCACAACGCCCAACTTTGATTCTGGTCACAACGCCCACTTTTGATTCTGGTCACAACGCCCAACTTGGTCATAACGTCCAAGTTTGATTTTGGTCATATCGGCCAGGCGGCACAGAAAGTAAGAAAAATGTGTATCTAAAATGAATAATAATAAATTAAACTTTTAAGATGAGGTAATAGGTAGGAAAATTTTCAAGTTCCCGTAAGTAGTATTAATATTATTTATTTTTCATAATTCAGTGGCGTAATGCGTTATCCAAAAAGTTTATAAATTCGGATTATAACATATATAAAGTTGTATTTTTTATATAGTACTCATAGTTAGCTGTGGCATTATGAGAAAACGGATTTTCTCCCATTTCAGTGACATATGTCGTATGGGATCGAATTATTAATTTTCACTACTTTATAGCAACAATTCACAATTTTTAATATTTCGTAGTTTTCTAGTTGAAAACTTGTGCCATTTAGAATATACGTGATTAAACAAAGTTTTTGCGTTGTTTTAATAACAACGTTTGATTGACAGAATTAATCACGTATGATTGTTGCTTATAATATTATAGTGTCCTTCATATATCCATTCATCAGAACATTTTATTGTCCATTAAAACCTCTGCAGTTTCCCAAATTAAAAATGCATTTGCAAAAATGTAAATATCCTACTTCTATACAAAGGAGGTTCGAAAATATGAAAATGATTGAAGAAAAAAGTACTCTTATTTTTCAAAATACACAAAAATGTTAATTGCAAGTATTTGTTATAACATATCTATTAATAGTTATTTAACAAACAAGTATGTTAATGAGAACGATTAATAATCGAGACATTTTAATGCGCGAGCGCTAGCGAGCGAGTTAATTGTAGATATTATTAATCGCCGATTAACATACGAGTTAGTTACAATATTTTTCTGTTGATCGTACATTATTAATTTGAAGAAAATCTAATTTTATTCCATGAAAAGAATTTGACACTTAAAGTTTTGAGATTAATGGTACCGGGTGACCATAAATGGTTGTGATTTTTTTCTTAGGTTGGCACTGTTTATGTTGGTGACATTGTAAGTCTATGTCAAATATGAGGTTAGCAGGTTAGGTTTTGAGTTAGTTTGTGTCAAAACTGACGCAAAATCTAACCTGCTAACCTCGAATTTGACATAGACTTACAGTGCCACCAACATAAACAGATTTTTAAAATCGTTTATTAATAAAAAATCATTCATTAATAAGTGTCATTAATAGACGATTCTCTATACATTAATGAAACCCATAAATAGACGATCAACGGAAAAAATTATAATTGATTTTTACCTAATTGTTATTTGGTCCGTTTGTTAATAAATTATTTAAAAATTTGACACAAAAATTAAATTTGTTTGCACTGATTCCGAATCACGTCATATCCTGGTTGCTAAGTGAGGGAAAACTCAGGTTTGACAATACTCGTTTATCGTATCCGTTGATAAGTTAACTTTGAAGTATTTCATTTGGTAATACACAGCGTGGTAAGAAAAAAAATTAGAGAAACCAGAAAAAAATATTTTCGGAGCAAGTAATTGTGACTTTATGTTTGACACCTACTTTTAACCTCTTTAAATAATATTTTTGCTATTTTTGTTTTTTGACAATATCTCACTTATTTATAATAGTTATTTAACCAACAAGTGTGTTAATGAAGGCGATTAATAATCGAAACTGTTTAAAGCACGAACGAGCGATAGCGAGTGAGTGCCTTTAATAGTTGAGATTATTAATCGCCCATTAACAAACGAGTTGATTACAAAATGTTTTCGTTGACCGCAACATCTTTTTTTGTGGCGAAAAATTTGATTAATACAACTAACCTCCATGCAAAATATCATCAAAAAGCCAAAATCACAAAAACAGTTAATTAATGAAAAAGAGTGTATTAATCAAAAACAGTGTATTAATAGATCTATTAATCCATCCTTTTTTAAAAAACAGTTAATTGATGCAAAAGAGTGTATTAATCAAAAACAGTGTATTAATGACGCCTATTAATCCATCCTTTTTTAGGAAAAATAATTAATTAAAATTGAAATTAACAAGCGGTCAACGAAAAAAATAGATAAAAGTAATTTGACGTTCTTCTGGCACCTTTTCGATACGAATGCAGTGGGTAGTCAGTAGATGAAATTCATAGTTGTAGGTGGTATCATGAGTAAGAGGATTTTTTTTTTGGTGGCGGAAAATGTGAACATATGTAATCAAATGTGTGTGAATACAGTTTACGGACTTGGTATGCGTTAGGCATAAACAGACCTATATGCGATTAACATCTAGTATTCGCAGAATCAAAAAGTTTTGTTTTTAGAAAACACTGAATTCTAGGATACTAGATTTTAAATCATATATGTCTACTTCTGTCTAACGCATACAAAGCCCATAAACTGTATTCTAGCTCAATGGACTGCCTATGTTCACACTATCCACCACCAATCTGTATAATATAACATTACTGTCCCTCATAAATTTGTAACACATGGATTTTTGTATCATCCATTTATCAGAGTGTTTTATTCCTGATACAAGTTTCTACATCTTCTCAAACTAAAAATGCACTTGCCAAAATGTAAATATATTCGTTTACAGGGGAGGTTCAAAAATATGAAAATGGTTCAAGAATAAAGTACCGTTATTTTTCAAAATAGACAAAAATGTTATTTAAAGAGGTTAAAAGAAAGTGTCAAACATAAAGTCACAGTTACTTGCTCCGAAAACATTTTTTTTTTCTGGTTTCTCCTATTTTTTTCTTACCACGCTGTGTATTACCAAATGAAATACTTCAAAGTTAACTTATCAAGGGATACGATAAACGAGTATTGTCAAATCTGAGTTTTCCTTCACTTAGCAACCAGGATATTACGTGATTCGAAATCAGTGCAAACAAATTTCATTTTTGTGTCAAATTTTTAAGTAATTCGTTTCACTCTGACTACGCAGTGTACAGGGATAGCAAGATGCTTAAAACTGAACACGAAGACGTCAATCATAATAAATCCGCCTTTTGTATTGCAATCGGCTTATTTGTTAATACCTTGTTGAAGTAAACCCTTTTTGTCGCTTCTGCGTCAATTTGAAAAGAGCAGCATACAGTATACCTGAGTGCGGTCTACAAGCAGCAACGCAGCAAGCGAAGTTTGCCTTTAAATAACATTGTCGTATGTTCTCTGTACTGCATAGTCAGAGTGAAACGAGCTATAGAGAATCGTATATTAATGACCCTTATTAATGAATGATTTTTTATTAATAAACGATTTTAAAAATTTGTTTATGTTGGTGGAACTGTAAGTGTATGTCAAATTCGAGGTTAACAGGTTAGGTTTTGCGTCAGTTTTGACACAAACTGACTCAAAACCTAACCTGCTAACCTCATATTTAATATAGACTTACAATGTCACCAACATAAACAGTGCCAACCTAAGAAAAAAATCACAACCATTTATGGTCACCCGGTACCATTAATGTCAAAACTTTAAGTGTCAAATTCTTTTCATGGAATAAAATTAGATTCTCTTCAAATTAATAATGTACGATCAACGGAAAAATATTGTAACTAATTCGTATGTTAATCGGCGATTAATAATATCTACAATTAACTCGCTCGCTAGCGCTCGCGCATTAAAATGTCTCGATTATTAATCGTTCTCATTAACATACTTGTTTGTTAAATAACCATTAATAGATATGTTATAACAAATACTTCCAATTAACATTTTTGTGCATTTTCATATTTTCGAACCTCCTTCGTATAGAAGTAGAATATTTACATTTTTGCAAATGCATTTTTAATTTGAGAAACTGCAGAGGTTTTAATGGACAATAAAATATTCTGATAAAATGGATATATGAAGGACACTATAATATTATAAGCAACAATCAAACGTGATTAATTCTGTCAATCAAACGGTGTTGTAACAACGCAAAAACATTGTTTAATCACGTTTATTCTAAATGGCACAAGTTTTCAACTAGAAAACGACGAAATATTAAAAATTGTGAATTGTTGCTATAAAGTAGTGAAAATTAATAAATCGATCCCATACGACATATGTCTCATAATGCCACAGCTAACTATGAGTTCCATATAAAAAATACAACTTTATATGTTATAATCCGAATTTAGAAACTTTTTGGATAACGCATTACGCCACTCAATTATTATGAAAAATAAATAATATTAATACTACTTACGGGAACTTGAAAAATGTTTCTACCTATTACCTCACCTTAAAAGTTTTATTTATTATTATTCATTTTACTTTCTGTGCCGCCTGGGCGATATGTCCAAAATCAAAGTTGGGCGTTGTGACCAAAATCAAACTTGGGCGTGACCAAGTTGGGCGTTGTGACCAGAATCAAAAGTGGGCGTTGTGACCAGAATCCAAAGTGGGCGTTGTGACCAGAATCAAAGTTGGGCGTTGTGACCAAGTTGGGCGTTGTGACCAAAATCGAAATTGGGCGTTGTGACCAAGTTGGGCGTTGTGACCAAAATCGAAATTGGGCGTTGTGACCAAGTTGGGCGTTGTGACCAAAATCGAAATTGGGCGTTGTGACCAAGTTGGGCGTTGTGACCAAAATCGAAATTGGGCGTTGTGACCAAATTGGGCGTTGTGACCAAAATCGAAATTGGGCGTTGTGACCAAGTTGGGCGTTGTGACCAAAATCAAAGTTGGGCGTTATGACCAAAACGGTGGTTTAAGTGGCGTCGATAGCTCTCTCCTATAACAGGCGTCGGTGGGCGTTGTGACCAAGTTGGGCGTTGTGACCAATATCGATTTTGGGCGTTATGACCAAGTTGGGCGTTGTGACCAAAATCAAAATTGGGCGTTGTGACCAAGTTGGGCGTTGTGACCAGAATCGAAGTTGGGCGTTATGACCAAATTCTGAGTTGGGGTTTGTGACCAGTGGGCGTTGTGTCCAGGCCCCGATCAATCCTCCGTATTGGGGGGTGCCTAAACGTGCTGTGCGGGGGATGTATGTTCGTATGTGTACACGATTCCGGTCGCCAGGAACCTTCCTGAAGTCTTGGATGGTTTTCATACGATAGGTCCTCCGAAAATGAAGGCAACATCAACTTTTGAGCTACGGTCGTCAGCAAAAAAAAATTTTTTTTTGGTTTTTTGTTTTTTTTTTATAAATAACTGGTTCATAGCATTTCATTGTATTAGCGAAACGGAGTGATGCTGAGTATCGAAGTATTCTTGGAAAGCACGGAAGGGCGCTTTTCTTGGGTGGGGGGTACCGTATATTTTTTCTTTGAAATCATTAGATACATTTCCGTTGTTTTGAAATGTGTTTTAAGTTGTTTTTTATGCGTAAAATATTACAATATTTTTTGTATTTTTATGAAAAACTGGTAGTTTACGATATACAGAGTGAATCAATGGTGTGTCATTGAGTTATATTTATGATTTAAAGGACAACAATAATCTAGATATAAAAGTTTCACAACTAAAATTATATTCAGCTCTCAAACATTCCGTTTTTGTTGGCCATCATTATCTAAACATTTTAAAAAATCAACATGTGCGCTGTGTTACAGTTGAAACCGGTATTACGACATGTACGCAGTTTGTTATATAATAAAACGACGTAAATCAGGAAAATACAACGATCGGTTGCACCAACTACGATAGGATATACTGTAACAAAGATTGCCGACTAAGCTTCAGCATGAGGGAGGGCTCATTCTGATAGTATTAATTAGGGCAACGTTCTGTTAATCTGAATAAAGATGTTAATTGCCTTAGACACCACCACTTTTTAAATCGGGAGAATACAGAAAAGCTCACTGAAAGTGCAATTATGAACCTTCCTTTAAAAGTGTCTGCAGTGCTCGGTGCCGGTCAGCATACAGCTTCGGTGAACCTACTTTTACTTGAATTCCTCCCTGCTTTCTAAACCTCTTTTACAAATAAACACACATCACAAACTACAGATTCGGTTGCAACGTCCTATATGTAATAAAGAAAAGCACAACTAATTTAAAATTAAATGTATTTACGTGAAAATATGCATGTTAAAATTTTACATTAATTAAATAAAACAGAGAGAATCTTAAGGTAAAACACCGTTCAATTAGTGTAACAAGATAGTAGCAAGGAGGAAACATTGAAGTAAGATAGGAAAATACAGTTTTAAGGTCATTTATTACGAACTACAAAAGACGGCAAGAAGCGGGCAACGACCACCGCGGAGCCGATCCGGGTCAGCCGCTTATCATGTCGAACAAATTTGACGCAGAGAAAACAGGCCCGGCCTTAAGTTTATTCTCATTTTCAACAGTCACAAATTAAATTATTAAAGTTATTAAATTTACGTGAAGAAATGGAGGAAAACAGTGTAGAACCACAGAGTATGATGAAACTTTTACAGGAAATAAACAGTAAATTAGAAAATACAGAAGACAGTAACGGGAGAATGGAAAAGAAGTTCGATAAATTTCAAATTAATAAATTAAAAAATGATAACGCAAAATTCAACACGGAAAATAAGTCACTGAAACAGGAACTCTTATTGCAAGAAAGAAGAATCGAAATATTAGAGAGAGAAACAAGAAAAAATAAAATAATCATACACGGAGTGGAGGAACATACAGAGGAGAAAGATATCCATTTAAAGGAGAAAGTAAGAGTAATTCTACGCGATATGGACATAATTGTAAATATGGAAGAGGAAATAACAGAGATAAGAAGATTAGGAAGTGAACAGAAGAGATGAGAAAGACCAATAAGTATAGAGTTAAGAAGCTGAAATAAAAAGATAGAGATCCTAAAAGCAACAAAAAAACTAAAGGGCACCAAAATCTACCTCAAAAGAAATTCAGGAACAATGGAGGGAATTAATAACATATATGAAACAATATAGGCAAAATGGTCATCATGTCATCCTAAGATATAGTAGACTGGTAATAAATGGAGAGGTAGTTTCACTGGTAGACTAAAGCAACTGGATAAGCAGGATAGGAAAAACGCATATGAGGAAGAAGCAGAGGATGGAGGATAGATGATAAGAGATAGCCAAAAGAGAATGGAAGATGACTTAAGTATGGACGATCCGAAAAGTAAGTACCTCAGAAAAAGAGATCTCAAAAAAAGGAAGAACTATGAGCCAGAGATCTCCAGAAAGCAACGACGATGAGGTGGAACTGCGAGAAAAACTACTCAAGATAACGAAGACGAGTAGATTTTCAAAATACGAGCAAACGTAGTTACAAAGAAATCTCTGATGGCGATCGAAGAAGAAATGGCTATGAAAAGTTAAAGGTGTAGATAAGAAGAAAAAATGCAATTATACAGGAACAACATATAAAAATAAAAACAATGCAAACAACATATAAAAATAAAAACAATGCAGAATACAAGATATCGAAGAATTATGATACAATAGCAAAAGAAACAGAAACAGAAAGAAAACACAAGAAGAATACCAGCAGTAAAGAAAGACGTAAATAAAATAAACATAGGGACATGGAATATAACTTCATTAAACGGAAAGGAGATAAAAATAACGGAAGAAATGAGCAGGTTCAAATTAGATATTTTAGGAATAAGTGAAAACGAAGAAACAAGGAAAAGGAAATATAAAGCTAACAAATGATTATACGTTATATTACTGAGGAACAGATCCGGGACAAAGAAGTAAAGAAGGAGTGGGAATTATTATTGCCGATAGATTAAACAGAAGAGTAATAAAAGCAGAATCAATCAATACAAGAATAATAGCAATAGAAGTAGACTTGGGTCAATTTTTTCACATAATACAAATATATGTCCAGTAGAGGAAGCAGAAGTAAATAAGAGGGAAGAATTCTACGAACAACTACAAATGGCGATAGATAGAGCGAAAGAAAAGAGTAACAAAATAATGATTTTAGGGGACTGGAATGCAAGGGTAGGTAGCAACATAAACACAGGATTAGGCAGTTTGGGACAATTCGGAGAAATGATACAGAACAGAAATAGGAGAAAAATGACCGAATTCTGTATAGCAAATGACCTAATAGTCGGTAATACATTTTGGTACCAACCACTAGAGGAAAAATACACTTATGTAGTAGACGAACGAGGAGCAAGAAGCCTCATAGACTATGTGGTATACACGAGGGAACTGGAACAAAAAATAGATGAAGTGAAAACAGTAGGAGAAGCAGAACTTTCGACCCAACACAGATTAGTAAGAGCATTAATAAACGACATAAATATTACAGAAGAAGAGAAAAAAGAATACGAGAAAATACCAGTATATAAACCAGGGGTCACCAAATGGCGGACCGCGGTCCGGATGCGGACCTCCGACACATTTTGTGCGGATCCTAACGAGTCAGTAAAAGTCATAAACTCTTTTTATTTATGCCGGAAAATCGAAGCAAAAAAAAATCAAAATGTATGCGTCCTCATAATCTAATTTTTCCCGCGCTCTGTGCCACGGGATCAAGCGACAGTCAGGCGATTCGCCTCTTCCCTCGCCGCCAGAAGCTGTGCGCCGCCGCGCTTGATTCGAAGAACTTCAGTAGAAGTCGAGTAGTGTTGTTGACTCTTGTGAGTGACGCGACGCGTGCGTCCTTACGGACTAGCTACCTACTTCCATGAGGAGTCGTTCAATGACCGAACAGACAGGAGAAATGCGATGAGGCTTCTTTGCGCATTTCATGAACTCTTGCTAAGCATATGAAACCATTCACGAATGCAGACTTAGCTAAAGAATTCATGCTCGAGGCAGCAAATGCTTTGTTTGAGAACAAAAAGGTGTTATTGAGACTATTCGGCGTATCCCGGTGTCTGCAGTTACTAACAAAAGAAATACACACGTTTTGGCGGAAGAAAATCAATGTGATTTAAAACGCAGGTAATGGCTGCAGACTGTTATGCCTTGGTTATGGGTGAATCATGCGACGTCTTCGACGCTTGGTACACCACTGCACTGCTCGAGAGCTAGAACTCCAATTCTCCACAGCGGGCTCCAACAATCAGAGCCGCGGAGACCGCTTGCACAGAACGACTCCGCTTGGCTATGTAAGGTCAACTACCACGAGAAAAGAAGTCGTGTTACCGAAATTAAGGGGCCAGACGCACAGGCAGGACGCCGATGCGGTCCTTAAAATGTACAGCTGCACGAACATATGGTCAACTGTCTGGCTAACAGCAGGGGTGTGAAGAAACTACGTTTGAGCTCTCTCTTCCACTCAAACAACCGATTCATTCCAACGCCGCAATCCAGCAGCATCTTTGGGCAAAGCTACGGATCACCGTAGAATCAAAAATATACTATATTGGAGCATGGGGAAGCGGTTACAAGCAGGCACAGGATTTGAAATGCGCTCTACATGAACAAGCGGTCTGAATTCGCAGTGGAAACGCGGGATTTTTACCTGGCTCTAACAAACCACAGACGGTGCGCCACCGATGGTTGGAAGCAGGAAACGACTAGTTCAACAGTTGAGTACCGATTCCAAATAAACACTGCCACTACCACTGCATCATACATCAAACTGTGCTTTGCGCAAACTCAACCCCGATCTCCAGAGTACTATGCAAGTAGTGATCAAAATTGTCAATTTTTGACTTCGATGAAACATCCTGAATTCCAATAATTTCTTGGAGAAATTAATGCTCAAGGCGACGATTTACTGCTGCACAACAATGTAAGGTGGTTAAGAAAAGGCTGCATTTTACAAAGAAGATTTGAAGATATTTCTTTCTAAGCGAAAAAGAAAATAAGGTTACCATCGTTTTTTATCGGACATTTTCAAGTATACCAATAGCCTTCAAAGAAAATCAAAGCTTGTGTGGGAACTTCTCTCAGTAGTGGGAGGTTTTTCACGGAAAACAACTTCTTGTATAACAATATTGATAATGAAAGCTTGCACTTTTCTAATTTGAAAATAGTGAGCAGTTGCAACGAGATTGACGTCAGCCAATACAAAACTTTCATAAAAGATCTGAAATCGACTTTCTGCAGTCTAATGGTGTATGGGCCAGTGAAGCTAGAATTGTTTTCAGAAATAATAAAGCTGCTCTACAGATGAAAAAGATATATTTTCAAGAAAATAAAAAGTTCCTCGCCAAGAATTCTGGATAAAATTTGTCTTAATAAATACACAGAACTCAGAAATTTAGCTTTAAACCTTTGTACAACATTTGTATGTGAAGCAGTGTTTTCCAAGTTAAACTTCATTCAAAATAAATTTCGATCTCGACTCACCGATGACCACCTCCAGGACTTAATTCACGAATTCAGGCAGCTAGCTCTAAACAAAAAATGTAATTTTTCTCAATAAATTTCAAACAATATCGCATTTTTTGTCAATTACTCAATAAACATTTAATTTAACTTGTTTTAGTTTTTTAGTTATAGTTTGATATTTTAATTTAAAGCTTGGCTGTCAGTCATCGTATACCTACCCGGACCGCGACAATTTTATAAATTTTTTAAACGGACCCCTAATTAAACTAATTGGTGACCCCTGATATAAACTAAAAGATACTGATAGGGCAGAAAAGTACAAGAATAACACAGATGCCGAACTCGAAAAATTTGAACTAAAAAGAAAGGAAGGGACAGTGGTAGAAGTATGGAAAATATTCAAAGAAACACCTATAAAGAATGTCAGACAGATCTGTGAAATAAAGAAATTTAAACAAGACACCAAGAGGACCAGATGGTGGAACGAAGAGGTAAAGAGAGCAATTAGAGAGAAGAAAAAAGCATGGAAAAAATATACACCAAAAATCATGAGGACAAAGAAGAATATATAAGAAAAAGAAACAAAGCCAAAATAGACATAAGAAAAGCAAAGACTCAATACTGGGAAGAGTTCGGACGGGAACTAGATGAACTATATACTAAAAACATCAAACATTTTTGGGGAATAGTAAAAAAGATAAGAGGAAACAAAGGAAAAGAAGTAAGAGGAATAAATGGAAACAACAGAAATCCTACAAGTATGGAAGGAATATTACGAGGAAAAATTTGAAGAAAACCGAAACCAACAGGAAGAGCAAGATGAATACGAAGATACAGATGAGGAACAACAAGAAAACGCAATAGATATCGAAATGAAGGATGTAGAAGAGACAATTGGTACACTTAAACTAGGCAAGGCAGGGGGAGCAGATGGTGTCGAGGCAGAGATGATAAAATTCATGGGCCCTAAAGGAAAGATATATAATAGCTCTAGAGGCCTAGTAGGCCCATGGCTTGTTTTAGAGTTTTTCTCCATTGATTCCTATCTCTGGCTGTCAACTCCCATTCTGTAATATTCAAGCTGCGTAGGTCATCTTGTAATTCTTTTTTCCATTGGTTTCGAGGTCTCCCCCTTCTTCTTTTTCCTCCTATTTCTGCCCTGTATATTTTATTCGGTGTTCTTTGGTCGCTCATTCTTATAACGTGGCCTAGCCATCTGAGCCTCTGTGTCTTCACTACACCAACTATATTTGGTTCCCCATATAACTCATATATCTCATCGTTTTTACGCTTCTCCCATTGTCCTTCGACACGTTTTCCACCATATATTTTCCGCAGTATCTTTCTTTCCCACACTTTCAGCATTAATTTGTCACTTTTCTTTAATGTCCACACCTCACATCCATAGGTCACTGTTGGTCTCACAATTGTTTTAAACACTCTTATTTTTGTTGATCGCGAAAACACTTTACTTGCCAAGATGGTTTTTAGGGCTGCTGCGCTTTTGGTACCTGCTGCAATTCTTGCTTTGATTTCTGAGCTGTATCCTGGTTCCCTGGTTATCAGCGTACCTAGATATGTAAACGCTTCCACCTCTTCGAAGTTATACTGCCTAGTTTCGTCTACTTTGATTGCCAAACCTTGGTTTTGTTGGTAAGGTCACTGATTCCATGTCATGTACTTTGATTTTGTTTCGTTGATTTCTAACCCCATACTTTGTGCATTCAATAGTAGTCTTTTTACCACCTCTTGTAATTCTTCCTTTGATCTTGTTACAATGGTCAAGTCATCAGCAAATGCCAGGCATTGGTGACGCCGTTGGTAAATTGTTTCCTCTGTATTTAATTTTGCTTTGCGTATTGTGTATTCAAGTGCGATATTAAACAAGATAGCTGATAGCGGGTCGCCCTGCCTCAGGCCCTTTTTGACTTTAAACGATCTTGTCAGCGATCCATTTACTCTAACCTTATTTTCTGTTTGTCTTAGCGTCATTGCTATTAGATTAACTAATTTCTCCGGTATTTCGAGCCGTTGAAGTGCAGTAAACAGCGAGTTTCTTTGTATGCTATCATAAGCTTGTTTAAAGTCTATGAATAAGAGATGCGTATTTAGTTTAAACTCATGTCCTGTGGTCTGTATTTCCCGTAGCGTAAATATTTGGTCTGTTACTGATCTACCTTTACGAAAGCCACTCTGGTATTCACCTATGATCTTTTCTGTATAAATTTCCAGCCTATTTTTGATGCACGTAGCTAATATTTTGTACATGACATTTAGTAATGCGATTCCTCGGTAATTTCCACATGTACCTTTATCGCCTTTTTTATGAATGGGGCATACAATCGCTAGATTCCATGATTCGGGCATCATCTCCGTTTCTCATATTTCAATGATCATCTTGTATATCTCGTTGTGTAGCTGCTCTCTTCCATACTTTATTGCTTCTGCTTGTATGCCGTCAGGGCCTGCGCTTCTATTGTTTTTTAGCGTATGTATTATCTTTACTATTTCTTGTAAATCCGGTGCGTCTTTGACTTTGTTTGGAACGTGTTCTGCTATTTGTGGAGTTTCGTCGATTATAGGAACTTCTTGCTTATTCAGTAGGTCCTCGAAGTATTCAGCCCATCTTTCATTTACTTCCTCTCGTGTGCCTAGCAGTCTTCCGTTCTTATCCTTGTAGAATATTGTGTTTGTCTGGTATCCTTGTTTGACTTTTTTTATTCCTTGGTAAAAGTTTCTAATTTCTCTTCTGTTGTATTTTTCCTCAATTTTTTCCAGAAATTGTATGTTATGTCTACGTTTCTTCTCTCTACATAATCTCTTGCACTCTCTTCTTTTATCAAGATATTCTCTCATGCTACTCTCCGTGTTATGCATCAACATTTTTTTTCCTTGCCCTCTCTCTATCTTTAACTGCTTGTTCACATTCTGAATCAAACCACTGTTTCTTTTTCGTTTGTCTACCGCTGCTCTGTTCGTTCGCTATCTTCTTTATGCATTTCTCTATTCTTGCACTACGTTCTACGTTCTGTTGGTCATTTCTTCTTTCTAATTCTTCCGTTATTCTTTTTTTGTAGCACTCTTGGTCTGTTTTATTGTGTAGATATAGTCTTTTATATGTGTTTCTTAGTTTTTCTTCCTCACGCTTATTAATCGGGATCACTTGTTTCATTTTTGCTCCCACCATGAAATGATCAGAATCAGCGTCAGCTCCTCTGTAAGATCTAACATCTGTAATGCTTTTTTCGTTTTTTGTTTCAATCAGAACGTGTTCGATTTGATTTGTGGTCTTGCCATCTGGGCTCCTCCAGGTCCCCTTATGTATATTTTTGTGTTGAAAAGCGGTGCTCATTATTTTCATGTTCTTGTCCATGGCAAAGTCAATTAATAATCTACCGTTTTCGTTTGTTTCTCTATGTAAACTATGTTTCCCATTTGTTGGGAGATATATTGCCTCTTGCCCTATTTTAGCGTTACAATCTCCTATTATTATTTTTAGATCATATTTTGGTATTTTATCGTACTCCTTATCCATGTTATTATAATATTGTTCCTTAACTGTTATTTCTTTCTCCTCACTTGGCATATGTACATTTAGAAGACTAATTTTTTGGTATTTGCCTCTTAGTCTTAGCCAGCACATTCGATCTGACACTGGTGTAAAGCTTATTACTGCTGACCTTAGCCTTTCGCTTATTATAAATCCGGTGCCGAGTCTTCTATTGTGACCGCTGCTTCTGAAAAATGTGTATCCTTTTATGTCTATTATTTCATTGTCACTATGCTTCGTTTCCTGTAATGCTATTATATCGATTTTGTAATTTTCCATTATGATAATGAGTTGTTTTATTGCTCCTTCTTCGTAAATCCCTCTGACATTCCATGTTGCAATAAATATTTTTGTAGTTTCCTTGTGCATGTCCTTTTCCTTGCCATGTTCGTTTCTTTTTATTCCATTCTCTCTAGTTACTAGCAGTTTTTTTGAAAGAGTTTGGTGGTTTTCATAGCCGGTTCTCCCACTTCCACTGAGTTTCCATTTTCCGGTGGGGAGCGTTCGCTTATTGTTCTTCCTTTTTTTGGTTCCATTTTTGTTGATTCAGGCGTATTTCCTTGGACGTCTTCGTGTTGGTACTGTTTCAATTGGTTTATTGAGTAGCTGTCACCATTTACAATCAATTTATTGTATCTTATATGTGCTCGGTTGCCGTCTGCCCTGGCTTTCTTCATATGTTTAACTAACTCCTTCCGCTCTTCTTGTACTTTTTTCGTAAAGTCTTCTGAGATGTATATTTTTGTTCCTTTGAGTTTCTTGGTTTCTTTCAGTATGTCCATTTTCTTGTTCCAAGAATTCATTTCTATTAGTATTGGTCTTACTTTGTTTTTCTGATCTCCTATTCTTTTGATTTCCTTTACTTCCATTTCCATATTAATTTGAACATCCATGTTCCTCAGCAATGCTCTTACTTTTTCCCTCAAACTCAATTCCACCTCCGCTTCATCCTCTTGTATACCATGTATTACAATTTTGTTTTTCCTTGCCTCTTTTTCCACTATTTCTAATCTTGTTTCTAACTCTTAACATATTTTCTTTGATTTTGGCATTTTCAATTTTCAGTGCTGCGTTTTCCTTTTTCAACGTTTCCATTTCTTTTTGATACGCGTCCATTTTCTTTTCCATCCTTTCCCCTCTTGCATCGATAGTCTCGAGTTTGCTCATGATTCCTTCCAAAACTTGGTCCATTTTGAAGCTTCTCTTCTTATTTATCCGTAAACGTGTATTTTTGGCAACCGTTTGTGCTCCAGTGTGTAGTTAGCACTTTATATTTAGATGTACTGCTTTATTTACAATCCGGCAATGTCGCTTTCTCTCCGCGCGCGTGACCTTTAGCGTGTGTCGCCGATTCCGCTCTTTATCTTATCGCTCACTCGTATTATTAGTTTGTTATTTTTGCTGTTAGACTTGATTTCCAATTTTGGTTTTTCGATTTTCTGCTTTGATTTGACTCACTGACACCAGTTTGTGCTCGTTGCGAATTATTTCCCGTTACAACTCTCGTATTTAGAGTTTATTGTAGCCAGAAAACAAAACACGTATTTATTGCAATTCACCACGTTGCAACACCAAAGGGAAGATATGGATACATGAAATATTTAAGAAAGCATGGAAAGAAGAACGGATACCAGAGGATTGGGAAAACAACATAATTATTCCAATCTATAAAAAAGGAGAAACAGGAAAATGTGAAAACTACAGAGCCATCTGCCATTCCTCTACAGTATTTAAAATGTATACGAAGATTCTACAAAAGAAACTAATACACTACATAGGTCATAAGCTAGCCGATGAACAAGCAGCGTACAGACAAGGAAAACAAACAACAGACAACATACACATAATAAGAAATATAACAGAAAGAGCAATAGAAAGAGGAGGAGAGCTGTTTGTTACACTCATAGATTTAAAGGCAGCGTTTGACAATATAAATAGAAGTCACATATGGAGGTATTTCTCGGAATTACAAACACCAAGGAAACTCATCAGAAATATTAAGGGAGATAGCCTTAGTCCACTTCTATTTATAACAGTGATGGACAAAATTTTAGTAAATACAAGAACAAAAACACAACATCTGCAATCACAAATAGGACATTACCAACTAAGGCCAATCAAAGTAGACAATCTAATGTACACAGAAGATATAATACTTATAGCAGACACTCACAATAAAATGAAGGAACTGGTTAAAATATGGAGTGAAGAAATAGAGAACATGGGAATGGAGGTAAACACTAACAAAACAAAAATGATGATTATAAATAACAAAAAAAACGGAGATGGTAAGAAAAATAGAAATAAACGGAAATACAATAGAAGTAGTCACAGCAGTAGAATATCTTGCTTCAGTAATAACAGATGATGGAAGAATAGAAGTGGACATAGCACTTAGAACGAAAAAGACGAGGAACATATACTATGCAATCAACAAACCAATATTATAAAAACAAGAAATAGACAAGCAAGTGAAATTGAAAGTATACAACATAATAGCGAGACCAACATTAACATACGGGAATGAGACATGGACCATAAACAAAAAACATGAAAGTAAGATCAATGCAGTTGAAATGCAGTTCATAAGAAGAATTGCGGGGAAGACCAACTGAGATAGAGAGACGAACGAAAGAATTAGACATACTCTAAGACAAGAAGGAATAATGGACTTTATAGAAAGGAAGCAACTAAGATGGTATGGTCATATAATAAGAAAAGATGAACAATCGCTACTAAAAAAGATCACAGAATCAACAGGAGGACGAAAGAGGAAAAGGGGTAGACCCAGAAAGCGGTGGACACAAAGGATTGAAGAAATTGGCATCAAGAGGGGCAAAACATTGGCAGATATGAAAAGAATGGCAAAGAACCGAAAGGAGTGGAAGGACTGGACCTCACATCCGACACCCTGAAAGGGTATAAGGAAAAGAAGAAGAAGAAGAAGAATAAAATGGAAGGGGTTGGCATTCTTAACTAAACTACGCAACTATTATACTAATTACAGATAGTGAATCTTGACGACAAATAGTAAAAACTGGTGTAGCGGAGCAATAAATCAAAGAGATCGTTGCCGATAGTTACCATACAGTGCGTGTTATAAATATTCTCAAAGTGCAAGCAGTTAGCTTAAGTGCCATTTGAAAACTTTCTAGCTAAAGGGTACACGCAGTTAAAAACGCCTAATGTCAGAAAGTGATTTGTGCAGCGGAATTCAAAAGAAAAGAAACTCTCCAACGTCTTCGAGTGTCCCTCAAACAAAAGTTTCCTAAATCAGAAACGAAAGTGGATGCACAATACGGCTATAAAACTGCAGCTGTTAAAATCGAGAGTGAATTTCGAGTGGGTCATAAACGTCGAACCCTTTTGGCAAGTGAAAGTGAGCCGGCCCTTCGTCTTGTAAATATACAATACCATTGTTACAACTACAATAAGAAATCCTTTTGTAAATTGTACAACCAGGGTATATATACAGAAGCGATGGAGCTTGAAGATCATAGCGTACTAGGTCTTAAAGCTGAACGACCACTTTGGTTGTTCGGAACACAAAGAGTCAGATTCTTAATGTGTATCAGTATCAAATCTCAATACTTACTGAAGCATTCACTTTGAATGTTTCAGGAGCTAAGTGTCAGATTCACAAACGCTCATATGTATTGCGATTAACTCGACCTGATCGCTCCGCACTTGTAATAGTATAGTAGCTAATCGGCACATGTAAATTTATGTCTGTAATCCGTTGCGTTAAATAAAGAATATTAAAAGTGGTCGGTATTCGTGTGTGTAATATCTAACGAACAGCTTAACCACCCACTAAACTGGCTTAACGATGGTAGCAACTATTTAAATTCTTAATTAATTAATTGACGTCAACTAGGTTACATAAAAAAGGCGGCACTTCGTCAAATCAATGATCATGCTTCAAGATTACAGCAAAAGATACAGTACCTTTTAGGGGTTCAGTAGCCATTGCTGAACGTCCAACGAATTTTGTGATGCTGCCAGCGCACACTACTACTGCCCAAAATGCTTGACGAAATGTGGGAACAAGGATTGCCATCTGCCAAGGATTGTAACGTTATTAATCCTCAGAGGGTGACTTGAAGACGCCAATGTCGACTTTGCAGTTTTCCAACAGGCGAAACTTTTTCGGAAAAAAGGCTAGCACCAGTGAGAACCCAGGGAAAAGCCTCTAATTGCGTAAATTGAGACCGGCAAAAAACCTCCAGTATGGATTCTACGACTGCCATACTTTTATTACGGCTTACACAACGGCAAAAGCACAACGAGTACAGCTTCAGAAGACACACAATTGATTTTAACTTATTTAAAGGGCACCCCAGCGGCACGGAGCCACCGGGGACGAATTGAAAACTGCTGCCAATTCCCGTAAAACGGTAGCATGAATGAATCGAAACGCACGGAAAAATGCACGAAGACCCACCCAAGTGTCACATTCCTATCTCTCTTCTACATCCCTATGCTACATTTTCTTCCAATGCGAAGTGTGTGAACCACTGTCAGGCAATAAATCAGAAAACTTTATAACTACAGAATTCTACAGCTAATTGACAGGGGAAGACAAAAAGATGTCACTAGAGTTTTCAAATCTTCAGAGTCAGTAGATATAGAAGAGTACCGCCACGTTCGCCATGTTTGTTCCACTGTCATATACGTCACTTTGAGGTTAGTAACACAATTCCGTCAATGTGACATTTTACTTAAAATTGGCAAGACTGTAAGTCTATGTCAAATTCGAGGTTAGCAGGTTAGATTTTGCGTCAGTTTTGACACAAACTGACGCAAAACATAACCTGCTAACCCCCAATTTGACATAGACTTACAGTCTTGCCAATTTCAAGTAAAATTTTAGACATAACTCAATCAGTTATTGCTGATGGGAACAAAAATGGCGGCGATGGCGGCATTTTCACGGATCAAAGAATGGCGGTACTCTCCTATATCTACTGACTCTGGAAATCTTATGAAATTTAGCCCAAAAATGAACTTAAAAGAGCGGAAAAACGTTGGCATTTAAAATGAAAAGTGCGGGAAGTTTGAAACATTATTAAATCGTCAAGTTGTCTGCAAACTGAATACCCTGTAGAGTTGAGAGTAATTTTAGATGCACCATTGACTCACACTGTATAATTTAATTTTACATAGGTACCTAAAACATTAACTATTAATCCCATAAATATCATACTATTATTATTACTATTTGTTTTTAGATTCAAGTTACCCCTTTAGAAAACATATCGAGATTTAGTGAAACTAAAATCAGCCCGTCTCCAGAAACCGTTCGTCCAGATCACCGCCTTCCTCGCCGACAACTCGCTACAGCCAATCTGATCGATACTCAAGAACCACCAGGAGAATTATTAAGCCGAGCACTAAAGAGAAAATTCACGGAATTGGAGGAAATAACGCAGAGGCTGCGATCACGATTAGCAGATGTCACAAAAGACGATTCGGATAATTCTACCGACGAGTTTGCAGATGAGTTTGAACGCGATCTAAACACGCTGTGTGTGGAAGATGATTACAACATGATCGACCTAACCGGCCTCCCTCATCAGCCAAGTTATGATCTGTTAAAAATACAAGAAGACGAATGGCTGGCTCAACCGTTTTCCCAGTTAGAAAACGGAGCAAACAATTATTTGCTGAAAGAAGCCACGTGTGAAGGGGCAAGTAATTTTGGTCCCCTTACAGAACCGTCCATATATTCTCGAGGATTGTTGCCGAATGAATCTGCCCCCAAAGCTCCCATGAGCGACAGCGCATATGGCTCAACACGGATGAGCGACAGAACAGGAAGAAGTTTTCGGCCTTTGGTCGCAAATAGCGTTAGTTCATCAAGTTCTAATACTTGCTTAGAGACGGCTTCACAGACTATTCCGAATCGCGCTTTAACCCCAGGCGATAAGCAGCTAATTGCAGGCAAACAGCGTATAGACACTTTATTAGAAAAACTTACTTTGCTGGCAGGTAACGACGCTGAAACTTTATTTCCTAGCCGATATGTATCGGGATGCTCAATGAATCAAGAGGGCGAATTAGCAACAGGCGGAAGTAATTCAAAGGACAAAGAATTGAGCAGCTCCAGTGGCATCAATCTGGATACCATTCTTAATCCTGCCCTTTTCAGTCAACTGTGTTCAGTTAACATGAATTCTACGCCAAGCTTGACTGAATTTTCTGAAGGATTAGACAGTAGTTCTTCGAATGCTCAATTTGGCAACGGGTCTAGTAGCAACAGTCTGTTGACGCAGTTTTCTACCTATCGGCAAGCACCTGATGGAGCAGGAACCAGCGCAGATCTTAATAGCAATGCAAATATCGCTAATAAACAAGATGTTTGAAAACGATCTGAAAATATTATTTATAGTATAATTTGTTTTTATCCAATTTTGTCCAACTTTGTTGTAATTAGTGTGCTAACAAAAATTGTCGTAGGTTTTTAAATTAGTATTGTTTTTGTGATCTTTTATGTTACGTGGTTATTTATGTTGTGTACTTGAATTTTAAGCAGTGTTAAAGGCCAGAGTACTAAATTATAAATTAGCTAGAATTTACGGAGTGAAGGTTAATAAAACAAATCCCAGCTGTGTCTTTTCTTTTATATTGAGTGAAATATTTAATAGTCTTAAGGTCTGTTCATAGTGGGAGCGGCGAGCGCCGCGTCGCGTTTGCGTTGCGTCGAGCGTCGCGTCCACTATTAACTATCCTATGTATTTAAATACAAACGTTTAGAGTGAGAGAGTTAGTACAGCGCTGCGTTTAGCGCTGTATATAGCGTTCGCAGAGCGTCAGCGTCCGAAACAATCCAGATTGTTTTTAGTAGCGTTTTCAGTGTTCAATATGAGTTCTTCAGAGGACGTTGCATAGGTGGTAATAGCAGTTACAATTTTTTCGGGACGACGGCTAACTTGTTCTACCAGATAATCAAATGTCCCGATAGACATTCATATATAATTGAAAAATCGATCTGAAAACTTTCTTAGCTTGTGATACAAATGGTGAAATTCACCAAATACATATCTTTCCCTGTTTATAGGGTGAATACCAACTCTTTTCTTTAACTTGTAAGTATAATACGTTGCCTCGACCAAGAACATTAAACAAACTGCTCTCGTTGGAGCCATTTTGCAAACAGCTTGCTTGTTCAACGCTCGGTAGACGCTGTAACTCTGAATACCCCCGCTCGACGCAACGCGAACGCGACGCAGTGCTCGCCGCTCCCACTATGAATAGACCTTTACAGAGCAGTAATTTGTAAGTTAAATAAAAGAATCTTCTACTGTTAAAAGAAGTATTTTATAATAATGTATATCTGTAAGAACTAATTGATCAAGTCTACACGTTATCCGTTTTCTGTGACGTCAGAAACAACAAAATCAAGTGTTAAAAATGTATGTCTTATATAAAATTATACATAGCAGATAGTTGACATCAGAAGGAAATTGACATACAACCTGGGTGGTTGGTCATACCTCTGAACATAAGCAATTTACATAGCTTACCACAGTTATGCATATTCCTTAGGGTGGTTCTAATTTTGCAACTTCGGAATTTTGTTAGTCACACCCCCTAAAGTCGTTCCAATGCCGACAAAACTAACCCATAAAAATTTTGAGCTAAATCGAACGATATTAACACATGCCACCAAGCCTCGGAAGTTTCCGAATTGCAGATTTTAATTGAATTCACTTGTTATCAATTAATATCTGATGAACCGGAAGTGCTATCGAAATTATGATAACATAAATAAAAGGAAATTTAATTTTCCACATTTTTCTTTTATGCAATTTCCCCGCAAACCTACTGAATGTTAAAAAAAATTCGTATTAGAAAAACGTAATCATTCGAGAATTTATTGTCTTTCTATTTTTAATTTGAAAACTTAGACATATCACAATTTTGAAGTAAATTGCAATCCTTCAATTTTAGGCTAATTTTGATAATATACAAGTAAATTGCATTTTGCCGGTTATCCGCCGAGCGAGTAAGACATGAAAGTGTACAGTGGCAATAAATAACTCGTTTCACGGGCTTTATTCTATTATACTTTCACCTAGCAGTTACAAGTTGGGAAGTAGCAGTACGCGGATAAAATTAAATTGAGCGCCACCCAGTTTCATCAATACGAACGAAAATGCAAAAATAGACCCACTATGAAATCAGGAAATGAGCATAACTTTAAACTTTACACCTTCGCGAAATCCAAAGCTAAACAGGCAATAGCAGAATATATGTGTACAGCCTCACGACTTCCAACACTGCGGCGATGAGCGCACTGACTTACCTGCGACGCTTAAGATCTCCTCTCAGGCTTCACCTTACATACATCTGCCACAGTGTATAATTCGCCCTAAAAATAAGCATGCACAGGCCCGTGGAAAAAATCACAAGGCAACGTGCAGTAAACTGATCTATTGGTCTACAACAATACAAAAGCGTCGACGTT
This sequence comes from Agriotes lineatus, assembly GCA_940337035.1. Lineage (NCBI taxonomy): Eukaryota > Metazoa > Arthropoda > Insecta > Coleoptera > Elateridae > Agriotes > Agriotes lineatus. The sequence goes on from OW679198.1 coordinate 36,639,596, forward strand.
GTCAGCATACACGGAGAATAAAAACCAAGGTATGGGCACTATAACTAAAAAGCCCAGCTGGGGGTCATTTTACTTCTAAACTATTGCGGGATTGTAATAATTGGTATACAGGCCCAACACGGGTGGCTGGAAATATTTGTCTTAAAGAGCGTTTGTTAGAGTTTGCGCACATCCCAAGCGGACTGGTAATTAAGCGCAGGAATTCTAGTTTGCAAGCAACCCACGCTGGCGGCTGGCATGTAACACATCGATACAGGAATTATTAATTATAAACAGTCCAAGTTGACGGCTGGTATTTACATGAATGGTTAATTAGCAACAGCCCAAGCTGACGGCTGGTATCTACAGGAATTATTACTTAGAAACAGCCTACGCTATCAGCTGGCCTTTAACATGAATTATCCATTATAAATGGGATACGGAAAGTTCGTTCCCGGGATATTTTGTCTCCCCACATCTCGTACCCGGAAACTTCGTTCCCGAGCGAGCTCAATTTGTCTCCTAGATTACAGGGCGTTGAAAAACAAGTGCAGCGATCGGAATACAGTTAGAAAATGAAAGATATTTTAATTAATATATTTATGATAAGAACAAAATAAATTGTATTTATTAAAAATGACGGTTTAATCTAAGTACTTATCTTCTTAATATTTTTTATAGGGCCATAATTTCTCATTCTGAACAACTTTCCTTAGTAATATTTTGCCGTATCATGAACAAAAAGGGTAGTTTACCTGAAAAGGAAATAATTTTTGCTTAACTGTCAAGGCCGACTTGTTTTTGAAAAACTGAAAATTTTCTTAAAATTCTCTACAAACCAAGCCAGAATTATAATTCCTATAACATTTTTATGTAAAACCAAAGAGCATATGCTCTTTGGTAAAACTAAAAATAAAATTTAGTTCCCTCTTGTAAACTCAATCCGGGGACATACTGTATATAGTTCTTATCAGTTTATTATAATAAATAAATTAATTAAAATATCTTTCATTTTTCCAACTGCATTCCGATCGCTGTACTCGTTTTTCAACACCGTGGAAGCTAGGAAACAAATTGAGCTGGCTCGGGAACGAGGTTTCCGGGTACGAGATGTGGGGAGACGAAATATCCCCGGAACGAAATGTGGGGAACGAACTTTCCGCAAACTATTATAAACAGCCTACGCTGTCGGCTGGCTTTTGGCATAAATTATTAATCATAAACAGCCTACGCTGTATGCTGGATTTTAACATGAATTATTAACTATAATTAGACGCTACTTACACTACCTTAATTAGTCGGCTTCGCCTTGCGGCGTCAATTAAAGTCGGGCGCCCGCTGTACAAGCAGTTGTGTTGTGGCCTGATGTGTGGGTGCGAAATCCCCTGATCCCCCAAATCTGCTGGGACACGTGCGGAACCTTCATAGGAAACAAACTAAAACTGTCGAGACCTGCATAGGTGCCCGTTCTGAAAACTGGCCCAGCGGACCGTCGGAAGTTTCCAGAACAACAGTCATCAAAATCAACAAAAGGACACGCACAACACACCCCCAACAAGCACCACTTCACTCTATCCCAGCCAGTAAACCAACAAGCCAAACCACGCTGTAACAGCACATTCACTTCGGCACAAAAGCCGCGCCGCCTCCCACAACCCAAGGTGCATGTGAGGCGGCGGAGCCGCTCTCGAAAAATTTGCTTGCAGTCCTAGCCGGCGACTGACTGACCCCAGCCAACGCTGCTCCCGCCAAAACACGCTGCGTGGCCTCACCACCTGCCACCAATCACGAAACAGACAACAGCAAACGGCCTCGCGCGCCCCGTCGGGCTATCCAGCTTGAATACGGAAATATTGCGATTGAACGAAATTATTTAGAAAAATCTCTCCCTTGCTCTTATGGACTGCGTTTCAAATTTGATCAAACAAACAAGGTTAGCGCCAACCTCGCAACGGCTACAAAAGCGATGACAACCAAGCCGAAACTTCTAGAAAAAGGGAAGGTTGCGTGCCAAATCGTTAGAATTTGAAATACCGTTTGATGAAATATTAAACGTGAAAATATGACCGAAAAACCTATATACAAGTAAAGTCGTAATCTTTGAACAGAAAATACTCGCATAGCCGTGGGATTTAAAAATGTACTGACAACCGCTCACCATTTGTTTAAATCATCGCGTCACGCGTCAGAGACTATGCGAGTAATTTTAAATTTATTGTCAATGGGTACTGGCACAGGCGAAACCAGCAATATTCATGCGCAAGCGGCTAGAATGCACTTTTAGGTCATAATTGACAATATACTATTTCGCAGCCATCATTATTAGTAGCGGCCGTGAAACCGAATTTCGCGACCGAAAACTTATCGGCAAGGTTGCACAAAAATTGTTAATATGGTTTTGATTATAATATGCATTGCGGTTGCACAAAACATGTATATGCCACGTTCGCGAAATGTTTGCCGTTCTCGGAATAATTTGGCGGACTCGACTTTGTCTCGCCGGCCAAACATTCCTCGGTACGCCAAACAGTCATTTCGCAGCCTAGGTATACAAAAACTATTATTATCTTTGGGCTGTAAAGTGACACATTTCGTGCTCAAAGATAGGGTATTGTAACGCTAGCATTTGCATAAATTTATAAATGACAATTAAAAATGTATGAAATTTATGCCTCGCTTATTCAAGCGCCCTAGTCGGCGCTCGAACAAGTGATAACAAACTCGGGCTCGCTATGCTCAAAACTATGCGAAGAGTCAACCCTCGCGCCGCCTCCCACCTAAGGATGTCGGAAGTGGCTGCTTTAATAACACGACGCGAAGGATATAAAAGCAGGTTCCGCGACCAGTTAACGTCACTTGAGATTTGTCCTGTCCAGTTCCTGACTTGTGATTTCTCCCCCTTGAGTCCACTAGTCCTGATCCTGCCCAGTCTCATCTTGAGTCCACGGACTTACCTTTATGCCAAACTCCTCTCCTGAAGCTAGATTGCGATGGCGACTATTCGCAGTGCCCGACTTCTGGCGTATTAACCTGAAAACCTGACCTGAAGCTAGATTGAGACGGCGACTGTTCGCAGTGCCGGACTCTTGGTTTATTAACCTGAATCTCGGACCTAAAGCTAGATTGAGACGGCGACTGTTCGCGGTGCCCAACTCCTGGCCTTTTAACCTGAAGACCTGACCTGAAGTTAGGTTGAGACGGCGACTGTTCGCAGTGCCCAGCTCCTAACTTGCTTTCCGAGTACTTTAAAAAAACCGCATTACAATCCGCCACTATAATAGTCCCAAAACTATTTAATCACAGGATTCCTAGGAATCCAAATTACACGACCCGCCTAAAGGTACATTAAACCCTGTATACGCATGCTTAAACCTACCTGAAGGGCCCCCTCGGAACGTTTAGAGACGTTCTCCCGAAGCCGGAACTCCGAGCCCGCATGTGGAATCGACCACGGTGCAAATTCTTCGCGAGCTGCCGGGAAGTCAATGTTTGCGGCCCGCTGAAATTGGAGTAAGAAAACCAGGCCCAATTTCGCACCGCCGTTACTTCGACGGATAAGCTGTGAACTCCTAGGATACGTACCAGGCCCGCGGGAATTCCTAGCTTGACACTGAGGTGTAGGTATCTTATACATCAGAGTAATTTTACATGTGATTCTAGCACCATAAACACAAAAAAAACTGTGATTTGGAGGTCAGCGCTACCACTAATCGGTGCGTTGCCGCCAAACAGGTGCGTTTCGCAATTGCCCGAGGAACTTGTTCAATAACCCGTCGTGCCCGCCTGCCATACTCCAGTGTTAGGAAGGTTGCAGCTTACCAGGAAGTAACAAAACGCGATGCCCCAGGCGAAACTGTTATTTCCACAATATACAATTCATTTTACATTAAGTGGTTACTTATTTTTGTACATATAGTTAAACATAATATATCCTTCTATTAACTACATGGTGTTTTTCCTAAACGCATATATATTTGAGGGAACGTAGTTCTCCGATTTGAGCTTAACCCGAGGTATAAATCTTTGACGCCCTTAGTAAGGGGGCGAAACGTTACAGTATAAAGTGTTCAATTTTGCCCGGCCGTAATTAAACATTCTTTATTATATGAAAGCTCAATATGTGGTGTAACTGTTTGAAAATAAACAGGGAAAGGGACTAAGTTGGCCCCTAAAAGTTCCACTTGCATCCTGGAGAGTCGGGACTACAGAAAATCCCCAAGTGATCACGCACCCAACTTTGACGTCAGCGGAGAAGTAATGAAAGATAGGTACGGTGGGAAGTAAAATACAAAATTTGCTTCCTTGAATTTTGTATACCATCGGTCGAGAACTAGTTTCACATTTACCTTTGAGCGAGACACATTTTTTTTGTATTTAACTCACTTATTCAGTTGCCTCGAAGGATAATAATCTTTTGCAAGATAATTTCTGAGAAATCACAGATGTTGAACCTGCATATTCGATCGTCTATCCAATTAAAAGATGTTAAGCATGCTTGTCTGGATAGATAAGAAACACTCATACTTTATCGCTGTTATTTCGTTCACACAAGGAATTGTATTAATCTAAGAATTATTATTTTAGTTTCTTATTTTGAAAAACTTATAAATATACTCTGTTTCTAGGTCTATTTTATTGAATTATTGTTTGTTTTAGTAATTGCAGTTACTGTCCACTTAATTTTGGCTTGGTTAATTTGTTTTGGACATAATTGGGATTCATTTACCTAAGGATTCAGATACTACTAATAAATACAATTATCAGAAAATTTATATTAAAACCATTTTATTATCAATAAAATTACATTAAAAATAAATTAATATCTTAATACTAAACTGAGCTAATAAATACGCTAAGATAATTTTCAAGTTGTTCCCGCTTGAGTAGTTTTTGTGGGGGCAGTAAGTTAACAGCAGCGATAGCACCTTCATGGCTGTGCATATATGAACAGATTCGTATTTTCTGTAAAATATTTTTCATAATTTTCAGGGATTTTTGGTTCTGAGCGCAAAATAACTTCGTAGCTTACTTTAAACTGCTTCAACTCTTCATGTTTAAAATCTTCATGCAACACTTTTTCTTCTTCCATACAAATGTGACACAGGTAAATTGTGTAATTTTTGTGCCAGTAATCGTCATTGCATACTGAACCACATCTATCACATATGTTGGGAGGTGTAGGAGTGCACACCAGTTCTACAGCTGGAACCATTGTTGGCCTGCCAAAGTTATAATCAAACTTTGTTCGCATACAATGCTTTGGTCTGGGGTCGTAACTCCCTACACTGACAGAAAAAATTGTTATTATTACATTGGAAACCGGCAATTGTACTTTCATACGATCACTCGATAGCAATTTCGCCCTTTATTCTTCTTCAACCTATTATTTGGGGACTAGATTTTACGGATGATGAAAGTGCGAAAAAAGCGGTGGCTTCGTACAAAGTCAAAGAAAATTCTAAGAGAATTGAAGGTTTTATTAATATTGACAGTGCTACACAAAAAATGTCTATAAATTAAATAAACACTCAGTTATGCTTTACGAAAACAAAACACTGATTCAGGAATTGTCTTGAGGTGTAGCAAAGTTTTGCCCTAAGCAGAATGGGGTGAGTTGTTCGTAAGCGCCACTGCTTTGAGACGGTTCAAACTAGGAGACCTTTAGCTGTTGGTGTAAATTCCTAAACCACATAACATTTCCCATAAAGCAAAAAATAAGAATCTAAAAATTGCTGTTGTGAAATCTTCCTCGCAATGCCCTACACGAGCACAGTCTCCCAACCGTAAATGGAAATCGAGCGAAAACGGAGTACAGGGGCTAAAATTCGCATTTGAGGTTCTATTACTGTAGGAACCGACGTTTGCGCAGAAGGTCTTATATGTCCTAATACCTGTACCACACTTCAGTTCGTGTAATAACCCCAACGAGCAACAGACTATAAGCTTCAGTACTTCTTTACAAACAACATTATTGCGCACAAGGCTCGTTGTTGAACGTGTCCATCGCTAAGTAATTGCGACCAACATCGTCAAATCCCTAAGCTAGCATTACAAGAATACGAGGTCGTAACGAGCAATGCTGCCACAGGCAAATTTCCAATTTTGTTATAAGAATCTGCAAAAGATCATCATAGCGATTCTTAAGTAAAACAATTGGCAATAAGATATAGACACGACGTATATTTTATAGTTCTGCGTTTTTGAGATCCACAAAACTGCAAATGGGATAGGTACCTGGAGATGCACAAGCCGTAGGCCGGCGACTATGAAGAAGCCACAGAACTTTCTGATCGTAGGTTTTGTTGTGAAGCTGCCTCAAAACAGCAGTCTGAAAACACTTCTGAGAGGAATTTTGTCAGCGTAGCTGGACAGTACACCCAAACTTCTTACAAATCGTTTCTCTGGGTATTTCTCGCGATGATCACAGCTCGATATGGGAAGAACGCTAGCGGGGTGGTAAGAAGATTGAAATATCGTAACATTCTCAAGCGACTACAAAAGCGAAAACAGAGCGGCATACCAAGGTTAGAGGTCGGCAGAGATGGGTTTTGCTTCTGAAATATTTTTTAATGGTAGCATAACTAGATAAATTTCAGCGACTGCATATAAAACACACTAATGTTGATCGGGACTTCCAAATCCACATTAAGAACAGCTCCAAAACAACAGTCATACAGCATCAGACTCAATATGTCACTCAATATGCCCAACTTGGCTATATAAAATCCCTGTTAATACTTAAATTTCAAAATTGACATTTGATTTTTAAGTAACTTATAGTTGCGTTCATAGATTAGGAACAAGACCATAGCCGCTCCGGACCGGAAGACTTTTTGATCACCCATTACTTTCGTTATAAGACAAATAAAAGATCATAATTTTACGTTACTGATCAGAAATTCATTTTCACTGTACAGTCGCGGAATTAAAAATCCCGACACTTAAAATGATTCAGTGTATATCTTACTTTACTTTACTTATCACGTTACGTGGTGAAATTAGTCAAAGTCAAAAAAATTACTCGTACATGACAGCATGCCTCATTTAAGAGTCGAACAAAAAATGCAAGTAATTACATTATCCAAAAATTGCAAAAATCATCTATAAGACTCATCCGGATTTTTAATTCCGCCACTGTACATTATTTCTGTTTATCCGATGAAAGTATTAGTATTTTTGGGCAGTTCAGCACACTAAAGAAATTTTTTGGAAGAAATGTATTACCGTTATCAGAGCAATAAAACACAAACCAAAACTTATCTCTAAAGGGAAAACAAAGAATTATAGAGGACGATCTTTGGTCAGTTTCGTGAAGAAACAACAACTATAAAAGCAATGAATAAATTCTTCTTCAAGAAAGAGAACAGAAAATGGACTTGGCGGAGCCCCGACGGCAATACTAAAAATTAAGTAGATTTTATTATTACAGATACGAAAGAAATCATAAAGGATGTTTCTGTAGTAAAGTTAATTGGAATGAGTGACTACAGACTCGTAAGGGCCTAACTGAAAATAAGCTGCCGTAAATAAAGACAGAGGTTGGTAAACAGTAAAAATAAAATACTAGATGCCGCCCTGATTAATCATAAAGAGGTTGAATACAAAACCAATTTGAGAAAATAAAAGAAAAACTCAATTCAAAATTGAACAACTACAGAAGAGCATAACTGACAGTCTACACGAAACTAAGTAGAATGCCTTAAGAGAGATGAAAAAAATAAGACGAAAAGTAAAAAATGAGGTAACACATGAAGACAACAAAATTTTTCAAAAAATAATAGAAGATATCAAAGGACCAAATCTATTTACGAAGAAACTAGACATCGGCAAATAGGGATTAAATAGGTTAGTAAACGGAAGAGTACCACTAACAAGGCACTATATAGACAACATACCAGACAAAAACAATGCTAGAGCCTGTGCTTTGAATCAGACACAATTCGTTGAAAACCCCTAACCACACAAATGCTATTCACCAAATTACAAGTGAAGACTTTCACTGTTGGGTTACTCTCTTCAAGGATACTGAACATGACAGCTTAGCTGTCGAAGTACGTATTTAGCGGTTGTTAAATGTGTATTTGTGTGGTTAGGGATTTTCAACGAACATACCAGAGGCTACAAATGAAGAAGTTAAACAAGTGCTTGCAATGTCAAACAAGTTTCCGGACCGAAAGGGATCATCACAGAGATGGTAAAGTCACCTAATGTGACATCTGGCAAAACTCTTCAACTAATGCATTGATCACGGAAAAGTACCGACAGAATGGAAGTGTGCTAGAATTTTAATATACAAAAAAGACTTTGTTTGTTATGGACAAGGTCTAGCCCTGCAGAGTGCCAGGTATCTTAGCCACCGACTGCTATGGTCATGTGGTTCCAACCCTAGCTAGGGATCTTTTACATGCTCCAAATCGTAGTAAAATGGGACCGACGGTTTAACATCACTTCCGAATGATTGCATTCTGTAGAGATCTTCATCCGCATTTTAAAATATTTACAAACCTCACCAGGACTGGGAATCGAACTCTCGATTTTTGGATCAGTAGCCAGAATACTTAACTACTGAGCTACCGATCCCGGCAAAAAAACGACTTGGTTTGTAATGGACAAGGTCTAAGCATGCGACTTTATGTTTTACCGCTCAGGAAAGCAATGGTGTGGCGACCAAGAACCGGTAAGAGTGATAGAGGTAGGAAAAGAGGGATGACATTATTAAGGCTGCTGGACCACATTGGGGGAAAGCAGACCCAAGGATGCAGTGCATAATGCTGGGGAATTATGATGATGATGAGTAATTATTTGAACTATTTCTTTTGGATTCTCAACGGCCAATCCTCGTCAAAGATTCAGTGGTTTAGTAGCAATTTAAGAAAAACGTTTTATGTTATTTTGTGCGTGTGCAGTATATTTCAGCTGGTTTGCTTATAAATTTCTCTTATCGCTCTAAATACATTAGAGTTTACATACAGAAAATCCTCATTGCTCACCCAGGGGCAGAAAATCGTTTGTCCGACTTCTTTGGCATAGATTTGTTAAAAGGAAGTTTATTTTGTTTAAATGTTTTCGATACTGGTTCAGGATCGTATCTTGTGGGCGAAGGGATCTGTGTGCGCGTCCTGTGCGGAAAACGTGGTGCCTTATTTGCCAAACCTGCAACACCTTGGTTGCTGCGTACCTAACAGTGTAAATTAATTTACATTAAACACAATTATTAGAGGGTGTACAGTCTACGCTCACCTTATTTTCCAGTCGAGACAATCCTGATGTGACATTCTCAATATCATAGCTTTGTGGAGTGATTTTAGCGAATATTTCGTGAGCAAAGCGTCTTTGAAACGGACTCAACCCCTTTCCAATGGGGTTGGTATCGCGTTGCACACCAGAGCCGAAGGCGACACGTGCTGGTTTTATCCTTTCCACAACATAGTGAAAGTCTATTAAATTTAAGTAATTATTATTTTATAACTAGTTTTACGCAGCGCCGTACCTTCGCCCCCGAACATAGACAGCATTGCACGCTTTTAATGGATTCGAATGCATAATATACTGAATCGGCAGAATATTCGATGAACCTCGCGTGATTTAATAAAAAAACTAGCATACCGTGCCTGGCTTTGACATCTAATATAAAATGATTTATTGACATTTCATTCGAATCCGCGTGTATTTAAAAACGTTGCAATTCGATTTTGCTGGAAGAGGGGTGCTTAATTTGACTACTGATTCGATACATACCTTCCATAGCTCAACGAAAATTTTGCACTTATGCAAAATATTATAGGAGCTCCAGTTGTAAATGCTTCTCCTTCTTCATAAGCTTCTTTACAAACAAAACAACAAATAAATAATCGCCGTTATGGAAACACTGCAGATCTGGAACAAGATCAAAATAATTAAAAGATAAAAGTGCTATTTTTCGGTAAAGAATAACTCACATTTTATCGAACGCATAGTGCGTGAAAATTTCTTCTGGCTGGAAATAGAACCCCCCGACGAGACGTTCAAAATTAAGGTGTGAATATGAACACGTGCAGTCGTGGCTGAAGGAAATTGATGGTGCTATTTTTCAACTAAATTACAAGCTGTCAGAAAAGTTCAACCTGATTATCGACCTGAGAATATTATTTGAAACCAAGGAACATCTTTTAAACATAGAAATGTTAATAATCAATCTATAGATATCTGCTAATCGAAAAATTGACTTTGAGTTGCATGAGATATGCAATTTGTTGACTATCTGTCGCGGTTATTCTAAAAAGTTGAAAAAAGCGCAACCAAACAATTTTTAAATTTTCTTTAGCGATGATATACTTCGTCTTCCCATTGATAGTTTGCCTTCAATTTTGCCTTGCATAGTCAGTTGAAATATTAGAGGGCACATTTAAAAATGAAATTAGAAGGGAAATCGCTGATATAAGTTATATAATGTATTATAAAGACAGGAATGAACAGCTGATACATTAAAAGATGAAAAAATTAATATGTGAAAGGAGTACTTTGAGGACATCTTAAATGAAGGCAGAAGGGCGATAGATGTAGAGAATAAGCAAAATTACGAGAACATTAAAGAAGAAGTACCTGTTAAAATGGAAATAAAAACCGCTATTGGGAGATTGAGAAATAATAACAATCTCGTCGAAAATGACAGACTCGAAAACCACTTTTTCTGAACGAGAAGACACGAAAACTGATATTTCCGCAAAAATCTCGAGTTCGAAAAAATCATGATTAGGTATTATGTTTTACGAAGTAAAAGAAAGTAAAAATGCAGTATACCTTCAAGATTTTTATCTTTATTACTATTCAGTACGTGACTAAAAATAATTTTCAGTTTAATTGTAACTATTATAGTTATATATCTATTTTATGGTAGAGCGAGCGTAGCGTAGCGATAAAGAAAACAAGTCAAAATAAGGTCTGATTAAATACGAGCTGCATGCAAAGTTTTACGTTCGACTGCACTGTAGCGGAAATCCTTTCATCTACAATAACATTTATATTAGACATATTAGAAAATTAAAGTTGCTATTAAAACATTTGATAGTTTCCAAGTGTGGTTCTTCTAGGTTAATTGCCCTATAACTAGAATATAATAGAAGACTAATTACCTAATACCGTAAGGTATTAAAGATTAATTTCTTTTTATTATTTGTAAAGTTTTCAGTTAATATAATCTCTTTTATTGATCTACATAAAATGATAGTTTGATAATAACTATTGAACATTGACAGACAACCGTTTTGCTTTAATCTATGAACTAAAGTGGCAATCTATGGACGCTAACTAATATTATAATAAAATGTTTATGGAACAGTCGAACATCAAGCTTAGTTATGTTAAAACACTGCCCCCCCCGTCTCCCCCCCCCAATTACAGTAGTTGTGCGCCGCTGGCTAGCTCGAACCCTCGGCAGATTATTAGCGTGGATTTGGACTACGCCGCGGTTTTCTGGTTAAAAACATGCATATAATAATAATTTGGAAATACAAGGGGGTGCCAGTCGTTCACCACTACAAAAAACAGATCTAACTAACAGTCGCAACATGCATTTTCCTTTTGTGGCTTCTCGCTTAACAACCGTAAACTAAAAAAGAACGAGCAGGTTGGTTGGGGTTGAATAAACTTCGTATATACCCATGATACTACTACTACTAAGATAAACCCACGCGGCGATCCAATTTCGTACTACGTTGCGCATGACGTCATTCCGTGACAAAAATCCTACTTGACGGTATGGAAATGCATTGCTTTAAAGCGGTTTTTATTAATGTTTACTGTTTAGTAGTATACTTTATTATAATATTAATATGTTACATTTTATTCAATATTATAATAGTATAAGAGATATTTCTTTTATCATTTAATGTAGGATTTATGGCCCATAATAGAATAAGCCCTTAAATAAAGTAGGTAGGTGCTAGATATAATAAAGTATCTTCAAAGTTTAACATTGTATAAAGGTTTTTTTTTGTAAAAAACGAACAACAAACGATTTTGAATACTAGAGTATTTAAATTTAAAAGTAAAGGAAGATACCAACATATGAATAGTGAAAAGTTTAAGGCTTATTCATTATCAAAAATTATTACTTTAATCCGTAGCGCCAAAAAACGGACTTATGTTTTCTAAAATTTAAATAGATATTGTTAATTTTAAAAGAATACTTCTGTAGAAAAATATGAGTGATATATACGAACATATGTATACTGGGTGTCCACTCTGAAAGTCAAACCTAGGCAATCAACATTGTGCATTTGATTTTTAGGTATTTTTCCATTATTTCTATACTATATCAGTAAATATTATTATTACTGGTATCATTTGATGTGCAACAATTTTATCTTTCTATTAATAGCACTATCTTTCCTGTAAGTTAAATTGGCGAGTAGGAGTCAGCAAAATTGTTGAATGCAATGTTAGATTCCTATGTTCGAGTTTGAGAACGGACACCCGGTGTATATTAATAACTATTTTTTATTACAAGCTTTTTTTGGATTTTTATGGGTAGGTGTTAAAAATTTGTAGTGATAAAACAATTTTGTTTAATTTATTAAGTACATATTATTTATTTACATATTATTTACATGTTATTTACAAAATTTACACATTTACACAAGAAAACCAAGTTTTATTAAGACTTATTTTACAATTTTTGTATTTTTTCTCTTCCTCATTTTGGATTTTTCTTTAATATCTCTATTCAGTATTCTAATTTCAACTTACATTTTGCATCGAAAGAAAAGATGCTTGGCCTCTGTACTTAAATTGATAGATTCCGCTAAATCCATTAGGACTTTTAAATAATTTTTGGTCAATTTTAATGACTCCCCATTAAAATTGTTAAAAATGAAGAAAAGGTACTGCATCACTTTTCAACTTCCATTTATTTTGCGGTAATTCCAACAGCTTCTCTTTGGAACAGTAATCACTTTCTACAAAATGATTTGAACATATTCTTGATTTTTTCACATTAAATTTGTGTTGCTGGTAACACTTTAGAATCCATTGTTCGCAAACAGGTTTGTCCCTTCGAAAACTAAAGAAACGGCAATCGGAAACTTTCTTGCTCTTTTTGTTGTTGCTTAAACAACCCATCACTGCACAGTACATCATGGTAATAAATGTTTAATGCAATGTTTTAATTATAATTTTTTAAATTTCACGCACATATATCTGCAAACAAAACGAATAACACATTAAACACCGAACCGAAACCTTCAACCGCCGTATCAAACTGCCTGCGGCTGTGGAAATTTGTCACGGAGTGACGTCAGGCGTGCGAGGGAGATGGGCTTATCCCATGCGCGTGGGTTTATCTTAGTAGTAGTAGTATCATGGTATATACCAGTAGTAGCAGTAACAAGATGCAAATTTACGTAGAAAAAACGTATAATATCAGTCCTTCTCAGGACTAACCAAGAACACCTGAAGACGGGAGTAGATCAAAACTCCCGAAATGTTGTGTGATTTACACCCTAGACAGTGGAAAAAGTCCGAAAAACATATCATAATAGCAAATAACATATAACATGAAGAACTTCAGCCCCGAGGTTTACCTGCGTATACCGCTAAATTACTCGTCCACCAGGATCGCAGTTTTAGGCTCTCTGTGGAGTAGGTAACCAGTCAAGGTATTCCAGAAACAACCCATTCTAAAGATTGCTTCGACTAAATCGATTAGCGGTGTTGCCAGATTTAAAACATATTTAAAACGGTGTTATATAATTTCGTTTTCCTCCGTTAACATTGTAGCTCAAACTTGCTACTTTTATTGAAATGATAGAAATTCGTCAGATAGATAGGAATTACAATAATTCAGAAATATATGCTCTTTGGTATAACATACGGCGCCGTTTGTTTTGATTGCGCTCGCATCTTTCGCAATTCTCGGACTTCGGCCGTTGGCCCGCTCGATATTTAAAATTGTTTGAAGTGGACATTACCCATTCTATCGAATTTGTCAAACCGAAGCTCCTACGCCGCCCAATTTCGGTTTTCGAGATGGTACGGCTTAGGTATGTGCATACGCACCTTGAATGATTTTTAAAAAACTTGCCCCGAACCGGCTTCGAACTCGCTACCTACCCGCCTAACGCTCGTCGCAGTATTTCTTTCTCTGTCGCTCGCGCATGCAAATCTCGTCTTCCTTTTTAGTGCCCCGGACCCGCGTACATCAGCTGCTCCTTGCTACTTCGTTCGATTTCTGTCTCTCTCTGTCTCTCTCTCTCTCTCTGCAGCCGAGTTCTAGGAATTTGCCGGCAAGGTTCGTGTTTCATCTTGTACACAATATCCGGCCGTTTGGATATCATGCAGTTTTGCGATCTTGGGCGCGCTCGATATTTTTAGATTTGGTTTTAAACTCGTGGGCGCGAGCAGCTACTACTTCTTAGTTTGTTGGTCGTCAACGCGACTTATTGCTACGGGTACGGCTGTTTATTGTTCTCTGCGGAAATTTAATTAATTTTTTTTAAACTAGAATCCCTGACTTTATTTTTTTCTATTTTCTCTTTTTTGTTCGTACACATAATTCGTTTTTTAAATCTTTTCTTACGTTTTCCTGTAAAAAAACTCTTTTTCCATGTGTATATTTTGTTTTTTAAATCTCTGCTTACGTTTACCTGTAAAAGACCTCCTTTTTCATATGGATTCTGTTTTTTAAATCTTTTCTTGCGTTTTAGTTTAACAAAACTTTTTTTTTCATATGGATCTTTCGTTTTTTAAATCTTTTCCTACGTGTTAGTTAAAAAAAATGTTTTTCATATGGATACTTTGTATCTTAAATCGTTTCTTACGTTTTAGTTTAAAAAACTCTCTTTTCATATGGATCTTTCGTTTTTTAAATCTTTTCTTACGTTAAGATAACACTTGGTAGAAATTTGCATCAGCGTTTGGAGTGGAGGAATTACGTCAGATAGATAGGAATTACAATAATTCAGAAATATTTTAATGGTAGGTAGTTAAATAATTAACTAATATGTATTTTGTACTGTATTTGGATTCCTTTTTTGAGATAATTGTATCTGGACGTATGTTTACCAAAGTAACTAGCTAATCAAGGTAGGACGGAAAATACCTGACAAATTTTAGGAACCAACATGGATTATTTTAATTTGTCTAAAGACTTAAAAATAGCTAAAGCCTTAACTGTGATATACATCGTTGGTTTCTAGGAATAATTTTTGTTTTTGTTATTGCTAGTTTCGTGATTGTAAATTTATTTAAGAATAAAACGCTGCTTTTAGAAGGAAGTTTTAGTTATACTATTTTTACTTTTGATTAAAAGTAGTATTAGTGGTATTAGAAGTTAATAATTACTCCTAACAATTTTAACTGACATGGAATTGTAGAACAATAATGATTTTATATTTACACGCTGCGTTTTCTAAATGCCTAAAGGCAAAGTGCTATTAAAGGAAAATGTACCTCAACATGTAAATTTCATAAAGTCACTAGGCTAAATTAGAGTTTGTAGAGGAAGCATTAAAAATCTGCAAAATTTTATTTTAGTGTTATTCTAAATGCCGATGTAAACGCCGACATTTCATGTATTTGACTAGCGCAAGTTATTTCAGTTTAAAAAAGAGTAAGTAGCTTTTACCGTTCCCGACCTAATCATTTTGATTCATAAGCGCCAAATGAAAATCGTAATTGACCAGTAGGCATATGTCATATTTGAAATCATTATTTAAGTAATCCTGACAATGAAGCTTTTGGTTCCAAGGTGATTGCCGCAGAGGAGCAAGCCACTATGTTGCAACAATGTTAAATATTTTCTCTGAAGGCAGGTAAGACACCATTAGCAAAGATTAAATAAACAAGGATAGGTAGAAGAGCTCCTTGTCTCAACGAATTATTGGCACTTTCTCACGAAATATTTGCTTATGCAACCCATATTACACATTTATGATTATTGCCATAAGGTTGAACCTTGTTACGTTATATGCTCTTTGATAATAGTTATAAATATATCCACAAGACAATACAACAAATTCAATAATAATTAAGCTTAGCGTGCTAACGTACAGGTAGTAAAACGGTCTCGAAATTACGAAGCCAGAGCAAAAACACAAAAAGGTTGTTACAAAGTTAACAAACAAAAATAACAACTGCGGCAATGCAAGCGCCCATCAAGATTAATTTACAAGCCTAAAAACTACGTTGGATGCTAAGTTAAAAGTTTTCAAACTAAATTTGTAGGAGTGAAAATTAATTAAACTGACTGTTACAAGTTCTGGCACACGAGATAGCCGATATCGCAGCGAAATTATGTGACAGGTAGCCATGGCTGCTCGCGCGTAACAAAGACCTTTAATGTTATACATGTGCTAGTACTTACTTCAATGCAAAACATAAAAATCTGGTGTGATACACGCACACAACTTCCTTTTACAGTGATCTTATTATTAGCCAAAATTTGATTTTAAATTTTTAAGCATTTATCAAAAATTTTCAAAAATTACAAATTCTACAAAAACGACACAAAATAGAGCGTTAGTTCAACAGACAAATTTTCTCTAGAATTTTAAGCTGAATTCAAAAATTTAATAATATACCGGGTGTTCTATTTAAAATAGGAGTTAATAAAAAAATAGAAAAAAAGAAACCAATTTTAGAAGTATTCAAATGGAAAATCACCTATCTCACATCAATACACATTAAAAATGTAATAAAAATGTAAAGTTTAAAAAAATAGTTAGAGGCGTTTTTGAAAAAATCGATAAAACTGAAAAATCACAAGAGTAAACACCTACGTCCGGTTATACGATTTTTTTCAAAAGCTTCCTGTCGCATCTACATAGTACACAAAACTTATGTATGAAGTTTCAATGCCATACCTCTTTTCGTTATTGAGATATTCTGTTCACAGACAGACACACAGACAGACAGACAGACACACAGACAGACCAATGAACAAAAACATATTTTTTGGGTTCAGGCGACTCTAAAACGTGAAGATCTGTTGAAAACTCAATTTCAAATTTTTGGGGTAAATCCAATACTTCCTTTATTGTAAAAGGAAGTAAAAAAAGGGTTTAGCTCCAACATAACTCGGATAACATGCGATTTCGGCTGCTTCGAGAGATTGAGGAATCTGTCAACACTCGATACTAACTCCTGCACCAAATGGAAATACCTTCGGCATTCTAGCGGAAAAGAACCTCGTGCTCGGAGGTGGACAGGACCAGTTGGCTTGGAACGCGTCGAGGACAGCTACGCGAGTCTCCAGAAGGAAATTTGACGCTACATGTACAGAACACACGTGCGGAGAGCGACCTAATGCCATATAAATTAGCACTCAACAATAGGGAGGAATGCAATTGTGCTTACTTAAGCTGGAGGGCGGCCACGAAGTTCACATGCAGCAAAAGACAAATAATTCGTCATGCTTACAAAGCTAGGCGATTTCCAAGCATGGTATAATTTTGTCCATGGGTTCAAATCTCGACGAAAGCTCAGTGAATAACTCACAACTTTCTTCGCCGAAGGAGAGAGGCAAGAGAACATGACTTTAAAATTCGATTCCGCTTAAAATTCAAAGTGAAGTTAGATATACTCCCACCAAAATTACGTAGAGCAAAAAAATTAACCCGAAACAGGGAGCAGGCTTATATGCCGCACAATGAGAAATTAGGATTCTAACTCCGAAATAAAAGAGGGCATTTACAAAATATTTAGCAGTACTGAAGCATATTATTGGTGGTACGTCTATACAGGGTGTTTCAAAACAAATGCGAAAAACTTAAGGGGCTGATTCCTTGTCCAAAATAAAGGATAGTTTATTATATAAACATTGGGTCAAAAGTCAACCATTAGGAGATATCGCACTGCATATATGGCTGAATAATTAAATGATCAAATAATACATTTTTTATTAAATTAGTCGTATTTTGTATTCAAACTAAGTGAGCAATGTCAAATAAAACAACAATAAGAAACGTCTTAAAAAGTGATACCAGCCAACTAGATTATTTTTCTAAAATAAATTTCTTTTTTTCGACATGCAATGCTTTACGTTTTATTGTTTTATTTGGAAACGGTAAGTTTTATGAAAAAATTGCAAGAGACAAAAAAGTTTCTAAATAAACCAGTCTATCAATTGATATTTTTCCATGTCATTGCGTAACTTTTTCTTAAATTTAGTTAAGAAGAATGATAGCGGTAGTCTAATTCAATCCCCACTACTCTTTTTAAAAAAGTTGAGAAATATGCAAAAAGTGTGTTTTTATAATAGTAATAATTCCATAAAATTTTATTGTTCTACCTCTTTTCGTTTTTAAGATAACAAATAAAAACATTATTTTTCCGCCATATTTGCAGTGCGATATCTCCCTAATGGTAAACTATCCTTTATTTTGAACAAGGAATCAGCCCCTTAAGTTTTTCGCATATGTTTTGAAACACCCTTATAAAGCGACTGTAGTTGATACAAAACCTAACCTGGAAACCTCGAATTTGACGTAGACTGATAGTGCCACCAATAATACACCTCAGTACTGCTAAACGTATTACACGCATCAGAAGCGGCTTTAAAAAATGTGGCTCACATGTTATATTGATCGAAAATCACATCTGAACAGCTTATAGGAGATTATCAATTTGGTTTTAGGCAGAATTGGTTAGTGTACCTGTATAATACTTTAATAAGAGTAGAGCAAACAGCGAAAAATTTTGGATAATTTTTTCATGGCTACCAAGATTTAATGATATATTGAAAAACAAGGTTGGTAAAACTGACACACGAGTTGTCAGTTTCATCAAATTCGAGGTTAGAAGGTTAGGTTTTGCGTCAGTTTTGACACAGACTGACACAAAGCCTAACCTGCTAACCTTGAATTTGATGAAACTGACAACTCGTGTGTCAGTTTTACCAACCTTGTTTTTCAATATATCATTAAATCTTTGTAGCCATGAAAAAATGATCCAAAAATTTTCGCTGTTTGCCCTACTCTTACTAAAGTATTATACAGGTACGCTAGAATTGGTTAGTTAATGATCAATTGTTTACACTGAAGCAAGTAATGCCCAATAAGTATGAATATTTAAATAAGCGTATAATACAGGCCACGGAGAAAAATTGTTTAACGTTATGCAGAGCTTTGGAATATCAACAAAGATGATCGGATTAATAAGAATGACGTTAACAAAAACAAGGTATTGGTTGAAGAGAGGCTGACAGAAAATTTTGAGGTAAACCGAAGTTTGAGCCAGGAAGATACATTGTATCCAATGTTGTTCAATCTGATATCAGAAGCGAATTAATATATTGCTATGAATGGACGTATAATACATATTATTTTAATATTAAGTCTATACTTTGTAGGAACTCAGCATTTGCTCATATAAATATTAGGCACACATTTAATTGAATAGCCAAGTATTCTGCCCTTTAGTTCAATCGCTAAATCTTTATTTCAATTAAATAGCTTTGTAGAATACGAATAATTCAAATCACGGTTGGGTTTTAACATTGGGTAAAATAGTAATTTGATTAAATTGCCATTAGATCAAATGCAGACTTGATTAAATGCTAGGTATTCTCATATTATATTTAGTCAAGCTTTAAATTAACCTTAATTGCACTGAATACTGAATAAAACAACCAACTTACAATCTACTTAATCAGAAAAGTCGTATCTCTTTGTATTTATTAATTTTCATGTTATAAGCAAATGCACTTTATAGGTACCTGTGTATTCGTTCACCATACCAATGCTGCAGATGTCCTCTTTCTTAGGGCGAGGTTACCTCCAATTGTACGGCTGGGCTGTATAGATGGAAATCAAGTACAGTAATGAACTGGAACTCAGGATTACCTGATGACCCTAGTTGGCTGCAAGCACCACCGCAAGGATTTCCAAACTCAGCATTATCTACTGCCCCAGTTAGCTGTAGGAGCACCATCTTTAGCTGCACGGTTTCTTCTCGGTACACTTCTTCTGGCAGCGATGCCATACATTCACAGACGAGCTCTACCAATGGATCCCGCTTGCATTCAATCACAAACCACTTATTTACTTATGGTTAATTTGTTAAGTGATATCTCTTGATATAACCTTCATAATTAAAACACCATTTAACTTGATTACTGGGTTTTATTCGTTTATATATTAAAACCAGTATCAACTATAATTTTTATCTTATTACTTTGCAACTGACATATCCTTTATTTTACATTCACTTAATACTAGATTCCATTTAATTTTGTAAATGTCAATAATTTTGTATTTATAGCAAACATCTAAAAGTGTGCACTTTGTGTTTCACTGTGTTTGTAACCAACCACCCTAATAAGTAAGTTCTGGTACTAACGATGGGCATACCCTGTTTGTGAATTTAGTAAGATCACAGAACCGAAGCAGCTTTGAATTACAAGAAAGCAATATACATTGGCCATCAGTAAGAAATTTAAAATTTTTATAAGAAAAATGAGTTAAGTCACGTGAACGGTAAAAAGAATCTCAAAGTAATATTTTTATTGTCAGGGATAATATAATAAGAAGTACATACGCTTATTATCGATGATTTTTTATTAATATTATGAGTTGGTAACAGTTCCGTATGCGGTGAAACGCCAAAAATTCGTTTTTTTTCGGGAAAAGTCCCTAATCGATAGATTTCACTCCAAAGAACACGATTCCGCTGTCGGAGCGTGGTTTTTTCAACTATTTCTTTTGATTTTCTAACCTCAAAAGTTTCACCGTATACGGAACAATTACCGCGGGGTTATTATTCCGTATACAGTGAAACGCCAAAAATGCATTAATTTTGGTGGGAAAAGATACTCATAGATAGATTTCACTTCAAGGAACAGGATTTCAATGTCGGAAGGATGCATTCTCCTCGCATTTCTCAATAATTTTTTTTTAGTTCGAAACCTTACTTTTACGACTCACAATTACCCGCTGCCACTGAATATGTGTCAAAAGCCGGTTGACATAAACCATTAACCTGGACCGCCGCCGAGAGCGCAACGCATTGCGTTGAACAAAACTCTCTCTCGTATTTTTTCTCTATAAAAAAAATTATCAAGACCTAACAACTAACATAAACCATTAACCTGGACCACCGCCGAGAGCGCAACGCATTGCGTTGAACAAACTCTCTCTCATATTTTTTCTCTAAAAAAAATTATCAAGACCTAACAACTAACATAAACCCATTAACCTGGACCACCGCCGAGAGCGCAACGCATTGCGTTGAACAAACTCTCTCTCGTATTTTTTCTCTAAAAAAAATTATCAAGACCTACAACTACATAAACCATTAACCTGGACCACCGCCGAGAGCGCAACGCATTGCGTTGAACAAACTCTCTCTCGTATTTTTTCTCTAAAAAAAATTTATCAAGACCTAACAACTAACATAAACCATAACCTGGACCACCGCCGAGAGCCCAACGCATTGCGTTGAACAAACTCTCTCGTATTTTTTCTCTAAAAAAAATTATCAAGACCTAACAACTAACATAAACCATTAACCTGGACCACCGCCGAGAGCGCAACGCATTGCGTTGAACGAACTCTCATATTTTTTCTCTAAAAAAAATTATCAAGACCTAACAACTAACATAAACCATTAACCTGGACCGCCGCCGAGAGCGCAACGCATTGCGTTGAACAAACTCTCTCTCGTATTTTTTCTCTAAAAAAAATTATCAAGACCTAACAACTAACATAAACCATTAACCTGGACCACCGCCGAGAGCGCAACGCATTGCGTTGGACAAACTCTCTCTCATATTTTTTCTCTAAAAAAAATTTATCAAGACCTAACAACTAACATAAACCATTCACCTGGACCACCGCAGAGAGCGCAACGCATTGCGTTGAACAAACTCTCTCTCGTATTTTTTCTCTAAAAAAATTATCAAGACCTAACAACTAACATAAACCATTAACCTGGACCACCGCCGGGAGCGCAACGCATTGCGTTGAACAAACTCTCTCTCATATTTTTTCTCTAAAAAAAACTATCAAGACCTAACAACTAACATAAACCATTAACCTGGACCACCGCCGAGAGCGCAACGCATTGCGTTGAACAAACTCTCTCTCGTATTTTTTCTCTAAAAATAATTATCAAGACCTAACAACTAACATAAACCATTAACCTGACCACCGCCGAGAGCGCAACGCATTGCGTTGAACAACTCCCTCTCATATTTTTCCCTAAAAAAAATTATCAAGACCTAACAACTAACATGAACCATTAACCTGGACCGCCGCCGAGAGCGCAACGCATTGCGTTGAACAAACTCTCTCTCGTATTTTTTCTCTAAAAAAATTAATCAAGACCTAACAACTAACATAAACCATTAACCTGGACCACCGCCGGGAGCGCAACGCATTGCGTTGAACAAACTCTCTCTCATATTTTTTCTCTAAAAAAAACTATCAAGACTAACAACTAACATAAACCATTAACCTGGACCACCGCCGAGAGCGCAACGCATTGCGTTGAACAAACTCTCTCTCGTATTTTTCTCTAAAAAAATTATCAAGACCTAACAACTAACATAAACCATTAACCTGGACCACCGCCGAGAGCGCAACGCATTGCGTTGAACAAACTCCCTCTCATATTTTTCCCTAAAAAAATTATCAAGACCTAACAACTAACATGAACCATTAACCTGGACCGCCGCCGAGAGCGCAACGCATTGCGTTGAACAAACTCTCTCTCGTATTTTTTCTCTAAAAAAAATTATCAAGACCTAACAACTAACATAAACCATCAACCTGGACCACCGCCGAGAGCGCAACGCATTGCGTTGAACAAACTCTCTCTCGTATTTTTCTCTAAAAAAAATTATCAAGACCTAACAACTAACATAAACCATTAACCTGGACCACCGCCGAGAGCGCAACGCATTGCGTTGAACAAACTCTCTCTCGTATTTTTTCTCTAAAAAAATTATCAAGACCTAACAACTAACATAAACCATTAACCTGGACCACCGCCGAGAGCGCAACGCATTGCGTTGAACAAACTCTCCTCTCGTATTTTTTCTCTAAAAAAAATTATCAAGACTAACAACTAACATAAACCATTAACCTGGACCCCGCCGAAAGCGCAACGCATTGCGTTGAACAAACTCTCTCTCGTATTTTTTCTCTAAAAAAATTATCAAGACCTAACAACTAACATAAAACCATTAACCTGGACCGCCGCCGAGAGCGCAACGCATTGCGTTGAACAAACTCTCTCTCGTATTTTTTCTCTAAAAAAAATTATCAAGACCTAACAACTAACATAAACCATTAACCTGGACCGCCGCCGAGAGCGCAACGCATTGCGTTGAACAAACTCTCTCTCGTATTTTTTCTCTAAAAAAAATTATCAAGACCTAACAACTAACATAAACCATTAACCTGGACCACCGCCGGGAGCGCAACGCATTGCGTTGAACAAACTCTCTCTCATATTTTTTCTCTAAAAAAAACTATCAAAACCTAACAACTAACATAAACCATTAAACCTGGACCACCGCCGAGAGCGCAACGCATTGCGTTGAACAAACTCTCTCTCGTATTTTTTCTCTAAAAAAAAATTATCAAGACCTAACAACTAACATAAACCATTAACCTGGACCACCGCCGAGAGCGCAACGCATTGCGTTGAACAAACTCCCTCTCATATTTTTCCCTAAAAAAAATTATCAAGACCTAACAACTAACATGAACCATTAACTGGACCGCCGCCGAGAGCGCAACGCATTGCGTGAACAAAACTCTCTCTCGTATTTTTTCTCTAAAAAAAAATTATCAAGACCTAACAACTAACATAAACCATCAACCTGGACCACCGCCGAGAGCGCAACGCATTGCGTTGAACAAACTCTCTCTCGTATTTTTTCTCTAAAAAAATTATCAAGACCTAACAACTAACATAAACCATTAACCTGGACCACCGCCGAGAGCGCAACGCATTGCGTTGAACAACTCTCTCTCGTATTTTTTCTCTAAAAAAAAATTATCAAGACCTAACAACTAACATAAACGCATGTAACCTGGACCACCGCCGAGAGCGCAACGCATTGCGTTGAACAAACTCTCTCTCGTATTTTTTCTCTAAAAAAAATTATCAAGACCTAACAACTAACATAAACATTAACCTGGACCACCGCCGAGAGCGCAACGCATTGCGTTGAACAAACTCTCTCTCGTATTTTTTCTCTAAAAAAATTATCAAGACCTAACAACTAACATAAACCATTAACCTGGACCACCGCCGAGAGCGCAAACGCATTGCGTTGAACAAACTCTCTCTCGTATTTTTTTCTCTAAAAAAAATTATCAAGACCTAACAACTACATAAACCATTAACCTGGACCACCGCCGGGAGCGCAACGCATTGCGTTGAACAAACTCTCTCTCATATTTTTTCTCTAAAAAAAACTATCAAGACCTAACAACTAACATAAACCATTAACCTGGACCACCGCCGAGAGCGCAACGCATTGCGTTGAACAAACTCTCTCTCGTATTTTTTCTATAAAATAATTATCAAGACCTAACAACTAACATAAACCATTAACCTGGACCACCGCCGAGAGCGCAACGCATTGCGTTGAACAAACTCCCTCTCATATTTTTCCCTAAAAAAAATTATCAAGACCTAACAACTAACATGAACCATTAACCTGGACCGCCGCCGAGAGCGCAACGCATTGCGTTGAACAAACTCTCTCTCGTATTTTTTCTCTAAAAAAATTATCAAGACCTAACAACTAACATAAACCATTAACCTGGACCACCGCCGGGAGCGCAACGCATTGCGTTGAACAAACTCTCTCTCATATTTTTTCTCTAAAAAAAACTATCAAGACCTAACAACTAACATAAACCATTAACCTGGACCACCGCCGAGAGCGCAACGCATTGCGTTGAACAAACTCTCTCTCGTATTTTTTCTCTAAAAAAAATTATCAAGACCTAACAACTAACATAAACCATTAACTGGACCACCGCCGAGAGCGCAACGCATTGCGTTGAACAAACTCCCTCTCATATTTTTCCCTAAAAAATTATCAAGACCTAACAACTAACATGAACCATTAACCTGGGACCGCCGCCGAGAGCGCAACGCATTGCGTTGAACAAACTCTCTCTCGTATTTTTTCTCTAAAAAAAATTATCAAGACCTACAACTAACATAAACCTCAACCTGGACCACCGCCGAGAGCGCAACGCCATTGCGTTGAACAAACTCTCTCGTATTTTTTCTCTAAAAAAAATTATCAAGACCTAACAACTAACATAAACCATTAACCTGGACCACCGCCGAGAGCGCAACGCATTGCGTTGAACAAACTCTCTCTCGTATTTTTTCTCTAAAAAAAATTATCAAGACCTAACAACTAACATAAAACATTAACCTGGACCACCGCGAGAGCGCAACGCATTGCGTTGAACAAACTCTCTCTCGTATTTTTTCTCTAAAGAAAAAATTATCAAGACCTAACAACTAACATAAACCATTAACCTGGACCACCGCCGAAAGCGCAACGCATTGCGTTGAACAAACTCTCTCTCGTATTTTTTCTCTAAAAAAAATTATCAAGACCTAACAACTAACATAAACCATTAACCTGGACCGCCGCCGAGAGCGCAACGCATTGCGTTGAACAACTCTCTCTCGTATTTTTTCTCTAAAAAAATTATCAAGACCTAACAACTAACATAAACCATTAACCTGGACCACCGCCGAGAGCGCAACGCATTGCGTTGAACAACTCTCTCTCATATTTTTTCTCTAAAAAAATTATCAAGACCTAACAACTAACATAAACCATTAACCTGGACCACCGCGAGAGCCGCAACGCATTGCGTTGAACAAACTCTCTCTCGTATTTTTTCTCTAAAAAAAATTATCAAGACCTAACAACTAACATAACCATTACCTGGACCACCGCCGAGAGCGCAACGCATTGCGTTGAACAAACTCTCTCTCGTATTTTTTCTCTAAAAAAATTTATCAAGACCTAACAACTAACATAAACCATTAACCTGGACCACCGCCGAGAGCCAACGCATTGCGTTGAACAAACTCTCTCGTATTTTTTCTCTAAAAAAAATTATCAAGACCTAACAACTAACATAAACCATTAACCTGGACCACCGCGAGAGCGCAACGCATTGCGTTGAACTAACTCTCATATTTTTTCTCTAAAAAAAATTATCAAGACCTAACAACTAACATAAACCATTAACCTGGACCGCCGCCGAGAGCGCAACGCATTGCGTTGAACAAACTCTCTCTCGTATTTTTTCTCTAAAAAAAATATCAAGACCTAACAACTAACATAAACCATTAACCTGGACCACCGCCGAGAGCGCAACGCATTGCGTTGGACAAACTCTCTCTCATATTTTTTCTCTAAAAAAAATTATCAAGACCTAACAACTAACATAAACCATTCACCTGGACCACCGCAGAGAGCGCAACGCATTGCGTTGAACAAACTCTCTCTCGTATTTTTCTCTAAAAAAATTATCAAGACCTAACAACTAACATAAACCATTACCTGGACCACCGCCGGGAGCGCAACGCATTGCGTTGAACAAACTCTCTCTCATATTTTTTCTCTAAAAAAAACTATCAAAACCTAACAACTAACTAAACCATTAACCTGGACCACCGCCGAGAGCGCAACGCATTGCGTTGAACAAACTCTCTCGTATTTTTTCTCTAAAAAAAATTATCAAGACCTAACAACTAACATAAACCATTAACCTGGACCACCGCCGAGAGCGCAACGCATTGCGTTGAACCAAACTCCCTCTCATATTTTTTCCCTAAAAAAAATTATCAAGACCTAACAACTAACATGAACCATTAACCTGGACCGCCGCCGAGAGCGCAACGCATTGCGTTGAACAAACTCTCTCTCGTATTTTTTCTCTAAAAAAAATTATCAAGACCTAACAACTAACATAAACCATCAACCTGGACCACCGCCGAGAGCGCAACGCATTGCGTTGAACAAACTCTCTCTCGTATTTTTTCTCTAAAAAAAATTATCAAGACCTAACAACTAACATAAACCATTAACCTGGACCACCGCCGAGAGCGCAACGCATTGCGTTGATGAACAAACTCTCTCTCGTATTTTTTCTCTAAAAAAATTATCAAGACCTAACAACTAACATAAACCATTAATCTAGACCACCGCCGAGAGCGCAACGCATTGCGTTGAACAAACTCTCTCTCGTATTTTTTCTCTAAAAAAATTATCAAGACCTAACAACTAACATAAACCATTAACCTAGACCACCGCCGAGAGCGCAACGCATTGCGTTGAACAAACTCTCTCTCGTATTTTTTCTCTAAAAAAATTATCAAGACCTAACAACTAACATAAACCATTAACCTGGACCACCGCCGAGAGCGCAACGCATTGCTTTAAACATTGATAGCGGCAAGCGGCACCCACAACATTTTGACATACACGCTGATCGAACTATAAACTTACTTCGCTCGCAGCGGATGCGAAATAGACCGGACCGTGCACCGAATTTCACCCCAAAAGGTTACTAATGTCAAAATAAGACATTGGCATTTTATAACTTGTCAAAAGTTTGAGTGGACGTATCACGTGATGAAATCCGCCATTAGTATTCCCGCGGCCATGAGTTTTCCAAATTATAGTTTGTTTATACGGAAAAGAACCATATTTTGACGTTTTTCACAAATTAGTTATTTACGATAATCAAAACAGTATTAACAACAAACAATCCAGAACATTGAACAGAGAAATAAATATTTTCTTGTAAGTTTTATATTGCTTAAATATTCGTAAGTAACTGTTCAATAGATTATTGCGGTGTACATTTGCAATTCCAGGTTGAACATGTATGTCAGGTAGTTAATGTCGGGAAAACTCCAGTATAGCCCACTGGTACATTTTGACATTTCCGGAATATGAAATTAGAGGAACTGTTATGCCAGTGGCGAAACTGGATTTTAAGCTATAAATAAGAGAAATACTCATTGGGAAATTCAAATTCAATATTATTGTCGACGATTGGACTAACTGCTTGTTTTATGGTGATACACAGGCATTTTTTTACTAATTATATACAACTCTTAAACTGCAGCTAACCTAAATTAGCACCTTGATGGCAGCCAAAATTGGGTCTGGCAATAAACTCTCGTGTTGTGCCTCCATTGTCTGAACATTTGTAGAACCTCCGACAAACTGAGAATCACATTATCAAGCGCATGCGCCTAAGCACCAGTGGGCTAGATTGGAGTTTAGTCCATGTATCTATTTAATATAATTTAGATGTTAATAAAGCACATTAAATTACCGAGAAGATTTCTATACAAATGATGTTATATCATTTGCGTTTTGGATTTGAACTTTCCAATTTCCATTAATTGTAATAAATTGATGAAACACCTTATGACCCATATTTCTTCAACATTTAAACCTCTTTTTGTTATTTTATTGTATTTGAGAGATTAATCATTTTGAATAACTTTCTTTCACTTCAGCAAATGAATTGTAAAATTTTATTTTGACTTTAGTAATTTTATCTACGACAGTGTGTAAAATTGCCTTTTAGTTGGCAGTTTTAAGTTTGTAAAACGTCTGGTTAATAACATGTTTTCATTAGTTTACGTCGTCAGTAGTAACGTATGTAAAAGATTTCATTAGGTACGTTATAGTCCAGTCAAGATGTACATCCGTGCTTGCAAAAGGTCCGGTCGTTCTGAATTTTTTATATGTTGTTAGGACCTAAACCAATATTAAAAAACCAGATTTGCAATTTCCAAAGTGCTGTGCGAGCGGCGGTGTACCCAAAAAACCATGAAATTTTCGGACTGTTTTCAGTTTTTGCTCAATATCTCAGTGAAGGAAGGGTCTGACCGGTATAGTCACTCTACATACTTTTAAAGTATACTAAATTTGCTACAATTTGAGACCAGGGCGAGCTCTATACAGCCATTGGTTCCCAAGATACAGTTCTTCGAAAATAGGCAATTTTTTCCAAAAAGTGAATTTTTTTTGAAATGGTCACCTAGTTTGTGAAATATCTTCTAAAATACGCACCCCACGTCAAATATATGAAATGAAGTTATAGTAAATTTAATTAGCTTTCATTTGAGACCAGACTGGTACCTGTAGGCCCAGCGGTTCTCTCTCAATAATGGAAAACTAGAATATTTTAAAGAAAAACACACCAGGAACGCTCAAAAACTTTTTATTCTTGAAAAAATTAAGATGCTTCTTTATTTAGTGCTGACTTTGACAAAAAATAGGAAGAAATGTACGCATAATAGTTAAATCACAACGAAATAATTTATCTAAAGTAGGTAAAATTCATAAGAAAAATATTACTTAAACTTACTTAAATGAAAGGAAAGGAACGCAAAAAAAACATATGAAAAGGCGTCAGCAATATAAAAATTACTTAACTTCAATAGAGAGTATAATTAGACAAATCATTTTGGAAACTGATCATACTTTGAAATCGCGCAGTATTGCCCTCAATCGGTTTTGATAACTTCAGAACCACATATTTTTTATCGATGAACGCTTCTTCAGGGGTTTCTGAAAACTTGTTCGTTGGGTGAACTCTTTTAAAAAACACCCCATTATACCCGTCTTTTTGAACAAAAATAATTTTGGCGACGTATAGCCTGAAAGCATCTTTTGTTTTACCATGAACCTTAACAATTGCGAAATCATTCGACTCAATTGCAAGTGAAACCTCGTCTTCATCAGAAATTGTATCATTTTCCTCATCAGAAAACAAGCCATCAATGTCGGAGCTGCTGTTATGGACTGACATTTCTTCATCCGACTCAGAAGATCTGGAAGAAACAGACGCTGACTTGTTATTTCCTTTCTTTGTAGCTGGCATGGTTTTAGTGTGGAATAAGACTTTCCTTTTCAATCGTTCGTGCGAACGTTTTTCCTTTTCAGCTTCTTTTTTTTTCAGCTACTTCTTCTTTTCTCAATTTTTTGCGAGGTGTGGAGGTGAGCAACACTGACCTCAAACCTTTGCCTGAACGTTTCCTACTAATTGTAATCTTTGGAAGAGGGATGATATCTGCTGGCGTTGTCACTGTAGTCAGATGGATGGACGGATGGTTTTCCCTGGGTGGGGTTGAGGTCGAAGTCGAGGGTTGAGCTGCGTAACTGGAGCAGGCTGGAGTTAAGGTCGAAGTTGAAGGTTGAACAGCAGAACTGGAGCAGGAAGCAGGAGGTTGGTTATTGATGATAATATCAGCAGAGTTTGAGATAGGTCTGGAAATGTCTTCGGGGTTTGTCTCATTACGGTCATTCACTGTTTTATCAAATTGGATTAACCTGCCATTTTGGTCAATTTCTTCCTCATCTTCCTCTTGAAGGAGGTCTTGGTCAGTCACCTCAGAGGGTAGAAAATCAGCATCACTGAACACGTGTCGGTCAAATGGGTAAATCCCACTAACTTTGAAGCCTTTAGTGGCAGTTTCGACTGTAAGCGCCTTTTCAAAGGCAAATTTTGCAGCCTCAGCAACATAAAAAATGCTGAATGTTTGACCTGGATGGGAATAGTTCCAGGAGTCCAGCGCGGCGTCGTAATAAGCCTTGAATGGTTTGAAAAAAACCCTGTCCAGTGGCTGAGTTTTATGACTACTATGGGGAGGTAGGGTGAGCAAATGAATATGGTGCGATTTTGCGTAGGTAATAGGCTCAAGACTCGTATGCGAAATATGATTGTCGAGAGTCAGTAATATCGGGTTGTCTTCGGTTGCGTTGGTGTACTTTTTAAAATGTTTCAGCCAATCAATGAATGTTGGAGTATTCATATAACCCTTGTCGGTGATGGCCATTTCGCATCCAACTGGACCACCTTTTATGAGAATACGATTGAATCTCTTTCGCGCGAAAACGAAGAAAGGAAGGATGTAGTGCCCCATTGCACGCATAGCACATACCAGCGTCACAGTTTGGCCCTGTTCTGCAGCCACAGTTTTTGAGACCACTTATGACTGTTTTTGGTTATCTGCCGTTTTTGAGAGAACCGCTGGGCCTACAGGTACCAGTCTGGTCTCAAATAAAAGCTAATTAAATTTACTATAACTTAATTTCATATATTTGACGTGGTATGCGTATTTTAGAAGATATTTCACAAAATAGGTGACCATTTCGAAAAAAAATCACTTTTTGGAAAAATTACCTATTTTCGAAGAACTGTATCTTGGGAACAAATGGCTGTATAGAGCTTGCCCTGGTCTCAAATTGTAGAAAATTTAGTATACTTTAAAAGTATGTAGAGTGACTATACCGGTCAGACTTTTTCTTCACTGAGATATTGAGCAAAAACTGAAAAAAGTCCGAAAATTTCATGGTTTTTTGGGTACACCGCCGCTCGCACAGCACTTTGGAAATTGCAAATCTGGTTTTTCAATATTGGTTTAGGTCCTAACAACATATAAAAAATTCAGAACGACCGGACCTTTTGCAAGCACGACCCCCTTTTCATGTTTAACTTTACTGGACTATTATGAGTAGCAACGTGTTTTAAAATTTTTAAAATACTCAAAATTACGACCGGTTCCTGGTAATCCTAATATACATTTAATTTTTTTTCATATTTACCGTGTTTTCTAGTTTCTATCGTAGATAAAATATTGTACGATACACATGCGTAAAGCATCTTTAGTCACTCGCGGGGCTTAAAACGCTCGCTCACTCGCGTTTTAACTCTACCCCACTCGTGCCTAAAGAGTAGCTTTACGCACTAGTATCGTAAATTACTATTTTGTTATCAAATGTCGCTTACACCGTTAAAAAATTCTATTTTTTTATTACATCATCATGGTTTTCCGCAAAATCGTATTTTGATATTGGATAACAAAGTACCAGTCAAAAATTATATGGCCACACTGTGATTATATAGTCACTGTAGTAATTTAAAATACTATAAATGTAATTATAATATACATAAGAGCCCAGCAAGTTTTTCCATTTTTATCATATGCATTTGTACCCTATGGTATGGTACTTATTAATCATGTAACATGGACAAAACACCAAAGCATCGCTTTTCTGCGGAACTTTTTCTTGCCGAACTTTTTCCTGCGGATTTATTTCCCTACGGCACTTTTTCCGGCGGAACATTTTCCGCGGAACTTTTTCCTGCGGACCTATTTCCGGCATCGCTTTGTCTCAGTATCTTAACATTTATAACTTGCTAAAACTAGCACATTTTACAGACGGCCTTACAATGCACAGTACTCAGCCTAATCTTCGTTCCCGCAAACCACAGTCCAGTAAAGCCCAGAAGGTCGCCCCTAGAGATCGGCCTAGTGTCCTTCGACGACGCTCCGAGGCACGACCCGAAACACGACCACAGCCTGGTTAACAAGACCGTAACCGTGACCAAATCCACTAAGAGCTCCGTGGAGCTGCCGCTTCGTTCCCATGTGGTAGTGCCGAACCACTCGCACCACGTGTGGATCCCCGGACACGTACACCATCACGCCTACATCCCTGCGCACGCGCACCACGTTTTAGTGTCGGCACACGCGCTTCTTTTGACGCGAACTGTGCATGCAGTGCTCGTGCCCGAACCGAATAAGGTGTCAGATGTGGAGGACATCTACAGAAGCCACATCGGGGGGTTTGGGGTTGGAGTAGATTTTGGAGGCGCAGGGGCTGGCCATGGATTTCATGTGTCGTTTTAACAAATATTGAGAAATGCTAGGTTTTAAGTTATTTTAATTGCCTTGGTGCGATCTGTAGTTTAAGTAATCAAGTTCAATATTTGAACTTTTTTTTAAGTATTGTAATTTTTCTGTTGTTGGTTTTTAGTATTACAAATGTACACCTAAATATTTTATGTAATTTTATCACCACTGTATCAGTAAACAACATTCAAGTTCTTTTTGCACCTTGTTATTGCAATTATATATAATAATGCATAGGTATCTGGCATTACTTGGCAAATAACGGTACAAAACTATAACTATCAAATCAATGTTGCCAGATACGAAGAAAATTATCACTTATAATACTATGAGTAGCTAAAGTTATGTCTGCAATTACAGCTTTCAATCTATCTGTCATGAAAGTCTGCAAATTTCTTATACGTATTATAATAGTACCTTCGCTTAAATAAATGGGATTTTAAATACAATATAAAATTGATAATTATTAGCAAGGGATACTACACTTTATAAAATGTATTAGTTTCAACTGAGAACTGCCTGTCAAACTAAGGGCAAAAAAGTTCATCTATTTGCAATAAATTAGCTCGGGTGAGCATGAAACAAAACTTAACTCAGGGTGTTGGTTCATAAAATTAAGAAAACGTTGTATGACAAGTAACTCGTTGTATGCCAATTTAACTCGGGTATTAGGGCAAATGCACAATTTCCATCTGACGTTTAGATAACCACTAAATTTGACTAACACAACAAAATGATCTGTGGTCGCAAGAAACAGCGTAAAATTGAATTTTAAAACACCAAAATGGCAAGAAAGCATCAGGGAAATACGATTAATACTGCCACGTAGCAACTGCTAAGTTCGTTTTGTTTCTAGTGTGACGTCGAAACCCACGCGCGATCGTTTTTTGTTCTACACTGCCGAAACTGAAAAGTGCGCGTCATCGTCCATTTTCAAAGGACGCTACCAAAATTTCTTGAAAACGGAGGGACCTGGACAATTGGTGCTACACCTCGTAGACAGTCTGAACTTGATAAGATCCAAAAATAGTGGACCTACTCCAACGCTTTCCCTGTGAAATTGTCTTGAAAAGGGCTGCTTCGTAGGCGGTATACGTTTTCTGGGGACGCTTCGTCGATGGTAATTCCCGTGAAAGCTTCCTGCTCCGAAACTCAGGCACTCAGGAGGAACGGTTCTGCACGTTGGACACAAAAGTCTTGCTGGCCGATGCTGCTCCCTTATAGAGATGGGTCCTCGAAGTTACTCGCACTTGGACGAATCTTGCTGCTGGCTAAACTGCTACCCTTGGATCTCTTAACACTCGGCAAACTATACCCAAAGATGCCCTGCACACTGGCGAATAATTTTACACACAAATGGTATTAAAAAAGACTTTTTATTTATAATTGTAAGCAATCAATGTGGAGCTCAATTTGCCTCCAACATAAATTTTACAAGCTTGTTTGGGAATCTTAACAAAAGACTGTCACGTCACCTAGCAACTAGATTTAAAAAAATTTATAAAAGAAATTAGAATTGATAACATGTTTGACCTTATGGACTACAGTTTTGATGTCGTGTCTTTGCCTAACTACTTTCCTCTGCTTTTAAATCACTTTGGTTTATAATGCACTGATACACTTGGAGCTCCTTTAGCATCTCGCTAAATTGTCTTTCGATAGGTTGCCTTCCATTTTCCATTGCTCTATTGCAATTATTATTTTGCTAGCACTGTTTTGTTTACCTTGCAGCTAATTTGCCGTTTTCTGGCTTACACTTTTAATACATAACGCTTATATTATTTCCGTACTTAACAAAACATTCTGTATCATTTGATTCACATTAGGTTTGACGTAGCTCAAATACGTCAGTTACAAATCAAATTGCATTGGCCCTTCCGAACATTTATCATATCTGAAACTCTGAACTTAAGATTTCTGAAACCTGCTTTATTTCATGCTAACTTTTATCCCTCAAATGATTAGTTATTGCTGCTCACATCAAGTGCACTTATTAATGTAAAGTATTGATTATCTTGCAATAAATAAAATATTTAATTTTGTGCTCATTTTGACCTTATTCATTTAGTTAATTCGGCAATCAGAATTGCTGTGGGCAGTAAACCATTACAATATATTCAGGAGATAAGTTTACTTAGATTAAACTGAGTGTCTGTTTTATTTGCATTCCTCTTGGTAGCCTATCGGCAATTCTTCCTTTTTCGAAATCATTCAAATGACAGTGGGCATGTTATCAAATAACTTACGTTCGATGACATCGAAATACGTGACAGTGTGATGGAAATTAATTTAAATGTACAGGTTACTAAGGTATTATTCTAAAAGTTGAGTTTACATTGGAAAAAATTGTAATATTGAACCTTTTATTTATGTTAAATTTTGTTAGTTCTGACATAAAGTTCCATTTTTTGGAAATCGTAGTAGGGATTTATATCATTATTAAACTGCATTTTTCTGGGTATCGTCATATAAATGGTTGTGGTAATTTCTACTAATAAAAAAGTTTTAGTTAACACATTTAACAATTAAGTAGTGTATACAATACAACTGAAAGGAGTCAAACAAATGGCAATCGTAAATAAATTCTTGTGTTTTTAAATTCTGGCTATTAAGAATCTATGTGTTCCCTTTCAATCTCTTGAGTGACCTCCCTAGTGATATTTTTCCATTTTCCCATAAATATTGTTTTCCATTTCGTCTGTACCTTTATATGGCTCCGTTAATGCTTTTCTTACGTCGATTCATTTTTTATTTAAAAAATTGTACTAATCCTGTTTGTATACAATCATGCCATTCCAAATTTGATGACATATTAGATATGCCACAAAAGAGGCAATAAAAGGCAGTATATTTTTTATATGAGCATGACAATAACACGCCTATACATAACTAATGCAAATGACATAACTACATTGAGAAAAGAGTAGTTAGATTTCTTCTGCTATTTTGAAGCCTTTCTTTGATTAGAAGCTCCTGTTTCCATTGAATATTGTATTTTGGGAGTAAATTATTTTGTTCATTTTAAAATAATATTCTCTTGTCCCACCTTTTAATGGTCATTAAATGATAGCGGACCAAAGCGCAAAAATAGTCGACATAACTTTGACTACTCATGGTATTAAAAGTGACTATTCAATTCACCTGTCATCTTTAAAAAAGTGACCAATAAAAATCCAGGATTTAATGTTTCTTGATCAATAAAAAAAATATCAGCGGATTCCTATATCTTCCTAGAACGTATTCAAGTGACTATTTAAAACAAATACAGTTTTAAAAAATTAAATAACGTCTCTTACTTCAGTAGGCAACTTTTTCACGATAAAGTTTTCAGTACACACAAAATTGTACTAACGAAAAATGAGAACACTCACAAACAGTGCACTGGCAGTTTCTTTGCAATAACCCTCTTTGATATAAAATATCGTTGGTGTAATGGACCCTTTCGAATATTTTTAGAATCAATATAATTATGCAATCTTTGATGAAATTATTGGTGATGCAGGGGTAAAGTTGCAATAAAATATAGTTGAATTTATTTCAGTTTATTGTTACAGTATTTATTTCATGCCACATTCACAAACAATCGTAACTAAAAGGTTTATTGTTTCTAAAAACCAAGATGAATTAATTGAATAATAAATTAATATAATTTTGAGGATTTCTAAATACGTACCCTATTCTTATCAGGGTAAAATTGTAAAGTAAATAGGTATTAAATACCACTCATGTTTACCCTGTATTATTGCAAAGCTGACCCAGCATATGGAGGGCGAGTACCTTAAAAAAAGTAAATTGCTTTTTTTTGTATTACAATTAGTGACAAGTGTGATAAAGAAAATATTAATATTTGTAGTACATTTTTATAGAAAATGTCATTTTTCCTTTGATATTTTCAAAATGTTTAGCTTCAAAACTTCAACTTGTGACGGAAGTTACGTAGTGTAATAATAATTTACGTAAAAAGTGCGTAAACAGCATCTTTATATGTCGCGTAGGCAAATTTCAGGCCGATGCTGAAGGTTAGACCTAAAAACCTACAAGTCATGTGAAGGGCATTTCCAAATGAATTACGTACAATATTTTAGGCACCTGTGTTTCTTCTTAATTTTACCTACATATTGAAACATTGCAATATGAAACAAGCATTATACCTTCGTAAAAATTTAGATATATTTGTAATTCATTTCCTTGGAAACCACAGTCAACAAATATTGTAAAGTAATCAAAACGTCAATTTTTCAAAATAATCCTGCAAAAAAATTTTTCCAAAATCGTCTTGTAACGCACTACTTTCCTGCCTAAAAATTGTACAGTAATGCATGATTTTCAGGACAGATACCTAAAATTAAAGATTTTTTTTTAAATCAACCGTTTTTACACTAAAAATAAAAATGTGGTACCTTTTGATAAATATTCGGAATATACCTCTATCAAATGAACTGAAATTGTTACATTTTATTGGATTGTTACAAAAGTTTACAATTCATCAGAACGAAAATTATACAAGTATGGGTTTTATTTAACCTTTCGTTTAAATAGTGTATGGGACTAAAACTCGATTCTGCATGAAGCAGACCAATATTGGCGATACTTATAAACAGATATGAAAAACTACAAAATTATTGTAAAAGTTATAAAATATACTAATATGTGTTGTTGAATCCTGAAATTTTCTTAAAACTATTTATATCGGGCATTGATTAAGGAAACTGTTAGCATGGGAATGCAATAACCGCTCTAATTGATATTTTATGTGTAGATCAATACCTACGAGGCTGGTTCAATAATTCAACGGACAAACATTGCTATACGGTAAACAGCTGTGTTGGCAACGTTGCCTGCAGTGTCATTGTTAAATAACATCGGTCAACTATGAAACGCCGTCGATTTCAATTTTCGTTGTTGCTAGTGCTCTTGGTAACTGACATGTAGACATGGACGCCTCACTGTCATCCTGTTTTTGTTAGGTGAGGGTATGAAATCGTCAACAAATTGTCGAAATATGCTTTAATCTGGCCATCAAATAACTATTGGTCAAATTTCAGATATGTACTCTAAATGAGAATATTGGAGCAATAACGATTTCTAAAGCACTAAAATTTTCAAAGCATATGCTCGCTAGTTGAATAAAAAGTACAATTCAGTAATACGTATTGAGAGTGACGTGAGGTCCAGCGATTATCTCCTTTTTCATCTTCTACAATGTGCTTTATTTATAACAACACTTGTCATAGAGATTGGTTTTTTAAATTACACTAGTTTAAAATGTCAACTAATAAACATAATAAGGAAATGGGACAAATGCATTGTACGGGAAATGTGTTGACAAACATATGTACATTTTCAATCGAATAATTGTTTGTATGAATGAGACCAATCTATTCCGTATCTTAATTAATTCTCCTCGTATGTAGTTCAAACGCTGAAACCGATTTACCCACATCCTATGAATTAAGCAGGAACTTAATATAAAATAGATGAAGTTACTTAACACCTAACTCTAGTAGTAGTAGTAGTAGTAGTAGTAGTATTTTTGGGGAGACTCAAGTCTAGCAAGTAGGTCTTTATAGGCCCGTTTTGCCAACCCCGTGGATAAGGTCTAGACATGCAGAGTACCAGGTACCTTTGTCCTACTGGTGTAAATGTCGATATAAAATATAAGATGTTCGTCATTGGTGCTGCAACATTTCTCAATGTGCATATGATAAAAGGTGTTTACTTAAATGAACTTCGTTTTTCATAAATTATTAATTAAATGGATTATCACAGATAAAGAACAAGTTAAGTAATTAAGCAAAAAATTGTGTAATAATAAAACACTTTGTTACCAATATCATCTTTAGCGTTTAAGCCACAACTAGTTTCTATCCAGGAAAAATATAAAAACATTTTTTTCCCCAAATGTTATGTACTAGGTGTTTCATAAAGTACGGAGGAGACTGAGAGGGTAGCTAGAAGGGACCAAAATAAAGTTATTTTCTAAATAAACTTCTGACCAAAACCCAACACCAACAAAGTTACAGCAAATTAAAGTTGCATAAATTAACAAGCATTCTTTACAAACTGAGGTAGTAATTTACGTTTTAAGTTCAAGCAGGGAAGATTTGAGAGTTAAAAATTAATAAAAGATAAATAACATAAAAATTAAGGCTATTTACATCTTTTTAATGCTTAAAAATTGGTGTTCACTGATGGACAACCGCTGACTATTGAATAATAACTAAAAAAAAAACAAGTAACAGTAGAAATGTGTACGAGTGTTAATTTATTTAAACATAAAAATTAAGATACATCAGCTATTAAGTATTTAATTCAACTTAAATGGCTAATTACAGTAACGAAGAATATGTAAATATGATTATTGTGTATGGAGCTGCTTAAGAAAACGCTGCACGTGCAAGACATATGTATTTGGAAGGATTTGCAGATCGCCAACCGCTTTCAGAAAATAATTTTCTTCGCGTAGTCCAATGGTTGTGGTGGCGGCAGACCAAATCAACATGGGGTGATTGTGGAGGAAGAACTTTTAGAAATGGTCGATGCTGATCCAACTACAAGTGCTCGCCAAACTTCCCACCATGTTGGAATTTCTCCATCTTTCGTTTGGTATACATTGACCAACAATGATTTTTACCCCTATCGTCTGTAAAAGCTGCAAGAACTGACTTACGGATTATCGCACTAATACGAAAACAGAATTTCCAATACCCGTCCTGGTGACGGATGAATGCTGTTTTACTAGAAATGGTGTTCTCAATTTCCACAATTCTCACATATGGGCTCATCAAAATCCGCACGAGATTCGCCAGAGTTGCTTTCAGCAGCGTTTTAGTTTGAATCTGTAGGCTGGTATTTTAAACAATACCTTAATAAAACCTTATGAAATTCCAGCACGCCTGAATAGTCATTCTTATTTGCAGTTTTTACAAGAAGTTCTGCCAGAGCTCCTCAAAAATGTTCCTTTGGATGTTCGCAATACCCTTTGGTTTATGGATGTCGGCTATCCTTCACATTTTAGTCATGCTGTACGAGATTACCTAGACATCTTTCCGGAAAGATGCATCGATCGGGGTGGATTCATTTCATGGTCACAACACAGTCCAGATCTCAATCCAGTGGACTTTTTCTTATGGGGTTTTATGAAAGAATTAGTATATGCCACCGAAGTTGATACAATCGACGAATTGCGCCGTCGGGGTCGCATCAACACTGCAACAGAGCAGTTACGCCAACAATTGCCAAAAGTGTCGGAGAACTGGATTCGTCGAGGGCAAATGGGCTTTGAAATTGAGGGTCAGCATTTAGAACACCTAATGTGAATCTTCTTGTCACGGTGAATTGTTTGTAACTTATTCAATAATAAAATTGTAATTTACAAAATAATGTTTTCTTTATTTAGAAAGGTATCTTATCTTTACTGCGTTTTCGGTATACTTTAAAATTAAACTACCTTTACAGCAAACTATCAGGTGTTGAAATAAATATGCTTCTACGGAAACGAAAACGCAATGATATTCTTTCTCATTTTTCCTCATTCATACCAGCGGTATTTAATAAGTGGACATTAATTTTAAAGAACTTTAAACTGCTGTTATTTTTATGTTATTGGATTTTGGCCAAGTTTATTAAGAAAATGATTTTATTTTGGTCCCTTCTACCCTTTCAGTATTCTCCGTACGTCATGAAAAATCCCGTATATATGAATCAACAAAATGTTGCAGAAGTAAATTCTGATAATATTAATACATATTCATAACAAAGATAGGTGTTTATACACCTGCTTATCCACTTTCTTCGTGTAAATCGTAGATTAAACTCTCTTCTTCTATGAAAACAAACAACTAAATTGGGAATAAACATGAAACGATGCTGTTTATGTTATGAACTTGAGATAAACCTTGTTGATTATTAATAGTTACGTTTTCAAAACACCTAGACTGGAAACTTCCGCCATAGAACAAAAAGTATTAAAATAAATTGTAATTCAGTAGTCTATGAACCATGGTGATTAAGCGAAAATATATTTATCTACGTATAAGCTATATTAAGAAATAATCAGAATTTTGTATCTATTATTGAGTTGTGTTTCTATAAGTACCCGATTTAATAAAAACTTTTAAGAAAACCTAAAACAATTATTAAATCGTTACGTTTCCATTTAGTTGATTTAATAATTATTAAAAATTTTAAGATCCACAACCACATAATGGAAGAGAATAACCTATAAAGGGCGTTATGTATACACTCTACATTAACAACTGTACTCTTGAATAAATTGCAGAATTTCGCTTATATAGGCTACAACAGCAAACACTCTACAAATAATTTTATACGGAACACAGCTAAAAGATAGATAATTATATGCAAGCTACAAATGTTGTAATCAACTCGATCAAATGAATACAAAGAAAGCCCAAGACAATTATACAAGATAATGCTTAGATGCTGTGGTCGAAATGATAGGAAGTGATCTCAAAAAAATAAAAAAATCGGGCTCGTTAGTTCAGTGGTTAAGCACTCTCACTGCTGATCTAAGGATCACGAGTTCGGTCCGATCTCCGTGAGGTTTCTAGAAATAACAAAAATGTTGATGAAAACCTCTACAGCAGTCAATGTTTAAGATACCTAGTATTCCGCATGCCTAGACCTTGAACAAACAAACGAAAACAGAAAAACCCTATTGATATTGTAAGTTGACTGTCTCAAATCAAAGAAAACGAAGCATGGTGAATTAGGTTCCCACGAGAAGTTAAAAAGAAAAACAGCTTTAAAAAATTTACATAAGTACTAATAACGCAAACAATTATACATAAAAGGAAAAGATAATTGAGAACACGGCATAATGAAATCATGAAGTTGTGGGAAAACGACTGTAAAGAAAAATAAATGGCAATTTAAGCCAATAGTAGATAAAGAAGTGATATGGCATACCACAAAACAAGAAGATATTTGGCGAAAAGAAAATAATAAGTCATGGGATACAAAATAAAGGTGGAGTAATCATAACGAATGGTATGGAAGTAGCAGAGAGATAAAAACAATATATAAAAAACTTAGGTATACAAAGATGACAACTCTAAGGTAATATAGTTAGACCTTATAAATAAACTATGATACGAAAAGAGCTTCGATACTAAGAGCAGAATTTGACAACGCCCTAAAAATCTCACCAAAAGACTAAAGAACTACCTACTATGAGAACGAATAAAAATAATATATAAGACTGGGCACATCCCAGATGACTTTGCAAAAAACGTAATAATACCAATACCAAAGAAATTTGGGGTTATAAATGTGATGAATAACAACAATGTTCATCTCAAAAATAATAACAAAGATATATCAAAGAATAGAAAAAAATATTGACAAAAATCTAATCGAACATCAATTTGACTTCGGAAAGGGAGTTGGCATTAGAGAGGCAATCTTGGCACTACGATTACTCATAGAAAAATCACTAGAAAAAACGAAAAAATATTCGTAGCTTCCATTGACGCGGAAAAAGCTTTTGGCCACGTAAAATGGGACAAGTTATTCACCATAGTAACTAACATAGGGATATATCATTATGAAAAAAGATTTATTTAAACCTGTACAGTGGACACCAAACAAAAATAAATGATAAAAATCAACGCAGAAGAGAGAGAAATTAATATAGCAACGAAGTGAGACAAGGGTGATCATCTCTGTTATTCAATATATGTATACTCGCAAAAAGCACTAAATTTGAATAGCGAAGAAAGAATCACTTGATATGATCCTGACATTCGATAAATGGCCGTGCATTATTTCCATTCGTCAAATCCCGGCCCATTTAAAAAAAAAATTTTTTCTCTCTTCTGTCAGTTACCGCCCTCGATCCCGCTTTGATTTTTCAAGGAGCATAAATACCGCTAAAATCGCGGTGCCCGTCTTAATTCGCCAAGAACGGACACACGCTAATTTGCAGCTGCCAGCGACAGCCTCGACCAACGGGCATAATTCGAAGAATTTTTCGGAAAACAACCATAAAGTTTATTAGACTAGGCTGCTAGGATTTTTTGCAAAAGACACGTACCGGACGAAGATAATAAAAATAAGGGAGCTTCAGCGATATCCCGAGCCGCAGATGCTGGCTCAAGAACAGGAGACAATCGCCCAAAACTAAGCACCCACCGAACGCCAGGAAATATGCAAAAACAAATACGACGCGTTAATGAACATACTTGTGTTTGGTATCCACGGGAAGAGAAAATTGCGGGCCATCGAACGTACGCATGCCCTAGGCTGAAAAAAATCGCGCCGAGGAGCGCTCAAGAAAAACCCAACCGTCAAGTTGCAAAAACACCCCGGACACGGAAGCTTAAATTCGCCAAAAGTGCGGACTCACCGTTATGGCCCGCAAGAGCGACAAACAATAAAAACTAAATTTGCCTGCATAGATTCCGAGGTCAAATGGCCGACGCCTTCGCCCTTTATACTAGAATAAGTTTAATTACAAAAGAAGCAATTAGCACCACCTACATATCTAGTATCAAACGATTCGCAATCAAACAAAGAATTTGATAAAGCATTTGTTATCATGAATCGGGAACTGCCACCAAGCGCGGCGTAACACCGGTCCCAGCGAAATTCGCCACCATACACGGAGAGAATTCCACCAAACCAGCACGAATGGGATATCAAAATGCGCCTCTTTTCGGAGAGGAAACCAATGCTATTGGAAATAACCCGCTAATTAAAAACGGAATTAGATAGAGCCGCAATTAGCAAAAACACGAAAGAAACGCCAAAGTTCCTCCACTACGGCAACCAATAGGAGCAGAAGAAACTGCAAACAAGGCCCCGGATCCCTTTATAAGCCGGGACAATTTTCAAATAGGATTACTGAGAACTGGGAACTGGAACTTGGAAGCTCCTACAGTCGAACCAACTAGTTTGCTCCTCCGGCTCTCTGACCCGCACTTAACTTGTGCGACCCAGAGAGCCCGGCCGACAGAGAAGCAACTAGCCAAGGCAGAAGCCCACAGCCCACAACAACTGGAAGCTGAAGCAGTTGAACCAACCTTGTTAGCTCCACCAACACTCTGACCCGCACCCACCTAGTGCGATACATAGACTTCCAGCCAACGCAGAAGCCGCCACATCCCAGATAACCGAGGAATGAAAGCCGCCACATCCCAGCTCACCGCGTAAGGGAGTCCGAACCCGCTGCGTTCAGCTTTGCTTGCGGTCTCCCCCTAGAACTCGCGTCCTTTAGCGCGGCCTAGCATTATCGCCGAGAAGATGGAGCACGGACCGTGACTTCCGGCTCG
This sequence comes from Agriotes lineatus, assembly GCA_940337035.1. Lineage (NCBI taxonomy): Eukaryota > Metazoa > Arthropoda > Insecta > Coleoptera > Elateridae > Agriotes > Agriotes lineatus. Next base: position 36,683,560 of record OW679198.1, read on the forward strand.
GCCGCCAACTTAAGGTCCGCTATAGCTGCCTGCAACCGGAGTTTATCGCCCCCAGAGGTACCCGGCCCGGCTCAAGACGCCCCAAGCTGCCGCCCGCACCAGCCTAGTGCCACCGAAGTGTGTCTCGGCCCGCGGTCCTCTGCACGGCATCCAGACGCCCCAAACTCCCGGTCTGCTCCAGCTGCTAGCTGATCAAAGGGGGTCTCTGCCAGCTGCCATCCGTCAGGCTCCACGTCGACCACCAGGTCCGCCTAAGAACCCTAGAAACTCCGCCGCGCCACGAAGAGGACTTTACCTGCGCTCGCGCTCCAAATGATCGACGCCCTGGCTCCGCATTACTTCGCCGAGGGTCCACCTGTCCGCGGCACTGATGCCCCAAACCTTCGCACGCATCCCCTGCATGCCCCCGAGGTGTATCATGCTCCACGTCGCCCAGCAAGTGAAGACAGCTCCCGCCTCCAAAGAACTTCGCTAGCACGCGAGCCCCAGATTTAAAAAGTCATGACCGACGTTTTCTGCCCCCAGGTCGACCTCCGACGGGCCTCAGCTTGCCGCCTGCAACGCCTCGATACGGGTCCAGCGTCTCGCCCCTCGCGATGCCGGCCTCAAACCGCGCGCCGAAAGCAACCGCGCCATATTTTCCCTATTTTCTTTTGTATATATATAAACCTGTAAATAGTAAATCTAGTTTTTAGAATACACACACGTTTACACAACTAATCGTTGTCTTTCCACAGGAGCTTCAATCATCGTCCTTCGTGGACACCCTTTACCGCTGAGCTAGAAGGTGAATGGCCCTAAAAACGCCATTCTTAACCGCGGCCACGCCTTACGCAAGTGAGGCTGTCGCCGTATCGTGTTACACTATTCACTGTCTGTATTTTGAAGGGCGTGTAAGGCGCGTTTCCACTAAGTTGGCTTAGCCGATCGGTTTTGTGGTCTGTCATCGGTAAGTGGCCGAAAAAGAGTTAAAAATACAAAGCTCAAAGGCCTGAGTTTTTAACTAAGACGCTTAACGATCGAATGTCGTATAACATTTATTGCGCTATCAACTTTACTTATAAATAAAGTAGTTTGTTTGAAGCTGTAGAATATTGTTTGCCGTAATAAAATAGGTGATCATTGTTTCTATAGTAACCAAATACAAAAGAATTGTATCATTTTATAATAGGTCTATTATTTTGTTGTCATACCAACCAGCAAGCATACGATAAGTTAAATGTTTTATGATAGATAACAAACCTGAAAACAAGTAAAAAATCTGCAAAGGGTTTACACGATCACAAAATAGGAACAAATATTTTAATTGGACTAATAATACTGAAACAGTACAAGGAAATATGTAGTAATGACCATTACATCAATTTTCAAATTAAAAAAGACTGCAGCCGGTGGGATTCGAATTAGCGGAAAACGGTTACTTGTGATGGTCTTAGGCTCACGACTCGACTCTGCTAGCAGTGCAAATTAATGAACATTTCAATAAGCACAGAGTTGAGGTGTTTTATATAACTGCAATGCAAAACTTAAATTTCAAATAATAAATGCATTGGTAAAGAGATTCCAGTAATGATAAAGTAATAAAGTAAGGAACGCCAAAGGCAAAGCTCGTTGTTCACAGGAGTCGAAGTTGACTTTCAAATAAATTAAATAATAGGTTTGGGCTTTAAGCCGAACCGAAAGAAATTAATAGTCAAAAAAAAGATTTTCTATGTGCAAGTGAAAAAAGTGTAGAATTCAATAAAGCTAGTCAGTGAAATTGGTGAGGATTCTAAAAAGGTAAAAAAGCCAGAATAAGATAACAATACATTGCGAAAGAGCAATCTGAAAAAACAAGCAGGTGGCATGAGAAGGCAATTAAAAAAGCAGACAACAGGATATGAAGAAAGCAATTGAGAAGCAAGGAACTCTTAAAATAATCAGTGCATTGAACGGTTGTGAAAAGCAGAGCAAATAATATAACGTGTTTGTGTGTGTGGAGCAAATAAACGATTTTTAAATCTAAGAAACAGACAATAAATTTAGTTTGTAAGAAATTTGAAGATTTAAAACTACGTTATCAAACTTTTTTCTAGAATGTATTTAAACCAAAACTTATTTCCGTTTGTATTTTTTTAATAACTGAGAGAAAGAACAAATGACATAAATTAAGATTGGCAGTGTAAGAATTGTGCTCCACTTTAATGATACTTTCAATATAATAAACGAGCATTTTACAAGTAAAAAAGTTTACCATTTTATTGTGCAAGTGTCCAAGTGTCCAGGTTTCCCCCACATAAAAATAAAAAGTTTCACAAAGGGCCTTCCCGAGGATTCGCCAACCGATCCAGCTCGACATTTTGACAACTGTGTCCGGCCAAGATAACAATCCTAAGCCAGGGGTCTGTACTGCAACACTGTAAGCAGCATTGCAGGAGTGCCTCCGACAATATCTACAGCGGGAAAAGCCGTTCCAGAGGCCGCAACCAACAGGTCGTCTCCGAGCATCGTTGGAAGCCGCAGAATATAAGGTACCCAAATTTGCCTAAAATATAAGAGTGTGCGGTTGGATTTTGACGTGCATATGAGAGGAGGCCTTACTAAAGAGGATTCGCCCATTTCCACGGCCACAGCGAAGGCGCAGTTCGAAAAATAAGCGGTTTCCCAAATTTGAGGTTATGCGAAGGAATTGAAGTTACAGGAAGCGTTCGATAAACAATTGCTATATTTCCGGCCGCGTCCATCTGGGGTAACGGAACAAATTAATGCCTGTAACAAAAGCTGTTAATTACCGCCAAAGTGCAAATATTTACGTATTTACCGTGCGAATTCTCATAATTACACTTGTTTTAAACGTCAAATACCGCAGACTTGCACACGTACTCCATTTTGTAGATTTTTGACAGCATTGCAAACAATTTGCTACCGCGCATTGGAACTAAATGTGGTGAACAGGACTGTAGCAGATAATTCGTAATTCACAATCAACTAGGAACCCAACTGAGATTATTAGAGTTTGTGCTTTACTGAGAGCTAGCGTTCATTTACAATTAATTGCAGGTAAATAAAATATTAAAACGGCATACAACCATTTATGTTATACAAGTAAATTAAGTACAGCTCATGTTTAATCAGCCTAAGAATTGAATTACAAGCAAAGTTTCGTACACAGTAAAATAATAAACATAGCATTGTGCACATTGGATTTTTGCTCTAACTTACAATTTAATTAATTCAATAATAATATTAGAGACTCAATTAGATCATTCCATATCATACTATCCAAACGCTTTAACCTCTCAACCACGAGAACGCCTGTATTATATTCGCTTCCAAATGCATTAGTAAGGGCGCGGTGACTTCAGAATTGATGAAGAATGTTCACCCTGTATCTGAAAGGTTCACAATATGCCATATTTTCATCCAGGATAAAAACCTGAGCTATGTACAAAGTATGACTTTTATTTAACTAGTAGTTCTCGAGTTAAAGCAAAATAGACAGAATTTTCGTTTTTAAAGTGCCCAACCAGTATATAGTTCACCAAAGGTATATTCAAGATTTAGCCGGTCTGTATGTTGGCTGCCAGAAAAGCTTCACATAGGTGTTCATTGAACATATCTGATGACTGGTGTAAGTTATCTAAATGGCATTTTGACTTACAATGTTGATATATGCTTTGTTTTTGGTGGCATCAAATGTTTTTTTTAAATATAGATTACAATGCATCTCATTATCGTTGACGATTATTAAAAAATTGGCATAATCTGCAATACAAATTTGTTGCAGTTTCTGTCGCGGATTCGCCATTTTGAAAGCAAAGACGTTTACACAAAACAAACTTAAAGCACGGATGTATGTATGTATTGCATTGTTGGTATACCTCATTTTACCTTGCGGTGTAGAGCCTGGTGCTTTATACGCTTGCGTCTGGAGGTAGAATGCTCAACTTGCCCCGGATTCGGGTTACAAAGTTGAAGCGCGCTTTTTGTGTTTGCGCAGGGTGTGAGGCGTGTGTCTTGGTGATGTGTTGACTGTGTTACTATCTTTCGGGTCTGTGGTTCTGAGTAGAGCACAATTAATTTGGTGCCCACCTGTGAATGGTCTCGCCGAGCCCGATTCCAATCGCCAAGGCTTCGGACAAATTCCGCGGGATTCGAACCGAGGACTTGCTTAATGCAAGCTTAGCGCTTTCCTAACTGCGCTACCCGGCTTCTAGGGATTTATGTAATTAAAAAAATTAATTAAATTTCAGAACTCAACAACCATTGAAAGAATAGTAAAAATATAAGTAAATCAACTAACAAGGTTTTCAAAACTCGAACGAATACCCGGTACTAAACTTGTTCAAAGCAAAGCCCCAAGTAAACGTAAATTTTTGGTTTTATCGCCACAACTTTCAAATAAAATGCGCAGTTTTCTAGAGATTTCTGTGCACAACGGAGCTGGGAATTGATATAAAATCACGGGCTCAAATTGCAGCGTGCACATCGAGCTGCGAGTACAGCGGATATTCGACTCGTAACACTTGCTGATAAAATTCGGCATTCCTTTGCAAGCTGTTAATGCCAGTACATACATAAACATGAATATTTCGGAGTTAATTACCGAAATGTTTACCAAAGAATGCATTTGGAATCAAGCACATCCTGCTCATCACAATCGAATTATTCCATTCGTAGGTATTCGAAAACCCAGTTTGGAAATTTTCCTGTCTTAATTAATGGTGAATGTGGTATTTGTAGTTGTAAAAGTTTGGTTTTCTATATCTCACCATCAAACCGTTAACATTGTATTTATTAAAAATGACGGTTTGATCTAAGTTGGTACAACTTCCTGAAATTTTGTATAGGGCCATAATTTATCATTCTGAACAACTTTTCTTGGTAAAATTTTGCCGTATCAAGAACAAGAAAGGTAGTTTACCTGAAAAGAAAATAGTTTTCGCTTCACTGTCAAAGACAACTTGCTTTTTCAAAAACTGAAAATATTCTCAAAATTCTCTTCAGACCAAACAGGATCTAATCCCACAATCTTAAAATCAAATTCAAAAATTTTTAGTTCAACTCACCTCTATAACGTCAATCCTGGGACATACTGTATATTCAAAGAATATCCTATAACATAAAATCGTTGGTCTCTTTGTATGCTTGTATGTTTCTTTGTTCGCTATCTCCTCCGAAGATACTGGACCGATTAAGTTGTATGATGGCTTAAAATTTTGCTAATTTTTAGACTTACATCGTAGGCCGGTTTTTATTTTCAAAAAAGTACGAAAAAGTAAAGTTAAATTAAATTATATTTAAGGTTCGATTCTAGGCAAATTTTATCAAAGACCAATGCGAATGGTAATTTGCTACCATTGCTACCAACAACTGCGTTATATACGTAAGGGGCAAAATAAAGAGCAAATAAAAATAATTCACTAGTATTTAATAAAATAGGTACTCACTTAAAATTACAGTGGAGTAGTATTCAATAAAAGAAATTAAATAATATGAGATACACTGATGACAACGTATTATTACTCCAAACAGAATATCTGAAAAAATAATCGAACGATTACCTATGTAATTTTTTTTTAACAGAAAACCAAAATTTACTTACTAATCAAATAGTAAACAATAGAACAATAAAAAAGCCGGGCTCCGTAGCTTTGTGATTAAACATTCTGGCTACTGGTCTAAGGGTCGAGGGTGAGATTTTTAAAAAATAAAAAAGTGCGGATAACAACCTCTACAGAATGACATTATTCAGAAATGATGTAAAGCCGTAGGTCCCATGTTACTATGATGTGTAGCATGTGAAAGATCCATTGCTAGAGTTGGAACTCCTTAGTCTCAGCAAAATTCTAAGTATAACTTTGACCATAAGATCAAAGCAGTCGGTGTCTAAGGTAATTGGTACTCCGTATGCTTACACCTGGTCCATTACAAACAAACAAACAATAAAAAGGACATGCCCTCTTAGCTACAACACGTCTGAGAGTGATGTGACTGCAGCACCACCAAATTAACCTTTTCCAAGTACGCCACAGTGACGTCCTAGCTCCGCCTAACAACAGCTGATCGAGGACAACCTTTGTAAGGTTTGTTAAGAGGCTTGTGGTGATTTTTTGATTTTCTAGGAAAGAATCGATACCTAACTGTTTAAACGTTATAAGTGTAATTCAGTTTATAAGTAATTAAGTTGGTGATTTTATGGATTTATTGTATTATACCAATGGGGCCACAATTATATATAACAGCAATAAGATAACATGAACAAGAAGATAACACGTATTGCTTGAGTAAGAAAGAGATAAACATAGTAGCAAATATTCGAGAAGGCTTGACTCTTAATTTAATTATGACATTTGTCAACTAAACATGCCTACTAATATATTTTTTTTGTATGGCCATCTCTCTCTTACTCAAGCTTTCTATTTGCTTGTTCATGTTATCTCATTGCTGTTATATATAATTATGGCCCCATCAGTATAACGAAGTAGGACATTTAGGCGCCGCCGTCTGGGCGCCGCCGTTTGTGCGCCGGCCGTTTGGGCGCCGGGACTTTTGGGCCCCACCGATTGGGCGCTGGACATTTGGGCGCCGAAATTTAGAAATATTAAAAACAGTCCACGATTCTTCTGTTATTTATCGTAAATGTGATTTTTTGCAAGCAATTTCAAATGACATTGTTCACGGTGTAATAGATTTGATATAAATGTATCTATTTAAGTAAATTTACAATTACTCCACAAAATGTAACACAATCAACTTACGGCTTAGGTGAAAATGAAAACTTCTGCATTTATAATCTTAAACCATTCCAGAAAATTAAAACAAATATCATCGTGATAGTAATTATTTATTATATAACAAGTAAAATCAGGTTACAGTTACTTAAGTAGTATACATATAGTCACATAATAAATAATAGAACTACCATATAATCCACCACCAGTTTTTGTTGAAAACTTTTGCATTTATAATCTTAAACCATTCCAGAAAATTAAAACAAATATCGTCATAAAAATTATTTATTATATAACAAGTAAAATCAGGTTACAGTTATTTAAGTAGTATACATATAGTCACATAATAAAAAGTAGAACTGCAATATAATCTACCACAATTACAAGAAGACATTATGTAAAATTATTAGTAATAATTAAGCAACATTATTAGAAGTTTCAACTATTTAAAAATGTATACTACTGGCGTCCAAACGTCCGGCGGTCAAAAGTATGGCGCCCAAACGGCGGCGGCCAAAGGGCGGGGCCCAAATGTCGCGTACCGGTTATATAAGACTATCGTGATTCATGGGTGAGCAGTAACTACGCTCTGTGAATAAACTATCTGGAAGGTAGAAGTATTTTTGATTTAATTTTTAAATAAATGTATAACTTTAGGTGGCTAAAGTGTTATTACATCATTGCCTTTTTCTAGCAGCCTCTTTTTTGCCTTACTGTGTCTGCTTTGTACTCCAAATGTGACTGTCATACTAGATACATAGCCAAGTTTTTGTATTAGCACGTAATTTGCATTAATTAAATCACCAGATGCCGCCGATCTTCCTGGAAATTCCATATTGATTCCAATTAATCAATAGAGATGTTTTGATAATAGAAAGTGGTCTGAACAAATTAATGCAAATCTAATCTTTTGTGGTGTCAAATCTGCTCTTCGGAGAGCCTTCACCCACAACTCTCTTCTTTTTATGCCCTCAGGAATATCTCGACCTCTTCTATCTCGCACACCAGAAAATCTAAAATATTTCTTTTCCGTCTCTTCGTTATACTTCTATTTGAACACCCAAACACAGCACAAAATCTTGGCATTTTTGTCGATTTCAAGGTTATGTTTTTTATTGACTGCCAAATATGTTACTTAACCAACTTTTGGATTAAACTAGAGGCCCTTTCATTAAACTATTTTACAAGTCCATAACTTTCTTGAATTTTCAACCGAAAAGAGTATTTTAACCCGGAATAGGAAAATCTTACTATTTGTCGGTGGTCATTGATACCTACACCACCACCAAATGTTAAATATAAATGGAGTGCTGCCTTTATCTGTTTACATAATTAATAAACAACACATAAACTACACTGTTGTATTAAATAAACTCAATACAATGGACACAAAATTTATAAAATTAGAATTTATGGAAAGTTTCCATAAGAAAGTTTATGTTGCTTGTCAACGTCAGCTGTTAGGGTGGAGCTTGTGACGTCACTTGAAAATACTCAATTGTTTAGAGCAGCCATGAATAAATTTCGAATAGCAGTCACTATTCAACACTATAACATATAAGCCAATCATATTGGACACATTTGCCTTTTTCAACCAATAACAGCAGTATATCACTGAATATTGGGCACCATGCAAAATATTCACAAAACAATGTACTCAAAAACTAAATAGCCTTGTTGCGAAATATCCTCAGCGATATCGCTAGGTTACGTAATTTAAAACTAAACACCAACAAACTGTGTGAACAAAGTTTGGCTTGCGTTAAAAATTTTAAAATGTTGTGTTTTGGAAGTATTCTGCTGAATTTAATTGAGGATGAATATTAATTGTTGGATTATTTTTCAATAAAGTTAATCGTTATGTATTAATATTGTTAAATAGTCGTCTCAAATACCACTCGAAGTGGATATATATATTTAAAATATTTTGCCATTTCCCTAGAAATTTTTGCAAATTTCACTCAACAAAATCACACTTAAATGTGATGTGATGTGATTTTGTTTCGTGAAATTTAAACGCAATAATTTACATGTAAACGGCAAAATATTTGTCAAAAATATATCCACTACTTGTGGTATTACCCTTGACTATTCAGTTCACCTGTCATCTGTCAAAAGTGGACCAATGTAAACGTCAGATTTTGCATTTCATAGCCAACCAAAATAAATTGTAGTAAATATTGTACTAGTATCGAATTGCAGCGACTATTGTACTAGTACTCGAGTGACTATTTTGAACAAATTAAAATATTTATTGAAGATGTTTACACAAATTGTATTTTAACATGTGTAACAAGTGTTGAGTCCTTTTAATTTGAAAAATGAGTTTGGTTTACTGAATAGTCCTCCGAATACTATTCGTAGTCAAAGTTAGATAGACTATTTTTGGGGTGGTATCACTCATGTCCATTGGATGTGCAATGGTGTTGGTATTGTACCCACACGCAATTGCCCTTCGTGATACCTACCTACCCCAAAAATAATCGACATAACTTTGAGTATTGTTTTTTACTTCCTTTTACAGTAAAAGGAAGTATTGGATTCACCCCAAAAATTCGAAATTGAGTTTTCAACAGATCTTCACGTTTTAGAGTCCCCTGAACCCAAAAAACATATTTTTTTCATTGGTCTGTCTGTCTGTCTGTCTGTGAACAGAATATCTCAAAAACGAAAAGAGGTATGGCGTTGAAACTTCATATATAAGTTTTGTCTACTATGTAGATGAGACAGCAAGCTTTTGAAGAAAATCTCATAACCGGAAGTAGGTGTTTATTCTTGTGATTTTTCAGTTTTTTTCGATTTTTTCAAAAACGGCTCTAACGATTTTTTTTTCAAACGTTAAATTTTTATTACATTTTTAATGTGTATTGATGTGAGATAGGTGATTTTCCAGTTGAATACTTCTAAAGTGGGTTTATTTTGTTTTTTTTCTATTTTTTTTATTAACTCCTATTTTAAATAGAACACCCGGTATATTATTACATTTTTGAATTCAGCTTAAAATTCTAGAGAAAATTTGTCTCTTTAACTAATACTCTATTTTGTACCGTTTTTGTAGAATTTGTAATTTTTGAAAATTTTTAACAAATGGTTAAAAATTAAAAATTAAATTTTTGACTAATTATAAGATCACTGTAAAAGGAAGTTGTGTGAGTGTATCACACCAGATTTTTATACTTATAGTATTATAGGTGACAATTGCCGATCTCTAACGGGAACAGCACCCTCAAGAAGAAAAAGGTAAGTTGGATAATGTACCAAGAAAGATCCAAAGAACTATAGGGGAATATGCCTTCTAAGCACTGTATCAAAAGTGATGACAAAGATCATAGCAGAAGAAATAACACTCAAGGTGGGCATAAGCGAAGAACAACAGGGGTTTCGCCAGAATAGGTCCACAGTGGACGCAATATTTATATTGCGACAATTAATAGAGAAAGCGATCGAATTTAATAAGCCATTATTCCTTTGTTTTATTGACTTAACTCAAGCGTTCGACAGAGTACAGCTCGTTGGCGTAATAAGAACGCTGCAAGAAAATAATATCGATCGAAGAATCATAAAGGTAATAAAGGAGCTTAACAGTAACAACAAAACAAGAATAAGAACTAATAACGCATTAACAGAAGAAGTACCTATATCAACAGGCATAAGACAGGGAGACAGCCTCAGCCCGATACTTTTTAATATCATTATGGACCAAATTATTAAATCCGTCAAAGAAGCGAGAGGAGGGTACAGGATGGGGAGTAGCAGGTTCAAGATACTGACCTACGCAGACGACGCAGTTATTGCAGCAGAAAACGAAGACGATTTACAACGCATGCTTTTTAAGTTTAAAACAACTGCCGAACAACTGAACATGAAAATATCAATAGAAAAAACGCAGTCCATGGTAATTTCCAAAGAACCAATACGGTGCAAACTGGTTATAGACGACAAAACAATAACACAGGTCATGAGCCTTACATATCTAGGCGTAGAAATATCCAGCAGCAGAAACATCAATCAAGAGACAAGAAAACAATCAAATAAAGCTGCAGCAGTGTCTGGCTATCTCCGCGACATAATATGGCAGAACAAATATATGACCACTGAGAGTAAAGCACGAATATACAAAACGTGTGTCAGGCCAATATTAACATATGCAGCGGAGACACGAGCCGAAACAGCAAAATCTAAGCAGACAATGAGATCGACCGAAATGAGAACGTTAAGAACTATCGCTGGACTCACTCTCCGGGATAGAGTGAGAAATGAAACCATCAGAGAAAGATGCGACATTCAAGACATCGTTAGGTGGGTGAGAACAAGACGACGTCATTGGCGAGATCACATTGACAGAATGGGTGAGGAACGACTAGCAAAATGGTCGAAGACACAAAAACCTAACACAAAACGGACAGTAGGACGGCCACCCAAGCGATGGAAGGACTGCTGGACATCAGTATCCCAAGACCAGTAAGAAATTCACCCCCAACCAAGATGAGGCAAAATGGAATTAACAGGATATTATCCTATAATAAGAAGAAGAAGAAGAAGAAGAAGAAGGATTAAAGTGCTTTGCTGACCCATTTCTACACTTGGCCCAAATTGATCTGGGGTAAGTCGATTCAGGTCTTTTCTGTCGCGATTTAAGGCATCCGTGATTCTATTTTGGAGTTTTATTTTTCTTTATAGCCGCAGAGTCGAAGCCCACCATAATCGCTATTCTCACATCGAGAGCGTTGACCTTGACCTTGTATGGCTTTTGAAAAGCACTTGCCTTTGCCGGCCTTAATATGGGCTGTTTGGGGTTTTACCTCAGAAGATTCTGTGCCAGATACGCGACCCCCATAGTGGGCAGAAAATGGCTCGACAAAGGTATCGAGTAACGTGTTTTGATTGCTCTTAATTTAAAACCATTTAATACTGTGGGCCGTGAGCAGGTGCTGTGTACCTCATTTGATTGCTACAGTTACCTACCAAAGTCTGTCAGAATTCTGGAGGTTTTAGTTTGAGACTCTCGCCGTTATGGACAGTTCGCTTCGCGAACAAAGTACCTGAAGGAATTCGATGGTTTACTTCTACGGAACCTACGCTAACCTCCGTTACACCTTTTTAAACTTTTGTAGTGTTCAATATAAATTACATTTGTACTTTTTAATTTATGTTATAAGCTAACCTTCTGGCATGCTGAGTTTGTGTTATGAGGTGCACCTTAAACGTTGGCCAAGATTTGTTACCCTACACTAACCTTTGTTTAGCAAATAATCACATGTACTTTGTACGGTATGATACTGAATTAGTAATTATTATAGTGTAATACTAGCATTGTGGTTTCGTATTGTTACTGCTACCTGTGATTGTCTTGAGTTTTTCTTTCAAAATCATTATGCTATTGGAGTTTAAAAATTCTCGATGATACCTGGATACACTTTCCGTTAATTGAAAGACAAGTTGGCGCTCATTTTTGCATTTTAATTTATCCAGAAGTACTTAAAGAACTGCACGATGTCTCCCTGAACTATTCCGGCCTGCAATTGTATCCACCTAGTCATTAATGTTATATTTTCGGGAGATTTATCCTGTGAATCAAGTGATGCTAACATAGTATAAATAGCTATAATAAAATTACTGCAGTTGAACAGATGGTAAAATATTTGAGAAGTGAAAAAATGTTCCACAAATGTTAAGCTGAAATACCTAAAATAAATTTTCTTAGCAAAAACGAAACAGAAAATGATTGCATGGAAGGCACTTCCAACGAAAGTACGAGAACATCCCGGTACTACCTGCTGCAAGAGTTGTTACAAGCTAAGGATGAGATCCTAAGTGATAAAATGGAAACTATTGCAGCTAATGAGATGTAAATGAACTAAAGGACAAAATAACATTCTTTGGCAAACAGGTACAAAGCGTAACATGTAAAAGTAACTCTGAATTTAACTACAAAACATAACCTGAAAACAAATTCCCAGTGCTCTCCTTGTTTGTTAACAATAACAGTCCACCGTACATAGAATATGTTTGGCATACTTGGTAACCCTGGCAACGACACCCAGGAATAGTCACCTATGACTTTACGCCACCTTTTGTTGAGGATTCTGTTACTACACGGTTAAAAGACACTTAACACTTAATAGCGACGTTTTGTTCATATCTAATATCAAACTAATATTGCTAAATTTCGACATATAACCATGATTGGAGATCTCCTCGAGGGTGAATTATGCAGTACTAGTATTAGACGGTCTATGGGGCCAGCTTTGACGGTACCTGGAGTGCCGCGATATACTTAATTTTTAATCTTATAAAAGTCCCAGTGTAGGACGCTTTGTCGGCACTCGCGGCGAAACTGCGTCCGATCTTCGGCAGCCCCAGAAAAAGCTGCAGATGGAGGAATGGAGTTCAGGAAAATTATTACAGTTCTGGAAGACTTCTTTAGACAGGTCTAGGTATCGTGGCTGCAGGCGGCTTCGCCTAGAATCAAAGGGTCTAAGACCTGTTGAATATTTCGGTTAGAGCTGCTGGACGGCTAGCTGGACCCAACTGTCGTTAGCAATCATCATGGTGTTATACCTTTCTCGGGCTTTCCATCCGCGTTATTTTCTGGGAGAGCGTATAAGAGAGAATACGTTGTGCTTTATCTTACGCAGTGGCACGCACCGCTGGATTATTTTGTTTATCTTCAATTTACCCGCACCGGAGATTCAGGTGCCGATTGTTGCGTAGCAGCGTATAAATTCAGAGCATATTATTTATAGATAAATGGAATTCCGTGGAGGTGCTAATCTTACAAAATATAGAAGACAAAGTTGGTCCGCATAATCCAAACGATTTTTAGAAAACTGTACAATAGAGCAAAAATATTTTAAAAAAACATTAAAAATACCTACAAACATTTTTAAAAATCTTTGAGAATAAATCCATCGGTGGCAAAGGAACTTAAAAGCTTAAAGTCTCAAAGAAGCAGTAAATGATATTGCTTCTATGTTTACATACAAGAGAAGGACATAAAATTAGAGACATTAGAACATTTCCTATTGAGAAATAAAATTACGGAAAACAAGCAGTTGAAATCTAGGGATCCAGAAGAATCGTCATTGAGTGTGTCTGTTGGATCTCAAAAAAATGTAAAGCCATTCTTGAGCTACATTTCTGGCTAGAAGGTGTTCGCTTAAGTATTTTTTTAGAAGGAAAGACAATGAAGACAAAAATGGAAAAAGAATAGAAATAGGACAAACAATTTCATGGAATCATTCAAAATTGTGTACATAAATGAGGAATCTTTTCAAAACAAAAATTACTGAATGAATGAAATGATTATCACAGCAGAACTCTAATATTGTCAGTATAGAGATGTTAACACATGTTGACGTAGTAATCGCAACTAGGAAACATATTGTATACAAAGAAATTGCATTGTGGAGGTGGCGGAAATTGAGATTGATCAAACTATTACAGTAACATACACACAGCCGAATAGCAACGCAGATTGTTTCTTTCAGAGGATTGATGAGGTACTAAGAATAGCAACAAATTCACCTGGAAATAAGAAAATACTTTTATTCGGAGACTATAATATCATTTTTCGGACGAATTATGTATTCCTTTGGTTTGGGTCCATTTTTTGGACACTCGACGAGGTTCTCTCGAAGAAGCTGTGCATATGCGTGAAAGGGATAAATAAATTATCTTCAGTAAGGAAAGATATTAAAAGTACTGGTTGCTTTAAATACAGAAGTGGCAGCTCGGGGGGTGCTTTTTCCGCTAAAGCATACAAGGCATACAAACAAATTTATGTAGTGGAGTGTACAGGTTTGAACTTTCAATTTTAAAAACTGAATGTTGTTTCTAATGAAAGCCAGCCTTAAAAACAACTTTAAAGTTTGGTATAAAAGTATATAATGGTTATAATGATAAGACCGTGATATACGAAGGGTACCTACGCAACTTAGTTTTGACTTCGTGTCATAATTATGTACGTTGACGTTAGGTCTCTTGTGAACTTCTGCATTAAGTTGCCCTTCGGAGAATTTCCGCAATACGGCAGCCGTTACAAGCTAAAATACAGCCGAGTTTGCTTACTGTATAAGGTTCAGATAGAAAATCTAGCGGCAGGCTATTTAGGATTCCTGCTAGTCTTGTGGCGAATGTGGCCTCCGGATGTTCCTGGAGTTGACGTAAGAATATGCTGTCGTGGAGTGTAACACGTAGTAAGTTTTGGGATGAACGACAAATTTGTGCGTAGTATGGCGTTCGTATAATTTATGTTTTACCTTCCATATCCTGAGAACGATTATAAATTCGAGAGTTATAAAGGTCAGAGCAATAATTTTCTAGGTTAACTTAGAGATGCAGAGCTTTAAAAGATACTGTTTTCAAGTTCAATACATTAATATATGTGGCAATCTAAGTAATTTTATCGTTTTACCTTTATGAAGTCTTAAAAAATTTAAGAACAGCATAATTCTGTACTAATTCTGTTTTATTTGAAGATACAAACATATTGTCATGAAAATAATCCGATAAGAACATTTTTTTTCGCTTTTAAAATGGCTTTCAAAGTGAATCAAAATTTTTTACTTTCAAGTGAAATTTTATTGCGTAGTATTTTTTTAAGTAATAGAGAGGATAACGTTTGTGGAAGACAGATGATCGTCTGCAGGATGAGAAGGTAACTAAATAGCTATAATACTGTAGCGGTGCATACCCTGTTTGGCTTTAATATATGTATGTACCTAGGTCGTGTATATTTTCTGAGTATTGCGGCGTGTTTCGGCTGAGTTATAGATGATTAACCTAAACGGTGGTACTTAGGTTAACCTTACTCAGGTCGTATAGAAGCTGCTGGAAACCTTCGCTTCTCACACCCAAAGAAAACGATTTCATGGAAATCTATTATTCTTTATTAGGGCCAAGTGTAAATGTACTACATACTTTTACAATTACTGCTATGTTTGGAAGACTAAACTGACGTCAGCCGTTTCTCGGTGGCTCGTCTAGCGGCAAGAAAGGTTGAGTGCGCGTCTGGCGCCTCTCGTAGCAGAAAAACAATAGTAGGAAGAAAGTTGGGACGATTTATAAACTGGCTAACAGTGAGGTCACCGCGGTACCAGATTTAGTCCAGTGCATTTATCCGAAAAATAGATGTAACCTCGGAAAAAATCCTAGAGAGCTGAAATTTGGTTTACATCTACCTTTCGTCGTTCCAAATAAGGGTCGAGAAGTCCCCAACGATCCCTTGTACGCATAACTTCTTACAGTGCTCAGAAGGTAGATTTTTGGGTTTTTCAACTATATCTTCGTTCCTATCGACTTTACTACTACAAAGGTGCAATAACAAAAGAGAGGCAACAAAATTCTCTATAAAAAAGGTTATCTATAGTTTTTACATGCAAACAACAGTTTTCACGGAAATTCGGTAGGAAGATCATGAAAAGTCATTGCAGACGTGGAGAAACTGTCGGAATGGTTTCAAACTCATAATCCGTTTCCACGAGTCCAGAAAATTATGTCTATCGCAACGGGGATAACAGATGATGACAGGATAAAATGTCATAATGCGCATCCTGCCTATCGGTGCTACTACATTAGCAAGAAAAATTGGTCAAAATTTTAACATCAAATATTCACGCTCTGATAGAGTACTTGGACTGCTGACAGTCAACAGTAACATTAAAGTTTCCAATACTACTGTCGCTATTGATCTATTATTGTTATTTCAAAGGATCAGTATTATGAAAAGATTCAACGACGAGCTTCGTGATTATCTCCAATACGAATTGGTTCCGTATCCTATGTCACTATTCCACGAAGTGGGAATGCGCAAGACCAAAAAGTCATCGTTCTTTAACAACTTTAAACCATCAGAACTTTCATCTGATCTCGCAAATGCCACTTATGTCATCGATGGAGGATTTCTATTGCATCGCGCTCTGTGGCATCAAAATGGCACTTTCGATCATATTTGTACAACATATATTAACTATGTCCATATACCTAAATTTTGGTGAAAACACGGTGATTGTTTTTTATGGGTATAACAACAGCAAAAACAATGTGAAAGCTATGGAACAACTTTGCCAATCTTCAAAAACGTCATCTGCTGACGTATATCTTGACGAGACAATGAATGTAACTCGTCGTCGAACAGACTGAGGGTGATGCTGACGTTCTCATTATTGAAGCAGCACTGAAACATTAATTTACAAATACAACCGTTGTTGTTGGAGAATATATCGATATTTTGGTTATTTTAACGGCTCGAATAACTGTTGAGAAAGATTTTTTTTAAACCGGGCAAAAAAGCAGTCCAACAAAAAAACGTTCTCTTCCCGAAGTTTCGATCAATATGAAAAGAGCAAGGATCATAATTTATTTTTACATGCGTTCTCTGGTTGTGATACATCTGCTCTTTCCCTAAAGGGAAAAATAGTAGCTCTGAAATTAATTAAAAAAAAACAGAATGTAGCTCAAGTTTTCAATAAAAGCGATGCTTCCCACAAATCAATTGCTCATAATGGATTACTATTTTTTTGGGCATATATGGCGCTCCAGTTAAAGGAGATTCTATAAACAATTATCGTTATTTGTGCTTCGTTAAATCCGTAGGTAAAGACAAATCTGCAAGTTTAAGCCTATTACCACCTAGAGCCAAAGCAGCTGAAGAGCATCTCTACTGAGTCTACTACCAAATACAGACTTGTTTGGATAATAAATTCAATCCCGAGGATTGGGGATGGATATTAAAGGACAACTTATTGCAAGCAAAAAAACATCAGCACCTCCTGCTCCGGGCTGTCTTCTAAAAATGATTTTTTGTAATTGCACGAAAGGCTGCAGACCATTATGTGGCTATCGAAAATTGGGACTCGTCTGCACACCAATTTGCGGTCATTGTCACGGACAATTTTGTTTGCACGCTGCACCAGTGGAGGATTCGCAGATAACCGAAATCGAAAGCCACCAGAACATTGACGATCCAGAGATCGATTCTATGTATGCCTTTGAGCAAGGGTTTTGCTCCCATCAATTGAACAGAAAGATGAGGAAAATGAAGGGGAAAAAATAACAGAAACAAAAGAAAAAGTGTAAGAAGAGGAGAAGGAAGAAGAGGAAGAAGAAGAGAAGAAAGAAGAGAAACAACTGAGAAAGGGATAATTTTTTATTTGTAGTAAGAATTAATACCAATTTTTTTAATAAATTGAAGGATTTTTTCACTCGAATTTTCTGAACTTTTTAATTTATAAATACATATTAATTTAATATGTTTTTGTTTCCAAAAGAATTACTCACTTTTTGTGTATTTTCTAACTTTAAAACACTGAAATATGGAGCAGAACAATAATATTTCCTAAACTCATGACCTTCCTACCGAATTTCCGGGAAAAATATTGCTTGTATGTAAAAACTATAGATAACCTTTTTTGTAGAGAATTTTGTTACCTTTCTTTTGTTATTGCACCTTCGTAGTCGTAAAGTCGATAGAAACGAAGATATAGTTCAAAAACCAAAAAAAACAACCTTCTAAGCACTGTAAAAAGTTATGCGTACAACTGATCGTTGGGGACTTCTCAACCCTTATTTGCAACGACGAAAGGTAAACCTAAACCAAATTTCAGCTCTCTAGGATTTTTTCCGAGGTCACACATTAAATGCACTGGACTAATTGTGTACTGCTTAAAGATGTAAACTGAGACAAATAGTCGGTGCGCACGCAGTCTTACTAACAAGTGCCCTTGCAATGTCGGACTGAATTACACCTAGAGAAGCACGGATTAAATCGTTGTGATCTGCTGCGGTAGTTCTCCGTACTACGCGTAGAACTACCACATGCACCAGACCGGCTTTCTACCCCCTGAAGCGGTTTTTGTTAATTTCATGGCAAACAACGAGAATAAATAAACTACAATTGAAGACTGTGGTGCAAGAAGGGGATATGTAACATAATTTGAAAAAATGAGATAACTGCAGAAATAGGTTTTAAAATATGGTCTTTTTGTCTGGTGCAAATACGAGATATGTGCGGTTAATAGGTACCGAACTATAACAGAAAATCACTTATCCCTTGCTACAGACTGGCGCAATAATGGGATATGTTATTCGTTACTTATCCCATTCTTGCACCGCATATTCGTTGTTTTTTACACTTGGTCCAACCCCGCCCGATTTAACCCCTTCTTGCAGTCGTGTACACCTGCATCAAGAAATCACGCCACTTTATTAGAGTTGGTCCAGTGTTAAGCCGAGTGTGAACTTGTCGCTTGTCTGCCTTTATTGTTTTTAACGGAGTCTGAAGGGATATAAAATAACGTAATATTATACTATAATTTAATAATATGAATCGTAATAGCAGTGAAAGTGATATTAGTGAACCATATGAAAGCTCTAGCACCGATTTTCAGCCATCGGGCGGGGAATCATCTGATTTTGAAACCGAAGAAACCGTGGCAAATAATGTTACGAAAGTTGTCGAAAATCGTGGGTGAAAAAACGAAGACATACAGCAGAATGGAATAGAAATATGCAAAAAATGAAATACGTAGATTCAGAGGTAACTGATGATAACTCTAGTGATTCCGATTAATAAACCGTTTAACATTTTTTATTTTCTTGTTAATAATATTTATTTGCATTTAGTTTTCCTTGTCTTGTTAAGAATATACTTTTTGTTGTCTTGTTAAGAATATTTACTTGTGTTTATGTTTTTTGTCTTGTTATATTATATTACATAACAAGCTGCGGAAGTGGCGTATATCGTGCGAGTATATTTGAGAAACGATACGAGCGTAGCGGAGCCGAGTGACTTAAAATACGAGAGTACGATACACTTTCGAGCGAGTTATGTACGCTATTTTTCCCACCACCACAAAAGGTACACATTTTTTCAAATTAATGAATGACAGCTTTATTGTGACAACTGACAATGTCAGCAGATTGTCGTAATTTTTATGTCAAAATGACATAGTTTCAGTAATTTTCAGGTTAAAATGACATATTGAGCCCACTGTATAACTGAATTGTACATTTTTTCATAACAAACACGTTCGTTATGATAACGACCGGGTGAATGATGTGGGTCTGGAAAAAGAATATTTACTAGTGTTTATTTTTCTTTGCTTAGAATATTTACTTGCATTTAGTTTTTCTTTTATTATTACATATATTATATTTACTTTTGTTTAGACATTAATAGTAAATGCTAATAAACTCAGTGTTCTACAATAAGGTCTTGTGTTACTTATCCCCTTCTTGCATTTGACATAACCTTTATGAAGATAGTAAAAACAAAAGTTGTGACATATCCCATTCTTGCACCATGAATGATATTTAGGCCATTGCTATCACATTTATAAAAATATTTCGGTCTAATGCAGACATAATGGTTGTACTCTTACATCTACACACCATGCTAACGCTAAATAAACTTTAAAAAATTGAAAATTATTTTGCGTCTCCTGAAAAATTTACATATTGTTACTTATCCCCTTCTTACATCACAGTCTTCAATTATCATTGTAATGTAATAGCAACTACCACATGGAAGATAAAACAAAATGAGCAAGATATAATGTTAAAAATTATAAAATAAAAACCAAAGTTTCTTAAACAAGATTAAGCTCATTTAAAACAGATGTGCGTTAGTAAGTTTCAGAGAATTTACATTTCCTTAACTTGTGTAGGAAGTGACTACCATAACCCAAAAAGGGAGATAGATAAGCATGCTAAACATTCTAAGCATTCTAATACATTGTCTTTAGAACACCACAGTGAATTCATTCGTTGAAAAATCTATGGAAATGCTTTTACACTAAAACAACAGATATGGAAATGAAGCGAATATTTAAAGGGGAAACTCATGTGGAGAGTGTTTAGTAACCTATTTTCTGACAAATTAAGTCCAAACAAATATAACCCGTCTATGTAACCAAACAAAAAATTATATACAAGTATATTATGATTAAACACATGCACTGCACATTTAGCGGAAAACTCACCAACGCGTTTTTTTATACGAACAACAACCATGGAGGTTTTTGAAACCTTTACAACGCTTTCCAGGATGTTAATAAATATAATAAAGCGAAATACTTGTGGTTGCTAAATACAATGCTTACAACTAGTGTTGCCGCACAAACACGATACAACGACATGATCGGGAAATAAACCAAGAATACAAGGCCCCAGCTCTGTTAAGATGGCGGCAACAGGAAGGTTTGCTCCAGCTAAAAACTCAGCGGCGAGGGCAGGTTCCTTACGACCTTTGAGTTTGGACTTTACTCCGGTACGAGAGATTAAACGATGTTAAATAAAGAACGCCACCACATTCAACAGAATTCGGGGAAAACAACATAAACAACATTAAACAATGGGTGAGCCCACTTGAATGTGGAACTAGTAGGCTCGCCTTTCTAGTAACAGCTTGGCAGAGTTGGTACAGTATTGACTTACTTTACGAAAATAACTCATTGAAGCAGCTGCTAAACTCCTACTTACAACTGAACAGTGCACATAAAACGCATACAAATACAATAAACACAAATGAAAAACATCATTACTTGACAATGAACTCTATTCAAATAAATAAAATATGTGCAGGTGACAATGAACATCAAATTGACTAGTTAAGATTTAAAAGTAATCAAAGAGGGTAGTTAAGTTAGCTTACGCAATACATTGACCTAATTACAAACATTAAACTTGACTGCAAATATATTGTGGCGCAAGGGCGAAACTGCTACAAGTTACGTTAAACAAACAAAGAAATACGGCGACAATTCAATAAATTTAGCAAACAGCAAATAACATGGTGAACAACAAGTGCGCTGAATTGCTCAATATTCGACGGGACGTTCACTGTACATAATACACCATAGAACTAATTTACATTTGTTTCCTGAAGAAGCTCAACTGACTGCATTTAACGTGCGGCACTCTAAGTAATCGCCTTGTCCCAAACAAACTGCCTTAATGTGCCTGAAGAAATAGAACGACTGCGGAAATCAAAAAGGGTTGACGTGATGCAGAACACAGCCTCGAAGATTTGGCGGTAATCAGGGTTGTCAAGATGAATAAAAACCCCCCGAAGAGTGAAAAGACGCCGAACAACAATTCCAGTACAGGAACCACGGGACAACGTGCGAGATTTAACAACCCGACCTCATACTTAAGTTAGCGATGGAATACTTAGAGTCCGTTAAATAATCCGCAATTGCGATAATTCAAGTGTCTCGCAACCCTCAACGATAATGGACTTCAATCCTGCTAACTAAACTTTGCTTCATTTGCACCTCACTATGGTTAATGTTCACAACTCGAAAAACCCCAAAAATTTTCTACTTAAACGAAACAGTTCTATTCCTTCGGAAGGCACAATCTCGACATCTTACGAAGCCCCGGTTAAGCGAGACCGAGCTCGTGGACACAACCGCCGACGCGTGTTGTCGATATTAGCTTCGATTGATGAGTGACGTTGCTCCGAAGATGCTAGCGCGAAAATGACCAAGCGCAGACGCGGCTTATTTACATTCTTTGTTGCTCTCATGGTAAACGGTTCAGAAAATTCTAGAATCTCGAAATCTGACTAAACACCTCTCACGAAACTAAAAGGGAATCTTCATTGTGTCATAACAAAAATAAAGACGGAGAATTCGGTAAGCTGAAACCACATTGTTAGCAAAAGAGAACAAAGGGTGAATTTATAACTGAAGTTCCACGAATATAAACGAACTGCTACGCGTTAGCATATGAACTGGGTAGAAATAAGGTTCTTATGAAAATGAATATTGAGTATACCAATAAATTACAAATTTAACTTGAGTGAATCGTGAAAATGCTAGGATTTGGGCAAATTGTTTTAACACTAGTTCTGGTCGTCTTGAAGTTGTCATAGGGCATTGCACACCAAACCCGTCAAGTCCAGTCTAGTCTAGTCAAGTCAAGTCTAACCAGTCAACGCTTTCACACCAAACGCGTCTTTTGCGTAGAAAGTTTGTTAATGTGTGCTTTTATTTTAGTAAAGATAGACGTCCTTGCTCTAATAGTATTACGTCGAATGCAAAAATGAAGAACTAAAGGGCAGCAAAGAAACTTTCGCCAAATACTAGCTATACAATCCCCATCCCGAAGTTTGCGATTATAAGTTTCTTTGTTGCTTCGCACCACTAAGATTAAATGTTCGATGTTCATTGTAATAACAAATAAATGCACGACACGGCGTATTATTCTAACCAAAATCCACCACGGACTAGGAAAGACTAGCATAAAAATTAGACCGGTTGCATCAAGAACACTCACGTCAAGACTCGACGCGATCGGACTGGACGTGGAGCGTTTGGTCTGAAAGAGAATTTTGCAAATGCTGGTTATTTCAATGCTATCACAGTCTTCCGAATCCCAGAGTGTCAGACTTGACTGGACGTGACTGGACTTGACGGATTTGGTGTGAAATGACCCATAGCACGAAGTGAATCAAGATGGATTACTTCATTAGTCATACAGGTAAATTTTTATTTATTGTGCCAAGTATCATATTTTATAATATATTATTTATAGTAAAATATATTTTTTGACAAGACGACGAATACTCAGATGATAACAGCTTCATATTTATGTCAATACCTCTACCACAAATTACGTGAGGATATTGATCATAGCTAAACTCAATATCAATAGTCTGTATCACTGGCACCATTTCTTACTTATTACTGTCCTATTTCTTGGTTACTTTTTCACATCTTTTACCGGTTGCTGCTAGTGATGGGCAGAATCGAATACTTTTCAGAATCGAATTCATCGCATTCGAATACTTTTGAGAATCGAATGATCGTTCGAATGCAAGCAATTCGAATGCAAAATCGCACTTCCGAATACAGAATCGAGTTGTGCGCTCTTGCGTTCGAATGCAAGAATTCGAATGCAAAATCGCACTTCCGAATACAGAATCGAGTTGTGCGCTCGCTCTCGTATTGGGAAGTGATGAGGTGTGACCTCTACTCGGCGACACGCACAACAAGAGATACCGAGACGCTGCACGTGCACAAAACAAAAATAAAAATTTGTTTTGATTGTAGGCGGTTCAGCTTACCCTATTAATAACGTATATTTGTTTTGTAATACTTAAATGTTAAATTTATAGTACCGAAAATGAATATGAGAAAGGGACCGTTTATAAAATAGTTTTTTTATTGTTGTTACAGGCCTATATGTATTTCTTTAACATAAATTATTAAGACAACCCCAGCGTTTGTTTCTCTTTCCTTTCCATGTATCTGTTGAAATTTTTAGTAGATTTTTAGTTGCATTAGTGATTTTGGTGGTGCTGTATCGTTTGAGTGTGCAATCTTCAGTCTGTGTGGTAATATTAGTCTAAACTCATATGATACGCAGCGCTGTGCTAGTGAAAACTGAATCTGAAACGATTCGAGTGCAAAACAGAGTACCAACCGCCGCCAAGCGCCGATGCATTCGAATTCAGCATTCTGATAAGAATCGAGATTACGCCGAATTCAGCATTCAGATCGGAATCGAGATCACGCCCGGCGAGATTTACAAACGCAGATTAAGTATTCGATTCGAAGCATTCGAATACACTCAAAAGAATCGAATGCATTCGAGATCTTGCAAGAATCGAATACTGTAGTAATTTGCATTCGAATAGTCCCATCACTAGTTCGTATTATAAAACGGGGTACCCCACTTAAGCTTACGTCAATTTGACTTTCTAACAACTATATTTGACGCTAATACTAACTCACAGTTATATAATAGCTAGTGTATAATTAAGGGGTTATAAACTGTTCTTACTTTTTGAAAATATACGAAATATCACAACTTTAACTTTACTTTACTTATCTGGTAATCGCTACGCTTGTGGACTCGAAGACTAGCCTCTCAAGAGTTTAATCAGCATGCATCACTGTCCAAGAGAATGATCTGCTCTCCTAACTTCTACTCTGACAGTCGCTAAACGTTAGCTGTGATTTGACCGCAACCAACCCCACGATTTTTGTAGTGAAATTTTTATGAAGAGATATTCAAACTAATGCGTTGTTTCCGTCGCCCCAAACTTTTTGCTATAATTTCCAATTACGAAAATAGAATCAGATAGTTCCAAAAACAAATATACATAGCCTGCAATAACAGGCAAAAACTATGCAACGAATTCTCTAATCAGTCGACGACTTGGAACTATTTTTCCATTGGAAAATGGTACCCGCTCTCAAAATCTGCTTCAAGCACACTTCATTAGTATCCACATACTACAAACGACGAACAAGAAGTCCCGAGTTTACCGATTCGAAAAACAAAAACCTGTTATTATTTTTCTACCCTCTTTTCTTTCTTAAAAACCCAACTCGGATATTAATTTTTATACGCTTCGACTGCGTTTTCCCAATTAATCGTCTATTCACGGCCATATACAGTGAGTCCCCGGATAGGTGAAACAACTCTTATAAAAAGTAAAAAATTCTCGATTTAAATTTTCATTTTTGGGGTTCAGCCCTGCTTGGTTAAGGCGAATTTCTAACATAATTTCAGTCTTGAAAAATCAAGTATGCCTTGGAAATCAAAAAAATCTATTTTTCTGTAGAGTAACGTGCCTTTTATATGGCAAATACGACAAAAAGTTATCAAGAAAAGTGGTTTAGAATCAACATTTAAGCCCTTACACCAAATTTCAAAATCATCGGCCAACTTTGACCACTTACATGTTCTTTAATGTTTTTGCCCCAAATCAAAGAATTTTACTTTTAACAAACACTGCCATAGAAAAACAAATATTTTTAACATTTTTAATTCATAATAAAATAACTGATTTGGGAAATAAACATTAAAGAAAATGTGAGCGATCAAGTTGGCCCAGGATTTTGAAATTTGGTGTAGGAGCCAAAATCTTGATTCTAAACAACTTTTCTTAATAACTTTTTGTCGTATTTGTCACATAAAAGGCACTTTACTCTACAGAAAAATAGGTGTTTTGAAAATTTCCAAGGCATACTTGATTTTTCAAAACTGAAATTATGTTAAAAATTGATATTTAACCAAGCGGGGCTGAACCCCAAAAAGATATAAATTTAGATCGAAAATTTTTTGTCTTTTACAAGAGTCGTTTCACCTATCTGGGGACACACTGTATGTATAACGTAAACTACTAACGTTAATACAATAGGCTTTTAACACGTAACAAATTGTTCTTGGTTTTGCAATATAAACTTTACTTTTTAGGTGGTCAGAAAAAAAAGAATCTGGTCGCACACAACTCCCTTTTTTATAATTAGTCAAAACTGTTTTTTAATTTTTAAGCACTCGTCAACATTTTTCAAAAATTATAAATTCAACAGAAACCGTACAAAATAAGGAGTTGAAGGTGACTGTTTAGTAACTTTTGATTTCGTTTCTAACAGGTCCAGAATTTTCTAAACCGCCTAAAGATAGACTACACGCCATACTAAGTAATGTTTAAATGATTTCGTTTGCACGTCATAACCTTGCTATGTTATTGGTACTATGTAGAGGAAACAAAATATAAATGGAACCAAAGGATTATGATATAGGTGGTTCGTTGAGCGCTTATTGGTAAGCCCAAAATTCCAAAGCTCTATTTAAATTGTTTTATAATGACGTTCTGCATTTTTAATGAAGTAGAAATAATTGTGTGGAGTATATGGATTGTGTTTTTAATAATGAAATTATCGAAAAAAATATAAAAGGTTATGTAGGATGGGAACAAAAAATGTTCAACGTTGTTTAATCAAGTAGCATTAATTGTTAGAAATTTAATTTTTGTAAGGTGGCTTCAATGTAGTTTGTCACATTGGCGTATCAAAGTAGCTATTTATGTATCAAGTTGCAACATGAAAGTGTTTTTCACACTAGGCGTGAAGTTGAAGAACACGTTGTGTGCGAAATACACTAATTTTGCAACGTGTTGCATACAAGATTTTCTGTAATGTTGAGTTATATTAATTTTTATAGTAAATAAATTTACTTGAATCTACAAAGTTGTTCTAAATTTTCATATTAGCACTAGTGTCAATATGAAATCTCATATTGCAATTAGTGTGAATATATGCATCATTTTGACGTTGAAAACGACAACAAAATAATGTAATTATATTAGGTCAAAATTACAGAAATTATTAACTGACACTGATAACTTGATAAGTATAGACAACGTATATAAGGCGGCGAGTTCAACTTACAGGATTTGCTTTAGGTAAAACAGCAGTACCCGAACAAAAGTTACTCTTATAACTTCAGTTTTAATTCTAAAATAGCATATGGGCTTTCTACCATTATGTGTAACATACCCTTAAAATTTCTACCCCAAGACCGTACATACGTTACATATACGTAGGTACTATTTTCAGGTTAAGAAGTTTCAGGAAAAATTTAATAGTAAATTTTCTCAAAAATTTATTCATAATTTTTTTCAAAAAATTAGTATCCAGTCATACTAGCTTAAGGAATGTACACCACTTGAATCAATGCGGAACGGCAGAAGTAAATTAAATTCCCGGAAATACCAGATGGTCAATTATACTTAAAAAGATCTCATTCCTAACCTGACCCGGCAAAAGTTGTGTTGGATTATGACATGATGGGGAAAACCCTTCAAACTATTAGGCCCTGAACACACGGGATTCCGTATCCCAGATTCGGTATGCGGGATACAGAATCTGAGTCTGTTCAGACACGGCGACTGAATCTCAGACGCGGGCCTTCAGTCACTTGCAGTGCCGTGCTGTTATGGACCTAGCATTGCTGTTCTTTGTTTCTGTCGAATTAGTCTAGAAGTGCTGTATTTAAAGTCAAGGATTGGGCTCTACTAAGCTAATAAATGTTTCATTGTCAAATAATGTACGCTCTATGATCGTTGTATAGTAAGGAACGCCTTGCTTATTCGATTTAAATAGAAGTTGAAGAAAATCTGCTACGCCTATGATATGATATCATATGTTCTGGCCGGCAAAAGTAGGCGTGTCCAGGCCGTGGTAAACGTGGACTAATATCCTCGATATGCTCCAATGGTAAATCGGTATCCGAGATACAGAATGTGTCGCCGGCGTCGATTTTCCTTATCTCTCCATTTGGGCCACCGGCGACAAATTCTGTATCTCGGATACCAATTTACCATTGGAGCATATAGAGGATATGAGTCCACGTGTACCACGGCCTGGACACGCCTACTTTTGCCAGCCAGAACATATGATATTATATCATAGGCGTAGCAGATTTTCTTCAACTTCTATTTAAATCGAATAAGCAAGGCGTTCCTTACTATACAACGATCATAGAGCGTACATTATTTGATAATGAAAAATGTATTAGCTTAGTAGAGCCCAATCCCTGACTTTAAATACAGCACTTCTAGACTAATTCGACAGAAACGAAGAACCACAATGCTAGGTCCATAACAGCACGGCACTGCAAGTGACTGAAGGCCCGCGTCTGAGATTCAGTCGCCGTGTCTGAACAGACTCAGATTCTGTATCTCGCATACCGAATCTGGGATACGGAATCCCGTGTGTTCAGGGCCTTAAGCACAGAATCATAAAAGTATGACTGGAAATAGAAAGTCGTACAGTGTATAGAAAAACACACTTTCGATATTTTCCAATTTTCCGGCTTTCCCTTTGGATTTTTTCCGAATTTTCTTTTTTGCTAAACCACCTCGGGAGTAAGACGAACAAAACAAAAGAAATCATCCAAATCGGTCAAGCCGTTCTCGTGTTTTTGCGTTACTAACACACGGCGATTGATTTATATATATATATATAAATTTGACGGCCATGTTGGCCAAATAGCTAATAAAATTATTGTAAATCAAATTTTAAATGTGCTAGTAATTTTTAATGTGTAACTGACTAGATGTATGACTAAGTGTATTTATATCATGTGCAGCCCAGGTCTGTAATCTTGGTGGCCTACTGCCCCTGTTTATGAATTTGTTCAAATTTGAATATCTTCACATGCTTTTAATAAAACATGTGTTTTGGTCCACAAGGTGTTAGCTTTTGATAATGTTTTGAATAAAAACGAAACGTCAGGCGAAACATACAAGTGGTTTTAATTCAATCTAACCATTAAAGCTTGGTACCTGTGCGTAGCACTGAGATTGGAGTTTTTCCAAACCCTATCCCAGTCAAGAAATAACATTTTACTGTGTATGTAACCACACAAGCTGTGAGAGGGACTATCTTTATATATATATATATATATATTGCTATGATATGATATGTGTGTTTTTATTATTATAGAATAAAATAAATTAAATTAAAATTGTCTACCATACCAATTATTTTTCAAAGATCGGTAAATGTTACATTAAACTGACTAATCTTGGGTTCACCAAATTAACTAGTAATATCTATGGTATTTTGCCCTCTTAAACATTGCATATAACCGTTATTGATAATATTTGCTAGCTCCAAAATTAAGAACATGAAAACTCAGCTCTCAGGTGTCGGGTTCCTTAAATTTATTTGAAAATGGCAGCACGCCACTGGGAAATAATATCAAAACTGCACTGCGCCGGTGCTCGAGTTGACAGTTAACCTTGACCTACATAAATTTCAGTTTGTACGACTTTCTGCGTTGTGAAATTACTAGTAAAATCAAATTATGAGCAAATTAAAAATCAGGTGAGTTATGGATTGATTTTCGCGCCTTTGTGGTAGCGTCTGTACATTCTTTTGTTCTAGGAAAACCGGATCTTCGTTGTTTGCGCCTACTCTTTTGTTTCTTGCATTCTAACCTCCAAATTTGGATTAAATTGAGATTTTTGGCTGATTATCGTTGCCTGGACAGAAACTAATGCTGGCCCTCGGTTGTGAAGCTCACGAGACACAAGTAGGCTCATATGTTTCACGCCTTTACGGTCGATTAATGAAAATTCCCACACTAACCTCGCTCTTGCATCGGTAGCTGTTGAGGAAAGCCTTCCCTTGTGCCTGCGGTACCTGCGGTCGCCCTTTGATGCCGGTATCGCTGCTGGGACCCTCGGACAGCCTGTCTCCACCTTCTGGACCCGTTCGTAGCCCTCCGGAACGCTGGGATCTCGATTGCAATCTCCTCGGGTGCCTGCCGTTGCTGGTTCGTCGAAGGAGGCGTGAATTTTTTTTTCTTTCAAGATGGATCGCCCCTTTTAACACCACTGGTTACACACATAAAACTGCACACTTTGGTAAAGTTTCAACTCTGTATCTTTATTTTAACCATATAAAAACTTTAATTAATTGCGGAGTAAACGGCAGATGCTGCTGGTGTCAACGTTTAATAATAATTGAATATCCAAGCTTCTAAAAACAAATAAACATCAAAAATCAAATACAAGGAAATCAGCTTAGTACAAATTAACAACATTTAACATTAAGTTCATATTTTACAAACATTTAACTAGAACTCTTCATACTAAAATTATTGTCTTTCAAAGTAAATTGTTTATAACCTATCTTCTTGTCCATTAAATTGTTTATAACAAATGTCTTTTTGCTCACATCACTTCATTGACTCACTAATAGCACTAAACTTGTCTATTTCCTGTTTACTGTTTCATTTTCTTCAAAAATAACTAACTGTGTCCTTTTTGCCAAAATCTCGTTTATGCTAATCTTGCTTGCATTATCCAATTCGTAAACCCTTTCTTATCTTAATCAAATAAGCTCACAACGTCAGTTTTTCTTTAATTACTGTACTAACTAACGCTTCATCTCAAGTTCTGCACAATTTGAATTCTTGTGTCAATTTTAACTAATTCATGTCTGGCTTCTACATTGCCAAACTTTTGAAATTATAATTGAAATCATTTTATTAACTCCAACACTTGAAATTGAGTTCCCCTATTTGTATACTCATTTGAATGCTTTTAAAGTTAATCGTCCATTTTACCAGTATTATTCTGATTTAATAAAATTACATGACTTTTCCCAGTCATTTGCATTGTCTCGACTTTGTGCCTTTGTGACTGTATTTTGTATTTTCTGTATTGCAACCAGAGCCGAGTACAGGGCTAAAAACCATCGCAATATATACACAAGGGCTATTAAACATCTGTAAAAAAAGTGTTATTTTGTCACAGCAGGGAATTTCGATTGAAATTATTCAATGGGACACACAATTTTGGGAAACTAACATGTTGCCGGAATTAGTAGATTCCAGAAGAAAAAGAAATATGCCAATTAGGGATACAGTACAAACAGTGTCTAATAGTATAATTTCATTTAAAGTGTATCTATCAATAATTTTAACATAATAAGGATAAATACTGATAACTATTTTTTATATTTATACGCGGTCATTACTTGTGTTATTATCTAGTTTTTAATTCTTTTGAGAATAAAAATGAATAAAACTAACATCAGGAGACACTTATAAAATATAGCTACATTACTTCATATTTATGACAAACTACAGACTGTAAGTGTAGAGATAGTGCACTTTTTAATGAGATGATAATTAATACACACTAAATGAAATTTGCATGTATCTCCAAAAAGCAAAGTTGCGCTTTTTAAAAATGTGACTGTTTAGTAATGTGCTAATTTATGATAATCAAGATAGATAGATACAATTGTCTTCGTTGAATTCGCAACAACTATGTAAAGCTGCTACTTGAAACAAGTTACGATCCTAGGAAAGCAAAAATATAACACAGTGAATTTATTTTAATAGTTAACATAGCAGTTTCGTTTCTATGCAAGCATTTAATCATACAGGGCACTTCCGTCGTTACCAATGATATTAATAGATTAGAGCATTTATTTTACAAGTTAACATACGAATTTTAATTATACTTGCTAATGAGAAACTTTAATTTTGTTATCGGAATGTAAGTATGCAACTGACAAGTAGATACATAGGAACAACTTGTGTGTTGTATTTTTTCTTTAGTGGTATACATTAGGATAACTTTTAATTGTATTTTTGACAAGTAATAATTCCTATGTTAACTCGTAAAATACACGCTCCAATCTATTGGTCCCATTTGTAACTATGAAAATGACCTGTATGATTAAATGGTGACATAGAAACGTAACGCTTATGTTAACTATTAAAATAAATTCCCTGTATATATCTTTCCAGGTAAAGATCTGTTACCTTGAACACGGTAATTAACTAGCCCAAGCTCAAGTTTAAGATTAGTTTATGAGCATCAGCTTTCTCTGTCCACTCTTGAATAGTAAAGTGTGTTGCCTAATTTCGATAAAGATTTTGGAACTTTGTGTAGTGTATATTCAATTTAATTTACAGTTATCAAGTTTTTCTACAGAAATTAAAACATCGTTCGACATGTTCACACACGTCAAATAGCAATGGCTACTTCTATGGTAAAAAAAGTGAAAAAATTTACTTAATACCGCTTTTATTGGCTTTTATTGTTCTGTATAAAATGGTTAATAATTCCATTTGTTAGTTAATTTTTTAAGTTTTTCCACCTTGGAGAAGTTTTTGCATTGTATTTATTTGTTATAAGTACTATACCGCTCCTTCATCTCTTATATTTGAAGTTATAAAGTGATAAATAAAAAAGTCAAATAATCACAGAAATATACCCATTACGGCTTGTGGTAAAGTTACTAAACAATCCCCTGAACAGACACATTTTCTCTAAAATTTTAACCATAATTCAAAAATGTAATAATATACCGGGTTTCTATTTCAAATAACAAAATTGATAGCGACTTTTGGTATAACCGGAAGTGATAGTCAAAATATTGTAGTTGTAGTCTCTCTTACACATAAACTCGGATGGCCAAAGTTTCAGATTTTCAATTTTATTAGTTCTCTATAATGCCATATATAATAGGCGTTAATAAAGAAAAGAAAAAAAATTAAAAAATTAGAGGTATTCAACTGGAAAATCACCTATCTCACATCAATACATATTAAAAATTTGGTGTGATACACGCACACAACTTCCTTTTACAGCGATCTTATAATTAACCAAAAATTTGATTTTAAATTTTTTAGCATTTGTCAAAAATTACAAATTCTACAAAAACGATACA
The DNA here is from genome assembly GCA_940337035.1 of Agriotes lineatus. Lineage (NCBI taxonomy): Eukaryota > Metazoa > Arthropoda > Insecta > Coleoptera > Elateridae > Agriotes > Agriotes lineatus. Next base: position 36,716,270 of record OW679198.1, read on the forward strand.
AAATAGAGCGTTAGTTCAAGAGACAAATTTTCTCTAGAATTTTAAGCTAAATTTAAAAATGTAATAATATACCGGGTGTTCTATTTAAAATAGGAGTTGATAAAAAAAATAGAAAAAAAACAAAAGAAACCTATTTTAGAAGTATTCAACTAGAATATCACCTATCTCACATCAATACACATTAAAAATTTAATAAAAATGTAAAGTTTAAAAAAAATCGTCAGAGCCGTTTGGGAAAAAAACGAAAAATACTGAAAAATCACAAGAGTAAACACCTACTTCCGATTATGAGATTTTCTTCAAAAGCTTGCTGTCGCATCTACATAGTACACAAAACTTATATATGAAGTTTCAATGCCATACCTCTTTTAGTTTTTGAGATATTCTGTTCACAGACACACACACAGACAGACCAATGAAAAAAAATGTTTTTTGGGTTCAGGGGACTATGAAACGTGAAGATCTGTTGAAAACTCAATTTCGAATTTTTGGGGTGAATCCAATACTTCCTTTATTGTAAAAGGAAGTAAAAATCTAATAAAAATGTAGCGTTTGAAAAAATCCTTAAAGCCGTTTTTGAAAAAATCGAAAAAAAGCTGAAAATCACAAGAGTAAACACCGATTATGAGATTTTCTTAAGAAGGTTGATGTCGCATCTAGATAGTACACAAAACTTATATATGAAGTTTCAACACCATACGTCTTTTCGTTTTTGAGATATTCTGCTCACACACAGACAGACACACAACAGACACACACACACACACACTACTTCCTTTCCTTTCATTGTAAAATGGAGTAAAAATCAGGAGCATCGCGAACATTAAATTCTCTTCGAAACAAATGTTGCACTTGAATAATTGAATTCACTTCGATAAATTGTTCAACACAAAAACACTAGCCATGTGTCCATTTTGCTAAGTGTCAAAAAATTTTGCAATTGTTTTATACACATCTCCAAAGCCTACTCTTTAAAATATTATAAGATACACACCGATTGCTGTGACATTTAATTTTTTATTTAGAAAATAAATAATCATTCCTTTTTGACTGTCCCTGTATGATAGCTGTCAACTTCTTTACTTCTATATAGATAAATAATTATACGATATAAATGCTTTTCAATCAAGTTCTCTTTGAAATATATTGGGTATGAATAATATATTGGTGACACTGTAAGTCTATCTCAAATTCGAGGTTAGCAGGTTAGTTTTTGCGTCAGTCTCTGTGTCAAAACTGACGGAAAACATCATATATATGTATTACTACTGTATTGCTAGCGCCAGCGTGGCTCGGTGGTTAGAGCACCTGGCGGGCAGCCTACCCAGTCGCTTTAAATAAATGGGAACCTGCGTTCTAAAGAATAAGGGGTAATAATGCGGTTGTCTAATGCGTGATGCTCACTACATCACCACGTGTCATGAATTTGACACGCGACAGCCGGGTGTGAGAACGAGGATACGGAAGCTCTGACCTTCCGCCTTGCAGGCCAAGCTCCTTCATGGGGTGTTAGTGCCTCACCATTATTATTACTATAGGGCATTCAGTAAACACAAAAACATTTAATTTTTTTTTAAGTTGGCATGTGCATATAATTTTCTACTAGGGATTCTGTATTTTGTTTTGCAAAGGTTTGCAGGCCTGCATACTGGCAGATTTTAATTTAAAAATGACATTTTATATTTCTCATTGTCAGTGTCAAAGTAGATATTTTTCTAGAAATTTTAACCTAAAGTTCCATAAAATGTAATAAAGATACCCATTAGTAAACGCTACGTCAATAGTATCCAACACAGTATTTGTATAATATCCTTAAAAGTAGTTAATTACAACATTTATGACAGATGGGTAGTAAATGTCACACCCTTAACCTATTTGTTTTAGTAACTTTTTGTAAGTACATTCCTAGACAAAGGTGAATTTTAGAATTACACTCATGAAATTTTGGATATCAAAGGCCACTTTGTGTTTTTGTGTTTACTGAACAGACTATATATTGCGAGCGGCTATGAGTGGGGAGGTCACAACGTAAGTGAAACAGACAACCAACTCTTCGATGTATTTGGTGAAATGTGTGCAAGCGTGTAGTCCGCGCGGTGGGGAAGTGAACCTCACGGTCAAGTTTAAAATTCGCTTCTAAAGGCGGAGTTCGATTTCTCAGGCATGCTCACTTTATACTTTTAATGACAGATAAAATATTTTACGGAAGTGTTTGTTTGTTTCATTTACTTAATTTTAGTTTAAACATTTATTATAGTATTCCAACCAGAAATTGGAAAGCTATTTAAAATCAGGCCAGCATTGAGAACAGTAAGTCACTTCGTAAATTAATTCATAAAATTACTGTTTGATTGTCATTCAGTGACACTTCGACAGTAACCTTCAAATTTGACAGATGCATCGGGAAGTTTGGAAGACATATACGTTTTTCAATATTTTCTATGCTACTATACGGTTTTAAAAACTCAACTAGTTCCTACTTAAATCATGCACAATGTTACAATGCCTTAACAAAACAGTTATATGTACAGTTTGCAGATGAACTGTCATTACTTGAAAACTGATTGACATTAGAATATTATTTACTGATTGTATGAAACCAACATAGACATGACTTACACTTTTCATGGTGTACTGGATTTTAAATAGCTTTCCAATTTTTGGTTGGAATACTATACCTAGCTCGATTACATTCTATCTTTGTCCTGCTACTCATTTTGTTTATGTCTTCCTTGTCGCACTCATTAATTTCCTATAGTCTGTTCAGTAAACACAAAAACACAAAGTGGCCTTTGATATCCAAAATTTCATGAGTATACTTCTAAAATTCACCTTTGTCTAGGAATCAGGGTTGCCAGATTGGGCTACTTGTCGCCGATTGGGCTACTTAAAATTACACCAGGCGGCTAAAAATTGTAATCGGCTACAGGCTACTGGTTTGGGCTACTAATTATATAAATTGGCGAAATCTGGGCTACTTGAAGTGTGTGATTTAATTATTACGTCTTTTATCATGATGTATGAAAATATAGTAGGTAAAAATTACTTCCACCGTATTATACAAATTCTTTAATTTTACAAATGTGGAAAGATATCATGAATTGAATAGGCACTCAGCTGTGCACTGTTTTGCTTTTGAGCATGCGCTTAACAGCTTCACTTCGCGAGGCAAATGACAAAAGCTGCTTTCGAATTAAGTGCAACTAGCACTGGTGCAATTGACTCTGGGGTGAATTACTCTGGGGTGAGTTGCTTTGTAATTCGAACAGACGTTGCGTTACTCTCGGGTAAAATACATAACCTAACTAATTTGCTTTTGAATTGAACGTTTAAAATAAGGGCGGTATATGCAGCCTACGCTCAAAATGGATTTAAAGGACTTCATTCGTAGGAAAAAGTTCATTGAAATATAATTAATAATTAAATTTAAAAAAATTGTGTTAATTACAGTAAATTTAGCTGATACTGCGGATAGCTTGAGAATTTTTGAATCTTCAGACTCGAATTCATTCAGTGAAGGTCAGCTGATGAAAATAATGAAAATTGAAAATTTTCTCGAACAGATCGTGCCCCATTATGATGATAAAACATTCCAATCACATTTTAGAATAAGCAGAAAGATTGTCAATATTTCGTATACAGCACAGTACAAATACCGATTCTTTTATAGTCTTTTAAGTCAAAAAGGCGGTTAAATCTGACAGCTTGACAGCTGATTCTAAATAACGCAACAGCGCATGTCAGGGCTTGTTGCACCTCAAATTTTCATGGGGCTTAAGGGGGCAGGGGAAGGCAGACTAGCGTTAGTTACTCCAAAAATTATGTTGTAATTCGAACGCGAGGTAACTTACTCTGGTGCACTCCAGAGCACTCTAATGTGTAATGCGAAAGCAGCTGTAGTGACCGCTGTGTGCTGTGTAACCGTCTATTATCCTGTCGGGGCTTCCCAGTGTCCCAGTTTGCGAATTGCAGAATTTGTTGTTATATTATCGTTGTTTGTGCGTTGTACAATAATAATTATTGATAGATATAGTAAGCACATGTGAATTGAAATGGGAAAGTACGGGAAATATTCGAAAAATTACAACAGAGAATGGGAGAAGGACCCCCTCTTCAAAGGTTAGTGATTAATATGCGTGCTGTTTTCAAGGAAATTCATTTAAATTTAATTATAGTTCACCTATTATTGTTCATATACTTATAGGTTGGTTAGAAGAAAGTAAGGTGAAAGCAGGAGCATTTTGCAAAATCTGCAAATCTGAATTGAGGGCCCACAAAAGCGACCTTAAAAAACATGCAGAAACTGAAGTACATAAACGACAACTTAAGAAGTTTGCATTTACATCGTTGGGTGAACAAAAAACACTTGATAATTTAGGTAAAATATTTATTATAGGTACAGCAATATCTTTAAATTGTTATTGGTACTTTTGTAGGTGTTGTAACTATGGCAAGCATTTCTACAGAACTGAAACAAGAAGAATTAAAGTTACCTTTTCATGTGGCTATGCATTCAGCAATTAGGAGTGTTGATCACCTAACAGATATTGTAAATACTCTTCGAGTAACAAAAAAAAAAAATTAAACTTCATAGAAGTAAGTGTTCTGCACTTACAAAAAATGTGATATCTCCAGCCTTAATTACGGAAATTGTGAATGATGTTGGTTCATCACCTTTTTCATTAATTATTGATGAATCTACAGATGTAGGAATAAATAAGTACATGGCACTGTGTGTGCGATTTTATAGTTACAAGTCATTTAGTATGAGGACTGAATATTTGGGAATGTACGAAGTAACGAGAGCTACAGCTCAAGCATTATTTGAATCATTAAAATTATTTTTAGAAAATATTAAACTAGATTATAAGAAAATGATAGGATTGGGTACTGATGGGGCTAATAACATGGTTGGTAAGTTTAATTCCTTGTATACAAGACTAAAAGAAGATGTACCTCAATTGCAGTTAGTTAGGTGTGTATGCCATTCACTTCATCTGTGCAGTTCTAAGGCTGTTGAACAGTTGCCAGCACATTTGGACTTTTTAATCAGAGAAAGCTATTCCTGGTTTTCTCACAGTTGTTTAAGAAAATTAAACTACCAAGCTGTGTATAGCCTTATAAATAATGGAGGAAAGCCTCTTAAGCTAAATCAACCAGCAAAAACAAGGTGGTTAAGCAGATACCAATGCATAGAAAAAATAATAAATCAGTGGGTTGAACTTAAAACTCATTTTGAAATTTCTGGTGTAGACGAAAAATGTTACACTGCTCAGACACTAGCAAACATATACAAGGACAACAGAAATTATTTATATTTACTGTTTCTAAAACCCATTTTGAAAGAATTACATGACACTAACATATTATTTCAAAGCACACATGTAGATATTGAAATTGTTTATGAAAATTTAAAGACTTTATTAATTTCAGTATGTTCTAGAATATTAACTCCTTTGTATCAGATCCACTTACGCAATAAGAACTGGGATATGCAAACTTTAGAATCAACCTTAAATAATGAATTGGCATTTGCTGCAATAGATGCAATTGATTATGGGTACCCTTTTCACAATAAATTAACAGAGTTGAGAAACACTATTTCTGGAAGTGACATTTATAAGTTAAAAACAAACTGTTTTAATTTCATGCAATGTTTAGCTAAAGAACTTTTGCAAAGAATGCCAGACAACATTGCATTACTAGAAAAATTAAAGTATTTTTCCCCAAAATTTTGTCTCAATCAAATGCGACCTAAATTTTGCGAGCTACCATTTGAATTAGTAGATAGCGAAGAGACTATTGATCTAGAAAATCAGTGGCGAAATTTATTGACTATAGCATGGAATGAAAATGGTGATATACCAACGGATACAGTGGTATTTTGGACAGGTGTTTTAAAATATGAAAATGCTTTAAAACAAAGATGTTTTAAAACCTTGGCAGAGTATGTATTAAAATTACTTTCTGTGCCTATAAGCAATGCTGTTGTTGAGCGGGTATTTTCAGTGATGAACGCTGTCAAAACCAAAGCCAGAAATAGAATGCATTTTCAAATGTTGGATGCTTTATTAAGAATTCAGCTATATTATTATGCTCGACAAAAGTGTTGCATACATTTTTCAGCTTCAAACGATATGCTTAAATTATTTACATCGCAAATGTATTTAGACCTTAAATAATAAAAGTGATGAAACTGGAACTACCTCGAACTGTAATATTGCCAATAACTTTACAACGGAGAATATTATGGAAATTGTAGAATTTATTGAAGATGAATGTACCTATAGTAGTGATACTGTCATTGATATTTAATCTATGTTTATGTCCTTTCTCTGAAAATAAAATGTGTTTGAGTTTTTGTAAAATTGTATTTTAATTATTAAATGCGTTGACAGAACCTACTCAAATACAGCATAAAATTTCATTTCTAGTACTTGTTTTTTTATTAAAAATTCATACAGATATATTACATATTATTACAAATTATCTTACTACAAAATTTTTAAATTACCCGCCAATGTGAGGCTACTTTGGGCTACTTTTGTTAGTTAGGTTGGCTACATAAGGTAAATAAAATCTGGCAACCCTGCTAGGAATGTAATTACAAAAAGTTAGGAATGTAATTACAAAAAGTTACTAAAACAAATAGGTTAAGGGTGTGACATTTACTACCCATCTGTCATAAATGTTGTAATTAACTACTTTTAAGGATATTATACAAATACTGTGTTGGATACTATTGACGTAGCGTTTACTAATGGGTATCTTTATTACATTTTATGGAACTTTAGGTTAAAATTTCTAGAAAAATATCTACTTTGTCACTGACAATGAGAAATATTAAATGTCATTTTTAAATTAAAATCTGCCAGTATGCAGGCGTGCAAACCTTTGCAAAACAAAATACAGAATCCCTAGTAGAAAAATTATATGCACATGCCAACTTTAAAAAATTTAAATGTTTTTGTGTTTACTGAATGCCCTATATGTTCAAAACAGATTTCGGACAATAATCTGTATATTATTCCAGTACCTAACACAACCTGTAATTTTGATGTTTTGAATTGCCGCCGCTTTGCACCCAGCAAAATGGCGCAGTGTAATGAAGGGCAAGCAATATTTCTTGGGATATGTGTATATTCTTTGATGATTATGGTCGGCGATAGTGGTTTTGTGCAGTAATACATTGTTATTTTGCTGCTGCTAACGGGTTACCTACTTCTGCAGATTTCAAGTTATTCCATGTAAGAATATTAGACTCAGAATAGAAAGATCCGACATAATAATTTTCATTGCTTGCTTGCTTGACGCCACTTTGAGAGCGAACCCGTTGGCTGAATTGGCTGATTTTGGTGTCAATCGACTCAGGGCGACGCAAGTAAGCCAGTAGTAGGGTTTTCAAATTTTTATAAGTGACTTTTAGTTGGATTTTTATGTGGATAGCTAACCTCAAAATTAACTCGACACAAAATGGATCACTCTTGTACAAATTGCAATAAATGAATTATTTCACGCCCAATTTGGGTGCAGAACGCTAGTTGTTAATATTTTTTAAATAAATATAACCAAGTTAACGTAACTGAATTTCGGTGTACCTACATTTTATTTTCAGATATTGTATCCAGATTCTTCACTTATGTTTAATAATGGACATCGAAAGTGAATTAGGTGTATATAATTTGCCTAATGCAATAATCAGCACTTTACATGAACCACTAACAAAAAATGAAACTAAAGTAGTCCCAAACTTACATGTTGGACAAGAGATTGTTCAAGATACTATCGATAACACGGTATTTCACAAATTGGATATTAAGCAGGAAAAAGTTGATATAAAAGATGAATGGCTTGGTACGTGTACAAGAAGTGGAAGTCTCTTAGCAGAACAGCTACTTTGCAAGGTTTGTGAATATGAAGCAAAAGACGAAAGTAATTTCTTGAAACATATGATAACTCATGCCGAACAATTATACACATCTTACATCTGTGAAGATAAATCCGCAGGAAAATGTAAGTTACTTAACCAATTGAAGACCCATACAAAAAAGTCTTATTCACTTTATAGGTGCTTTAGTGAACCATATGAAAACGCATACAGGACGAAAATCTTATTCATGTCCTCCTATGTGCGGTTGTAAAGCAGTAGAAAATGGTGCTTTTGTTAAACATATGAAGACCCATACAGAAGAAAAATCTTATCCATGTTCTGTGTGTGAATATAAAACAACACAAAAAGGTCATTTAGTGCGCCACATGAAGTCGCATACAGGAGAAAAACCTTTTGCGTGCTATATTTGTGGATATAAGGCAGTTCAAAAAGCTACTTTAGTGGACCATATGAAGACGCATACAGGAGAAAAACCTTATTCGTGTTCAATTTGCGGGCATAAAGCAGCCCGAAAAGGTACTTTAGTGAACCATATGACAACTCATACACGAGAAAAACTTTATTCTTGTTCTGTTTGTGATTATAAAGCGGCACTTAAAGGTCCTTTAGTGCGCCATATTAAGACGCATACAGGCGAAAAACCTTTCTCATGTTATATTTGCGGGTATAAGGCAGTTCAAAAAGGTACTTTAGTAGACCATATGAAGACGCATACAGGAGAAAAACCTTATTCATGTTCAATTTGTGATTATAAAGCAGCCCAAAAAGGTAATGTAGTGCACCACATGAAGATGCATACAGGGGTAAAACCGTATTGGTGTTCCGTTTGTGAATTTAAAGCAGCACAAAAAAGTGTGTTAATTAAACATATGATGACGCATGGAGGAGAAAAACCTTATTCATGTACTGTTTGCGAGTATAAAGCAGCACAAAAAGGTAATTTAGTGCGCCACATGAAGACGCATACAGGAGAAAAGCCTTATTCATGTTCAATTTGCCAATATAGAACGACTCAAAAAAGTGACTTAGGTAGACATATGAAGACCCATATAGGAGAAAAATCTTATTAATGTTCCATTTGAAAATATAAAGCAGCACAAAATGATCCTTCAGTTAATATGAAGATTGATACAGGAGAAAAACCTTCTCGCATTCATTGCAAATATAAAACACCAACGAAATCTCCTTTAGTTAAACATGTAGACATCTTATATTATAAGAGCTGATGTCGGCCGCTGGCCGTCCAGACCGTAAGCACTGGCGCACGCACATGCCGACCACGCACAAGTGGCGACGCAGCAAGCATTTGTATTGTTAACGCTGGCAGGGCTGGACGTCGGCTGGCTACCAGCTTAAGCAAGCATTTTTATTGTTAACCGTTTCTTTACGCTAGCAGGGCCAGACGTAGGCTGGCCAACACGTTCTAGTACTTAAAGAAAACCTTAACATAAGAAACTACTTGATGGTGTCGTTTACGAAAAGCATATCTCGACTTGCATTTTATACTTCCGGTTGGGTTGAAGTTATCTGAAAACAGTATTTATATAGTTTTAAAAGATTCTGGCTGCAAGAGTAATTTTATTTGTGTGCTATTTATAAATGTAAAACAATACAGGGAAATTTTGTGAGACAAATACTACCTATGTTTATCGGAATTTACCAATAAGTACCAATAACTATTGATTACTATCGATAAGTATCGTAATTTATTGATAACTGTCGTTATTAACCCTTTTGCTACTGGAGCCGGAATATTCTGCAAATTGCTCACTACCAAATACGTATTATGACGCGAGGGTTTTTTAATGCATTCTGTTTTGACAACAACCAGATGAATCTGCATCCCTTCTGCTGCAAACATTCACAGCGAGAAGTGAACGAATTCACATATTGTTGGTTCAAATACACTACGGCAAACGTACAATTCTGCAAAGCCAAAATTCCTCTGTCTGAACAGCACAGTAGTCAAAATTTTCTCCATAGCCAAAGGGTTAATTAACATTTTATTTCTGTGGATTGATACATATTGATATTTCGATATGTATCGATGTTTTTTTGATATACTGATATGTATCAATAATTTGATTTATTGATATTGTTAAGGTGCCATTTTGCGGCACCTATATTTGTTATATTATAATTAAATTTTACTCAATTTAATTGCCCAATTTTTATCTTTATAATCAAAATTATTTTCTGCTAGCCCCAGTAGATAAACTTGACTGAAAATCAGGTCGGATTCTTTTTATCTAGATTGCTTATATTCTGAAATTTGATGTTCCTATTTTAATTATGCCAATTCAAAAACTTCTGTCAAATGATACTTCAAACTAGTTTTGAAAATTCAATTACAAATATTTCATCGTTACATTTGTCATATGACAATCTCAAATAGTAAGTACTTCCTTAATTAAAATTAATTCACTTTAATCTATATTTTTTTTTCAATTCTCATTTTTAATAACTGGATTCTGTTACCTTTTATTGAACTTAACACTCTCCTCTGCTAAAACCAATTCGTCCAACTCTGCAACTGACTACGCCACACAACTGCTGCTCTCAAAGGTCTCAACCGACAACCAACTGCCAAAATGTCCAGAAGCAGGATCCAAATTAACAGGCGAATCTAGTTTGCCACAGGAATTAGCATCTACAGCTTCACCACAGTACAGATCTAAATAGACCTCAGTTGTAGTTGTGTTACTTTAATGTTCAACCCAAATCACTCATATGAAGTCCACTACAACCCAGCACCAAGAATCTTGACTAGAGACAAGCCACTAGATATCACTTGACACTTGTCATACTTAGATGTAGTATACAAGTATACATAAATTGTGTGCGAGCTCCGGATTCAGAATTAACTACTCTTAAATCATACATGGGGATATTTGTGATGTGTTTACGGCCCGCTTTAACATTATACGTATCTCAATTGTAGCTTATGCAACAAGCAAAGTGTTCACTAATATATAATTTTATTGTTCATTGAAATGTTAAACAGTGTTTAACATGATCGCGTCCTCGAATGTTAAGATACAGTGCCACCAAGCACACAAAAACCCCGAGTAGGGGAGGCTGGCGCTAGCTCTGCTGCACCAGTACACTCCGTAAAAAAATTATAAGCATTCGTAAAGGCGGGAAATTTAAACTTTTACTTTAAAACATCTATTTTTTCATATTACAGTGTTCGAATTACTAAACCACAACTTATGATATAAATTCATTGTTACAAAAGTAAAAGTAAATAAACCAACCGATAATGCAATATATTGAGATGGTATTTAGCCCGTTACTCAACTTTACTTGCAGCATAGATAAATAAAGCAAGTCAATAAAGCCAGAGCTGGGGTAAATCAGGCAACTGCAAGAAGTTACATCAGAAATTTTAATTCATAACTACATTGGTAAAGCATTGCCGATATTAAATGGAATTACTTCAGAATAAATGGCAATAAGGCAGAGCTCAATTCGTAAATTAGAGTCACAGAAATATTAATTAGCATAAATTAAGAGGTTGGTGCAAAGTAAAGCCAATCAAAATTCAACAAATCTATCACCAAAGGGTTTATTACATGCGTGTTAAATAAATTTACATGTCAGTATAATTGAATAAGTACAGTTCTATGAACTTTTTAAATAAAGGTAAGGGCAGAATGTTCTTAATAAAGTGCAAAGAGAGCACAATACTAGATCAAATAAGGCTATAAAAAATGGAACGGTAATATTTGAAGAATGGTGAAGAGCAGACAATTATTATCAAATACAAGAAATTCACACAACAGGAAATGAACGAGATTGGCGTTAAAAAAAATGAGTCAGTGAAGTGGCATAAGTGAACAGACAATCCAAATAAAACATAGTGAGTGGTGCTATAACCCAGTTTAAATACGAACGTGAACAATCAATAATTTTAGAATTAAGATTTTGTACATTGTTATAATATAAGTTAAAATTTAGTTTATAAGTAACTGATTTGTAGTTGGTTAACATCCACAATTATGAATTTAGATAGGCAATTGTTAACTAACCAGGGAGAAACAATTGAATAAAAATTATTTCGTGACAGTCTAATTTGTCTCTCCAGATTAATTGAGTTTTAAGCCATTTACAATTGAAATAAATTAAAAATAATTATACCATCGTGATCAGGAGTTTGTAGTGCATATATGAGAATGTGGGTGTGAAAATCCATCACCTAAATTATTTTCATGTGCGACCACCTTCCGAACCACTTCGCCAACGACGAGAAGTTTACGATCATCAGATTTTGAGCACAATTGAGGTCAGGCGTTTGAAATTTTGGTAGCACCACGTCCGCATGCCGTGTAGGAGTACACCGCAGCAGTTCCAGCATCCTAGGGTTCCGCTTCCAGCAGCGAGCATCAGGAGAAGCTGTTCCGAGCCAGTTCGCGCAGCCTAAAAAAGGTCAGGTTAGTGTTGCAAAGCAAATATCCGTGCTAGAGTTTCGAAACTTACCATGAGGGACGAGTCCTATAAGAGGAAGCCGATCCCAGTCTTACAATACTTCATAAAAGAGCATGAGGTCCAGAAATTGTAAAAATATAAGTTGAGGTTATGTTTTTTCACATGAAAGGACGCATTCAAAACAATTAAATTAGCAGGAAGCCGCGAACGATCTAAAAACAAAACACAACTAGTGACGCTTAATAAAGCGCGAGATTCGAATTACCTGATAATTTGTTCATAGATTTGTCTTTGAATTAACTTGTAAATACACCAGAAACGAACCGCACAAAAATTCAATTTGTTGATAGATAAATTGACAGCGTAGTGAGTCTGCGCGTTGCTGCTTTTTAATTTCACAGCCCAGTGGCGTAACACGGGAGTTTAAATATGAACATGTCGGTGAACCTAACTTGCAGATTTGAGTCTTCATGCCTACTGAAAGCTAGCCATAAATAACTACTTGCAGAAGTGCGAATTACTATAGGGGGGAAAACACTACAATCAATGAACCCATTTATACAATTATTTATTTACTTTTAATCAGTCTTCTACACTTGCTTTCAAAACTTTCGCGTATACATTCAAAATCAAGTAACAACAATTTTGCAAAATTTTAGCTGTGTGAACGGGTAATATTGAGATTAGGTTAAAAATGACATTGACAGCATGTGCTCTGTCAGTCGAGGCATTTTGTCTTTTCAAAAATTTAAATGTCAGAGTTGATTAATTACAACCCTGTTTTGAAAGCAAGTGTACATGATCTAAGTATTAAGCTTATTAAAAATTACAATAGTCCTGTACAGTATATTTGTATAATAATAAATATTGCAACCGTAAGTACAGGAGATCATACAAAATAAATATTGTACCCATTAGATTGCCTAATTATCTATTATCCTAAACGTTAATGCGAAATACTACGACATTTGTTAAAAAAGCAAAAAAAAACAATTATGGTCACCAGAGCAAAGAAAAGCAACACTGGAACTTAAAGAAATATTATCTCATTTGACGTTCCCGTATTGACAGTGAAAATTAAATTTTCACAAGCAAACCGCGCGCTACGCGCTGCGAGTCTTGAATCGGCGCTCACGTGAAATAGGATACGCAAAAGGTCAAGCTCCGATCCGAGCGCTAAGATAAGAAAAACAAAACCTAAACAAATATAAACATCTGTGAAGCCGGAACGTGAGATTTTATTTTGTGCCACAGACACAGACAAAAACACATTAAGGAAAATTATATTATAGATAATTTATTTCGTCCATTAAGCCTCTTTCCTCTACACATTTTCCACAGTGTACATTTTGTAAACCGTTTTTCACAAAACTCCCAACTCAAAATAATAGAGAACGATTTTCGTGAGTCTTCTTTCAGTTTCTTTTTCTTATGAGATGTTAAAGTACCTGAAAAAATAAGGACGAATGTATTACCTGCATAATGTTTTTCAGTGACAATTCTGAGAAATAATATTGTTATTTTTTTTCGCATTACCTGTTGCAGTATACTCCTTGTGAATTTTCTCTATCAGAGAGGTCGAGTTCCCCGTTGCTAAAGCTGCTAATTCTGTATCTTGTTCTACCGGAAATATCCACGTTTCTGAAGCCTTCCGTCCATCAAAAAACATAACATTTGCAGTTATGCTTCTTGCTTCTGAATGCATGAGTTTTTTCCTCTACAGCCCATTGTCATCCTATGTAATAAGGAATTTAGTATTACATAAATATATGATAACAAAATAATATTAACGCATGCTAATAACTGCAAATTAAAGTAAAATTGTTAAAAAAATGTAATACTTACGATTTGAGGATATAAAACCAAGCCGATCGAAATTCAACGGCTAATAAGCAAACTAACTAAAAACAACTATCGCAGAAGAGCAATACTAACAATAATTAACAAAGAACCACAAAACTGATGAACACAAGCAGCCGAAAACCTGGAAGTTTGACATTTCTATATGACGCGATAGCAGCAATGGTGAAGTGACGTTTGTGCTTTGCGTGTGAATGTACGAAGAGCCTAAGCTTGCATTTTATTGGTTTGTTAATTCCCCTTACTTGAATTTTAAATTTAGTTCACATATTTTTCGTGGTTTTTGTGTGCTTGGTGCTACTGTAATCATGATAGTCCGATTTCGATTTAGCAATTTTTAGTAATTATTATTGATTCAAAATTATTGACTCAATGAACAATAAACTAATGAACGCATTTTGAGGGGTAACTGTCTTAACATTTCTCACATAAATTGCTGCGCTCGCTCGAGTGGTAAAAATATGCTCGAATGTTAAGACTGGGTTACCCCTCTAAATACGTTAATTACTATTGTGCATGTTTGTATTCCTAACTTGTGAAAATGAATTTAAAATTAAATTGAATTTTAATTGTAAATTATGTAATCTACAGTATGTCCCCGGATTGAGTTTACAATAGGTATGATTGACCAAAAATTATCGAATTGGAATTTCATATTTTGGGATTCCGCCCTGCTTGGTGTGAAACGAATTTTAAGAATATTTTCAGTTTTTGAAAAACAAGTAGGCCTTTGACAGGGAAGCGAAAACTATTTTATTTTCAGGTAAACTACCATTTTTGTTTATGATACGGCAAAATTTAATTAATAAAAGTTGTTGATAATGATAAATTATGCCCCTATACCAAATTTCAGAAATATCTGTCGACTTAAAAAAAACTTATTTTTTAGAAAATTGTATTTTATTGTCAGGTAAACTACCCTTTTTGTTAATGATACGGAAAAATTATATTTAGAAAAGTTGTTTATAATAATAAATAATGGCCCTATAACAAATTTCAGAAAGCTCTGTCGACTTAGATTAAACCGCATTTTTAATAAATGCAATTTGTTTAAGAGCAGGCTGTCAGAGGAGTGGGAGAGTTTGACGTATTAAATTGCCGTAAGATGGCAGTAATGTTCATTATTAAGTAGAGTCCCTGTATATGAAAGAGTTGGGACATGTAGGGCGACTTGTTTTGGATCCACAAACCATGGAGTACCTGATTTTTGCCGATTTCAAACTTTATGCATACTTTTTTCAACTAAAACAACTGAAATATATCTTTGCTACATCACATGGTCCTTGACTTGTGGATCCAATGGCTCAACTCTTAATACATATAGGAACTCTATTATTAAGTAGAGACCCTAGAAATGAGAGACTGGCCATTTACCGGAAGTAACTAGATTCCCCTAGCGAAATGTTGGTGGCAGTGGTCCCGAAAATGGCGACCGTGTCAACTCAGCTGTTTTACAAGATTTGAGGGTTTCAATTATAGGCCATTTACTTGACATCTGCACTGTCAAACTGACATTATGTTGGCACCACTACTATTTTTCACATTTTAACAATTAAATTACTGTACAGTCTATTAAAAAACACATTATTTTTGAGGTATAGTCAAGAATTTTTTTTTAAATTTTGTCACTGACAGTGCAGATGTCAAGTAAATGGATTATAGGTATTGTTTTGTGCACGGCCTTCTGGATTAGCGTGCCTGCCGGCTCTCCCCGGCCTGTTCATTTGCAAGCTTTTCGAGTGCTCCGCGTGGCGCTGTTACCGGGGGATTTGTAAGGTCACTAGATTAATACACTAAGGGATTTGGAAGCGTTAGCTCAGCGTTTAAACTGCAGATGGCGGAACTGGCGCGGCGGATTCAACAAAATACTTTCAATTTGATCTTTTCGCGCGCACAGAATGCTTGATTTTTGCGCGCAAGAACAATTTACAAACGCCATCATATTAATATAAAATTTTGACGTTTCTACGTACGCATTTTCCTTTATTGTAAATTTACTTTGTTGCTTCTGTGAAAATCCATTTTGTATTTATACAAAAATGTCGAAAACACATCATAAATGCTTCGTTGCAACATGTAAAGATTATAAAACAACTAAGGTCTTTCATCAATTTCCCTCAGATAACTTTTTACGAAGTAGGTGGTTTGAAAAATTAGGTATAAACCCTGGTAGGAATTTTTAAAATAATATCTTTCAGTACTTAATATAAATTTTATTTTAATGCAGATACAAAAGTGCCTAGAACTGCTGTAATTTGTAGTTTGCATTTTGAAGACGATTGTTACAGAGCTGCTAGTCGCAAATTATTAAAACGTACAGCAGTGCCTAAGCTCCATACAGTAATTCTTGAAACAAATTTTTTAAACATTCTTCACTGATAATATGTTTTAGAGAAGTATTTCGAACATTCCTGCTGGTATACCAATCCAAACTGACACTTTTCCTGGACCTGCAAACATACCTTTGCTTTCAACTCCACTTTGTTACCCTTCTACTTCCAATGTGGTTAGTATTTATAAGTAGGTATGTACTAGAATCCGTAAATACTTAAATTTTATTTGAAATTCTAGATAAATGATAAAGGCATTCAGGTCAGTGTAATTAGCGAAAACCTAATAGAAAATTATAAAAAGAAAATCAGAGCGTTGAAAATGCAAAATACCCGACTAATTAAAAAAAATAAACTAAAAGACCAAGAAATATTGGAACTGAGGAAAACAATACAACATTCAAATTGTGAGACGGTAAAAAAGATTCAACAAGATGCAGTTGTTAACAATAATTTGTATGCAACTTTTTTGTTTGATCAAATTTTAAATTACTGTAAATCAAAACCAAGATTTTCTGAACAACTAATTCGAAATTGTATCATTTGGAGAATATCTTCGCCAAAAGGTTATGAGTATTGCCGTTCACATTTGCTAAAACTACCGTCTAGAGTAACACTTCACCGTTACAGCGGGGCTGGTAGAAACGTAACTGCTCTCATAAAATCTAGACTTCAGGTAGAAGCAGAGTCATTACTACCTGTAGAACGAGTGTGCAGTCTGGTAATTGACGACATGGCCATTAAGGAAAAATTGCAATACAACAGAGCACAGGACCGATTACATGGTTTAGAAACCACAGGTACAACAAAAACAATCGGCAAAAGGCCAGTATTGGCTAACCAAATGCTTTGTTTTGTTATTCACGGTCTTTCAACAAAATTTACGATACCAGCTGCATACTTTTTCCATAGATCGTTAAAGACATCAGATTTTTATCAGTTAACTTTGAATGTTTTAAAACTGCTACATGAGTGTGGATTTCTGGTAATTAGAATTGTAACCGATAATCACAAATCTAATGTGGGACTGTTCAAGGCATTTTCAAATAACAAACTTTCTACGCACATTCAACATCCAATAACACCAAATATGCCACTATTCTTTAGTTTTGATTATTGCCATGCAATAAAGAATGCAAGAAACATATTTCTCCACCATGACATGAAGACTGAAGAAGGTGTTATTTCTTCTACTTATTTAAAAAACCTGTATCAATTACAGAGAAATTTAATTATAAAGCCTGTTAGATTTTTAACAGAAAAACATTTATATCCCAGCAACTTCGAGAAAATGAATGTTAGACGGGCTGTACAATTATTCTCGCCTACTGTAACTGCTGCTTTAGAATATTTAAGACAGTACTCAAATTCGCCTTATGATTTCTCTACATCAAAAGCCATCATTACGTACATGGAAATGATGTATTTATTTTTTCAGTTACACGACGTTAGTGACAAAACAAAGCACGTTACTCTACTGGATGAAAAATGTGCACCGTACATTAACATTAATGATGAAAGATTGGTCTGGTTAAGAGATGTATTTCCAGTATATATTAATTCTATACAGGAAACTTCAAAAAAAGGTGGCATGAAAGGATTAACTAAGGAAACTGCAGAAGCACTAAAGTTCACCGCACAAAGTACTGCTGAATGCATTCAATATCTTCTTCAAGATGTCGGATTTTATTATGTTTTAACAAGGTCTTTTAGTTCAGATGCTATTGAATCGATGTTTAGCGACGTTCGGCTAAAAGGTGGCTCGCAGGACGCCACCGATGCACAGGCTGCAGAGAGTGCAATTAAAAGAATCGTCAAGTGTGGAATAATTAAAACATCGGCATCTGCTAACGTATTTTCTGAATGTGACTATAGCAGCAATATTGGACAAATTCCAGATACTGATAATGTGATGTCATGCTTTACAGTTGAACTTCCTGAAGAATTAAAAGAATTAATCCTAGAATTAAAAAACCTTTCTACTCACTTACATTATGGAATTGTGTCTGCTTCAGTGGCTTTCTTAGCAGGTTATATTGCAAGAACTATAGAAGAACGAACAGAGTGTGAAACTTGCCTAAATACAATTTTAACCAATTCCTGCTCAAATCCGCTACTGGCTCTTATAAATCTACAGGATCGTGGTGGCTTGAAATACCCTAGTAAAAATTTTACTTGTTTAATAAACCAATTAATTCAGCTGGTTTTAAATATATTTGAATATTTACCCCAGGAATGCAATCCTTGTAATATATTAACCGTTCTCCTTCTAGATCCTCTAACCACTTCAAATTTCTTTATCTGCAAGATTCATACCAAAGATATATGTAGTATAATTTTAAGTAAATTGCTAAAACCAGTAATAACCAACCTCGCTAACACACGGACAGATAAAATATATGGAACGCCATTGCATGCCAAACCTCATTGTCGGAAAGTGCTGAAACTTTGAAATCAAGCGGATGACCACCATTTCCAAGGGCATACAACTGGATAGATGCAGCTGGGTCGAACAATTCTAATTTTCCAGGCTCGACTTGAAAAATAGAAACACAAAACGGTTCTTTTTAGAACCACAAAATGCAAAATTAAGAATAGTTCAGCTGACGCTAGTTTCAATTAAGAAGTCTTTTAAATGCAAAAAAATAATTTTATTAGAGAGTATACAGAATTAATGTAAAACTAACCTAATTTAACGTTTCCGTCACAGAACAATAATCCAATCAACAAACCAAAACTGACAGATAAAAGCTAAGTTTCAAACCGGCTGGCGTGGTTCTGAACTTCAATCCCCCGATATGCCGAGTCACAACTTTGTAATGCTATTTGTCACAAATGAACAGGCCGGGGAGAGCCGGCAGGCACGCTAATCCAGAAGGCCGTGGTAGCGCCTATGGTAAATTTGACATTGACAAACTCGTTTTTTGAACCTGTCAAATGGTGTTTCCCTACCTGTGTTAGCGTAGCTAACGTGATTTAGTGACCTTAGCTTATTTGAGATTGCAACTTGAGAATTACTTGGGCCTGGACACACAAGTTTGTTTTGCTGTCTGTGTTTACTCAACGATTTCTGCCCATGCAGCAGTTTCGAACGCAATTTGAAACCAAACGAGCCTTCGGTGCGTGTGAATAGTGAATAAGTGTTGATTTTATTGGTAGCAGTGATGTTGCGTGGAAATATAAGTAAGTGATTTTTGTGTGTCATTAGTTGCTATAACATGATATTGTTAGAATTTTAGATTGGTTTGTATCATCAAATAAAATCACATACACACAAAGATTATTGACAGAAAATATTAGTTATGAAGGGCCCAATAAAACTGATGACATCACCAGTAATTATGGAAATTCTTTGTAACTTGCTTAACAGGTATTAACTATTGAATAGAATCTATGTATGATCATTGTTGCAGTTTTAGGACTCCAAACCTGAAATTAAGGACATACGAAGCAGGAGTTAAGAAAGTTACAGGAAAAGGAATATGGCGTTATATCATCTCATCATCTTCGGAATATGGCCAGTAAAGAGTACAACAAAGTATGTAAATTAATATTCTACTGTGATTTCTGATTTTAGAATTTGGAATGATCCATTAAGAGTGGAATGTGACACTACTCCAAAGCAACCTTGTCCGGTTACTGGAAACACAGTAGTAGAGTTGGGACCATATTCAACTAAACTGTGTAGGGCAATTTGGAAATCCTATTTATAAAAGCGAAAGGCAATTACGATTAACAGCGTCAATGTTTGGAAGGATAATAAAGAGACGGCCACATAGGTACCCCTTGCCATAATGTTAAAAGTTGTGGGTAGATTTAGATTATGGTTTCCTAGGAGCATCTCCTGATGGTAAATATTATTTTCCTATTCCCATTATTAAAGGACCCATGTTATAAATGTTGACTGAGTTTACCTACTCGAACCATTTTATAGGCATCGTCGAACAAGATGCAATTTTGGAAGTCAAGTGCTTCTATTCCGCCCGTGATCTTGAAGCTACTACCATAAACTTGAAACAAAGTAGCAATTGTTTAGAAAAGAAAGGACCGATAATACGTTTGAAAAGGAATCATTCATATTATTATCAAGTGAGTATCTATTCAAATAAGGAAATTAAAATGTTATTAAGCTTTTTTTAGGTACAAGGTCAAGAGGAAATTCTAGACCACTTTGGCTCAGGACGATGACCTCAATCACATTGTATTTACTGTCAATCTTTAAAAATGATGTTTTCAAAGCCTACCTGTTATTCTAATTTCATACAAGAGACGCGGTAAAGCATTTTTCATCATTTCAGGGGTGGACTTTTGTGTATAGGTAATTTGGGTTAAATCGGCTTATTTTGAGTTCTATGTGGACAGCAATAACGGAGTTTTATAAATATTGGTTGCAAAAAAAATTGAAAAGATCATAGACAATTTTATTAATTTCATTTAAGTAATGATAATGGAAATACTCCTCAAATGTTTAAAAATAAAAAGGGAACGGTTGTTTTATGATAAATTGTGCTCATTTGGCCGGCCAGGTATTTTTAAATTGTTCAATATGTTTATTGTAAACTCAGTGTATTTTAACTATTTTGTTAACATTGTTTTACACCCTGTTGGTTCTTTTTTGTAAATAAATGAGCAGTTATCTATCTACTTTGTCAATTATTATGTATCTAAATAAAATACAGTTATATAGGTACAACTTCAATGTCGGTTTGAATTCAGATACTATATCTCTTTGTTTCATATTGCTTGTATGTTTCCGATGAATCAGCGAAGAAGAATAAATCGGTAATCATAGGTTATATCCCGAGTACTATGAATTTAATCAATTAAAATTATGCAAAGCTGGTTGTTAGGGAAATTTAAGGTTGAGGGATTTTATTTTGAATTAATAACGAAAACATTTGCTCAAAAGTAATATTTTGCTAACAATGTAGTTTTGCATAATTTTGATAAGATTGAATTAATTGTATGAGGGGTACCTATATTTAAAGATTATTTCTTGAATGAGATTAAATTAAATCAAAATAGCATATTTACATTTTATTTTGAATATAGTTTCCTGAGTAAGGAATAGTAGGTATTAATTATTTTTGGTAAAGTTTGTACAATAGATGAAGCTATTTCAATTTTAGTAAACAATTCATGATTGTCAGGAAGATTCTGGTCTTGCATGTTCTCCCACAACAATTTCACCTTGAACCCCCAGTTTTTCAATACAGTAGTAATATATTCCATTGATGCAGTCTGGTGCAAAGTATACTTTTTTTTTTCACAAATGCTGTGAATTGCCTCCATATTGATTTGTTAGTTGTACCTGTATTGACGGGGACACTATTTTTGATTGCTTTGTCGATTAATGAACTACAAAAAATCTTTACTGGTACTCATTGTGAATGGTGCGACGTTTTGCAATTTTCAGACTCGAAATGAATTTGTTTGTTTGTATTCGTTTACCATAATAACGCAATACAAGAAGCACTGCGATGCTCAGTAATTCTAAAATATTTGTCAATGTAAACGTCAAAAACATCAGAAAATGAATTTCTACCAAGCAATATTTCAGAAAGTACCTAGTTCTGAAAGTCAAACTAGTGAAATACATCATACTCGATGCTACTATCACTTGGAAAGTGTTCTAGGCCAGATATTCCATTATCCTAATCAAAATTACCCTTTTCAAATTGGCGGGCTTTAATCGCCCCTAAGTTTTAGCAAGGATTTTGTTCACTATGTAATGCCATAAACAACAGAAAATCGGACTTTATGATTGGCCAGTTTAGGTATGAAGGAAATAATCAAGCAAAAAATGTAACAAATTATCAACTAGCTATTAGTAGGTTTAATTTTTACTTTTTACTATAAGCAGACATCTCCATTATGCCGACCCTTTTTTACAGTCCCGAAGGTGTCTGCTTATGAGAGATTTTACTGTATTACATAAAAAAATTCAAATCCTTATTGCAATTATTCCAGTTATTAAAAAAGATATGGGAAGTGTAAATTTTTATGTAACCTGTATAGCTATCCATACATGGATATATTAGTACAGGATACGTTCACTACATGTAAACGTACGTCGAATCTTAAAATAACATATCACGGAGTTCGGTACCTTCCTCCATTTCATTCTAACCTATATCACTTTATTTCTCTCTCCCTTTAGACGTATTTCATACAATGTTTCGTACGCTTAATTTTGAAGTTTTGAAATGAAAACGTCAGAAGTGTCATACAATTTCACAGTTTATTCTTCGAAAATTGAACTTTAGCAATGGTTTTAATTGCTATTATCAAAGAGGATATATCCTCTTTGGCTATTATTATCAACCGTAAAACTCAAAGGCGTTAGCGAGTGAATATCTTGCACACCCCCACACCTCATCGAGTGAGGTTATCAAGTGTTACCTGTTGAGGTTATGTTTTCTAATTTGTGTTTATTGATACGATTACTTCTTTTCTACATTTTGTAGCATCTTGAGACCAAAAAGACTATTTCTGGCACCATGTAACACGAGTTAAATGTATTTTATCAGAATTTCTCTCAATGGCGAGTCCAAGTACCTCTCTAAAGGATAGCGCTATACGTAATTCACGCATTGAGAGTGACAGAAATAGATGGTACGTCTTGTTACACTATATCAACGGCACGCCGTATCTTGTACTTATATATCTATGTATCCATATAATAGCCAGCGCCATCTCAGTGGCAATAGCTGAAACGTTATATGCACAAAGGCATGTAGAGGTCATGGAGTTGTCAATAATTTGCCCAAAAATTCCATTTTCTCAATAAAGACTGTATAGATTGATTTCAAATTTTAGGTAATTGATGTGGCAATAACAAATTATTATGTTTGTAGGTGATTTTTTTTTTTAATTTTTATGATTTCAGACGATGAGTTACTGTATTAAAACAATCCATTTCGCATTGAAACTTTGTTATTGCCATTATAGGTATTTCTTCATGGCTTTAGTGTTTCCTCCAAACTTAGATATTCATTTAAATTTAAAATAATGACATTATTAGAAAGGTCTGCTTTTCGCTTACGGCGCCATCTGTTATTAATCGTGTCTGACGGCCCCAACGGTTTAATCTAAGTCGGAAGATCTTTCTGAAATTTTGTATAGTATCATAATTTCTTATTTTAAACAACTTTTCTTAATACAATTTTGCCGTATCATGAATAAAAAGGGTAGTTTACCTGACAATAAAATAAAATTTTCAAAAAAATTAGTTTTTTATAAGTTGACAGATCTTTCTAAAATTTGGCATAGGGCCATAATTTATCATTATCAACAACTTTTCTTAATTAAATTTTGCCGTATTATAAACAAAACGGGTAGTTTACCTGAAAATAAAATAGTTTTCGCTTCCCTGTCAAGGCCTACTTGACTTTAAAAAATCGAAGGTAAACTAAAAATAAGTTTCACGCCAAGCAGGGCGGAATCCCAAAATATGAAATTCCAATTCGAAAATTTTTGGTCAATCATACCTATTGTAAACTCAATCCGGGGACATACTGTATATTGACAATAAAATCTTAATTTTCAGTATAAATTTTTAGTATGGTACAGCATATTTACAAGTTATTTGTTATTTTACAGTTTAACAAATTAAGTAAGTATAGAAAGAAGTTTTTCTATTCTAGTTTGTGCAAAGTTGCATCATTGCTATTTGATTTTGCTTCGCCATCCTACTGTTGCTTAACATCTATGGCAGGGCTCTCCAACATGTGAACCGCGGGCCGCCAGGATATTTTTGCGGCCCGCGGATCGAATTCCCCCTTGAGTCCACCAGTCCTGATCCTGGCCTCTCCTTTTCTACCTGGGCCCTCCGGTCTGACACGCTGAACTGTCTAACGGAGTAGGCCTCCAACCCTTACCAGACCATGCTTCAAGGAAGATGACGTGTTGTACTGTCAGTCCGCGAAGTTCAAATTTTCCGCAAGAGCAAGACCGCTAGAATTCGATTTTAGCTTGATTGTTTAACTTTCTTGGGAAATAGAATCCCTGAGGCTTTAACCCTGTCTTAATACGCTGTCTTGCAGGACTAACTGCTTAAAAGTCATTTCCAACCGCGTAATCTTTAAACGCAAATCCCGGCGCCCCGAGAGATGAAATTCTTCTCATAACCTCATTTTACTCATAATTAAACCGGTAACCTGTAGGAATCGCAGCCTCTACCCCGCTTGTGAGCGGCTAGAGTCCTGTAGCCGCCTTTCATAAACTCGCCTGCAGGGCACCTTTTTGGTCATTAAAAGGCGAATTCCTGGACTTCGACGTTCGATTCCACAGCCCGAAAATTCCCTACCGGGAGAATGTCAACATCACTTTCCGGCTCAAGGCGAAAAAATTCCTTCTGCAGGATTTGACACCGCGTTCGCTCCAGGAACGACGCCTAGCCGCCGTAAGGTACCAGCAACCTCTGCACCAGGATTTAGGCATTAACGCCTGCCTCAGGTAACCCTTAAAATCGATAAATTCACCGGAAAATTACAGCTTAAAATCACTGCTGAGTGGAAGGTCAAGTTTGCAGAAACAAAAGAATGGAAAACGGTTTAAAACATTTCCTAATGATTTGTGTTGATACGATTGCGGTATTTTGGCACCAGAACGGTCACAACATTAAATAAGTCATCCTCAAAAGTGAACCGTTCTTTAATTTCTGCAACTAGTCGAAGATAAAATTTTAAGCAAGATGAATAAAACTCTTCCAGCATTTTGTGAAAATGACAATAAACGACAGTTTTTTTGTCGATTTTTTACTGGCTACAAGACTTTACTGGCAAATGCCAGTAATTACTGGCACTTTGGCAACCCTGAGACCTACTCAGCCCATTTCCCGAAGAATCGGCGTGCGTACCGGCGGACTACCAATAGGGACCCGCAACACTCGCCGGTGCATTGGGTTGCAGCTCGACCCACGAAAACCAGACATCGTTACAGAATAACATGTTAATTTTAAATAATGTGCAGCTTACGAGTTATTTTTAATTAATTATTGTAACTAGCTAAAATCATATTTGTTTTGGTAATTATCTGGTGTTTTACCTAATTGAACATATATTTGAGTGAACGTATTTTTCCGATTTGAACTTAACCCGAGGGGTAAATCTTTGACGCCCTTAGTAAGGGGGTGAACCGTCACATTTCTATATGTAAATTTACATTAATTGATGTATTTTTTTTCTTTTGTCGGTATCTCAAGAACGGAAAGGAATGAACCTAAAGTGAATATACATTTTTTTGTTTAGAATCACTTCTAGAACATATGGTGTAAGTTTGTCGGTTACCTCAGGGAACACCCTGTATATCTCTTTTATGTTTCAGTGCTTTTTGTAATGTAACCTAAGCTTCTTGAATAATTAAAAATTAGTATTGAAATTACATGTTTTATATTTATTACAAATCACTCACAAAGTCGCATACGACACATTTTAGGATGCGGCCCTCACAACCTTCAAATTTTTTACAGTGGCCCTTGAAGTTGAACAGCCCTGATCTATGGTATAAGATTTTACTTATTAATTTCATACAGGCCTAACTCTCTGTGAACAGGTTAAACGAATCTAGGACAAAAAACCCCGGACAAAACCCCCGGATAAAAAAACCCCACCATAAAGAAAACACCCTCAAATTATGTGGGGTTCTTGGGAGATTATTATTATTACTAATAATAATGAGTTATTAATTATAATCATAATTACAAGAAAGCAGATCAAAATGACACGTCTAAAAAGTAGGGCATTTATTTAATACAAAATACATTAGCAGGTATCTTTGTATTATAGCTTTTGTTATCAGTGGTAATCATAGTTGTCCAATAAGAAGGCAGGTGATTACTATTTTCTAAAAATTGCAAATGGATTCTTGCATGAGTACTGAATGATAATTAATAATTAGAAATTAGCGACAAACTAAACTAAACTGGCTTTCTCTGAAGAATAAAAGACCGACATAAATTTTGCAAATCTGCCTGAAACAAGTATGCCAAGATTATACAAAGTGTATTAAAACGTGCGGAGAATATTTACAGTATGCAATTGTCAAAAATTTAACCAAAAATTATAATTATCATTTGGTCTTGGACGAATAGTTTTTGAAATATTAGCGTTTAAAAGTTGTTAAATTAGGAAACGTGCATTTCGACAGCAAGCGGATTATGCATTCACAAGGCGAACGTGATTTAGAAAACTTTTTAATTGCTGTAAGCAATAACATTAGGTTGTGAATTTTTTGTATATGTATTATATTAAACTAGCAGTCCAGCGAGACAAATGTCTCATTTAATAAAACAAAAAAGACCGTCCCGGACGGACGGAAATCACGTGATTTCTCGAAAGCCGGAAGTGTCACGTGACTGAAATTCGGTTCCTGACCTGACATGACCATTCCAAACATATAACTTTCATAACTTTTTTCTCTATCTCTTACGGTTTGGCTGCTGAAACAGCGTCCCAGACGGAAATCACGTGATTTCTCGAAAACCGGAAGTGTCACGTGACTGAAATTCTGTTCCTGACCTGACATGACCTTTCCAAACATATAACTTTAATAACTTTTTTCTCTATCTCTTACGGTTTGGCTGCTGAAACAGCGTCCCAGACAGACGGAAATCACGTGATTTCTCGAAAACCGGAAGTGTCACGTGACTGAAATTCGGTTCCTGACCTGACATGACCATTCCAAACATATAACTTTTTTCTTTATCTCTTACGGTTTGGCTGCTGAAACAGCGTCCCAGACAGACACGTCTATTAGATAAAGGATAAATGCCCCACTTTACATGTCTCATTTTTTTCTGCATTCTTGCATCAGTAATGAATGATAATTATAATTAATAACTTATTTTCAATAATAATAATAATAATCGCCCACGGACCCCACATAATTTGCGGGTGTTTTTTTATGGTGGGGTTTTTTGTCCTGTAATGGGTTAAACATTTGCTTTGAAATCAAATCCAATTTTCTGGGTTATTCAAGCAAATTATTTTATCGATTTCATGAAGTCAGTAACAGAATTACAAGGAACCCACTCGGCTATAAATGATAATGGCAGAGAACCAGGTCAAATAAGTAATTTAAGCTAAATACCGTAACCTTACTTTTTAATTTGATAATCTTTGGGGAACAGTTTTCAAACGGAATAGGGTAGGCAACACATCTTACGTGATATAGTACAGCGGGTTGCATACGTACTGGAGAAACACTGTAACTAGTAAGTTATCATAACGCGAATTACTGCAGCTCCGTTGAATCACAACCGTAGTGAGCTGATCCCCACAAGGTACTGTAGTGATTTTAAGGCACACGGTGTGCAGTGAAGTGATTTCTGAAGTGTCGCCATTTTACGCAGCGTTGCTGATGATTTAAAATTAAGCCTTTGAACTGTTGTGTCCTTAAGTCAGATTTATTTGTTTACCATCTAGATGTATTGTTTGTAAGTAGTTTCATTGTGTAATTAAAGTTGTTACGAGTTTTTAAGTCAGATTGTTTGTTGTGTACCGTGTTCTTGAATAATTTTGTTGTAGACTTTTGACCTTCTTGTGATGGCCGTGCACGACTTCCATGTCGTAACGACTAGTTCGTCTTTTAACAAATTGGCGCCCAACGTGGGGCGTCAATTTGTAACAGCATCAACCTCCCCTTCTCCCTTAGCGTTTTAATTGGCAACCATTGTTACAGTCCATCGTAGCATAATTGGGGCAATGGATCCGAGAATTTTGTGATGTGTTGTTTTATCGGGTAACAAACGCTCGAATATTTTGAATGACAAATTCATGTCATAACGGCAAGTTCGTGCTGTAACACATGGTGTTTCTGATTGTAGCATAATAAAGAACAAAAATGAAAGCATCAAGAAATAAAACACATCAACAATTTTTGTATTCTCAATCACAGTGTGTTCAACAATTGAGAACTAAAGTTACACACATTGATACATGTGCATTATAAAATACAAGGCTAACCAATGGCATTAAAGAATCTGTAAAATTAAGTAATAGAATTCGTACATCTAAATTTGCTACATACCATTCGTTTAACGTACCTATTCAACTTAGATAATCAAAGCTCTGCCATATAGTTCATCCATAGAAGTAAAAATCTTCATTCTACAACTCTACTATTTAAAAATATAGCACCCTTAGTAAAGAACAACTCTTAGACTACATATAAAAACTATTAAAAAATAACTAAATGCCATATCTACATGTACAATGCATTAAAAATGTCTTATGTATATCGAATACTGGTTTGAAATTACGGAAATCACAATTGGTTATAGATTGTTCACCCACAAAAGTAGAATTCGAAAGTCCAAAATAACAGCGGCCCCAAATATCTGTAAAAGCATTTTGGTGTTCTCAAACTCCATCAGTTGCACATTAGAAAGCACGAAACATACTTTTGTACACGAAATTCAAATTAGAACATAAAATTAAAATTACAGTTTAGTGCAACAGTGCTGATTGCGTAAAAATTTGTGTATATTCAAGTTAAGACACTATGGCAACACATCTTTAACGAGTGCTGGAGGTATGCTATCTTTAGTCTTTGAAGCGACGGAATGTCCCAGCAGCTCTGGACATGGAATCTTCCCCTTTTGAATCTCATTTATAGTCGTTAACAAGTCATAATTAATCCTATCCGTAACCTTCGAATCTTGCCTGCAACACAAAGCATTAATCATGAAACTTCAACCAACACAGTTACATACTTATATTCAGGATGAGAAGTGACAAAATTACGCAGCCACGAGGCAGTAGTAAGTATCTCGCCAGAGGCTCGATGCTGGATAAACTTGAGGTACTGCTGGATGGTGCAATGAGTATCTGCGTCGACGTCCATGCCGCTCAGGTAGCTGTTGATTAGAGGAATAAGGCCTGGAAATTCTCCCTCCTGCAACTCCAGGCATTATTACGTGCACTACCAGTCAGCCGAACTCACCTTCCCGTTTATGATTTGATTAACGGTCATGGGCTCATAGACATCACAGCAGTTGGCAAAGCCCTTCTTGCAGCATTCGTTGGCTTCGGGAGGGCTGATCTGAGTGGTTATGTCCTTGCGGAACCAAAACTTCTCATCGGAGCAGGCGCCCCGCTTCTGAGCGTTTTGCATGTTCTCGTCTACCTGAAATCAACGTTTCAGTTCCTTAAAGCTTCATTGATGTCTCATCTCTTAATTAAGGAAGAACAAGGAAGCATATAGGTTTGAAAGTGGTAGCAAAGTATACTCTTCAACATGTCGACCATTCCATGTACAATGTACACTTCTCCAATAAATTAACGCATCACCAAAAACCAGCCAAAAGTTAATTTTTGTCGAAACCACTTACCCAATTTGGACGAATTTTTTTTTTAATGTTTCAGAAAGTTAGGGTACTACTACTACTCTATTCGTATAGAAACTTATTTTTTTATAAATAGCGGGTGTAACAATTATAACGTGTTTTTTCCATAAAATTTATAACACCCTGCGGGGTTCAACAGTTACAATAGCAAGTTATAACTGAAAGCAAACTCTTGCCTTATCTTTTTATAACATTTTTTGATTTGCTCTTAACTTATCTACTACAAGAGAAACACCATTTTATTGAATTTAATTTGCATTAAATGCACTAAAGTAGCAGGCTATAGAAAAACAGAAAGAAACAGTAATTGTCATCAGGTAAATACAGCTGTCAAAAAGCAGTTGATAGAAGTGTGTTTTCGGTGTGAGTCTTTAACATTTTCTTTTTGTAAAGTCTTTAATTTTGTCAATATGCAATGCAAAACACGAAATCTTACTTGCAAAGACTGTTGTAAAGCATTAGTTCTGTTTGAGGAAGGTTGAAATTACCGAAGAACTGCTTTTTGACAGCTGTATTTACCTGATGACAATTACTGTTTCTTTCTGTTTTTCCATAGCCTGCTACTTTAGTGCTTTTAATGCAAATTAAAGTCAATAAAAACAAATGCAATAAAATTGTGTTTCTCTTGCAGTAGCTAAGATAAAAGAATAAATAAAAAAACAAGATGTTATAAAAAGATGAGTTTGCTTTGAATTATAACTTGATATTGTAACTGTTGAACCCTGCAGGGTGTTATAAATTTTATGGAAAAAACACGTTATAACTGTTACACCCGGTATTTATAAAAAAATAAGTTTCTATGCAAATAGAGTAGTACCCTAACTTGGTGGTGCGTTAATTTATTGGAGAAGTGTAGTTTTTCTTGTAACAATCAGCTGCATCAATTAAACCAGTACTTAATAATACGCAGTGCGTCTACGATAACCATTTCCTACATGGAATGTTCAAAACAATAATGGAGTATACAGCATTCCAAGTGCTACTGCAATCCACATTCAAATCCAGAATTTTTATTTCATTTTCAACTAAAGGCAAATGAAAAATTTCAGTTAATTTTAAATAACTAAAATAATGTTTACATTAATAAAGCAGCCCTTTATATGATTATGAATTTGAACTTGTATGTACTATTACGGCTGTAAGATATTTACATTGTTTTTTTTAATATTTAATAAAAGTGTGTATGACATCAACTATGCTGTGCAGCTATTTTCTCACTTTTAGTAATAGATTTAGTTATACATATGTAGCACAGCTGCATAAATGGCCTGTAAACGTCATAGGCCATAAATCAAAGAATGTA
This sequence comes from Agriotes lineatus, assembly GCA_940337035.1. Taxonomy (NCBI): domain Eukaryota; kingdom Metazoa; phylum Arthropoda; class Insecta; order Coleoptera; family Elateridae; genus Agriotes; species Agriotes lineatus. Next base: position 36,747,430 of record OW679198.1, read on the forward strand.
AAATGTAATTGTATACTAAATCAGCTAGTAAAAGTGGAGTTGGCGATGTGACAGTTCTAGAGAAAGTATCAATTGTACGTGTGCAGTAAGAAACCCCTGTAATGTCAAGTGTGATTTGTGTCGTCGAGTAAACAATGTAAACTAACTTTTCTAAACGTCACGATGCAATTTTTAGCACAGCAGAATCCAACGCAAGGATATCGGCCAACAAAAGCAAAGAGTTGCGTAAATACCCTTTCGCCCCGACTAACAATGGACCAGGCGAAACGGGAAAGTCAACTCGGGTAGACAATACAGTCGTAAACGACTCGAAAAGGGAAAGTCTTTTTCTGACGGACAATCCTATTATATTCAAAAGAATAGGGAATATCACGAGCAACCTATACATAAGCACAAGTAGCTTAGTTTTCGAACACTTCACTTCACTTTTTCTGCATATTCGACTTAACGCATTTTGGCGAAGAGGAGGACCAAGGTCAGATTCCAAGGCTTTTATAAACAAATAATTCCGTATTGAAAACTAGGCTACTCACAATTCGTATTTGCATTTTAAATTAATATTAACGAATTTGTATATGTCTGTATTTTGTTTTTGTGTTCTAAAGTAAATAAAAGGAATGTTGTTGTTTTCCACCAACAGTGTTGTCACAGTGGTGAATGACGTCTTAAATTCTCGGGATTGCAGCTCTTTAAATTTTATCAAATTTGTTGTGTCATATGCACTAAGGTTATTAGTTCTTCTGTGATTTTCATATCTTTCATAATTTTATAGATTTCTGTTCTTTTAATTTTGTCGTATGCCTGGCGAAAGTCAATGAAGAGTGCATGAATGGGATATTCTTCTAAGAGTGCATGAATGGGATATTCTTCTTGCTACATTTTTCTTGGCTTTGTTTTATAATAAATACCTGATCTATCTCGGATTTTCTGCAACCGACCTGGTATTTGCCAATTTTTCTTGCTTCTGTCTGCAATAAGATGTGCGAGGATTTTGTATGTTACGTTCAGTAGCGTTATTGGTCTGTAATTTATACATAGGTTTTTGTTTCCTTTTTTATATATGGGGCATATATATGCTTTGGACCATTCTTCTGGCATTTCTTTCTTCGCCCATACTTTCTTTATTACGTTAAAGATTCTTTGTATCATCTCTTCGTCTACATATTTGATGAGTTCTGCTTGTAGCTTATCCGTTCCAGGGCTCTTGCTATTTCTTGGGTTTTTTACTATTTCTATGAAATCATCATACGTTGGTTCTTGAACGGTGTTTTCTTCATGCTGGTGCGTTTGATTTTGTTCCTCCTGCTGTAGTTCTCTTTCTGCTTCGTTTTCTGTGATTATTTTTGTGAAATGGTTGGCCCATTTTTCTGCCATTTCTTCCTCATCCATACATAGATTTCCTTTTTCGTTCATTAGACCTGTGGCTTGATGTTTGAATCCTTCTTTTTCATCTTTTATGTTTTTGTAGAAGACTCTCGTATTTTTTTTGTATTCCTTTTCAATTTCTTCGAGTTTTTCCATTTTTTTCTTTTCCCTACATATGTTCTGTGCTTTATTTCTTGCTTGCTTGAATTTTTCTTTTAGTTCAGCGGTTTCTGTTTTCAGCAATTCTATCCGTATCTTTTTTCTTTCTTCTAGTGCCTTTCTACACTCCTCGTCAAACCAGTCTTTTTGTTTTGTTTTCGTTGTTCCTAATTACAGGGCAGATTTTGTTAATGCGTTTTGTAATTGTCTCCATTCCTCATTTATACTGTTTTCTTGAGATTGTTTTTCTGCTAGGTTTTTTGTACACAGTTTATATTTCTGTTTTTGTTCTGCTTCTTTTAATGCTTCAATGTTCCATCTGTTTCTTTGAGGTTCTGTTTTTTTTTGTATTTGTGATTGTCTGTCTTATTTTTGCTAACACCAGTAAGTGGTCTGATGCCACGTCTGCTCCTCTATATGTTCTTACATTTTCTACCTTGGATGCGTGGTCGATCTGGTTTTTTGTCTTCTGGTCTGGGCTGATCCATGTTGCTTTATATATGTCTTTCCATTTTAACATTGTGCATTTAATTACCATTTCTTTGGTGGCTACAAAATTTATTAGTTTCTGTTCATTTTCATGTGTTGCTTTGTGTAGACTTTCCTTTCCTGCAGTCTCTTTGTTCCTGTCTTCTCTACTTATTTTTGTGTTCATGTCTCCTATGATCATTTTGATATCATATCTGGAGATCTTATCGATTGTTTCTTCTAAAGTATCATAGAACTCTGTTCTTTTCCTCTTCCGTTTGTTCTGTTGGAGCATGTATGTTAATTATGCTTATCTTTCTGTATTTTGTTTTTAGTCTTATCTTGCTCAATCTTTCGTTTAAAACTTTGTAATCCACCACTGCTTTCTTCAGTCTTTCTTTTAATAAGAAGCCTGTTCCCAGTTTATTTTGTCCTCCTCCTGCATTAAAGCATATATAGTTTTCTAATCTAAATTGCTCTATTGTTTCTTGTGTAGCCAAAACAGCAATATTGTATTTTTGGATTTGTTTAATTAATTGCTTGAATTTGCCTTCTCTGTATAGCCCTTGAACGTTCCAGGTTCCGATAATTAAATTTGTATTGTCTTGCTCTCTTATACCTTTTTTGCTTGCTACTTTGTCCATTTTCGTGGTGGATCCCCTCTTTTCAGGTTTCCTCCATCTTCATTTGACCATATGACACCATCTACTTCCAGCTTGCGGTATCCTATCCTTGTTTTCTTTCCTTTATTCTTTTGATCACGGGCTAGTTTCCTTATTGCGTGTTGTACTCTTCTCTCTTCCGTTGTTAGGTCGCTATAGACATAGATATTGTTGGGCAGCTTCTGTTTTTGTTTTAGGATTCTTATTTTATCTTCGAAGTTTCCAAATTTTACTACTGTGACTTTCTCTTCTCTTTTCCCTGCTTTGTAGGCTTCTTCTACAGTAATTGTTATCCCCATCTCACTTTGTACAAAGTCAGTTACTTTTTGTTTTAAGTTCCGGTTCTCCATTTGATTTCCAGTAAATTCCTATCCTTTTATTAGTATATTGTTCTTCTCTTGTTCTCTTTCTTGTTTCTCCATTTTGTTCTCAAGATGGTAGATTCTGTTTTCTAGCTGTTCTTTTTCTTTTTGCCACTCTTTCGCTTTTTCCTCCCATTCTGCTTTCGCCTTGAATAGTTCTTTTTTCATCTCTGTAAAGTCGTCTTTCATCCCTGATAGGTTTTTGCTGAAATCGTTTTTTAACTCTTCCTTTACTTCTTCTAGCTTTTTGATGGTTGTGTCCATTTCTTGTGGTCTTACTTCTCTCTTTTGATTCGTTTTTCTTATCTCTCCTGTGTCTTGTTGCCTGCTTGTGCACTTTTGTTTTAGGAGAATTCAAGAGCAACTCCGGACTTAAACAAGAAGACCCTCTCTCAACAACGGTTTTTAATATGGTACTAGAAAACATCTTGAGGAAAAGTGGCATACAACAAAAAAACAACATCATAAACGGCCCCAGCCAGATCCTTGCGTACGCAGACGACCTAGTACTGCTTACAAGAACAAAAGAAGAACTAAAAAGAATGGTAAAAAAATGGAAGAATAAGCAAGGTATGTAAGACTTCTAGTAAATGAAAACAAATCAAACTACATGGTGCTGGGAAACAGAAGACAAGAAGAAACACAGAACCTGACTCTCAACGCAACACATACAAACAAAAGGTACGAGTTTAAAATAACAAACAGTGCAGTGTACTTAGGGGCTGAGGTAACAAGTGCAGGGAATCAGGGAAGTGATATCGCGAGAAGGTTACCCATAGGATCGCAAAGTGTAGGCGCACTAAGAAGCTTATTAAAGGACAAAAACTTACACAGAGCGAAATATGGTAAAGAAGAACAAATCAGGAACTAAAAAAGATAAGGCAGACCAAAGAAGACATGGTGGAATGATGTGCAGGAAGACTTACAAAACTATGGTCTAACAAACTGGAAAGTGACTTCAGAAAATAGAAGATTGTGGCAAAACACAATAAAAGTCATAGGCCTCTAGGCCTGCAGTGCTGCGATATATATATATAGCAGTTCCAGTGGTGCAAACCACTAAACATATATACATATATAATCATAAGCCACTTTACCACGGTTGTGGTGTGTGGCGTGTTCAGTTTTCTTTATTTATTAACGTGCTTGCACTTTAGTTTATTCTTAGTTCTTACAGTTTCACTTATTTTTAATACTTTCACTGTTTTTGGTAAACAAATTTTGCCCACTCTTTTTTGTTTCTTGCCTTCTTTTGTGCTTCCTTCCATGTACATTCTCGTCTTGAGTATTTCTCCAATCATTTTATCCCAGGTTTTTTTGAATCTTCCTTTGTTTTTTACTCTTCTGTATTTTGGCCTCCCAAACTTGTTTCACTGGTCACATGTGCTCCATTCTTTGTAGGTGCCCCCACCAACTAAGCTGTCTTTGTTCGATAAATTCTATTAATTGCTGCACTTCTAGATCTTGCCTTATTTGTATATTTCTAATTCTATCTTTCTTTGTGACTGCTCTAATTCTCCGTAGGTATTTCATCTCGACTGCTTGTATCCTGCTCTTCTGCCTGCCTGTTAGGATCTATGACTCGTACCCGTATATAATGATTGGTCTGTAGATGACTTCGTAAACATTTATTTTTGTTTTCCTTGTCACTTCTTTCTTGTTAATGATACTGTTGTTGATCGCATAGTATGTTTTAATCGTATTCCTTATCCTGTTATTGATCTCATTTTCTTGCCCTCCTGTACTTTCAATTTCTACTCCCAGATATATATATGAATCCACTGACTCTATTTTTATGCCGTCTATTGCTATCTTCATTTCCTGCTGTTTTCCAATTGCCATGACCTTTGTTTTTTCCTTATTCATTTCCATTCCATATTCTTTGAGTGTTTCGCAATTTTATCTTCAAACCTTCCTTTAGATCTTTCCCGTTCGGTGCTATCAACATGATATCATCCGCAAAAGCTCCTTCTGATATCATTACTCTTTGCAAGTTTTTATGGCCTATGCTTAGTTTTTTAACTTTACTTGTGCATTTATTTAGTATATCATCCATGAATATAATAAATAATAACGGGCTCAGAGCACCTCTCTGTCTTAGTCCTTCCTTCGTCGTAAATGCTGCAGAACTCATATTCTGACTTATAACTTTAATCTCAGTCCTTCTGTATAGGGTTTGAATGGCTCTTATTAATTTTTCGCCTACATTTCTGTTATGTAAACTGTTCCACACTTTTTCTCTTGGCACCTTATCGAACGCTTTTACTAAGTCAATAAATGCTATAGCTGCTTTGTCATCTTGCTGTAATATTTTATCTATGATTTGCCTTACTGTGAATATATCGTCCTGCGCACTCCTACCTTTCCGGAACCCACTCTGAGCCTCATTCAATGTACTTTCAATTTCTGCTCTCAATCTACTGTGAAGTATTTTCTCATTTATCTTCACTACAGTACCTAGCAACGAGATTCCCCTATAGCTGTTACAGTCCTTGGTATCCCCTTTTTTGTATAATGGGATAATCAGAGCTACTTCCCATTCCTTTGGTATTTTTGCATCTCTCCATACCATGTTACTTAATTCCAGTAATACTTGCATTCCTCCTTCTCCCATCTTTTTTATCATTTCTGTCGTAATTTTGTCTACTCCTGGTGCTTTTCCATTTTTTAACCATTTAATCGCTGCTCTCAACTCTTCCATTTTTATTCGTTTGAATTACTGTTGTGTTATAAATTTGTTGCTTTTGTCTTCTTGCATATTTCCTTTTTTCCAAGTATTGTTTTTTTATGGAATGATATATTGGGATGGTACGTCTCTAATTGTTGCTATAATGTTATTAATTTAATTTTTCTAAATAAGGGTACCACGCAAATATATTTTTGTATTCGTGTTATCAAATCTTAGGTTGATTAAAAGTTACTTGTAAATTAATAGCTAAAATAAATAGTTGTATGCCCTTTATAATATCTTATTTATCTGCAAATAATTCAATAAAAAACGCTAGCTCAAATCGATAAACCAAGGCTCGTCTCGGTTGAGTCCACCCTGAATGCATAATTTATTGAAAATTCGTTAAATACGGATCTGTTCTCCGCAATAGCTTAAACACGCACAATGGAAAAACTGAAATTAGGTCAAATGTTAACCAAGATGACGCCGTTAATATTACATCTAATATAATTATTTACATTTATATTAATTTTGCGTGTCTATTTGTCACTGCACGTCTCTTTAATTTGCGTTTTAAATATTCATATGTCACTGCACTGATCAAAGTATTTAATTCACGCATTTCCTGCACTGGCTTCCTTTGAATTCACTGTTTTCTTTTCACACACATTTTTAAGTTCGTGTCTACTTTTCTGCACTTCCTATAACCCTTGCCTTTTGATTCTTACGGTTTCCTTCGAATGCTTTAATGCCTCCATTCTTATCTGCTCGTTGCATGTTCTTAAGCTTATCTATCTTTCAATTACCTTTCTTATAAAACCCTGACTGGATTTCACTATTAAACTGTACCTGAATTCTACGCTTCATTCCCTTGCGTTTGCGATCCATCTAGTAGTTATTAAATTTAATTCGGCTTGGCATTTACTTTAGCACAAACCTATTCAATTAACTGAACTTACATTCAACTTAGATCCCTGTGCGAATTGATCTGTGCTTATTGCGTTCATTAATTAATTATTCTGCAATTACTGGCATCTCATTACAAATGTATTCATTCTAGCAAATTCAAATTTTAGCTTTGCAGTTATATAAAATATCTCACTCTGAGCTTTCATGAAATGTCCATTAATTTGGCAATGCTAACAAAGTTGATGTGTAGGGCGTAAAACCATAGCATATTATATTTGTTGCTTTCCTAATCTTATTTGATATCTCCATGTCTATCTTGCCGTCACTACTTACAATCGAACCCAGGTACGAAAGTTCTTAATGTTTTTAAGTTCTTTCCTTTACAATTAAAATGATGTTGACTATTCTGATTGTTTCAGTTTAGCTGCATTGATTTTGTTTTGTTGTCATTTATTTTCATTTCCATTCAATTTCTTCTGTCCATATATCAATCAGGGTTTGCATTTTTGTAGTTTTGTCTGCTATAAGCACTATTTCATCTCCATATAACAATGCCTCCATTCTGATAGGGTTGAGATCTTTATAGCCTATGATTGTTTTTAGCATCATCCTTGTACAGCTCTTCATTATTCTGTCTATGAATATGACAAATAGAAGGGGGCTTAGCGACTCTCCTTGTTTAATTCCAGTTTCCATTAGGAATGGCTCTGATTTTAATCCGTCTATTTGAATTAACCGTTTAAAACTTTTTAAAATTTATATGTAAGTTGTTCGCAGATTTGTTCAACAAATCTTTGGTAAAAAGATATATCGTTTCTTCTTGTTTTTTGTTCTATGTTTTGTATTACTAAATCAATAATAGTATTGGATAGTGGTTGGCCCATAGTGACTCTGAATTTTTGTTTGTAAATTTGATTATTGTATTGAAAATAATTTGAATTGAGAATATGTTGAACGGCATTAAAAAATTAAATTTTTGGAATGTGTTGATTTTGTATTTTTTTCCAATATATTGTGTTATATTAGTTTCAATGGCTAAATTTATTGCGATATTTGTGTATATAGCGAAACTACATCTAAAGAGAAAAGTACGTGATTTTGAGGTAATTTGATTTGATCTATTTTTTATTTAAGTCTTAAGAATCTTTCACACTAAATTTATTTTTTTTATGTTATTTATATTAGTATATTTGACAAATTTTAAGATCATTAACCCTCCAGTACCCGTTCAAAATTGTAAGACATCAGTACCCGCACCGGTCTCGCAGTCCGACACCCTCTGCCACCTGCATAAAAATAATGAGATATCTTATGGCATTAGTTTCTTGTTCACTAATGTCTTCATAATCAGATATTTCCTGTTCAGTGTCACTGTTCATTTCCCTAGTTTCCAATAAATTATCTTCGTCAGACAATCGCGCATCATCAGAAAACGCGTTGTCGACATCCTCCTCCGCTATTATATCTCCCATCGTCTGTTCTAGTCGCGCCTGTTCTTTCTCATAAAATCTGCCATGACTATAATGTTTTGGTATAACAGTGTTACTAAAAATGCCGAAAATACTTCCTTCTCCTCACATTAGTGGTATATCAAAGGTAAAAATAAAAACAACTCGGGTACCCGCTTCGGTCTCTGAAACCGAAATTATAAATAACTTTTAAACCACTGCACGCACGAACTCAAAACTGCATACGGATCTTCAATGGCAATATATAGGAAGGTAGTGAAATGGGCGGTAAACTAACGCTAGAACATTAAGTAATATACTGCATCATGTGTTTGCTCGGTCTCACAGACCGTAAACGGGTACTGAAGGGTTAATATAAATCATATAAAGGGGACTCATATATGAAGCTACTATTGGTCTAAGAAGTATATTATGTTCATGCAATTTTGGAAGTCCATACACTTTGGAGCAAGTCCATTATGTGAAACGTTTTGTAAGTTTTATTATAAATATATTTGTTATTATGCCAATTTTGTGAATCAGGTTTCTCAACGACTATAAATCAAAAAGTTGCACCTAAGTGACTGATTCACGAAACAAAATTACAACATACAACACAAACAACAATTCAAGCTAACCTCAAAATTCGGCGTCGTTCCTATTTATACCCTTGATAAAACAAAAGATGCTACAGCCTGATATTGGTCGAAATTGACGTAAGTTTAATAACAAATGCTAAATGACGTGCAAAAATAAAATAAACAATTGCCCGTGGCTAATTTGAAAAGATGCTTAAATTAATTACACAAAAACCTTAGGTCTAAACATAAAACTGAATGTCCCTAATTTCACTTGGATCCGTTCTGGTCACATATTACACGGTTTTTAGCATAACTACGGCTACGCCACTCAAATGTACTGCCAGGAAGATGATTCCACCGCCCTTCTGCTCGTGTGTGATTGTTGTTTTCGAGGGGAATTTTTTTTTAACGGAAATTTGTACACATATCTGAAAGTGAACTGCATCCTGTGCTCCTTGCTGAAAACACGGAGTCACACAGCTCTGTCAGTGGATGAATGCTTCAAGATGTCCAAAAACATCTCCTTCAAGTGTGTGTCTGCCTTATAACTTGCACGGACCCCTTCATGGAGCATATTTGTTGCATAATTTGTAGGGATGTCGGCGGGTACCCGGGTACCCGGGTCGACCCGGGTAATAGTCAACCCGGGTATATTTTCAGGACCCGGGTACTCGACTAATAAATTATGTAATGCCCAAAAAGTCAGTCTTTATCGGAGAAGATAATAAAAACTTAAAAAGAATAGGAATAAGTTCTAGAAAAAGACAACAATGCAGTAATAACAAGAATCAACCGATCCTATACCACAGAATGTTGATTATTGTTTCATGTAAGGCAATAAATCCGCTTCACAGAAATATTCAACCCGTCAATAGCACCATTAAATCGCATCAGTATTGGTTGAACTAACATCAACATCATCTGTGTGATGTTGATGCTGCTACCAATTTCGCATAAAAAGTCACGTACTTGAATTTGATAACACTTGGAAGTCTGAAAATATTTAGGACAGACGACTTGCAGTTTGAATTGGCGAGTAGGTACCTACTATTTCAAATTAGTTCACTTTAAAACTCGCGGCAATAAAATGCTTAGAGCATATAGTCCAGTCAATCTGTCATCAAAAGGGGGTGTTACCTTGCATCAAATCGGGTAGTTCTGATTTTTTTATATGTCTTATATGGTTGAGGCCTAATGATGAATCTAAGTTTTCGACCTCGGCCGAGTGCCGGAAGTACTTCAAATAAAAAAAAAACCAAAATTTTCTACCTTGTTTCGGTTTTCGTCAATTTTAACCTTGAAGAACTAGTTTTCGTAAATGTTGAACGTATATGAAATGAAATAAGATAACATTTCCTACATTTTCTGAACTAGAGTTTTTTTTCTCCGATCAATCGTTCAGCCGCGAGAGCGCCGCGAAGTTATAGTGCAGTCAAATGGTGGAAAATAGTGGAAAGTTTTGGTGGAATTGTGATATTTGGTTCCTATATGGTTTTTGGGTCGCTGTATACGAATATCAGGTTTTCCAACAATAATTTTGACCGAAAACACGTTTTTTTAAGCAAAAACGATTTTAAAAAACGGGTTTTTTAAAGTTTTTCTAAAGTTACTCGAAAACTATCCAATTTCGTCAATGTTAAACCTATATGAAACGAAAGAAGATACAATTTCCTACATTTTATGTACTAGAGGTTATTTCTCCAATCAAACATTCAGTCGCGAGAGCGCCGCGAAGTTAGGTGTTAAAAGCAAAAAAAAAAGGAAATTATCCCAATTTATTTCAAAGTAACTCGAATACTATCCATTTTTCGTAAATCAAAAATGGTATATGAAATGAATCTTCATAAATGAAATGTTGGAAAACCCGATATTCAAGTACAGGAACCCAAAAAACATATAGGAAGCAAATACCAAGACTCTTAAAACTTTCCTCTATTTTCTACCATTTGACTGGACTATAATTTCGTGGCGCTCTCGTGGTTGAACGATTGATCGGAGAAAACAAACTCTACTTCATAAAATGTAGGAAATTTTATCTTCTTTCGTTTCATATAGGCTCAACATTTATGAATAATGGATAGCTTTCGGATAATTTTAGAAAGACTAAAAAAATGTTTTTTACACTGTTTTTGCTTAAAAAACATGTTTCCGGTCAAAATTTTTGTTGGCAAACCTGATATTTGTGTTCAGCGACCCAAAAACATAGAGGAACCAAATATTAAAACTATACCAAAACTGTCCTCTATTTTCTACCATTTGACTGGACTATACAGGGTGATTTATAACGAAACATAAATTTCAAATTCTGTTTACGCCAATGTCCTAGGCTTCTTAATACTATCTAGCGAATGAGATAATTTCATAAAAATCTTACAAAGGGAACTTGACCTTTTCAAACTTATTTTTTACATTTTTTTAGAATTTACTCTATTTTTTATCTCATACACTAGAACTGTGAAAAAGAATAATTCTGATATAAAAAAGACTAAGATTGGACAAGCCGTTTGGGAGAAAAACTCTTTGGAGATAAATTGCAATGTGTTTTTAAAATATTTTTTTAATGCTCTTCCTACCAATAAATTGCCATCAAATCCATATCGTTTGGCAGATAAAACTACAGGCTATCATACAAAAAAAAGTTTGATATGGTTGGCCCACATACTCGTACGTAGTAGATATGACGCTTGAAACATTGGCTACTTTGAGCGGTTTTACCTTTACCCGCCCCTTAATAAAACTTTGGTCTCTTGTAGTTGGGTAACTAAATGGAATACGACCTATGTTCATCTGACATTTTTTACTCAAAATGACCTCCCCAACATACTGTTGAAGTTTGGTCCGCCCGTTATAAATCACCCTGTATACAGAAGATATCTTTTAGGTACAGACAGTTTTTGAGTTATTTTTCAACAATTCTACAATGCAACTTAGCTTATCATAGAACGAGGTACAAAGGACCATTTTCGTCTCATATTATTATAATTTGAATGCAGATTGATTTGTGTTGTACTACTACGAACCTTTCGAGGTAGAACCGACTAAAATCCTAAAAATGCAAAATGTGAAAAATTTGTTAAACTTTGAAAAGCTATATCTTCAAAACTATTAGGTCTACAGACACCGTTCTGGTCTTAAATTGTATAAAATTTCCTCTAATTTAACACAGGATATAACAACTTTTGCTGAAAATCCAGTGGTTCAGGATGAAAATCGACAAAAACCGTATTTCGGTCGAAAATTTCGCGTTTTTTTTGTTATTTTAGGTACTTCCGGTACTCGGCCGAGGTCGAAAACTTAGATTCATTATTAGGCCTCAACCATATAAAACATATAAAAAAATCAGAACTACCCGATTTAATGCAAGGTGAAATATACAGATTGACTGGACTAATAGAGCTTGAACATTGTATGAAACTACAAAAGTACAAACAAATAAGAAAACAATGTCATAAAAAAATCGCCTGTATGAAAATATTTTCATTCGCCAGAAAATAATAAGGCAAAATGTAAAATCTTCGGGTACCCGAGGGTACCCGGGTACTGCTTTCTGGTACCCGGGTTTGATTTTAGACCGGGTACGACATCCCTAATAATTTGGCTTGTAACACCTCTAACTTCACTGGTACGTAAATTCGTAGCGTTCATGTATACAGTGTTCAGTTTTCCGTGCTTGCAGGGCTCCCCGATCTGGAACACACACCTGCTACTTAGCTTTTTGAGTTGTCGGCGATCTCCAATGGACTCAGGCTAGCTCTGATATCAGCCTCTGCTCTCCAGTGCTCCGAGTGTATCATTTCTAGTGTTGTGACCCGGTTTTACACACTTTGTTACACGTAACTATACTTGCATGTTTAGCTTTATCATCACATTTCAATGCACTGTGTGCTGCGCAAAACTTTGTCGAAAATGTTTTATTCTGTGCTCACTAAAGCTAACATGTGGCCCTGATCGTTTTGCTGGTTCTGTGTGGCTAAAAATGGTGTAAAAAGTGTATTTCCGCTTGATTTTGGCAAAACGTAACCGCACATTTTTCCGGAAACAATGAAAATGCTTCGAATCGCAATTGATGTTATATGAGGCGGACTTTGGTGTGCTTATCTTAAAGAACTATGAGTTAATTGGCTATTATTTACAAGAATCTCCTAAATCTTACTTTCGAAACATTCTTATGCCCTAAATGTGACAATTTACAACTGCCAATAAATTCTAACACAAGGAAATCTGTTTTTGCCTGCAATTTACCTTTAGCAAAAGAAATTTTGTTAGTGAATCATTACATTTACTTGTAAAAACTCCCAACGTATAAGCAAATATCACAGCAATATATATTTTTTGATTTTATTTTAATGTTTAAATGTTTTGCCATCTTTTATACTTACTTTAACTGACTGTGAACGTTTACTTTTTTGTAAAAATGGGGAATCAAGTCAATTTATTAAATAAATAATATTAATAATAAAAGTTATAACCTTTTTTATAAATTCGACTGTATACAGGGTGTTTGTAAATCACTAAACAGCTCGTAACTTCGTTAATAATAGATATATAAAAAAAACTTTTTAATTTTAAATGCCAGTAGGCAGTCTACAAATTGTTATAAATCAAATTTTAAAAAAAATCAAAGCAATGAAGACAACAAAGAATTAAACTGAAGAAAATCTTGAAGAAAATTAGAAACAGAATTGATGAATAACATTTTGACAACAAACTCTTTGAAGATGGTCAAAAGACCGAAACATGTCAGAGTTTTAATATATTATATGAAACAAACCAAGTATTTTATAAATTTTAAAAAAAGTTGCAGTATATATTTGACTGGTATCAGTAAACGTGTTTAACTAGACTGTAACCACGTGTACCATATAAACGTACAATATTTATTTTTCTAGTTATTACCTTACTAATTGGAATGATAAAATTCAGCTGGTACGACAGAATTACTCTCGTAAGCAGGACAACGAAGCACACTATCGCCGCATTTTCAAAGTCGGTAAGCTGAGCTTCGCAAGGCCTGAACTCCACACGCCACCCGATGGTTGAATTTGGGGGAGGCGGCTTGAAGCGCATCGTCTGCCAGTTGGTCGACTGGATGTTCTACAGACACAATTCGCATCAACCTCTAAAAATCTGCATGTAGAAGCTACTCACTTCAAAGTGATCGGTATCATGCTCGTCATCCTGATTAATCTTCTCCGAAAAAAGCGACACCGAATCCCTGATGAAGAGGTGAGCTATGTGCTGCGCCAGCAAGTGATCGATGTCGTTGGCCCTCAGCTTTTCGTACACTGCCTGGTCGTAAACCAGGGGCACGTCATTGTACTTCTCCCCATGCTCCGACAGGTATGAGTCTATCGAGTCGTATCGCGACTTGTTAATCACAAACTTGTTCTCTTTGAGTGGCTTCAAGCCACGCTCCTCCTCGGTCCTGCAGTCCACCGAGGCAGAGATCACGTTCCAGCGACAATCGACGTCCGTGAGGTACCCCCGATGCAAAGGAGACGCAGCTGTGAGTGCTAACTGAAATAGTTTGGTAAGACTCTGATTTGCAGTGATTAGCAGTTGCATGTTACCATTATAGGACATAGCGGTGTTAATTGGTCGTACAGCGTGCGAGCCTCCTCGATGTTGCACGCCTGGAAGGTCAGCTGCAGGCAGCAGCAGCCCATGCCGAAGCCCATTGCGTCCATATATACATGATCCGGCAAAGCTGCCTTGCTGTGTAGATGGGAATCGTCCACTGGGATCTTTGTGTTTACATCCTTGTAAACTGCGATTTAAAATTAAGTTATTTGTAACAAATACGTCATTGTCGATTGTTTAATAAATAATTGATGAAACTATTCAAAGCTAAGATGTTTAAATCCAAATAGTTACATTAATTAACCTTTCATATCACAACCAAGCGCTATAACAAAACAGATGATAGAAGATAAAATTAAGCCGAGCACATTACCTAAGGGAGTTACAAGAATTACATTTATTAAAGAGGTGTAGCAATCAGCTGCAAAAAAAAGAAGATATTAAAAATATATCAGAAAGTATTCAACAAGAATTAGGAGAAAAATATAAAATAAAAATAAAAAAAAAATCAAAAATATGAATATACAATATTGAAAGAAAACTGTTAGATGATCAGGATACATTAAAGGAAACAACAGTAATACAAAATAGTATTAACACCCCAATTGACCAGCGCACTATCAAAATTAAAAGTATACATGAAGATAAAAAGGAAAAAACTTCATATTTGAAATAGATACGAATATCTACAAACAAATAAACAAAACAGATGTTAACATTGGATGGCAATCTTGTAAATTTGTAGACTATTTTATAAATGCGATACAATGGTATAAATGTTACAAATTTGCAGCTAATAATAACCTTAGTATTTAACCATTATTCTGCTAGAAATAGAATTAAACTGTATTTCTTCCAATGTATCAATTAGATTATAACGTATTGTGTATTTAAAACTTGCAAGGAATGTTCCGCGCGCTCGAATGTTACAATGCAAGCCAACGAAACAATGAACCAGTGGGCTTTTATTAGAACTGCATACAACCGAGTGATATAGTGGTTTGGTGCAACTTATACGCGAAAAGCAGCGCAGGGGGCAGTCGCTCACTAGCAGACGACCGGAGCGTTGGTCCAAGTTAAAAGAGATGTTACGTGACTGAAAGTTCTGCATAGGTCTGCGTTAACAGCAGTCTACGCCTGGTAAATTTTGAGCCAAAATACAGCATCGACAGCAGAGAACTACCTTGGAATCAACACCGAGGGATAAAAAATTCTTCAGTGCCAAAAAAAGCTTTGCCAGCGTCAACGCAGCAGTCGAACTTGTAAAGGTACGAGTTCATTTGGAGTAAATATAATGCGAGATTAGTCCTATAAACAACTATACCAGCAAATTATTAAAAGATTGCAACAAATGACGCAATAGCTACACCGGGCAAATTACGTGCAAGAAAGCAGCGGCAACCTGCCACGTCAGAACCAGGCATTACATCAAAATTCCATTTTGGTACATTATCTTTTTTTTGCAAACGTTTGCGGCGGGGTTTTGAAGGACCTGGTTGCGGATCTTCATTGTCGGAATTTTCCGAATCCTTGCCTTCACCAGCGAGTATAATTTCATCTTCAACACCGCTGGAATAGTCTGCTGCTTCACTATCACTTTCTATATTATCACTATCGCTTTCATACAGTAATCTTTCAAGTTCTTTATCACTCAGTCCCTTTTTACGGTCACACATAGTTCCTAAGACAAAATTACAACGGATTGCGCACTAACCAACAGGCAGAACACAGCAAAGCACACGTGCAAGCGACAACAGCCGTGTACATACTGATCAGGCAGCAAAGTCATGCATTGATAAATTTTTCCCGTGCCCGGCCGGCAGGCTGGAGCGCGCTTTATCGAACCCATCCAGAATGGGTTAAGCACCCTTTGGTACGTGTTCCAAATATTTGGCGAAAATAACGCCCTTCTGCGTGTGTGATTTCTATTTTGATTTCTTCAGATTTTCACGTTTCATGGTCCCTAGATGACTAGAAACAAGTTTTCTTAATTCCGTCTGTTGGCGGTATAACTCAAAAACTATTTGTTACAGCAAAACGATATTTTAGATATACCTGGCATGAAACTGAGAAAAATTCGACAAATATATACAGGGCAAACACTTAAAAAAAATTGTTTATTTTATCTTAAAACTAAGAAATAAATAAAGTAATAATTTGCACATAGCTCCGGCTTTCTCCTTGATAAACCCAACAGATACATGATAAATGTTGTAGGAGACAAAAAGGAGCAAAGAATAAGTGTCTTATGTTGACCTTTTTAGGCTGAGAGCCGCATGAATGCACGAGGTTGTGCTTCGCATTATAGTCAGGAATCAGGAAAAAAATCGGATTTTTTTTATTACTGAAAATTGAGTTAATTTTGAATATTTCTCAATGATTCCTAAACTAGTGAAAAGCTTATTCTTTCTAGATTCAGATGATATCAAATTAATCTCTAAATTATTTTTAACAAATGCTACAGAAATTTTTTAAATCAAGCATATGACAAACTATTGCACATAACTGTATACATCCAGCGTATGAAATGTGTAAAAAAGAATGAAGAAATTAATCGTGAAAGAATTATCTGCATTGTTTTTTTGTTGTAACAAATATAATTTATTTTCCGCTATGTGATTTGGTTGAAATGCGTGTCGCACTTCACTTTGGCATGAAAGTTAAATATGCGCAGCACCAGCACGAAAAGGTTAGCCAGCTGCAACGCAATGATCTGAGAGGTGCTCGGTGGGCTTGCATGATATTGCTTGACGTTTAGATCGTATTTGCAGGCGCCTGCGATTCAAATCCTGCCGCTAATAGTTTTTCCTATTTAAAAATTGACGTAATTCGCAATCAAGTGTTTTCCTTTATTGTTTCCGTATTATTTGAAACGTGAAGACATTTTTGCACCAAGTTTCCTCTGATTTTTTAAATTAATTAGTGTCGCAACTTCCACTTGCGACTGAAGTTCTCGGTAAAGCCCGATGACTAAAACCCTTTCATGATTGATTATGCTAAATCAATTAAATTTTCATTAACTTTACATTAACAATATAAAATATTCCTATTATTAGTGCTTTTAGGGAGAATTAGAAAATGTTCAAAAGTTTCTATACAACTTACAAATACAAGTGTTTTTAATTCAGAAATGGTGACCTTAAAAACATAATCTAAGCATGAAGGCCAAGAGAAAACCGATAAAGATATATCCGTTACCAGAAATACCCATAAAAAGTGCATGTTGATATTTAATAATAACGATAATGATATGTTTTGAAGACCCACACTGATAATTATTTCAGTAACTTCAGTTACACCAAACAGTATAGTATACCGTATACCGTCTGTTCTATAAAAAAGGCCCCGCCTTCTAGCTAGTTTATTATTTATTTTAGACCCAATAAACCTTATATCAAATCAAATGGCACATAAAAACCTACATTTTAACACTATCAAAAATGTTTTATCTTCAATTGTTTCAGAGTGGTGACGTCACGTGCAATTTTTTTAAATGACACTGTATATATTTTTTGACATTTTCTGGTAGAGGTTTTTTTTCTCTTTTCAACAATATAAATATTTTATGCCCTTACATAAGAAAATTTTCGAGAAAAATTAAAAAACTTTTTTATCGGTGGGAGGCCACCATACAAAACTATAATCAAAAGTGTAGCTCAGAAAAAAAAAACAATAAACACTTTAGATTATTCTGAAATCTGACAGTTAAAGCGTTTGGCTACTATTTGTTTTGTTTTTCTGAGTTACACTTTTGTTTACAGTTTTGTATCATGGCCTCCCACTGTGAAAAAGTTTTGTAATTTTTCACGAAATTTTTTTTATGCAAGTGCATGAAATATTTATATTGTTGAAAAGATAAAAACAACCTCTACCAGAAAATGTCAAAAAATATATACCGTGTCATTTAAAAAAATTGCACGTGACGTCACCACTCTGAAACAATTGAAGATAAAAAAATTTTGATAGTGTTAAAATGTAGGTTTTTATGTGCCATTTGATTTGATATAAGGTTTATTGGGTCTAAAATAAATAATAAAGTAGCTAGAAGGCGGGGCCCTTTTTATAGAACAGACTGTATTTTGGAATAAGTGAGTGAAGCTGACTTTACAGAAGTGTCTAAAAAGGACTTCACACATGTATTACACACTATAATTTCTCTAAGACTTTACATTTGCAAAAGGAATTACGAAACAGTGGTTATGATTAAACTTTTCTTTACCATCACAGTTACCTTTCAAGCTTGTGAAAGTAACCTTTTCCTATATACCGGATGGTTGGTCATACTTCTTTTTTTATTTTTTTTTCCTAACGACTACCGTTGCCCCCCAAACCTCTGAACACAGGTAATTTACACGGCTTATCACAGTTATACATATTCCTGCCCATGGTAGTGGTACTAAATTAAAGAGAATAATTTTCCGCGTCGTTTAGTATCAAAAACTTATTGGATAATGTTAATTATGCATAAAAATATTACCTAATTTTAAAATTTAGATATTCCAAAATATAAGTGGCCGCGCTTGTCAAAAAAACATAATTTGTTAACAACTCAGATAATTGTGGCACTTAAAATGGTTGCAATTTACTCGAACAAAGAAAGGATGTTCATTATTAAAACTTTTTATGGTGACAATAGTTATGCAGAGTTAGGGACTTATTCTCCATACAAATTCAAGATATCCCAATTCCAGAATTGCGACAATACAAACTTAAATATGTGCAGAAAATTAAAAACGACAGGAAGTGTAGCGGCTAAAGAAAGCAAAGGTAAATATGTTTAAAAGTGTATGTGTTCATTGACACTATTTAAAGTATATAATATCGTCGGTACATGAGAAAGTCGAAATAATGATGATTTAGAGCAGGGATGAGCAACCTTTTTTGACAACGGGCCAACTACAAATTTAAAAATGTTGTGCGGGCCGCATGTAAGAAACTTGTGATAATACGAACACTGAATGATGAACTCAAATTATCTCTTTATTAACACAATAAACCTAGTATAAAAAATTACAGAAACAAAACACTCATTAATAGAAATATTATTAAAAAACGGCGATAGATATATGTGGAAAAAGATTATTTAATGAGAAATTTGACATTGCTTCTTTGCCATCAATTGGTCTCTATTTGCAGGTATAAATAGGACAGCAATTTGCACGCAGCTCTCTAACCGTACATCATTTAATCTCGATCGGTGATCGCTTTCAATTATTTTCATTGCGGAAAATAATTGTTCGCAAACATAGGTGCTTCCAAAAAGTGTCATTATTTGCTTTGATTGTGGGAATTTTTCTAAATTCATGTAATTGTGATAGAAATTATGTATGTCAAAATTTTGAAATTTATTTCTTAAATCTGTGTCGTTTTGTAAATCTATTAATTCCATTTGTAACTCATCCGGAACTGTTTCAACTTCTATGTATATTAAATGGTGAAGAAAAAATGTTAAATCTAAGAACGGTTTCTTCTGAACTAAATATTTTAAATGTCAAAATGTAAAATCTTTGAAGGGCCGCACGAAAAGGTGTGGTGGACCGCATGCGGCCCGCGGGTTACTCATCCCTGATTTAGAGGAAAGGGTTCTGGTATCAATACCACTAATTAATACATAAGTGCAAGATCAATAGCTCGTGAGTGCAATGTTAATCATGGATCGGTATTAAATACTTAACGGCCGGTCTTATAAAGACCACTAATCTGACGTTAACTTTAATTCGTTGTTCAAACAAACAAAAGCGAATCAAAACGTTAGTGCTTATGACATTTTATTCATTAGTAAACAAATTTTGATGCGCTTTTGTTTATTTTAACAGCGAATTAAAGTTAACGTCAGATTAGTAACCTTTATAAGACTGGCTGCATGAGACATAAATGCCATCCATATAAAGCACAATGCCATCAAAACATTTTTGTAATGGATGAATCATTAAACCAAGATCGCAGCTTTCTTGCCAATATCTATTTTATGGATGAAGCAACTTTTACGCTAAACAACGAACCTAATTCCCAAAATAATAGATATTGGTATCAGGAAAATCCCAGGATAAATTTGACCACCAGAACTCAGTACCCTCAAAAAACTAATGTTTGGGCTGGAATTTTTAACAACAGAATCATTTGGCCTTTTGAAATTGAGGGAAATTTAAATTCCCAGTCATATTTGGACTTATTAATAGCTAACGTAGGCCCTGCATTAGATGAAGTAGCACGTAAAAATTAGGAGTTATGTTTCCAGCACGATGGTTGTCCAGCACATTATGGAATCGAATTAAGAGCAAACTTAAATTAACTGGCCGGCTAGATCTCGTGCTTTGGCACCATGCGACCTCTTCTTGTGATGTTACGTTTGCTCATGTATTTAAATTTAAAGGATACATAATATGTATTCAGAATTTAATCCGTCGCCTTATCAAGCCGCTGCATCTCGACGCCGCATCAAAAAGCGATAACCAAAACGAGCAGCCGATGCGCGAACCATCCGAATGACACGCAGAAGTGTATCCCCCCCACTGACAAAGTAGGAAGCGCATACGTCGTTAGGAATCCGTGCGGCCTATAAAAGGAGCACCTGGTAGCTCCCGAGGATTATCATCCGAGATCCCATCCGAAATCTTTTCCTGCCTTGTCTTGTAGTGAATTTATTTTGCACTGACAGAGCTGACTGTCGAAGCAATGTGAATTCATTTATATGCGTCCTTACGGAGCTGACAGCGCTTAACTGCCAGCCCGTGAGGACAATCCAGCGAATTACAAAACCTAGTGCACCTTCCTGAATCGGACCGTCATTAATTGCAAGCTGAGACCGCAGCCTCTGTAAATTAATTCTACCTGCACCCTGCATAACCTGATCACTGTTAAGCGCAAGCCGAAACCGCAGTACTTGTGAGCTAACTTTCCCGTAATCCACCGACGAAATCACCACTATTGTTTTATCCGCAACTGCTCGAAATTGGAGCATAAAGTTCAATTACATTTCCGAAGGCCGCGTTCCAACCAGCTTATACTTTGTTAGCGTTAAATAGCTCCGAATCTTCTGCCGCTGCAGCCGTCTACCAGTATCCGATACCGGAGACGATCTCGAGATAAGGCGCTTACCTGCAAAGCCAGCTTCCCGCATCCCGGAGGCCCATACCCAGTTCCAGTGATCCGCCGTTTCAACAAGGAACTTCGAGGTCACCGTTGCATCGAAATTCCGAGGCCACGCCCGCCAGCAAATCACGGGCTGGGACCCAGATACATTTGCGAACTTCCTGGCCACTCGCAAACCTTTCACCGCACTGAGGTAAACTCCGAAATAACATTTTTAATCCGAGAAATTTGCAGCAGCCATTGTTGTTAACAATCGCTTATCACCACTGCCGCAAACGACCTATTACCAGCTCCAGCAGAATTGACCTGCGAGAACTTTGAGCGTACGTTTTGGCCTACTTCACGCCATCACCCGAAGAAGCGACGCGCGTCCTAACAGAGCATACCCAACAGGCCGGTGATACTCTTCTGCAACCTGGGCTGCAGCTCCGTTCAACAAACCGAGTAACCCCTTGTGAACACTATTGTATTTCGTATGATATATATATATTTCGAATATTATTTTAATGTACATAGTTATAAACATTATATTCAATTCCGAATGTTAGCTGGTGTTATTATTGATCTATCCAATATTTGAGCTGAAAGGAACCATTCTTTGACTACAGTAAATCCTGGGCACAAAGTTTAGCACCTTTTATAAAATAAATTAAAGCAACTTTAATACAATAAAGGCGAAATATTACAGCGGGGCCACCATAAAAATAAAATTTACAGAAGAGCCACCTAAACATTAATTCTTTGAGGGATGCACTCTATAAAGAATGCGCACTTGTCACAACTCGACCGTTGGCAAATGTTAGAAATTCGTTCTACAATAGATTGACCTATTGTAGAAAATCTAGGGTTATTTGAGTACTAACTTTAACATAATATTTTTACAATCCTTTATCTAATAGACGTGTCTGTCCGGGACGCTGCTTTGTCTGTCTGGGACGCTGTTTCAGCAGCCAAACCGTAAGAGATAGAGAAAAAAGTTATTAAAGTTATATGTTTGGAATGGTCATGTCAGGTCAGGAACCAAATTTCAGTCTCTAACACTAATTATTATCTTAATTATATCCTAATCCTAACTTTTTAGGTTAGATTCTAGGCAAATTTTATCAAGGCGAATGCGACTGGTAGTTTGCTACCAACAATGACGTCATATACGTACGTGTGGTGAATACGCGTTCTATTTGCAAAACGGTCTTTTTTGTTTTATTAAATGAGACATTTGTCTCACTGGACCGCTAGTTATTATTAATAAAACAATTTCTATTATTGACATATGTTTCTCCTTCATTTAATGCCATTTTCATGAGTGTCACGAATTTGCATTAATATTTTATGGAACTCGACTATGTTCATAGGTATGACCTACCACACGGTATATAATTGATTTTCAACAGTTGCCAAAGGAAATTTGTCCTGACAGACCCCACCCGATCAAACTTGCAACTTTATTTGCAATATTCCACTGCAAATCAAAGAGATTAAATGCCAAGATGAATTTATAACAGTTCCATGAACAAGCGAGGTTGCGTGCTGGCGTGCTGGGTATGGTGACAATGGCCATCTACAAGTTGTAAAAAACCTGAATGAGAAATGCATAGAATACAACCAGCCACTAGTCATAACATTCGTAGATTATAAGAAGGCCTTTGATACCGTGGATCATTGCGAAATGCTACAATCTCTAGCTGATTGTCGAATAGATTCCAGATACATTGCCGTAATTAAACACATACATATACTCGTCAAAATTTGAAGTGGAACACCAAAAAAAAGGCTAGATTTAAAAATGCTCTAGAATGCTTAAGAGTTATCCAATGTTGATCAAGTTTTCGCAGTTTTGGAAAAAAATCCTCCAGCTTTGTTTACTTTTAAAAAAAATTGTGAACAATTAGTTAAGTGCATGGTTTTAACATGAATACGTTGATTTTATGTGAATATTTAGTATAGTGTATTACCTATAAAATATTTTTTTATTTTCGTTTCTATCTGCATGAAGAAAAATATGATTTTTTTCTTAATCCTTGCATTTTATATCAATATTTTTATTTGACTATATTAAATTTCAAAGTTGGCTTTAAAAACAATATCGAAAACGTGTTTGACATTTGGTGTAAATCAAACATTGTTTGCCAACATGGTGCGTCTAAATGAAGCTATATTAAACAGGGCTATTGGCCCGATAAGAGGCGGGAACTTCACAAGGAAAAACTACAAATATGCTTGGAATTAAAAAAAGTCAAGTTAATAGGGCTTGGTTAAGGTATGGGCAAAATAATACACAAAGATTTGGTTTGCACCACCAGAATTGTGTCAATGTGGAATGGAATAGATGTTTATTTACCGAAGAGTCCAGGTTCTGTTTGCATCCGGATGACCGAAAAATACGGGTTTGATGAAGATCACGAGAAAGATTTGATGAAAATTCCATGGTCGATTATGTACCTTTTGGAAGACCCTCCCTGATGGTTTGGGCTGGAATAAGTACTGATTTCCGTACGGAGCTTATTATTTTCAACGAAACTGTGACAGCAAATGTATATTTGCAAAGAATTCTACAACCTTGTTTCACAAATTTCTGAAAATGTTGGCCCTAAGTTCGTTTTCATTAATGATAACGCAAGACCTCACAGGACACGTATAGTGAATGAGTATATTGAAACCCACGGTATAAATCGAATACCATGGCCTGCTTTATCGTCCAACCTGAATCCAATTGAGCAAATGTGGGACATTCTATAAAGAAGAGTTTCCGCTCGTATCAATCAACCACAAACATTGGATGAGTTATAAAATGCTCTTTTGAAAGAATAGGCGTAAATATCAAACCGGAGTATTAACAATCTAATAAGAAGCATGCCTCAACGCTGCGAAGAACTAGTTAGGTCGAGGGGAGGTCCCATACATTATTATTACTTAAGTTTTTAATTATGTTAATATTTCGTTGTTTCTTGTTAAACATTAAAATGGTTTTATACCAGAAAATGTTAAGTTTATCAGATTTTTTTAATACTGCAGATAGAAACTAAAATCAAAAAATGTTTCATAGATGACACACTAGACTAAACATTGACATAAAGTATACAGGGTGTTCTGTTAATGCCATGCACTTAACTAGCTACGTTTAATGCTCTGTATAAGTTTGTATTTGAGCATTTAGAATTTTCCTCAAAAGCAATGAGATCTGCATGATTTTCCATCAAATATACGAAAAAATTATTAAAATTGGATGATCTTTAAGCATTCTAGAGCACTTTGTAATCTGGGTTTTTTTTTGGTGTCCCACTTCGGATTTTGACGAGTATATATGAAAATGCCACATCAAGTATTCGACTCCACAGTGATACTAAGAAATTCAGAATCCAAAGACGAGTCAGACAAGCGGATAATACCTCTCCACAGATATTTACAACTCTGCTTGAATATGTATGTAAACAGATAAATTATCAAAATTGGGGAATAAATGTAAATGGAGAATATCTGAACCATTTGTGTTTCGGAGATGACAACATCAGAGATGCCATAGAAATGCTTGAAACGCTTCAGACAGTCAGAGGAAGTGGAACTTAAAATCAATGCCTCAAAAACAAAATTTACGACAAACCTTGTAATTATAGACAATATCACTGTAAACAACATGCAGATCGAACAGCTCATCATCATTCTTCTTCGAAACTTCCAAATCCTTATAGGGATTATAAGAGGTGGAATGGTCCTCCCTTCTCATGCATAGATGTCGAAGTTCCCTCCCACTATTCTTCGCCACTGTCTTCTGTCATGTATTTTTTTTGCCAGTTTACAATACCCGTGGATTGCAGATCCTTGGATACATCGTCCATCCAGCGAAGGTCTGGTCTTCCTCTTCTTCTCTTGTTGTCTGGACTCTGGTGCTCTCGCCTCCATTCTGAACACTTCCTAAACACCATATGCTTTGTGCCTTAATAAATTTTACATCTTCCCCCTTTGTCTCCTTGTATATCTTATGATTCATTCTGCTTCTTGTTTGATCATTTTCATCTGTGATTGGGCCCATTATTTGTCAAAGTATTTTCGTCTCGTTTACTCTACATTGTTCTTCGTCTTTCTCTGTCATTTTGCATATCTCTGCCCTTTAGGTCATCACTGGTCGTACTGGACTCATAAATTCACAGCTTTGTCTTCAAGATGTTGTTTAATAAGACTTGTTTGTTGAAGTAGTAGCATCTGTGTGCTGCTTGTATTCTGTTTATTTCTGTGTTTGTGTTGATATTGATATCTATCAGTGATTTTAGATATGTAAATTTCTCCACTTCTTCAAATTCATATGATGCCTTACAAAATAGCAAAAAAAGTTAATTACAAAACTTTAATGGGATCAACTGCTCTACAGTTCTATGCAATCAATTGTTTTTCTCATGGCACACTGTTTTGTCAGTGCCGCCATCAATGACACAGGTACTTTTTTCATAAATTCTGATTCCCTATTTAATTCTCTTTAGAAATTGACAAGAAAAGCATAGTCGTGGATGGAAAATTGTCAGTAAAATTCAAAAAACACGGCCACCGTCATTAAGTAACAAACAACTTCCAGTATTGGATTGACTGAAGCTGTGCATTTCCGTGGAAATAAAAGCTGTTCGTGAGAACTCATGGATCCATTTGACATGGTGGATCAATCCACGTTGTATTGTCACTTCTTCTTATTCTTTACTTTATACTTTATAGGTCCTGGAAAGTTTTTGCCTTCTCCACTACTTTCCTCCATTCTATTCTGTTATCTATTACATTCTTCCAATTTTTTATTTTCATTGTTTTAATATCATCTTCTACTTGGTTTTTCCATCTTAATTTTGGCCGTCCTATTGGTCTTGTTATTAGCAGTATGCAATATGTAATTACTCGTTGTGGTGAATTTATTTCTTTCCTGTAAATATGGCCATACCATCTAATTCTTTGAGCCTTACATACTCTCACAATGTCTTCTTTTTTTAACATTCTGTTGATCTCGTAGTTTCTTGTCGTTTAGAATTTTTTTTGTTTGCGTACAGCGCCGTATTCCCTTGTTGTATTCTGTGTTCTACATACGATCTTTCATTTCTCCTATATATCATCGCACCTAAGTACACTCCCCTCCAAAAAAAGCGGGTAATTTTTTTTAAATTTTAGTTTTATATAACCTATCATTTTTAAATGACTGAATATGCATTTTATACTTATGAAAGTATGGCTTAATGAGATAGTCTCTCTCTCTTCAATTCAATCCGCAGATTGGTTTGCAGCGCTCCATCTGCCTCTATCGCTGGTTAATTTCTTCATTTCGTAATACATTTTTTTTTTTACAAAATTTTTACGAAATTCATTACGAAATGAAGAATGAGATAGTAAAGACAATAATAAACATTTGCAATTTTTGTTATTAAAAAGATCAGGAAAATTAACAAATATGTAATATGAAAAACAACAATTTTATTTCAAAAAATCAAAAAACAATTCAACTTCGATTAGTACTGTGTATTTCCACCTCTAGCTCTTATTACAGCTTCCATTCGTTGTGGCATGCTGCTTATGAGGTCTTGGATAAACTTACACTAAAACAGCAAACAATTAATAAATTGTTTTAAGCGAAACAAACACAAATTTTAATTGTTACAAAAGTGACATACGGTCCCTATGTTATTAAGTAATACTTAAATAAGTGTAAAATGCCTATTCAGACATTTCATAATTATCTGTTGTATAAAAATATATTTAAAGAAAATGATCCGGTTTTTTAGGAGTGGAGTGTATTTGAAAGTTCCTACTTCTTCGAATTTATATTTGTTAATTTTTATTTCCTTAATTTCTTTCTGTTTGTCTCATTTATTTCTAATCCTCTGTCTTTTGATCTTTGTTCTATTATGCTGAATGTCCTTACTAGTTCTTCTTTTATTTTTATTAGTTGGACGGATTTAGTGTTGATTGTTCCACAGTGTTTTGCTTCCCTAATGATATTATCAAGGGATATGATGAACAGCAATGCTGATAAGGCATCTCCCTGTCTCACGCCTTTGCCTACTTTGAACTCTTCTGTTGGACCTTGGCTGAGGAGTACCAACGCCGTTGATTCTTTCATTGACATCTTGATTAGTTTTATCAGTTTACCGGTATTAGACCGTGTCATTATTGAGGTCGAAGAACTCAAAATTTTGTCCACTTTCGTAAGAAGCTTCAGTAGGAGAAAAAACAAAAGAGCATGGTACTCAACGTGTAAACCACACCAGAGGCGAAACTCTTCTAGGCGTGCTCTTTTGCTTTTTCTCCTGATGCAGCCCCTTATGATAGTGAACGAAACATTGAGTTCTCCGACCTCAATAATGACACGGTCCAATCCCGGAAGTCGTTTGTTACTTAACAACATAAATACAGGTATTCTTTGCTAATTAACTGTACAAAAATTAATCAAGTAGGTGTTGACTGCTTGGAAGTAAGAAACAAAAACCAATTAAAATCTTTTGATGGTTCTATCATTAAATCGTCGCGACAGTAAACTACAATTTTTTCAAATAATACTGAAGTATTAAAGCTATAATTTTTTAATACATTCATAAAGAGAATGAAAAAAGCAATTAGAATTTACGAAAAAAAGATACCTGAGTCATTTAAAAAATCAAAGATGGCCACGCTGATAATGCAGTGTGCCATGAAAAAGATTTACTGCACAGAACTGTAGTTCCGTAAGTTCAATTGATTGTTTCAGAATTAATTATGCGTATACATTGTGAAATTGTTCGAGGTAACTCATTTAAGAACAAATTTTAAAAAGTAACAATTTTTTACACGTTTTATACTTTTTCCGTGACGATTGTGTGTACCTTTTCACTTTTTTTTTAAAATATTTAATCCTATAAAAGCTATGCAAGGTCTTCCACTTGACATGTTTTCTGCGCTTCACCCCCCTTCTATTTAAAAACGTTCAGTGTTTGCATATTTTTAAAAACCCTATTCTATTTACTCGTTACTAAGGAAAAGTTTGTGTCATTTCCGAGGTACCTGACCTAATTTTTTTTATTTGAAAAGTAATTTTTGCTTACTCCGTTGACAACTATCATGAATCATGGAGAAATGGCGAAAAACGTGATTTGTTTTTAGATTTTGAAGTTGGTAATTTTTTTTAGTTTCAGTTCAAAAGAGTTGCCTTGACCCATATGTGGTAATTGGGTTTTTAATTCAGAAATGGTGACCTTAAAACATATTTTAAGCATGAAGGCCAAGAGAGAACCAATAACGACATATCTTATTACTAGCAATTAAAAATGCATGCTTATATTTAATAATAAGACAATGATATGTTTTGAAGTCACGAATCGATAGTTATTTCTGTAACTTGAGTTCAAACAAACAACTGCACAAATTGGTAAAGAATAAATTAGAAATGAGATCAAAACTATCAAAAGTTTTCAAAAAGTATTACTGAAGTACAACCTCAACCTTTGGGCTAGTGTTAATGGAATAAAGGGAATTAGTTACCTCCCCACCCTTGAAGCTACTGCTTATGTAGTAAACTCGTTGCTTCAATTCAGACAAACCTACTCATTCAAACAAAAATACTAAATTGCTCTTACTAGGCAGATTAATTGCAACTTTCTCCCCCCTGCGCTGGCGTATATTGCGAGACAAGTTTGTAAACCGTGGATGGCCTGGAAAGATCACTTCGTCTGGGAAAAAGAGGGACCTGGTGGCGCCGCTGTCCGGGGTTGGCTTGGTTGGTGGATCAGTGAAGTCCTCGCAGCCTAACCTTTGTAAAGGCAAAATTCATAAATGCTCATTTAAATTAACGGCCATTACATAATAATGATAATTAAACAGAGTTGCATTATCACTGTGATCTTTATATCTCATTGGTAGTAAAGGTTTACTCTAGGCAATGAGGTCATCTATCGTAAAAGTGCTGAGTAATGACAAGGATTTATTGATTCTTTAAACTTAATATTTATGATGACAGATTGTACTGCTTTAGTGCTGCTAATAATACTCATGTAAATTATTTATTTTTTGTTTCTTAAATGGGTGTCACTAATCAAATTAAAGAATATTATTTAATACTTAATAAAAAATTAAGAGAACAGAGAAATTGCTTCATTAAGTAAATCCTGGAAAAAATTGTTCTAAAGAATGTGTTAAATTTTTCTTAAAAGTTTTTTTCATGTACTTTATGTACCAGTCTCTAATAAATAATCACTTATAATACCATGAGTAGTCAAAGTTATGTCGACTATTTTTGTGGTGGTGTCACGAATGTCCATTGCGCTTTGGTACGATTAGGACGAGTGCGCTAGCACGAGTCCTAATCCCAAGCGCAATGGACATGAGTAGTGATACCACCGCAAAAATAATCTACCTAACTTTGACTAAGAATGGTATTCGAGAGACTATTTAATGAACCAAACTACCTTTTTCAAATTAGTTTTCAGTAAATCTAGCAACAAACTACGCAATTTCTATAGTAACAGAACACTAATGTCGACTTTTTCTAATAAAAATCGCATTTGTTAAAAATAGTCACTTGAATACCTTCTAGGAAGATATATCCACTGATATTTTTTTGATTGGTCAAGAAACGTCAGAATTCTGGATTTTCATTGGTCACTTTTTGACAGATGACAGGTGAATTGAATAGTCACCTATATAAACACAATATATTTGATAGTTCCATGTTAATCAACATTCTCGATTGTTCGACCACAATTCAGTCAGGGTTTGTGTTGTATATTGTATAATCAACTCTACTATATTGCGTATGAGGATATGCTGAATATAAATAATTAATACTAGCAAAAATTATACACTACGTTATAAAATTATATCTATAACACACTGTGTTAAAAAATTATAATTAATGATCCTTTTATTCTTAACCCCTTCATAAATAAATGGGAAGTTTGTGAGCACCGTGTCTACAGCAAATGCACCAATTTTATCCTATAATTCCTACCTTGGAAAGCTAGTGAGCGACATAATAACTTCCCCGGGGTGCAACAACTGCGAAACCTCCTCCCTCCGATACCTCATGTTGGCCTCCACGATATTAAAGTGGGCCAACAGCCCGCCGTAGGGCTGGCCGGGGGTGCCCTCAACCATGTAGGCTCCGTATTCGGGCCGCCATAGCGACTTGACGCCCTTTGGATCTGCGAGTTCCTTTTGGTTTAGCGCAGCTAGGATTTCTTGGGCGCGCAAACTTACTTTTGCCGTCTTCTTCTCGTGGTCGAACTTCACGATGATATACTCCACTTCGTCGCCCCACTTCAGAACGTCCCCCTGGCGGTCCCGCAGCCGTTTGTACAAGTTAACGAACTGGGTTATGCCATGGGTCCGCACATGCTCGGCCAGCTTCTTGGTCTCCTCCCACGACAGTGGGCTGCCTTCCGTTAAGAGTCCCATTGTTCAAAGCACAGACACTGGCTGCAAAACTGCTCGTTAGTGAGTGCCACGCCGCGACTTCGGGGGCTTACCAAGACTGTTCAAATTCGTACACTGTGCGACCGCCAACCTCGACAGGATTTGCTTTTAAGACGAGGCAGCTCTAACATCCAGTTATCACATGCACATGTGTTAATGGGGAACTCTATTTACGACGCGGTTGGAGGAATTGCGCAATGAAGTTAGAATTTGCTATCTAATCTTTATATACTCCCAAATCCGTAACTTTGTCGTTTTTAATTTTACGTCTTATTGTACGTTCTGACATTTGATAGGTTGACAAGATTACGATAATGACAAATGACAAATAAACTCGTAGGCAATTTTTCCTGCATTTCCATCACTTGGTATTAAGATTATTTTAATTTCATGATTAACCAAATAACCCGCAGTATCATCCTATAATGTTTACTTTCAACAATCCGCACCAGTATGCTCTGTAATATGATTTAAATTAATATTATTCAAATTTTTATATTGGGTAGGTACTATTATACGGTTGACTCGGGTTGTATACAACAAATAAATATTTCGCACATGTAGATATTGCTTAAACCATTGATGCTTAAACCTTTTTCTGTACTTGTGACTCCTCCTTTTCGGTCGCCGTTATTAATCAAGGTTTAATTAATTTTTACGTAAAAGAACCAACAATATCAAAAGCGGCACACACCTAGATCTCTAAAAGTTGTAAATAAAAAAAATATCTTAAGGTGATGAACCAGTAAGCCGATTGACATAAATTAGAAATTTCACATTATAAGGAGTCTTGCTATACTTCGGTATCTCCTCGTAACCGAACATCACGTATTACAATTCTAATATTAATTGTGGTCTAATTAGACCTATTCAAGAGACGATGAGACGTTCATATTTAGGACACCAACGACGAGCTGATTAATGATCATAAATTAAAAATATAAAAAAATCTACATATCATCATTACACGTAAAGTTTATGCCAAGTCATTCGAGTTTATATAGGGAACGAATTTGTTTAACAAAATTCTCATATAAATAATGCGTTGTAGAGTATACACATATTGATAATGATTAATAATAATAAATCATGTTTGTATGACTGATATGATACTACCTACTGTAATCAAAATTTATAAGCAGAGCAAGTAAATATTGGTTTGCATATTATTTAACTTATTATTATTACATGCAGAGCAATCATTTTCAACATGTGTCCAAATTGCATAATAAAAAATCTATTTTTGAGAAATTTATTTTGCATATATTTGAAGAATTTAATACATATTTGCATATATGTGCATATTTAATTATGTTATAGGATACATAATGCATATAATTTAAATTTTTAATAAAAGAAATTAAAATGTTTGTCATATGATTTTTTTCGAGTAATTTCTTGGTAACTTGTTAAACCTTTATTTGACAATGATATTATTCAGAGACTAAAGGGGTTGAGGTACTTATTGAAGAGATTATCTAAAGTAATAAAATGATATCGAATACGAAGAAACTGTGTAGGTTTAAATATACAAAGAAAGTTTTCCAAATCTTCCGCTACCCCCAGAACCTGTTATTATCAGATTGAGTACTTCACTTAACGCAGCCGTGTTTTATGCAGACAATTTTAAAGATTTTAAACAGTTTAAATAGATTTTGATGCTAATTGTGTTACTTACGATAATTAAACATAAAAAACTGTTTTTGGACAAAACAATTTCCACCCCAATTTTCATGTTTTCCTCCGGTAGGTACTAAAAAATTCAAACAAATAGTTTGCCCTTAACGGGATCTCTATACCGTGTGTCCCAAAAGTCTGGAATAAATTCAGTATTTCCTAAAATGTACGTTTCCGGCTAAAATCCTCGAACACGTCGATTTTTATTTTTATTTGAGCATTTTTTTTTAAATAAAATGCATACATACAGAGTGTCCCGCGTATGAGGTATGGCGTTATTGATGTTTTTTTTTTAATGAAAACCCCCTTTTTTATTACGGAATCTGAAAGAACGCATCTTTTTACTTACGTTAAGCTGATTTTTGAGTATAGGTCACATTACCAAAAATTAAGAAAAAAAAATAAATTTGCAAAATACTAAATTTGGTTTTAAGAAGTGTGATTTTACGCTTTTATCGATGACAGCAATCAACAATAAACATATCGATCGTCTTAGTTACTGTCAGGCAGACAACGGTGCACAATTTGTACATTTAATTTAGTTGTTTTAGAAATTACTAAACTTAGTATTTTGTAACTTTTTAATTTTTTCTTAATTTTTGATCATCTGATCTATACTCAAAAATCAGCTTAACGTAAGTAAAAAGGTGCGTTCTTTCAGATTCCGTAATAAAAAAAGGGGTTTCTATTAAAAAAAAAAACATCGATAACGCCATACCTCATACACGGGACACCCTGTATGTATGCATTTTAATTCAAAAAATGCTCAAATAAATTAAAATCGACGTGTTCGAGGATTTTAGCCGGAAACGTACATTTTAAGAAATACTGAATTTATTCTAGACTTTTGGGACACACATACGGTACTAAAATTTACAAGAAAAATGTAAAGCAGTATTTTCTGAAATCAGCAAAATTGTAACTCAATCCCGGTTACGAACAAAGCAAATGTATATATTGTGATAATTTCAATAGCCTTATATGGGTTTAATGAATTTCAATTAATTATTATTAAACGGCTCTAATTATATTCACTACTTTCGTAATTTGCCCGGCTAGTCTTTAAAATTCTAATAATAATAATTAAATCTCTCTCTCTCTCTCTCTCTCTGTCTCAGGGTTATGTCGCTACATCTTAATTAAAAACTACTAACTTGGTATTATTAATTACACACACCGGCAAATTTAGAGGAACACAAAAAAAGTCATATTTTGGGATGTTCTGTAGCATTATTTAACTGAATTATGTTTTAAGCTTTAATATTAGCAATACACACCTTCAGAGAATAACAATTAACCAGTGTTGAATCCAGGGGGGTAACCTGGGGGGAAATTCCCTCCCCCCCCCCCCGGCAGTACAAAATTCACCCCTGGAAACATTACCACTTCATATTCATGTTTTTGTCTATCTATAAAAGAATGGGTGGATTGCTCAAGAATAGGTAAAAATACCCCCCAGACGTTTCATTCCCCCCCCCCCCCCCCCGGAGTAATGAGTCTGAATTCAACACTGCAATTAACGATATAACACATGAACCTACCTAACTCAAACAGTTTACTGAGTACAATGAAAAACTTCAGAACAAAAACAATTGTCTTCTTCTTATAAAAAATATTTTTTTGATTATGGTATTAAACATATACATACCCCCACGAGCTCTGATTACTGCTTCCATACGTCTATTGATACTATGGATGATGCCATCGATGGTCTGTTGAGGCAGAGTGTTCCACTCTGTCACTAGTGCCGTCTTTAGCTCATCTAGGGTTTGTACCGATGGATTTCTAGCCCGGGTCCTTCTTCCCAATATGTCCCATATGTGTTCGATGGGATTCATATCAGGAGAACGTGCTGCCCAATTCATGGCATGAATACCAACTTCAAGTAGGTAATCCGAAACACATCGAGCAGCATGGGGGCGAGCGTTATCCTGCATTAAGACAAAATTCTCCCCTATAAATGGGGTAAATGGCACAACATGATCTTGCAGAATGTCTGTAATATACCGTGCACCTGTCAGGGAACCTCCTGAAATAACCAATAATTCCGTACGTGCTCCCAAACATATCCCACCCCAAACCATAAGTGAGCCTCCTCCATATGAGACTCTGAGGACAATGGTACATTGTAAATATCGCTCCCCTCGACGTCTTCATACTTTCTCTCTACCATCAATCACATTTATACAAAAGCGGCTTTCGTCGGTGAACAGTACCTTTACCCCACTGCTCCAAAGTCCAAAATCGGTGTTCACGTGCAAACCCAGTCTTGCTGTACGATGCCGTACGTCAAGTTTTGGCCCTTTTACAGGAATTTTGGAAGTCAATCCAACCTCGTTCAGTCTTCTCCTGACTTCACTTACACCTACGTGACGCACCTCTTCTAAGGCATTTCTGGTCTGAACAGCCGTTAAACGTCGATTTCTGAGAGTCTGCAGTGTAATAAAGCGATCATCCCTTGCAGTTGTTACTCGTTTCGTACCTTGGCCATGTCTACGTGTGAAACAACCGGTATGTCTAAACCTTTTTACATTGCGATGTACAACAGATACCGATACTCCCAGGATTCTGCTGACCAATCTGTAAGTGTAGCAATTTTCGACCATTGTTAGAGCTCTAGAGACATCAGTTGCCGTTAAATCGGGTATTTTTTACAACAGAAAACAAAATCGTAAACCGTCGTTGTAAACTAACCAAGAAATAAGCACTTGTTTTCAAGAACACAAAAACCCAAGCAATATGTCAACAATAAAACAAATGATAATTAGGCTCAAATGGGTAGCTAGATTTAATGTTAGATTGCCATTTTTATTCATTATACGTGCAGAAGTAACATTTATAACCAAATTGAATCATATATATCTTAAAACATAGGGAAAATATGACTTTTTTTGTGTTCCTCTAATTTTGCCAATGTGTGTATTTAAAGTCCTATTAAACAGTTAATTGTAAGCACTCTGTATGCTGCTATTAAACTAATGGGATTTTACAAGCTTGGTATTTCTAACTGATGGGACCGACAAAAATAATCAAGATGGTTCCCTGGTCTTGAAAGTACATAAACAGCTCCCAATTTTTAATTAAATCGTTGATTTCCACGCAATTAAAGCGGTTGCTATGCGATAATAATCGAACGTAAGTATTCCGCAACATAAAGCAAAACACTTTTACTGACGCCACGAATCGGAAGCGACGCTCTAAGCGACGCTTATCGATGCACAATCACAAAACTAACACTTTTAGGTGGTAAATCTGACCTTTTAATGGCTTTTGCGATCATTACTCCCACGATGCTCTGGACAAGCCGTTGCTACCGGCCTGCACCTGATGATCGGCTGCCACTCTCAAAGACCTTCCTAATCGCTTTCACTGAAGCTGGGGGCCTTGATGTAGGGCTCAGCTGCACTACACGTATGCTGCTTGCTTATACACTTGTACACGAACTTATAAAACTGGCTGGACCTCCGTAGAATAACATCCAAATACAATGGGTTTTACTGTACCAAATCGACACCTCGTATTTACCTGTGCGGAAGCCCAATGCAAGAGAAAACTTCCGCAAATAACCCAGGGCACAAATTTTCAATAAAACACAACTTTTCGTAAACTTGGGTATTTGATAGTACATAGAAATAACTTATTTTTGGGGCAACCTGGCAAAACACAACCAAACCCCTTGAAGACGCCACCCAAATTGTTTTGTTTACAGTTTATGTTTGAGTTGCATGAAATTCCAAGCCTGCTCTGATTTTAGTTACTTTTTAAACAAAGATAAAGCTACACTAGTTAAATATAATCAGGGTCAATTTAAATATGAATAATTAGTATACAATTAGAACAGAAAATATAATTTATAATTGAATAAAATATGGCTAATTAAAAAACAGATGGATTCAAATATAATGCAATATTTAAAAAAATAAGATTTGAAGGTAATGACAAATACTTAATCGAAATAAATTATTATAAATAGTAGGTAGACATCAAAAATAAGGATATAGAGCGTTAAAAGTTGAATATGATATCGTTAAACACTTTTTGTTTTGATTATTAAGATAACAAATTCGAAAACATGTGGCTGTAATTAATTTGATGTAATAGAAAAGTATAAAATAAACCCTATTTTAAAATTAATATATTTGGAGATTAAGAAGGATTATTTGTAAAACTAAATTTGCGTGGTGATATAAAAATAAAATTTAATTGAAGAAGAAGAAGAAGAAAAAATATAAAACTAAGGAAGCTTAAAAGTATGTGGTAAAAAACTAAACTGCGAGCAGAACCAATCTACAAAGGAGAATAAATAGAGAAAAGCAGTAAGTGAAGTTTATTGGAGAATTACATTTGACATTGTTTATCAATTGATTTGGATTACGTCGAGCTGTTGGTGCTAGGAGAGAATTCCAAGTAAGGACGATTGGTAGAGGAAGCACGCTTGAGGGATTTGGTGGCTGCAGCTAGGGTGTATTTGGTTCCATGCTGTGTAGGAGTTTGTGTCCCTGATTCTGGTCAGTTTGGACATCTTCTGTCATTGGAGCTGTTTGCTGTGTTTAGAAACTGAAGCGGTTGTGGTAGTAAGCGGAGTGGAGCAGATTGGTTGACATCCAGAACATTGATAAGATCGAGTTAAAGGTGGGTCAGTTTAGATTTTTGGATAAGCACTAAAAGAAAATAAAGACTTGAAAGGTGAATTTATTGTTAAAGAATTACTTACTGTTTGATATTGTTATGTGACTAATGAAATGATCTGGCATTTGTAATTTAATATTCAAAGTTGTTTGGCATATCATTTGACAGAAGTTATTTTTGACTTGTAATAAAATTAAAATCAGAACATCAGATTTCAGAATAAGAAATCTAGATAAAAGGAATCCACCCCTGATTTTCAGAAGCTAGCACAAAGAATAATTATTAACATTCAAATAATAAACAGGGCAATTTAAATTGTTAAAAAAATATATAATTCATAAACATATAATAATAGGTCACAAGAAGTAAGAACCAGAATCAGTACATATTAATGTCGCGATACGTGAAGTCGTAACAATATATTGCTATGTTTGACACAAACCTTAACTTTATTTTATTCTCAATCAATTCTTTTTAAAATTGAATTTTATTTAACTCATTTACTCTATTTAATTATGGATTATCAAAATTATTAACTGCTAGCTTCGGTAGAAACACTTGACTGAAAAACAGGTCAGATTCTTTATAATCTAGATTGCTTATATTCTGAAATTTGATTTTCTTATTTCTTATGACAACTCGCATATCTGTCAACTGACGCTTATATTTATTTGTGATAATTTT
Organism: Agriotes lineatus; assembly: GCA_940337035.1. NCBI lineage: Eukaryota > Metazoa > Arthropoda > Insecta > Coleoptera > Elateridae > Agriotes > Agriotes lineatus. The sequence goes on from OW679198.1 coordinate 36,785,125, forward strand.
GTATTGGCTGTGATAGATTTATATTGTTTGTTAGAACAATTCTATTAAAGCAGTTACTTGTGATACTTCGGCCCTAAATTCTAGCATTTTTACGAGTCACGCCAGCAAAATTCGTAATTCAGTGGTAATGTGATCAAAATTCATTTCCTTAAACCTTATTTCCGCGTTGTTTATTTCGAAAATTAACGCATTACAGTTCTTGCATATTCACTGAGACTTAATTTTTCGTTGTTAACGTGTTATTAAACCTTGACCCTGCTGCAAACAGTAGTCCCTTTGTGCTTTTAAATTCTTAGTAAGCCGCTTATCAAAGCAGCTTTGTTCTGCCCTTGCCTTCTGCATGGATGATGTCATCTTGCCACTATCACGTCCTAAGTGGTTCTTGACGCCGAACCGGCGGTTGTAATTTTACGTGTGAATCCCCTGGTTAAGTAAAGTTGTTTCAGTATTTCGATCCGTCTTATTCTTAAACGTAACGAGTGGAACAAGGACGTAGATAAGCCGCGTCCGCGCTATGTCATTCTTCACGCTTGCCGCTTGGCAGGAAATTTACTTCGCTACCGGCTGTTGAACTAGAACAAACGTTTTTGGCTTCTTCAGCCCCCGGCTCGCATCGCTTGCGGCCGGGGGACGCTGCTCGAACTTTCGTAATTTTCGTTGTGAATAGCTGTGTGTTTTGGGTGCATCGTGTTGTTTGTTGTACCAATTTAACGTTTTCGAACTGTTTCGTTTGGCAAGAAATCTCCGGCGTTGGTGGTGGTGAACTTTCCGTTTGAAGTGCATGTGAAGCATTAATTAGTGGGATCAAGAGTTCTTATCGTCGAGGGTTGCGAGACCCTTGAAGATATCGTTTATACGGACCCTAACTAACTCTTTCTATCGAACCCAACGCTAATTTGAATTTACCGTCGTATTATCGAAACTCGCACGTCGAGGGGTTCACCCCGTGTTATCGCTACGTCGACTTCGCCCTTCGGGGGACTCTATTGCATCATGCCACCCTTAGTTGCGGCCAGTATCTCCGAGGCTCGCCCGCACCACGTCTTCGCCCGTTGATTTCGCCGTCGTCCGTTCTTTCCGGCAGTTTGTTTGGGAAGCGACGCTACATACAGTATCGCCCGTAATTGTGCAGCCAGCTAATTTTCTCAAGGTAAAAGTTATTGTAAACTAGTTTTATTGTGTATAACGAAAAGTGAACGCCCCGTCGAGTGTTGAACGATTACTACATCTGTTGTCAATGATGTGTTTTGCCGTTTGCTAAATTTAACGATTTACCTATGCATTATTTTGTTGTTCAACGTAAGTTGTGGCCGTTTCGTTTGCCCTGAGCCACATTAATGTGTTTACCGTAAAGTGTACCCTTTGTAATTAAAGTTAACGTATTGAGCAATCTAACCTAACTAACGTTTGAGTACATTTAAGTCTAATTAGTCAATTTCATGTTTATTGCCACTTATTTATATATTTTTATTTCATCCTAATAGAGTTCTTGGTCAAGTATTGATGTTTTTCTTTTGTGTTTGGTATTTACATGCTGTTTTATGTACTGTTACAGATGTAAGAGGAGGTTAGCAGCTGCTTTAGTGAGTTATAGTTGTAAGGTAAGTCGAAACTGTATTTAGCTCGCCGAACAAACTCTGCCAAGTTTTCAACGTAGCCAGGTGGATTGCCTACTTCCATTTTCAAGTCATTTCACTTGTGCTGCGATTGACGTTTTCCCGATTTGTCAAGAAAACGGTGGCGCATCAATTATTTAACATCTTTAACTTCTTTTGTATCGATGTACAGCCCTAACTCGAAGGTAGAAAAGAACCCGCCCTTCCGGTTGAGTTTAGTCGGAGCAACCCTTCCTGTTACCGTCATCTAACGGGGTTAGGGCCTTGTATTCTAGATCGACCTCCCGATTTTGTCGTTTTATCGTGTCGCGACTAACAAGTCCGGCTCTCGAGCGTATGATTTTGTTGTGCACGCTTGAGGGGTGGTTTGTTATGTCGTTGTGTCGTTTTTGAACGGTAACATGTTGATTGATTTGTTTTATATGTATATTGTTGGTATGTGTCTTTTGTGAGTTTTTATGATGTGTGTACTATAGAACCAAATTCGAAATAAATATTGTTACTAGTTATTGGTTCTGCTACTATTTTGACTTGCTGGGTTTGTCTCTGATCTTGGGGAGGTCCGACGCAAGGATTTGTCTACTTCGAGGACTTGGCGCCCTCTCCCATAGTTTTGTTGCAGATTTGCTGGAACCCCGATCCTCTCGACTAGTTAGCCAACCTAGGTCGATATTTACCAGTTGGCAAAATATCTAATACAACTTTTGCCATCCTTCGTTACAACGTCCATCCTTTCTTTGTCAGTATCATCAACAGTTATTTATCCTCCCGCCAACACGAGGTTACAGACCGCGGAAAAACCTCAAAACCGTTCTCTCCCAGAGCCGGGGTTCCTCTAGGATCGATGCTCGACCCTCTACTCTTCATCACCTTCTGCGCCGACATTCATTTTCCGCCCGACCCAAGAGTCCAACTTTTTCAGTACGCAGATGACACCGCCATCTGGGTCAAAGCCATCAGCAAAGCCCGCGCCTCCAACCTTCTGTCCCCGTCACTTCTGATCCTCGAACGCTGGTTTCAGCGCTGGAGAATCAAACCCAACCCGATCAAAACCCAAACCATCGTGTTCAAAAACCCACATCACCACAGCAGATCTTTACTGGACCCCAACAACGTCACTTTGATATTATGGAAATCTAGGCAAGAGCTCTCCACTTCAGTCACCTATCTGGGGGTCCACTTTACTTCCACCCTGAGCTGCCTCCCCGAGCTTCAAAGATGCCTCGACTCTATTCAGAGTAGTGCAATTTTCTCCGTGCTCCGAAGCAGCTTTGGAGGTTGCCACCCTCGCACCCTCATCCATACCTACAAGACATTTATTCGGCCTTATTGATTACCGTTTTATCTGTTTCAGCGCTCTACTTCGCTCCAGCATGAAGAGCCTAAGGGCAAAGGAGAGGGCCGCCGCCAGGAAGATGCTGCACCTGAACTGGTTTCATCCCTCTCAGGAACTTTGCGACCTTTAGATGGCAGATTCTCCGATCTCCGCGGCCGATTCGTGTAACGAGCGATAGAGCAGGAGCACCATCACACGTCACCATCCTCAGGACTCCAGCATTCCAAACCAGGAGACCCAGGACGAAGAAGAGGTTTCCCCCAGCCATCCTTCTCGGCGACGCAGAAGATCTTCCCGAGGAGTTCCAGGACATCCTAGAAAACGTTCCCCTCAACCTCCGATGATTCCGACTTCACTGTAACTTATGCTTGTAAATTTGTAAAAATCCAAATTCTTAAGACCAAATTCTGCAAAATGCAAATATCTTAAGTTTATTTTATTTTGTGGGCATGCAATATCTTAAGTTAAAAAACAATTTTTTTTAAACATTCAATATCGTAAGTTTAAACTAAAATGAAATGTAATTTTTTTAGTCCAAATATTACATGTACAAAAAGCCGAAGAGGGGTAGTCCGCTAAACAGTAGTAGGTTAGGTTTATTATAATTAGCTATTGTATAGACCTAGCCGAATAAACTTTGAAAATTCAAATTCTAAGGAACACTTCTTAGCAGTCATCCGACTTAGAAGGCAGTTACTACTTGGGATTAGACAGATTGAAGCCCAAGAAGTAGCACTAATACTCAGGAGTAGGCAATTTGAGGCCTGAGTGTTGGCCATCGCCGAGGAAGCTTCCGCTACCGTTCTTTGCCGGATTGTCGAGCTGCAAGCTGCATCTCGCCATCGTGAATTGTGTGGGACTTAAGACTATTCTTGTGCCCCAACATTCTTAGGTTAAGTTAGTAAATAAGTTAGCTTAAGTTCTTTAGTGTTGTGTACATATTTTTTCTTTTTCTACTCTGTGTTATATTTATTCTGTGTCTCTGTGTGTGGCACTGTGACTGTTTGTCGCACTGCGTTGCAGTAAAACATCAAGTGTGCCACCATAGCCTGTGGAAAGCTAGGTGTTCCTGTTGACGACTATTACGTCATTGTGACTTTGATTTCCACCTTCTTTATTCTTTCGTACAATCTTTTAATTGCTTGCTTTAGATCTTGCATTATTTCTAGTTCTAGTTCCATTTTCTTACTCTACCTCCCCTGTATTTTGTCATTCCAGAAGCTATATCATCTCATCCACCTTCCAGCTGCCTTCTACCTCTTTCATGTCAATAATGGTTTTCTTCCACTTCTTTCCATGATATTGTCTTTTACTTCCCTCGTCTAAAACACGAAGGAAGTTTTGTAATCGTGAAAAAATTACCTTCCGAGATTTATTCAAAACTTCACGTTTCAGATTCCCTAGATGACGAAAAACATGTTTTTTCAATGTCGTCTGTCTGTCTGTTTGTTCATCTGTTGGCGGAATAGCTCAAAAACTATTTGTTGAAGGAAGACAATATTTTGCGTGCGGATTATGTCTACTGTCTCGAGACGGAAAGAATTTCGGTCAAATATATAGGTTATAGGTACATGGTGAGAACCTTAACAATAAAATATTGCCTATTTTTGCATTAACTCAAGAACTAGGTATTGGTTAAATAAAAGTAATATTTTGCACGTGGCTCAGGTTTTTACTCTTGACAAAAAAAGGCATAGGTTGGACTCAACATATACAAGATGGACACTCTGATTGAGTCTTGTCGTGAGCGCATCGCTTATACCGCTGTCGGAAGCCCATGATGCAAGCTATAGGGCATTCAGTAAACATAAAAACATTTCAAGTTTTTTGAAGTTGGCAAGTGCATATCATTTTTGTACTATGGATTCTCTATTTTGTTTTGAAAAGGTTTCCACGCCTGTGTACAGGCAGATTTGATTTAAAAAATGACAATTAATATTTCTGATTGTCAGTGTCAAAGTGGAATATTTTTCTAGAAATTCTCACCTGAAGTTTAATAAAATGTAATAAAAATGCATATTAGTAAACGCTACGTCAATTGTATGCAACACAGAATTTGTATAATATCTTAAAAGTTGTTATTTACAACATTTATGACAGATAGGAGGTAAATGTCATACCCTTAACCTATTTGTTTTAGTAAGTTTTTGTAAGTACATCCCTAGACAAAGATAAATTCTGGAAGTACACTCATGAAATTTTGGAAATCAAAGGCCACTTTGTGTTTTTATGTTTACTGAACAGACTATAGATTCCGTAGTCTAGAGTTAGAGTGCCGGGGTATATAGCATCACGATCCTTGTCGGAGCCCGATTTCGAATCTCACTGACCACAGTGTTTTTTTATTTGCAAATTGATGTACCTAATTCACATTACTTTTGCAAGGGAACTTTTTTGTAAACCCCTTTACAGATTTTTAACGTTTTTAATCTACATATTTTCTTCACGTTTGTAATATGCTTGCCTCATCCAATTTTATTTGACCTTTGCAGTTTATTACGCTCCACAGCTGCTCCATATGTTCTTTTTACTCATCTGATTGCCTTCCCCAGTTTTCCCATTGTCCTTTTTGAATGTTGCATCAAGTTTCCTTCCAAACCAGGTCTGTTGTTTTACTATTCGAATTGCTTCTTTAGCTTCGTTGCGTGTAAAAGTAATTTTGTCTTTTATTTTACCGTTGGTTTTGTATACCGGGTGACTATGAGTTATGAGACCAAGCCTATGCTTATTTCTTCTTTATTTATAAATCGATTTGGATAATATTTTACACAAAGGTTGAAACAATTTTTTGGCTTCGCCTAATTGTTTCGCCAGTTATTCAATTATTTCGGGCGTAACCTGTATATTTTTATTTGAATTATAAATCCTTTACATTTCGAATTCTTCAATTTTCCAAAGCAGCGTATTTTGTACCTGTATCAAGTTCCTTTCGTTTGGGCGATGCTCTCTCGACCCGCGCTATCCCTTATCAAAGTGCAAACTTTCTTTTGGGCACGAATTTTTCGTCCGATGGACTTGCTGTCTTAACCTAAGCCCGCCGTCATCGGCGCGGCTAAGGCTTGATTTTAATTGAGCATTGTGTTTCCTAAGGGCTGATTATGATCAGGTACGATGGCGCTTTTTTGTTTTGTTATTCGCATAGTAATTACATTTTTTCTTAGCTCTTAATTACCAATTTCAACCACGAGTTTATCTCGGAGGCCAAGGCGCTTGCCTTATCGCATTTTCGACACCTGCTGGGTTCGGCGTATTTGCTGCCTTTTTGAGGATGCTTCCGCATCAATTTTCGGCGCATCCACGGAGTTCACGTCCAGCTTATGTTTTGAGGTTAGTTAGTGCTACTCCGGGATTAAATCTCAAATTATCTTCAATACCTGGATTTTACATTTATACAGTTTAAACCTGTCAATATTTAAAATTTAAATGCTTACGTTCCGCAATTATTAATATGTAATGTTCAATTTCATACATGCCCTTGCTTTTTACATTTGAATTTTTATGCTTATATTTAATTATGCTCAGTATCTAAAAGTTGCTATTTTGATGTGTATTGACCCTCTGTAAAAGGTACAGTCACGCTTTTTTATTTTCAATAGCCTAAACAGAAGGATTTATTAAATGACTGTGATAAGCTTATCCCACGAATGTTTTTTGGTAAAGTTATTAAAATAACCCGAAAGGGGTTTTTAATTTTATGCGTGTCGCAACCTTCAGTTAACGTACACAACTTTGTTATCACATTATTTGCATTTTAATTATTCTGATTATTTATTACTGACACTTCAAGACCTTTTATTATCTATTAATTAAATGTTAGTCACTTGCAGTTTATTTCCTCTTATTATTTGAAATCTTTTGATTTCTGGCGACCATTTCCATTTCCTTTCCTTTTTTGAAGACATTCCAGGGTACACAGCTGATGATTTGAACCTACAATCCAAGGCCGCCGAAATTTGAGTTAGTTAGGGCCATCGCGGTGAGTAAAGAGTTTTCAGAGATGCCGTGGTGTATAAACTGTAGGGGGGTTGATCTGCGATTTTTACTACCATTGCTTAATTTTATTAATTAATCGCAGGTCAGCTTCTTTATTGTTCCAAGGTACTAGACATACTTTCTGATTAGCCGATAGATATTGTCAAAATAGCTGACTTCCGGTTTTACCGGAAATATCACCAACATTGATCTTTTAAATAGATCACCCTGTATATTTTATGTTTTTTGGAATCTACAAATTAAATTATGTACAATAGTCTAGCCAAATTTTCAATTTTTTAACAAAAATGTTTTTTTTTCAAATTTAATTTTAATTTTTGTACAGTATTCCAGATGACTGGGTTTCGGAAAGAGATATTTCGGCGACCCTGACTCGCCTTGTCTCAGGCCATGTTCCTACATGGAATGGAGTGCTCGAACTTTACTTACCATAGAAGGCCGTGACTAGGAAAAATATATTCTAATTGACTTTAGCAACTCACAATAATAGCTATTTTATCAATAAGGTCAATAATAAACTCTTAATAAAAGAATAAAATTTGCTAAACACGTTGCACACATGCACTACTTTATCTTTATCTAAGTTTGAAGAATAATTAATTAATTTTTAAAATATTTTTGTGTATATCTAAGTAAACAAACTATCGAATGTAATTTGAGTCGTAGATTCCGAAAATTACGTCTAGTGGCGTCTAGAATCCTTGTATCAAATTTCATCCAAATTCATTCATAAGTAAAGAAGATAGAAGCATGCCCTTGGTTTCGTTGTCACCCGGTATAGTTCTTTCATGCCCCCTTTTTTCTTTATTCTTGCTTATTTTGAACTGCAATTTTTTCAAAAGTTCGTTATACTTATTCCAGTAGTACCACTTCTTTTCTAAATTTCATACGTTCTCTTCGGTTGCTTCTTCTCTTGTATTTCTTTCTAATACTCTATTTATTCTCGATTATAAAGATCTGCTATTAACAAAGGTTATAAAAATTTACAGACCTATAAGATTCAAAATATGCTTTAAAAATGATTTAATAATGTAAAAGTATTTGCACTACTTATCGAATTATACACGAGAAAAGTGAAAACTACAAAAACAGTTTTTATGCTACAGTGAAATCGAAGCAAAAAATCTAAAATTTGAATGTGACTAAAATTCACATTCATCATACTACATCGCCTGAGTTGCTGCACATTTCTTTTAATTTAACCTCTTACTATTTAGGAGATCTCTATTGTATACTCTTGAAACTAATGTTTGATCATGGGACAAGACAGTTTAGTGGAATTAAGTGAAATAGTGCGGACGCGGAAATAGACTATAAAAACTAGATCACGGCATGTGCCGATTACAATATTTGTTTACAACCCTCAGCTAGCGTCGGCTTACTGGGTCAAGTTACATTACAATAAGGAATTTTTATGCAGACTGTCGCATTTTTAATACTATCACTAGGTCAGATTTACAGATTGTTAACCAGCAAAGTATTATAATGCGAACGTCATGTGTTTGTACCTATACCAATACTAGGTTTTGAATTCAAAACAATAGCAACGTGGCACACATGCAATTGTATATAAAGACTGTATTTATTTAATATTTTTCAATATACTTTTAAACTCTAAGATGTATTCACTTGTGACCCGAGACAGGCTACAATTGTCTAAGGGGTAGTTCGGCCTGGCTACTCCAGTCACATTTTAATCAAAATCCTTCATCTCCTTTCATCAAGTTGTTAAGGTATCAAAACGACTTAACGACACCCACCCAAGGTGAGCGTTGCGAGACTGGATCAGTCCTGGAAAACTGGCACACTTGCCCTGAGATTCGTTAAAACAGACTAAAGGCCTCGGCTGAAGCGCTCAGGGAGTCGGGCGTGGTTCAAACGGTACGTCGTTAGGCAAGCGTGCTAAAACATATACAGGGTACGTCGAAATTATAAGGGCGCCACCAAGCCTGTAGTAAAGGTGTGACCGAATAACCGGACATGGACGGTCATCGGTGGCGAAGTATTCAAGATACTCCGTCAATAAGGGTACTCGCGAGCGGTAAGCTCGGACAACAATTTCGTGACTGAAAATACTGGAATTGCAATATTGGAACCTTTTGGCCGCGGCTGCGCAACGACCAAACTTACCTGCACGCTCCAATCTCTCAAGTCCCGTCGTACTACACCAATCTTTACACTGAAGGGCACTATCTGAAACAGAGCATGCACAAGGCGAACATGAATAATACGTCCCTTAATTAGGTATGCGTCTATTGGTCGATTTCTACATTCGGGCAGCAAATCGTGCCGCCAAACTTATGTTATCTGTTAAGAAAAATACGCATCAGCTGATGGACGCGCTAATGCTACGGTACAACACACAACACGTGACTGGCCGCTGTTGGTTCGTCACTTTACATCAACCAGAACAGTGAAAAATGGGCGTTAGTTCATAACAATGAATCATACGCCTGCGTAGGCGACGGAAGCAGTGTAGCTATTGGTAAACACGGCGCCGCAAAGGTATGCGACGAATTAACTCGCGGCCTAATTTATTAGGCAGAGGAGCAGCGTAACTGCAATACTTGGCTAAAAAGGGGGCTAACATAGCCTCGCAAAGATATGTGAATTTTGAATATATATTTCAGCCAATGCCACGTCGCCCAGGCATGCGATAAACGAACTTAAACGAGGCACGAAGCCAGCGCACATATGAAAAGTCTCGAACAAATTGTGATATTGACGGCGTCGCACGGCTATGCGATGCCTTCGTTTGCTGATTAATCGGTAAGGTACAAACAAACCTGCACACCTGCAATTACTAAAATGAGGGTTAGCGACGGCCGCTTCACACAGATCGATACGAAGAGTTTACCACTTGTTCATACGGTTAAACACCAAGCTTACGCGCATGCAATTACTGAAATTAGGGCTAGCAACGGTCGCCTTACAGAAACATATGCGAAAAGTTTATTAATTTCTTTATACGGTCAGGCACAAAGCTCGCACCCATGCAACATTTTAGTGAAAGTTAGCGACGGTAGCGTCACAAGGCATCGTAGCCCCAGAGCGCCGCATAAAATAGTAATAAGCGAGCAAGAGGCACAAGTACGCCCCCGCAGAAAGAAACCACAAACGCAACATCGTTTGCACAAGTAACAACTATTATGTTTAAATGGTTCTATTACAGGTACCTTAATTCGTAGACGGTCCTTGAAAATGACGTGCAATCGGTTGGTAGTTGGCTGGAATCCGTGGCGTTGAATCAGCCGCGATACGGCATCTGGGGCAAACGAACTAAGATCCGCCAAATATGGCGGCTATGAAAAGCACTCCTACGAGTACAACGACTGCGGCAAAAAGAGATCCAATACGTCCTGCTGGATAGATCCTCGAGCATCGAGTTAAAGGAGACAACCCCTTACTTACAGAAGCAGAAACGGGCTCGCAAATCTCATCGCACCCACGCCTAGAAGTGATGACTGCCACTCGCACAACACACAACCTCTCTTGTCTGTAGTTCTGCCGGAACTCGCGTCTGTAAGCATCCGGGTGACGCCACGCTATATCCCCGCGGAGCAACAACCAATGGCGACGCGGAGTCTTCGCCAGTTCAAACCAGTTCCTCGCGCCTTAGATGGGCACGCGTTATACAAAGGGTGATCTAGAAATGGTTGAAACGAGACAGCTACGCCCAAACACAGGGTGTTCGGATTTAAATGGGAAAGAACAGAGCTGGTATCTATGAATATTTTCTAAATGAAATTGAAAGTGCTGACCTCTGATTCGAGATACAGACAAACTGTGCTGAAGGTTTAGATGCTCTACTTGTTTGCCTAAGGCTGCAAAATGGTTTAACAAAGTGTAAACCCCCTTCAGTAAACAACCTGGTTCTATGACATTATATACAATTTATGTTCAGAAGTGCATCCTGAAAGAGTGCAAGAAGTAATTCCGGAACTACGCAAATCGAAGGCTTGCATAAATTCAAAGAGCATCGCGGACATATACAAAGGTGAAGATGACAATTGACTAGCAAGGTAATGGATTGTATCAAGAAAATAAATCTTCTTTCTAAACTAAATAATATATCATTACTGTAAATAATTGTAGGGGTAGCACAAGGAAATGATAAATAAAAGACACTGTATTTATTGGTAACGTGAATGCGTGGAAGCGAGCTTTTTTATTTTCGGGACCTGTTACAGGCACTTAACGATTGAGTATCGTATTAATTGAGAGTTTTTGCACAACTTCACGTTAAAATATAGTTACGATAGCGTTACGCTAAAAACGAAAAAAATTGATTTTGAGTGGCTGCATCGTTGAAGTCGCTAGGTAACATAAGCGTTAGCGGGCCTTTATTTTAAGGTAACATAATTGCAATTACCTAGAACTTTATGTGCAATCACGGTATATGACGAGCGAGCGAGAGCGAACTTGTTATGCTTGTGAACGTAAAGTTCTAATAACGGTCGAGCATTGTACAACGTTTTATGGTAATCTGAATCGTAGATATTTAATAAAAGATGCTTATATTCAAATGATGTTGCTGCTTTTCTTTACGGGCTAAGCCGGTTATAATTCATAACTGACTCAGCCCGTAATGAGGCTCTTTACCCGTAGAGACAGACTTCGGTAAAGAGGCGTTTATGATTCAGAATTTCATAACATATTTTTTCGAGTACCATTTCCGAAAGGAGGCTATTAAGTATTTGACACTTTCCATATGTCAAAAACATGTTATTGAATATTATGCAATAAAAATATTATTGCACACATCTGTCACTTTATTGCACATTTCTGTCAAAACTGTTTATTAGTAAATGTGGTGAGTCTTCAATTTAAAACAATGAAAGCATGCCTAACATGGTTTTTAATGAAAAAAATTATGTATACAACTCGTATCTAAAGCTTCTTTTTACACTTGTGAGATTTAAAGAATTCGTCTTCGGCTCATTCTTTAAACTTTCTCACGCGTGCAAAAAAGTGGAACTTTAGCTACTCGTTGTAGTTGTATAAATAACTATTTTTGCATAGTGATCACGAAAGTCGTCTTTTTTAAACTGCAACTTCATGAAAAAAGTATGACTTTCAAAACTAGTTGTACAATTAACTATTTCGCACAATCGAAAAACGAGAATATTTTTCAAATTTTGGATTATTTTATTAAATATTTTTATTAAGAATTTACTGACTGCACGCTATTTTTCTAATTTACTTTTTACATTTAAAAAAACAGATCAGATCAAACTATTCCACAATTAACGGTTTAAGATCATTGAGATACCTATCTCAATGTTTAAGATTCGCTAAAAATTGCCTTAAGTTACAAAATGTGTGTCAGCTGTCAAAATAAGGTAGGATTTTCCTAATTTGATTAAAAGTTCACTCAATTTTTTTATAATGAAAGATGAAACGCCTGTTAAAAACAGCGAGCGATTGAAATGGCGAGCAGTATATTAGTATATAATGTATAATCACATTATTCACAGACGTTAACTTTTTATCGTTGATAAATATTAATGTGAGGTTATGCCTAATGTTTGTATGCTTTAAAACTACTTTTCCAAAGAATGGCTGCAACAAAATCCTTAATAGTTCCTCCGCTCTACGCTAGAATACTATCAAAGTTCCCCCAGAAATTTTCATTTTGTTTCGCGTACGGTTCTGGCGTTAAAAAGCAGCTAACAAATCTTCCAACGTCGAGCAGTGCAAACATGATCGACTTGATTTACTGCGTTGACAACTCTTTTAAATGGCACCAGGCTAATTTGCAGTCGAATTACTCGCATTATAGCGGATTGAAGTACTTTGGACCCAATGGTATCACCAAATTTCAAGAAAACTACGGGGCGAAGGTATATTTCAACACCCTAGTCCCATTTGATGATGTAACAATAAAATATGGAGTTATTTCTACCAAGGACTTAATAACAGACTTGTTAGAATGGTCAGATCTCTACCTGGCAGGTCGTCTCCATAAACCAGTGGAAATTATTATAAAGCCGTCGAGTTCCGAGCTGCAGACAGCCTTGCAGCTAAACTTACAGTCAGCTGTACATGCTGCACTATTAATCCTACCAGAATCTTTCACAGAATATGAGTTTTATTATACAGTTTCGAATTTAAGCTACTCAGGTGACTTCCGGATGATTTTCGGGGAGAATAAAAACAAGGTTGAGAACATCGTAAAACCTCAGCTGCTAGGGTTCAGGAACCTGTACAAACCACTCCTGAAGAACTTACGAGACTATGTGGACTTCCCCATCCCTAAAGTTGTACCTGATTGCAGTGAGAACACTTCAGAGAAACGTGAAGTAGTTCATTGCTCGCAAGACGTGTGCCCGCTAGCAAGACTACATCACTTAAATCAACTGCCCAGGTGGCCCCAGAAGGCTCTCACAAGGTTTTGGAATCGCGGTAAGCTGCGGCAAGATACTGAAGATGTTTTACGTGCCATTGCATACGATTCAGACTGTGATACGATTGTAGATCAGTGTATTAATAGCATAGTCTGGCAGTCGTCTATAAGACAGAGTTTAAAGAGTGTGGTGACCGCTGGTGTTTTAAAGAGCATAAAGTATAGCAGTAAGAAAATTATTAAAATGCTAAGGAAATAATGTGTATTGTTCAGGCAAGTGTAGATAAGTGTAAATCGAAAACTTCTGATTGTTTTTTATGGGTACCATGAGTGATTTTGTGGAACTGTATTTAACTTATTGTATTTTGCTTTGAATGCAATAAAAAAGTGTGTAAGGCTGTTTTATTGAAACATTTATTTGCTTTATTATAAATTCAATGGTTTTTTGTAATCGTTCAAAACTTATTTATGCATCACAATATTGCCGTAAGTTTTGCCCATGAAAAATGTAATTTAGGTATTGATCGGTAGTAAAAATCATGTAAACAGAATACAATTAATGTAAACATATATCTTAGGAAATTATCTAATTTTATAAATTATTACTTTTGGTTATATGCACGTGGGCCTGTTGGAGACCATAATTTTTTCAAGGTAACTTTCGTAATTATGTAATGCATAACATGGCAATAATTAGATAAGTATTTAAATTGCATGGTGGAATTATTAGAAAACTAGGCAAATTACTAATTTATACTTGTTTATGTTTTGTAAGATATTAAAAGAATTTTTTTGTAAAATCGTACTAAAATATGGTCATTTATGCATTAATTTGCGGGCGTAAATAGTGCCGTTTGCGCCCTAAGGCCTAAAATTGATGGCTAGAGGCGCTGTACCAGTATTTGCTAATATTCTGCCGCATTTAGTGTACCTTCTAAACAGATCTATGGGTTAAAACAATAGTTATCAGTTTTCACTCATCGACATATAGAAAGTCGATGTTTTCACTTATCTCAAAAGCCTATGTTGCGCCTTCTTCTTTCAAGAGGTAAATTGTTTATTACCTGAATTCGTTTTCATCACGTAATAAGTGGCATATTATAATAGAAGCCTGAGAAGCCAGGGCTTGTGTGCTACATTTCAAGGTGCACCACAATGGAATGATCGACAAAAAATTGATTCCCGTTTGTAATAAAACCTATTGGGAAATTGCAACCTAAAAAAATCACAATAATTTCTTGATTTTTCCGATACAAATTTGAAGGGGCTTCTGGTGGCAGTACGCCACTGACCAGAAATTTCAATTTCTAAATTACAAATCTCGACCTTTAAAGAGAAATCTCAATTTCTAAACTAAAAATGCCGACTTTTAAACTAGAAATCTAAAATTCTAGACTAGAAATTTCAACTTTAATGTGGATTTTTTTAAAAACTAGATTTGTACTTGAAACTAGAAATAATTACTTAAACCAGAAATATCAACTTTTAAACTAGAAATTTCAACTTTTAGAGTGCAACTCATTTGAAACTGAATATTAATTTGTAATTAGACATTTTTACGTTTAAATTAGAAATCTGGCCTTTTTTACGCCAGAAATATCAACTTTTAAACTAAAATGTTCTTCTTCTAAACTAGAAATCAAATATTAACCTCAAGTAAAATTGCCTAATGATTTTAAACGAGAAATTCTTACTTATAAATTAGGCATCTCAACTTTTAAATTACAAATCTCGACCTCTAACGAGAAATCTCAATTTCTAACCAAAAATTTCAAATCTGGAATAGAAATTTCAACTTGAATGTGGAAATGTTTTTTTTAAACTAGGAATTTTCACTTGAAACTAGAAATTTTGACTTAAACCAGAGTGCAACTCTACTTGGAAACTGGATTTTAATTTGTAATACTAAAAAGTTTTACGTTTAAATTAGAATCTCGACTTTTACGCAAAAATCTTAATTTTTAAACTAGAAATTTTAACTTCGAATAGCAATGTCTACTTTTAAATGAGAAATTGCTACTTCTAAACTAGAAATCTCAACTTCTAAATTACAAATCTCGACCTTTAAACAGAAATCTCAATTTCTAAATTAAAAATGTCGACTTTTAAACTAGAAGTCTAAAATTCTAGACTAGAAATTTCAACTTTAATATGGAAATGTTTTTTTAACTAGATATGTACAGCCGTGTGCAAATAAATCTGGGACAGTGTTTTTTCACATAGATGTGAGTTAAGAATTGAAGAATATTTCCATGGATTTCCTCTTATCAGATAAAGTTACAGATTTCATTACCTGTTAAAGTTTAATGTAACTCTTTCTGATAGCAGGAAATCCATGGAGTTATTCTTCAATTCTTAACTGAATCTGCATGTGAAAAAAACATTGTCCCAGATTTATTTGAACACGACTGTACTTGAAACTAGAAATAACTACTTACACCAGAAATGTCAACCTTTAAACTAGAGATTTCAATTTTTAGAGTGCAACTCGTTACTTTGAAACTGAATATTAATTTGTAATTAGAAATTTTATATTTAAATTAGAAATCTGGACCTTTACGCCAGAAATCTCTACTTTTAAACTAAAATGCTCTTCTTCTCAACTAGAAATATTAACCTCAAGCAAAAATGTCTAATAATTTTAAACGAAATATTTCTTATTATAAATTAGACATCTCAACTTTTAAATTACAAATCTCGAACAAAAATTTCCAATTCTGGAATAGAAATTTCAACTTTAATGTGGAAATGGCTTTTTTGAAACTAGTAATTTTCACTTGAAACTAGAAATTTCGACTAAACCAGAAATCTCAGCTTTTAAACTAGAAAATTTCACCTCCAGTAGAAATGTGTAGTTTTAAACGAGAAATTTCTACTTCTAAAGTAGAAATCTCAACTTTTAAATTACAAATATCCACCTTTAAACAGAAATATCAATATCTAAATTAAAAATGACGTCTTTTAAACTAGAAATCTAAAATTCTAGACTAGAAATTTCAACTTTAACGTGGAAATGTTCTATTAACTAGATTTGTACTTGAAACTAGAAATAACTACTTAAACCAGAAATATCAACTTTTAAACTAGAGATTTTAATTTTTAGAGTGCAACTCGTTACTTTGAAACTGAATATTAATTTGTAATTAGAAATTTTATATTTAAATTAGAAATCGGGACTTTTACACCAGAAACCTCTACTTTTAAACTAAAATGCTCTTCTAAACTAGAAATATTAACCTCAAGTAAAACTGTCTAATAATTTTAAACGAAATATTCTTATTTATAAGTTAGACATCTTAACTTTTAAATTACTAATCTCGACATTTAACGACAAATTTCAATTTCTAAATCAAAAATTTCAAATTCTGGAATAGAAATTTCAACTTTAATGTGGAAATGTCTTTTGAAACTAGTAATTTTCACTTGAAACTAGAAATTTCCACTAAACTAGAAATCTCAACTTTAAACTAGAAAATTTAACCTCCAGTAGAAATGTGTAGTTTTAAACGAGAAATTGCTACTTCTAAAGTAGAAATCTCAACTTTGAAATTACAAATCTCCACCTTTAAACAGAAACCCTCAATTTCTAAACCAAAAATCTTTACTTTTAAACCAGAAATCACAACTTTTAAACTAAACAGTTTAGCTTTTAGGGTGCAAGTCTACTTTGAAACTGGATATTAATCTTTAAAACTAAAAAGTTTTATGTTTAAATTAGAAATCTTGACTTGTACGCCAGAAACCTTTACTTTTAAACTAGAAAACTCACTTTTTAAAACAGAAGTCTCATCTTTTAAACTAGAAAATTTAACCTCCAGTAGAAATGTCTAGTTTTAAGTGAGAAATTTCTACTTCTAAATTAGAAATCTCAACTTTTAAATTACAAATATCTACCTTTAAACAGAAATCTCAATTTCTAAACCAAAAATCTTTACTTTTAAACCAGATATCACAACTTTTAAACTAAACAGTTTAGCTTTTAGGGTGCAACTCTACTTTGAAACTGAATATTAATTTTATAAAACTAAAAAGTTTTATGTTTAAATTAGAAATCTCGACTTTTACGCCAGAAACCTCTACTTTTAAACTAGAAAACTCACTTTTTAAAACAGAAGTCTCATCTTTTAAACTAGAAAATTTAACCTCCAGTAGAAATGTGTAGTTTTAAGTGAGAAATTTCTACTTCTAAATTAGAAATCTCAACTTTTAAATTACAAATCTCTACCTTTAAACAGAAATCTCAATTTCTAAACCAAAAATCTCCACTTTTAAACCAGAAATCTCAACTTTTAAACTAGAAATTTCAACTTTTAGAGTGCAACTATTTACTTTGAAAGTGGATCTAAATTTGTAAAACTAGTTCCTTTTCATTTAAGTTAGAAATTTCAATTTTTAAATAAAAAATATCGAGTTTTAAACCAGAAAAAGCGGCGTATTATACCAGCAGTTTGAGAAACCTGGGCTTATGGAAAAACTTCAGGGAGCACCAAAATGAAATGATCGACAAAAGACACTGTTTCACATTTGTAATAAAACCTACTAAAGGGTGTTTCAATAAGACGGATCGATGTTAACAGTAAATAGCACAATGTTATTTGTAAAAAAATTTCGACTTTTTATTGAATCATGTTATTTGATACATGGCAATTACGCGTGAAAGATAATATCGGCCAAATGTTCGCCAAAGCTTCGGCGGCACACCTCCAATCGATGGTCCAAATTTTTGATGACATCTCTGCATAATTGCTCTTCAATCTCACCAATATGCCTTATTATCTCGTCCTTTAGCTGTTGCATTATTGTTGGCTTGTTGGCATAAATCTTACTCTTGAGACAACCCCAAAGGAAGAAGTCCATAGGCGTCAAATCGCACGATCTTGGTGGCCAATTGACATCACTGTTTCGAGAGATGATGCAACCTGGGAACTTCTCATTCAATAAAGCCATTGTTGCATTGGCTGTTGACCATGTGGCACCATCCTGTTGAAACCATAAATTGTCGATATCAATAGCATCCAATTCAGGCCATAAAAAATTGGTTATCATGGCACGGTAACGCTCACCATTCACCGTAACAGAATTCCCGGCATTATTTTGGTCCAATGATTCCGCCAGCAAAAAATGCAGACCAAACAGTGACCTTTTGTGGATGCATCAGCTTTTCAATAATCTTCCTTGGATTTTCATTAGCCCAAATGCGACAATTCTGCTTATTAACGAAGTCACTTAGGTGATAATGGGGTTCATCACTGAAGATGATTTTTTGTGAAAAAATGGTGTATTCACATCTGCCACCGATTTAGTTTGTTTGAATCTTTTAACAATTTTCCAATTGCACTCTCAGTTGGTCGATTATGCTGACTAAAAAATCGCGAAGGGCGCGAAATGCATTTTTGTTTGAACGCCCATTTTCGTAATAGGCTTCAATAACTTTAACACGTAGTTCAATTGTTAATCTTTCCATGGTTGAAATTGCCAAAGACTGAACTTGCCAATGTGAAAATAGATGTCAACAATCATTTGACGTTTAAGCCTTATTCACATGTAACATCGATCCTTCTTGTTGAAACACCCTTTACAAGTAAAATATGGACGCAAAATTTTAAGTGGCTTCTGGCAGCAACCCTGTTTGATACGCCGCTGGTGGTAATACTTGTTCAAAGTGGGGGATAATATTCGTGAAACGTAAAAAATTATAAAAACGTAGTCTCTATAATTCTTATACTAGTTTCTACTTTTAGTTCCAAAGGTTTAAAGAACAACCGCCGTTTCTGAGCTAATATTCCAAACGCATTTTCCGCAATACACCATGTTCGGCATAAATGATAATTGAATATCTCTTCTCTCGCATCGTGACGAGATTGTCTGTAGGGAAATGATCGGATCAAGTATGGACTTAAAGTAAAGGCTTCATCTCCAATTAGTACACAAGAATTTCTTCTTTCTGTCGTCGTGGCTTTTATATGATGGAAGATCAAATGCATCACTTTCACACTTTCGGGTCATGTTCCAATTTTCAAAAATACCTCCCATCGCTATTTTTTCTAAATGTATAATTGGGCCCAACAATACCCATCAAAACAATAGAAAACTTTTTAAATAGCAAAAGTTACTTATACTAATCTTCGTTTCTAGAAAAGATCTAAAGAAAAAATGGAAAAATGTGAGAGATTCATATCCGAAGTACATTAGATCTGAAATAACTCACACTGGACAAAGGCTAAATTCATTTTAAGAAACAAAACGTGCCTGTGGGTCAAACAAAGAATTACTGAAACTTTTTTTGCAATATCACGTAATTCTACAGCCGATTTAAATGAAAAGGAAATTCCAAATATTGACAGATAAAATGGAGAACGAAAATGAAAATTATTGTCAAAATACTGAGGCAATTTCAAGTTCTCCTGTGCCTGCAATAGAGTCAAGCTCTATTCAAAAACATGCTAATGTAAGTATATCTTCTCAACAGACGGAACCCAGTACACGTACAAAAAGTAAAATCTGGTGTGATACACGCACACAACTTCTTTTTACAGTGATCTTATAATTAGACAAAAATTTGATTTTTATTTTTAAGCTTTTGTCAAAAATTTTCAAAAATTGCAAATTTTACGAAAACCGTACAAAATAGAGATTAGAGTCAAATTTTCTCTAAAATTTTAAGCTGAATTCAAAAATGTACTATACCGGGTGTTCTATTTAAAATAGGAGTTAATAAAAAAATAGGAAAAAAACAAAAGAAACCCATTTTAGAGGTATTCAACTGGAAAATCACCTATCTCACATCAATACACATTACAAATGTAATCAAAATGTGTAGTTTGAAAAAAATCGTTAGAGCCGTTTTTGAAAAAAATCGAAAAAAACTGAAAAATCATAAGAGTAAACACCATACTTCCGGTTATGCAATTTTCTTCAAAGCTTGCTGTCGCATCTAGATAGTACACAACACTTATATCTGATTTCAACGCCATACCTCTTTTCGTTTTTGAGATATTCTGTTCACAAACACACAGAGCAATGAACAAAAACATGTTTTTTGGGTTCAGGGGACTCTGAAACGTGAAGATCTGTTGAAAACTCAATTTAATATCGACCTAACATCATACAAGTAATAAAACAATTGAATACTAGTAATAAAACAAGAATACGAATAAACAACAGTGAGAGAAGAAATACCAATAGCGGCAGGCCATAGGACAAGGAGACAGTCTTAGTCCAAACTTTTCAATCTAATTATGGATCAGATTATCAAAAGCGTTAATGAAATGGAAGCTGGATATAAAATGAGAACCAGAAGATAAGAATACTGTGCTATGCTGATGACGCTGTCATCGCAGCAGAAAGCGAAGACGATCTACAACGTTTACTATTCAGATTCAAAGTAACAGCTGAGAAATTTTACATGAAAATATCCATGGAGAAAACAAAGTCTATGACCATTTCCAAAGATCCTATTCGATGCAAACTAGCTATTGATGACAAGGTTATCGAAAAGTCATGAGTTTCAAATAGCGATGTGTCGATCCGGTCGGATTCGATCCTTTGTATCGAATCCGGGGCAGGATCGATTTGGATCGAGTCCAAATTTCGGTCCGGATTCGTTCCGAGGAACGAAAGGTCGCGAGGCGTCAATTCTCGCGGACATTCATTCATTCCTTTGGCATTCCGTTATTCAATCCATTTCAATACAGAATACAATACAATGTGTTGATGGGGAACAGCAAATGATGATGGTGTTCGTTTTAAAGGTTTGACGTCGACAGGCGACACATGATACGGCCGAACTTGCATGCTTTTTTATCAGTTATCAGTGATTTATGGCTTTTGGCGGCTTTGTATGTACCCAATTGATGTCTGAGACATATAAACATACTGAATTACCGACTGCATGACCACTCACCAAAACAAAGATACTCGCTTTGTTCGTTCCGGGTCCGGAATGACCGAGGACCCCGGGTGTCTGAAATGCACATTCAATTTCGATGTCGATCCGAGGATCGAGTCCGATGGACTCGATCCACTTGCGGAATGGGATTGGAATGAACGAGTCCGCAAAAGTATCAAAACTTCCCATCACTAGTTTCAAATATTTAGGAGTCGAGATAACCAGTAACAGAAACACTAACCAGGAAGCACGAATACAAGCAAACAAAGCTATTGCAGTTTCAGGCTACCTCAATGATGTAATATGGCGCAATAAACAAATGACCGTCGACGGTAAAGTTAGAATCTACAAAACCTGTGTACGTCCAATTTTAACATACGCTGCTGAAAGTCGCACGGACACTTCCAAAACCAAACAAATAATGAGAACAGCAGAAAATTAAGACATTAAGAGCAATATGTGGTGTGACCTTACGAGACCAAATTAGAAGCCGTACCATATGCCAAGAGTGCAACACCCAAGATATTGTAAAATGTGTAAGAACAAGACTATAATGGGTACGGTTCATATCGCTACAATATTTTTGTATATATTATAGTTTAAATTTAAATCGTATGTGCTTGCGCATAATGCGGTGAGTTTGAAGTCTACGCTGGTCAATCTTCGGGGGTGCAGAGGACAAGGGTGATAGCGGCAGATGCAAGAGGTCAGAGGGTAGAAGCGGGCATCTCGTGTGAGGGGTGCACGTTAATTGTTTCACCCGGCACTTAGAAGCTAAGGTATCTGATTCACGCTCTTATCTTGGCCAGAATGACGCAAGACAGATGGAGAAGCAATGTCTCTGTTTATATAGGTTGCTTGTGCAAGGCAAAAGAATTCTTTATAATTTCAATGCAATAAGTTTCGTCCAGCGGGGCACAGGTTGAGGGTGGAAATCTTCACTTGCGCCTAAGAAAAGAAAATCCCTGCTTGAGTTTATGGTCTTATTGTCCAGCAGGGTTGACTTTCACTTTTATTCGGCCTATTGTTATTCGATTCGGACGTTCGTTCGTTTATTGCTGCCTACAACTGCGTCTATTCCATGACGCAAAAGGGGTAGATGGAGATCATGCTGTGGTGGTCCAGAATTCGTGCTGTTTACAGACTGTAGCGTGACGTTTGGAAGGTTCGTTACATTCATTGCGTGTCGACATTACTCAATTCTGGCGTTATCGAGATTTATTAACTGCAAGCATACAATTGATTTTGACACTTTCTAGAACCATCGCACCCGAATTTTCACTTTTATTAGTTCCTTTCGTAAAGCAGTACATATAATTGACTCTGACAATCACTGGGTTATGGGCTCCGTATTATCATCATCTGTAATAAGACCTATGTCTTTGCTGCAACTCTGTCAAAGGCCAAAGCTAAAGATGTCAAATGTAATCGCATTTGTGGCGTTGCTGGTGTAGATGCTAACTCTTCATAACAATCAATTCAGCTGTCGTCAGTGTTTACTTCAAAACTATGTTCAGATTGTAAAGTAGTTGTTTCTTTGTAATCCGCAGATTTTGAAATTCTCATTATAGCCTTTTCTGCTCTCTGCTTTTTTTCATTCAATTTTTTGTACATTAAAACATCTGTGAAACTTATGACCATTTTTCTCTCTTTTCTTTGATCCTACAGAAACGGTTGAATTTTTGATGCTTTCGATGATTTATTACAGTTGCATAAAGAAAAATCGCGACACTTACAGGTTGCAATATAAAACAATTTTTTAGAATCACTTTTAAATAGGTTCAAGTTTCTTTAGAATGTTTTTGTACCTCTCCTAGCTATGCAGTAATTTTCTTAATTACATGAGTATTAGAAACAACAGGTATCGATGCTTTTCCTCTCACATTTTCTGCTTTTACAGCTAATATCTCTTCAATTTCTCCTACTGTGGGTTCCTGAGAAGTTTTTTCGGGTTCATGTCATGCCTGATTTGTAATTAGCAGCACTCTTTTCATTCATTTCTTCTCCATTGCCAAAAATAGGACAATGTAGCATTCTTCACGATTGCACTTGAGACTTTGCAACATCGGCCATTTTGCACTGCTACTCACTACGCAATGCACTACACTGTTCAGTTTATAAGAATCTAACAATGTTTTAATGAAAGAAATTAACTTGTATTAACCCACACAAAATAAGGTGGTACTAACTATTGCAATGGTTTTCTGCGCACAGCAATTCTGGTTGCCTAACTAACACGGAAATGAGTAATTTCAAAATGAGCACAGAATTAAATATTTTATTTATTGCAAGAAAGTCAGTAATTTTACACTAATAAATGCACTTGAGATGAGTAGCAGTAATTATAATTTGAGTGAGAAAGGTTAGCATTAGATAAGGCAGGGTTCAGAAGGGTTACGTTCAGCGTTTGATTAATAATTGATGTTAGGAATGGCAAATTCAGCTTAATTTATGTAGCTGACAGATTTGAGTTTGGTGAGATCAATACAATGATATGCATTTTAATATAATACAGAGATGGTTTGTGAAGTACAAAAATTATATGAGCGTTATGATTAAAAGTTTGTATTACCCGCAAACGGCAAGACAACTGAAGGCTAAAGGAACAGTGTAAAGCAGTACGAGGAAGTAAAGATTGCAAGAGTAATTAGGCTACCTATCAAAGGAAACAGACATCGTGCATTGCTAAAATAAATATGTGAAATAGTGCATTTAAAACTGAAGTGGTTAAAAAGCAGAGATTTAAAGTGTTACGGTGGACAATTCCCAAGAAAAGACAGTTTAATATTTAAGCAAAAACATCAAAATTATAGTTCATATGTAAAAACTTTATGTCAAACCTTATTTTCTTAAAAATAAATGTAAATCGTAATTTCATGTTGTGTGCAAGAAGTGCTCCCAGTTTTGGTGTAAAATTATTAATAAAAAAGTTATTTGTAGTAGCCAAAAAGTGTTGTTCATATTTGCTAGTGTGCAGAGTTTCTACGAGAGTAATTTTCGTTGTAATAAAATATCCCACTGAACAGTGATCAGTCCAGCGAGATTTGCCCAAGTGCGATTAACTTTGAAGCTCCTTTTCTACCACTTGGAGGTATCAGCCAGTAAGAATTGTATGTGCTACGCTTGGAGCAGACCTTAATGAGTGCCTGGGTGTAGGAATTTGGAGGAAGAAGCCAACACCAAGTCCGTAATTGTCGTGGCGTCCTTTGATTGGGTGAAGCCAGCATACGCAGCCCTTTGCAAGGTAAAATTTGCAGGAAAGCTATTGATGAAGACCTGTAAAGCCAGAGTTGCATCAAGATTGGACATCGTACGAGGTCGTGAACATGGCCCCAGTTCCTAGAAGCTTTCCATAGATTTTTAATCGACTGGACGTCCTTCATTTTGCGATTTGGACTAAATATTTCGACCAGTTTATCGAAAAGAGAACAAATGCACATCTAGTTTCGGTTTACTCACTGAAACAAAACCAGGTTAGCCGGAAATTACGTCACATAATTTGCATAATATTCACCTGATGTGATTTTGCCATTCTGATTTTTGAATTCAAATTACGCAGTTTTTATACGTGCAGATCATCTTTGTGTTTGCAGTCAATTTGAGGTTAAAGCTGTCAAATACGAATTCAAGCGTCTGCAATACTAGTGAATTTGTCATACACAAAAGTATTTGAGATACAAGTTGTTGAACCTACCCCTGTATTAAGAGTTTATTTCATGCTAGAACGGAGCTTTGCTTTAATTAATTGCAAATAAATAAAATACATAAGAGCAATAAACCATTTATTTAACTAATAATTATTACAACATCATTTTCATTAGCCCTGAGATTGACACAGAATCCTATTATTGAAACCATTTGATTTATAAATTGTGTGATACGTCCCTATTTATTTATCTTATATTATTTTTATATAAAAGTAGAACGCGTTGGCCAGCCTACGTCTGGCCCTGCCAGCGTAAAGAAACGGTTAACAATAAAAATGCTTGCTTAAGCTGGTAGCCAGCCTACGTCTGGCCCTGCCAGCATTAACAATACAAATGCTTGCTGTTGACGGTCTCACCACTTGTGCTTACGATCGGCATGTGCGCGCGCCAGTGCTTACGGTCGAACGGCGGCCGGCGGCATCAGCTCTTATAATATAAGATTTGTGAGGACGATCATTACACTATATGTCTTACTGTCGTTGCCAAATTTAACACTATAACATCACTGTGATACTATATACGTGAATATGTGGGATGAAACATTAACAAATCAACACAACACATTGCTAGATTGACACTCCCTACAGAGCACTGCATTTGACCGCAGACACAACTAGCATAGTAGGTAAATATTACATGTGTAATTCGAAATTTTTTCAGTTTTCAAACGGCTTGTAGCACCTCAAGGACTAAAGTTAGAAACTTTACATTTTGTACAGTTAATGAGTAGACAAAATGGCAACTTGCAATCTCTATTAGAAAACACATATTCAAATTGTTTATTTTTTTATTTTGAAATCTACAATTGGTTTGCGACGCCTCAAAGACTAAAGCTAGAAATCTCAGATTTTGCAGAATTTATGAATAAATCAAATGGAAACTTTTCACCACTATTACAAATCGGCGATCCAGATTAGATTTTTTCATTCCATCCTAATGTACCTACTTAATTTATTCACAAAAGGGTTTTTTACAATAAAACTTTCAACATGTGAAACTATTTCTAACACTTTTTGTGTACCTCCTACATAATTGCTTAATATAAAGCAATTTTTCAAGTCTTTCAGCTTTTCTTAGGCTTGATTCATATTTTTGACACTGGAATTTGAGGAAACCGCAAATATAAATTCAGACAATTTTAGCCCTTCCATATGTGAAACTTTGTATGTCATAAACCCTTAGCTAACAAACCCATTATTATAAAAGTACCTACCTATCGTAGGAATAATTTCTGCCCAGGCGTCGCTAGACCATTAATTTTATGTTTTATTTGTCTGTTGTAGAGAGGTAAAATTCTAAACAACGGTAGAAGTAAAGTAGACAAATTATTGTCCTTGTCTGCTCTTCAGAATTTTTTTAACATATATTCCTACAGTAAAGTTCTGTACACTAAAAACCGTTCGTTATCTATATAGAGATGTCCGCTATTGAGAGGTGTCTGGTAAGAGAAGTTTCACAGTATCTCTAAAGCAGTTAACATCAGATCCATACAACTTTATATTAAAACTAGAACGCGTTGGCCAGCCTACGTCTGGCCGTGTAAGAAACGGTTAACAATAACAATGCGTGCTCAAGGCGGCAGCCAGCCGACGTCCGTCCTCGCCACCGTTAACAGTAGAAATGTGGTCTCGCCATTTGTGCTGGCGCGTCACTTGCTAGTATGCAGGCCGTTCATGCTGCGCGCGCCTACTTACGGTCGGCCGGCGGCCGGCGACCGGCGACCGGACACCGACCACCGACATCAGCTCTTATAATATAAGATTATTAGCACTTTGATGCAAAACTTAAGCTATCTAAATATAGTTAGGCCGCTCTATTTAAAAAATGTAAGTTTAGTTTGCTACACTTTTGAACCACTTTGTGTAAATAAAATATTTTGCTAATGTGCACGCTTTTGTACCTACAACTTTTATCTTAGCGAATTGTATGTAACTCTCATCAGTTTAGATATCTTCCACCCCTCTTATCGTTACTGGATTCAGTTAGTATAATTGATAATTGCAATAACAAATTGTTTTTACATTATTAAGGCAAGTTTTTACACAGTGAATTGAAAGGTTTTATTGATCTTTAAGGTTTTAAGATATTCACATTAACATTGTTATTAAATGGTCTCAATTGTGTTGCGAAAATTAAACAAATTCTAGGAATCCTTGTTAAATCTGACAGTAGAAAATTGCAGTCCGGTATTTTTACAAGACACTTTAAAACCTTTTTACTGAATTACTACATTTTCAGAAAGATGTCTGGCATACATCCAGTCATTGGGCCTGCTCTACCGCCACATCTACTAAAGAAGCCCCATGAAGAAAGTGCGGCTCCTTCAAAAAGCAACGACGATGAGCAGAAACAAAACAACGTCATCGGTCCAGCACTGCCCCCTCATTTACTAAAACAATCAGAGGATGGGAGCAGTTCTGAAAACGAAGCGCCTCCACCGCCAGAGGCACCTGTTGAGGACAGAAGTACAACCGATTCCTCCACATCAGCGTACGGCCCAGCCCTGCCGCCATATCTTCAGAATAAATCTGCTGTAGAAGATTCCGATGATGATGAAGATGCATATGGACCCCTGCCCTCGGGCTTCTCCCACATCTCGCAAGCACACCTGGCTCTCGAGGAGCGGGCTTTGCAGATTAAGTTGGGCCAGTTGGACTCGACGAAGGATGATGTTAAGGTGCGGGAGGAGTGGATGCTGGAGCTCCCAGAAGTGGGCGCCAGCCGGCTGGGGCTGGGCCCGAGGCAGTTCCGGAAGAATAACAAACCTGACTTCTCTGACAGGTATTTGTTAAATGTTTATTTTGTAAGTTTGCCTTACTTTGGTTTTGAAGGATTTCAGTAAATTTCTTGAAATAATAAATAAATATACAGGATGATTCACGGGAAAGTAGGAGTCTATCATTCTCAAAAATAGACAACTCAAAATATATGTAACAAATTAGGATACTGTAATATTTAAATCTTTAGTTGAAGTATTATGGATTAGAGATACCTGTTTGACATGCTTAACAGTTTACTGACTTAAGTAAAGCTCATTTAACTCAAAAAAAGTTTGAATAATATTGATAATTAAATGAGGAATTAGAATGTATTGAAATTTGAATGCCTAACCAGGCATTTCAAAGAATAATGAAGCGAAAACTGTTACCAATTACGTGAAAGTCGTATGCGGCAGCCGTTAGACTTTGCGAGACAAGCCGCTGTTAGCAGCACTCTTCCCTTCGGTCGTAGTCGGAAAACCAGCGAAGTTCAAATTGTACCCATCACAGCTGTCTATCAAAGGACACAGACATCGTGCAGTGCTAAAATAAACATGTGAAACAGTGCATTTAAACATCGATGTACATACGTAGTTTAAAGCCTGAAAATGCGGTAGACAATAAAAAACGACTTTATTTACTTAAAAAAAATTTATAATTTGACTTGGGTAAAATTTGATGAATAAATTTAGGAGAAAATTAGTCAAACAAACGACATATTGTCGTGTAATATAGTTTATTCGCAACCATATATGTAATGTTAACATTCCTGACCTCATTTGAGTGGGGGAAGTCGTACATTTCAGCTCGCTACTTCCCGACCGCTGAGTAGGTAGGGACATTGGGAATCTCGTTGATCCATTCATGCGCGTCACAACCTGTCGTATCATAATATAATAATTTTTCCAATTATTGTTTAGAATAAAGTGGTTGCGAATAAAATAGTATACAAACCTCGACAGGAAGTTTCCTTAGTCTCGAGATAATAGCTAATCTCTCGACAGTAATGAAACACTTCTCATCTCGGGCTGTAATATACTATTAATTAAAGTTTGAAATGAAATTATGTATTAAATAACTAATGTGTAACAATCCATTAATATTACTGATGAAGACATCAAATACGGAGAAACGTCTAATTGTTTAAAATTTCATTTCAAACTTTAATTAAACTACACGACAATATGTCGTTTGTTTGACTAATTTTCTTCTAAATTTATTCATCAGACTTTATTTACGTTTTAAGCTTTATTTACGTTTTATTTTCAAGTATTTAGCTATGCTACTGTATTTAAATGATTATTCAACACTATAATAAACGAACCAATGAAAATTGTTCAATTTATCAGAAACGGTCTGTGAAAACACCTAATGTCGCAGTGTTTTCACACGAGCCCGATTGGTTTCAATGATTTCAATTTATTGAGTAGCCTTTGACTGACGTTTCACCAACACGTCAAAGTGAAGTTTGCACATCAGCGTCGTTCTAAAAATGATTGAAAATTGAATTAATAGTGGAAAACGTTAAAAAATATGTGTTGTCGAACACGGTAAAAGTCATCTACCCATATTGTTGAATAATCTTTCCAAATACCACTCAAGGTAACATTTTTTAAGAGAATTTCTTTCGTCAACATGCAAATGATTACAAATTTCTTTCAACAAAAACTGCTCAAATTCCACTCCACCTGTGGTGTCGCGCAATTTTTAACGCAGTTTTGATTTCAAGAAATTTAAACGCAATAATTTGCATGTGAACGAAAAAAATTCTCAAAAAATTTTCACCTTTTGTGGTATTACTCTTGAAAGCACCACGCCTACACTTCTGCTTTGATTATAAACATTTCTCTACCCATAACCAAATACAAAAAATTAATAACAAGTAACAAAACAATGATCTGAACTGTATGAATGCTGACCGGCACAGAACAATACCTTATCTGACTGGGAAACATATAAGCATTCCTTACGGACCTTGGACAATGGCGACAAATAGTGTCCTGTTATTGGTTAACGGCTGCTGACCCTATGCTGCATTAGATTTAGTTGCGTAATTTTATACGTAACTGTAGCCCACATTCAGTATTATGTTTTGTTGCGTAATTTGGATTACAATAGCTCATGGAAACATTTTAGTAGGTAATTGTTACTTGTTACGTAGATAAATTTACTTATATCAAAATCAAAGGACTCCGGAATGTAGATACCATAGTCTATCTTCAAATTATGGAATTTCGAGAGGCCGTGATACGAAATTTCAATATTTTAAAGTGAAATCAAGTTACTTTTAATATTGTCATAACTGTATTTGTATAGTTCAGTAGTCCTTTATATAGGAAGTATCATGTTATAATGTTCTCTAAT
This sequence comes from Agriotes lineatus, assembly GCA_940337035.1. Classification (NCBI taxonomy): domain Eukaryota; kingdom Metazoa; phylum Arthropoda; class Insecta; order Coleoptera; family Elateridae; genus Agriotes; species Agriotes lineatus. Next base: position 36,815,134 of record OW679198.1, read on the forward strand.
TTAGAATTCTAATTAGACAGGAATTACCACATGGTCTGAAAAGAGTGTATGTAACATTTTATCTTCAAATTGAACTTCCAATTGTTCACATTGTCACCAACAAAAAATACCAAAAGTGACCACATTGCAAAAAAGTTTTTGGGAATTATTCATTCTCCTTGTATTGCGTGTTCGTTTTACAATGCATGTCGATATTGAAAAATAAATTTGCGAGAAGAAATATAGAAAGAAAATTACAATCAGTTTGTTCAGTGTGTTTCACTTCTCACCTTTGCACCTATATTTCTTATTTATCTTCCGATTAACATCAAACTTATGTGAATTATGTTATCCATTAAAGGAGTTATTTGTACATTTAATAATTATTTATGTTACAATTGCGGCGAATAAAAAATGGGACAACTCTTACAACAGATTTTTGTCAAATTCCAGCTGCTTGAACATGTTTTATTAATATTTCAGATTGCAACATTGAATATTTGACATCTGCCAGCAATTTCAAATTATAAATAATACGACAAAGTAGTTATGTCGCATATAAATGCAGCGACGAAAGGTGGAATAATCGCGAAAATAGACATAACTGCCCCATTTTTTATTGGCCGTAACTGTACAAGTGTGTTATGTTACAAATAATCCACGAGGGAAAAGTTGAGCCCACGAGGCCGTCAGGCCAAGAGGGGTCATTTCTCGAGTGTAGTCTATTATTTGTAATAACACGCGTGCCACACAAAATTGTATCCAACAACACAATAAATACCAAAAAAGCATACATTTTGTATTGACAGCTTTGAAAAGTCATAGTGACAAATGGGGAAGTACCGAGGTATCAAATAAATTTATAATTAGAGTCGCCTATGAGTCGTGTTATACGTTTGGCAGTACTGAAGTGTATTGTCAGTCTATGCCAAATTCGTAGTAGGTTAGATTTTGTTTATTATTTGACACAGACTGACGCAAAACCTAACCTGCAAATCTCGATTTTGACAGTGCTACCAATATTGTTGGTATTAGTAAGCCACATGGTTTTTCTCTTATCAGTTTGTGGTTTCTACCTGATTAGTGGGTTATGGGCCACTTAAGAGGTCTAAAATCGATCTAGTAATAGCCTTAGAACTAAAAGGTGTTGGATATACACAGTTACTGCAAACTCGTAAGCAGCTTACGGCAATCAAAAATAAATTCGGGTCATTAAATTTAAAAATCACAATAAGTTGGTGTACTTTTATCGAAAAAAGTTATTAAAAGTTGCACAGAATCACAAAATGATATACAGTGTGAAAATAAAGTAATGGATAAATTCATTATCTTATAGTTTGTACAAATTGAGGTGGCACAGTCCAGGTATACGGATTAAGCTGGGTTTCCTGTAAGTGATACTTTGTTTACATGTAATCCCTGGTTGTACATGCTACTTACCAGTTGAGACGACTTATAAAAACCTGCACGTATTTAGGTAAATTATTGAACCCCAGTTTTTAGTACTAAAATAATACACTGCTATGGTATATAATTTTTAATTAAGAGCACATAAAAACACTACATTTTCGTTATTAGATATTAACAGGAAGTCCTCTAACTTGCAAATTTTTATAAACGACGTCCTTTCTGATTAAACAAAATTACATTTCCTTTTCCTATAGCCAATCAGAAAAGAGCGTACCACTTTCAAATAAATCTTAATGTGCAAGTATAAATTTTAAAACTAAACAAATTTGTAATTATAATGTAACATAAGTTCAATATATGAAAACTTTCTTAACTCCGTAGCAAGCAAACAAAAATCTCATTAGCTTACAGAGATCAGGGTGAGTATGCTGATAAGTGATAAGGCATTAATGTGTTTTGAACAACTGTATAGTAACTAATGAGTCATCAGTAATGCCATTTGGTTGAGTCATAACTGTTTCTTTTAATTTCTGTACCGTTTTCTAAATAAATAGCATAACACTTTATTTTATATAAATTGTATAATATACAAAAATTGCTGTGTTCTGGGTACTTATAATAATATATGTAAATACCTAGTTGCTTTTGTTTGTTTCCTTGATTTTCAATATAACGGGTGTTCATAAACAGTCGTCATCCCAGTAGGTTTTGACTTCAAAAACGTATGTCTATTATAATTGAGAAAAACTGCGCTATGACAGTACTCAATGACGTTTCATTGTGTTGCACGAATTAATCAAAGATATAACATTTTGTTTTTCAAAGCAACTGGGATGACGACTGTTTATGAACACCCGTTATCAATTGTGCGAAAAACCACTGCTAACTAAATGCGGACCTGTTCTGCAGGTAAAGGGGTTTTGTAATCTCAAATGACTAGGGTAAGCTCCGAAGCCAATTAACTACGGCAAATCCCTCATATAATCTGTATACCTGGACTGCGCCACCTCAATTTGGACAAACTATAGTTGATATTCATTTTTATGAAATAATCACGAAGGGGTGTAGTGATTTTGACCATAGGGAATATTTTCAATTTCTTATGTAATTTGTTTTTCATGATATGACGTCATCGACTTTTTTTTAAAATGACAATCTGTATTTTTTATTATTGATTTTGGTAATACCTACTTTTTATGTTGTTTTCAATGATATAAAATTTTCAATATGTTACATCTGAAAAAAATCGAGAAAAATGGTCCTAAAGTTTAAATATTAAAAACCAATGAAATAAGAAAAATAAATCTAGTTACCAGTGGATAAAACAAAAAAAGATTAGTTACATGTCAGAATTAAACAATTTGTAAATGTCATAAGAAAATAAGCCTCCTTTGTTTTTTTAAATTAGAATTTATCTTTAGCAAGCTGTTTTGCTCATTTCATTAGTTTTTAATATTTAAACTTTAAGACCATTTTTATCGATTTTTTTCAGATGTAACATATTGAAAATTTTATATTATTGAAAACAACATAAACAGTACTACCAATACCAATAATAAAAATTACATGTTGTCATTAAAAAAAAGTTGATGACGTCATAACTTTAAAAACAAATGACGTAGCAACATAAAGGTGGTTGTAGGGTATGTCCTATAACTAAAATCGCTATACCCCTTCAAGATTTTTTCATAAAAATTAATATTAACAAAGTTAATGAATTTATCTATTACTTTATTTCCACACTGTATATCATAGAAAAAGATAGTATAAACAAAATAAATAAATTATACTTATTGTTATGCACATATTTTCATTGCTTTTTGTACCTATCAAATAGGTGAAATTCGTCCAAAATAGTTTATGATGTGAAAATATCCCAAGTCATTTGATATTGGAATGTGCATTTAGTTGCTATTTTCTTGTTATTCTTGTATATTCGGTACTACTTATAGTTATAATACTAGATCAATATGAAAATTAGCAAATATTTTAATATTTAGAATTAACCACGCAATATTTTCTACCGATTCTTTGTCTCATCAAAATGAAAATGCATAAAAAGGAAATAAATAATGCTTTGGTGTATTTCAACTACTAGCAATACATATATTGATATTTTTTTAAGGTTATATAAACGAGAACAAACAGTATCATGTATCTGAGCAATCAATAAAGAAAGAAGAAAAGCAGAAGAGATAACTTCCATAAACAGTGAAGCAATGTATTTTTTTAGTTGGACTGACAAAAATTGTAAATGTACATATTATTACAATGGTACCGTACCGTAACAGTACATTACACAACTAGTTTAGAAGAGTGATATTTTACTGAACAAGTATGACTGGTTTGAATACGAGCGTTAGCGAGTACTTAAACGGCCGTACGAGTTCAGCTTAACCACTTTTCTAATGCATTCCTTATACTCTTATACTATGTATTTTATCGAATTTCATAAAATATTATATTTTTACATCTAGTGACATGTCAAAACATGACCAAGCTGAGTAGAACTAGTTTTTATGTATCGTAACATAATAAGCAGCTCCAGTTGATGTTATGCCTTTGGCAGTACTGAAGTGTTGTTTTCCCATTGACCACCTGATTTGATTGAATTTAATCTTGCCTTACATTTTTAATTCCATCTGATGTAAAACCAAATTGTTTGATGCATTCTTTAATTAAATTCAAAATGTGTTCTACATCATTATTGTCATTTGCAATAATTTCATTTATATTGTGCTGAGGAATGTTTATCATATTTTCTGAATTTATATCCACAATCATATTATGTTCACTCTGACTATTCATATCATAATTATTTAAAAAAGTTCAATAAAAAGAAATATATTTAGCTTAATCTTCTAGCGCTAATCTTGCAATTGCTTATCTATCTTCTACTGTTATAGCTGGAGAATTTGCTGGTTTAACTTTAAAAAATTTGTAAACGGCACATCGATGCTTACAGAACTTGCCATATCACAAAATTGCATTAGCAACAACCATCTTCAGTATTAATATTTATTTATTTCAAAATATACAGGCAGCAGTAATACTGATATGGCCCGATTCGTGTACAACGAGTACATATAATAATACCTAATTCAACACAATAGACTCAAAAAATAGATTCAATAAAAGAGATAATAATAAGTTATAAATATACCGGGTGTTCGTTCTCAAAGTCGAACATAAGCGATTAACATTGTATTGAACGTTTTTGCCGATTCCTGCTCGCCAATTCAACTCACAGGGAAGGTAATGGTATCAATGGAAAGATAAAATTATTACGCATCAAATGATACCAATAATAATATTCAAGATGCGATTTTTATTTTAAAATACTAATTTAAAACTTAGGACTTTTTAAATATGCCATGTTTTGCTTTTCAAGTTCGATAGCATTTGTCAAAAAAATTGGTAATTAGTTGGCGTAAATAAGGTATTGTCTGTCAACGTCTATTAAAATTATCTACAGAAAATAGTATATTTATTTACAACTATTAAATAATGCCGTTGTTATTTTGTGATTATTTGTCAATTATGATATATATTATTAACTAAAATCACAATGCCTGTTGTTTATATCTCATAATTACATCGATACCGCCATAAATGCATCGATACCACCATAATTACATCGCTAATATGAATTTATGTACATATAATCAAACAAGCCATGAACTGCTTTTTCGAGTTGACAGTTATCAGTCTGTCAGTTTCAAAATAATAATTGTCACTTCTTTCGTCTAAAACCTAAAATGGAAAACGATAGCGACAATAGTGATGAACTGAAGTACGCAAAGCCGCCAAACAAGCTACACAAAATTTACTCCCAGAAAAGTCGAAGAAAACTTATGATGTCGCATACAAAAATTTTATGGAAGTTAAAATAAAGTAGTTGTAAATAAAATAGCGTATTTCACTTGCATATAATAGCTGTTATTACACTCAGATGACTTAAAAAACTCGCTCGCTTCGCTCGCTCGTTATTTAAACACCATCCTCGTATAATAATAGCATCCATTATATGCTCGTATAATAATATACTATTATCTACTCCTACTGCACAATGGCCATGAATTATGATTCATAATTCACGGTTTGCGGCCAATCATAAAATTCTATCTTCATTATTCAATAGTTTGCAAATTGCAACCAATCAGAAAATTCTATTTTCATTATTCAATAGGTTGTAGCCAATCACAAAATTCATTCTTATTATTAAATGACTTTTGAAGTTAACAGCTGTCACAAATGTCATAATTCTGAAATATGAACACAAGGCTCCTATTGCATAGAAGTAGATAAAATATCGTATTATATTCGCGATTATGGCCATTATTCACTCAGATGACTTGCGCCACAAGCCGAAGGCGCGTGGCGCAAGTCATCTTCGTGAATAATGGCTGTCATAATCGCTCATATAATAATGAATTATTTCAAGGAAGAACTTGGAACGTGAAATTCGTGTTTGCTTAACTGAATGATGTTTTCTTTCTCAAGATACATTGACTTTGTAAAATTTTGTATAGAAATAATTTTGAATTCCCAGCCTACGTCGGTAATAATCTTTGAGGACAGTGCAAATAAAATCTACCTGTGGTAAAACATTATCTTTAAACAATCGGACTGAAGCCTCAGAAAGGTTACTCGTAAAGTGACTTCTTGAGTTATAATCTGTACACGCTAGACACCAATTTCCTTTCATTAGCAAATAACATTTTAAATATTTTGTCCAATTTTCAAAACCCCTACTCTACTTTTGCATTTCGAAATGTATTCACATCTTCAGGTGTACAAGAGTATAAAATTTGACGAAAATAGCCCATCAACTTCTATCTATTTTCAAAAGAAATTTTATGTATCAAGTGCCACAACCAGCGCCAGACAGCTTGCGTACATGAAAGATGCACAAGTGTTTTGGTTTGAGGCCAAACAGTTTTAATTGCATTAATTTTGGATTCGTTGATCAGTCCCTGTTCAAAAAAAGGAATTTGTTATAGCACCCTTGAAAAGATTAAAACCAGCACAATGTGCCTCATACATTTGTCCTTTACTTTTATAATTGTACCCAAAGGCACAGCACAAGCTGGACAGGACGCAAGTACAGAAGTGATACTTGATTATTAGGGTGGCAGGAACTTGCACTCGCTCGCTTATTTTTATGACGTTCAACTTTTGTAATTGCGCTTTGGGTGACACACGATTTTTTTTCTGTTTGAATAAAATACTTAAATATATATCCACACATTAAACTTGTCCTTAACCATTAGGAATACAACTTATTGAATTCTATTTCATTTGGGTTTTAATACCAAATGCATTGAATCCATTTATTAATGTCGTTCATATTTCTTATTGAACTACAAATTTTTCATGTATTGCTTTTTTCATTTTATATAACTTAACACATTTGTAAATTCATCTCGCAACAAATCACTATTAATTTGAAGGAGCTCAATTCGTAAATTAGAGTCACAGAAATATCAATTAGCATAAATTAAGTGGTTGGTACAAAGTAAAGCCAATCAAAATTCAACAAATCTATCACCAAAGGGTTTATTACATGTGTGTTAAATAAATCTACAGTATAATTGAATAAGTACAGTTCTATGAACTTTTTAAATAAATGTAAGGACAGAATGTTCTCAATACAGTGCAAAGAGAGCACAATACTAGATCGAATAAGGCTATAAAAAAATGGAACGGTAATACAGTAGAACTCTCTTTTAACGATCACGGTTACAGCGAATTCACGTCTATAACGAACAATTTTGAAGGTATATTTGAATTACATTTGATTTAATGCATGTATTTCATGTTTATTACGAATTCGTTTCACGGGAATAACGAACCAAAATTTAAGAATACATTCTCAGAACTGATCCTTTTTATCTCCTAATAAAATGTAACTGAAAGATATTAGGTATTTTGTTGTGGCAACATTATAATAAGGAAGGTTTTCTAGGAAAATAGTGGTCAGTTAAATTTCGTAGTAGGCCACTTTCTCTAGCTCTCTCTAGCACTCTGTACAATAGCGCGAGATAGTGGGCATTGTAAGCAACTCCGTTTTTCTTAGAATCCAGCAGCTACCTGCAGGATCCAGTTCTTCGAAAAGCGATAATGGGTTTCGCCCGATGTTATGGCTCAGTTCTGTTATCGCATTCTGCAAAACGAAAGTGTTGCGTCATAGCCACGTCTTAGCTATTGTATTTAACAAAACCCTTTACAGGATTAAAAATACAATAGCTATAAGACGTTGGCGTATAACGCAACAAAAAGAGTTGCAAAAATCTTCAAGTGGATGTATCTTGGTCTTTCCTTTACTGACATTTCGTATGTACCTACGCATTTTCTAGTTGTGGAAAAATGTCGGGAGTCAAACGGAAAATTTTATCGGTTTCCGAAAAAGTAGAAATTATACGAAAGTGGGAAATTTGCTCAAATTATGACCTTCTTGGGTATAACGAATAACGGTTATTACGAACAAAAATAGCGGTCCCGTGGAATTCGTTATAACCGAGTTCAACTGTATTTGAAGAATAGTGAAAAGCAGACAATTATTATAAAATACAAGAAATTCACACAACAGGAAATGAACGAGATTGGTGTTTAAATAAATGAGTCAGTGAAGTGACAAGTGAACAGACAATCCAAATAAAACATAGTGAGTGGCGTTATAACCTAGTTTAAATACGAACGTGAAAAACAATAATTTTAGAATTAAGATTTTGTACATTTTAATAATATAAGTTAAAATTTAGTTTATAAGTAACTGATTTGTACTTGGTTAACATCCACAATTATGAATTTAGATAGAATTGTTGTTAACTAGGGGGAGAAACAATTGAATAAAAATTATTTCATGACAGTCTAATTTGTCTCTCCAGATTAATTGAGTTTTAAGCCATTTACAATTGAAATAAATTAAAAATAATTATAACATCGTGATCAGGAGTTCGTAGTGCATATGTGAGAATGTGGGTGTGAAAATCCATCACCTAAAAATTATTTTCATGTGCGACCACCTTCCGAACCACTTCGCCAATGACGAGAAGTTTACGATCATCAGATTTTGAGCACAGTTGAGGTCAGGCGTTTGAAATTTTGGTAGCACCACGTCCGCACGCCGTGTAGGAGTACACCGCAGCAGTTCCAACATCCTAGGGTTCCGCTTCCAGCAACGAGCATCAGGAGAAGCTATTCCGAGCCAGTTCCCGCAGCCTAAGCAAATATCCGTGCTAGTGTTTCAAAACTTACCATGCGGAACGAGTCCTATAAGAGGAAGCCGATCCCAGTCTTACAATACTTCAAAAAAGAGCATGAGGTTCAGAAATTGTAAAAATATAAGTTGAGGTTATGTTTTTTCTAAAAACAAAACACGACTAGTGACGCTTAATAAAGCCCGAGATTCGAATTACCTGATAATTTGTTCATAGATTTGCCTTTGAATTAACTTGTAAATACACTAGAAACGAACCGTACAAAAATTCAAGTTGTTGATAGATAAATTGACAGCGTAGTGAGTCTGCGTGTTGCTGCCTTTTAATTTCACCGTCCAGTGGCGTAACACGGGAGTTTAAATATGAACATATAGGTGAACCTAACTTGCAGATTTGAGTCTTCATGCCTACTGAAAGCTAGCCATAAATAACTTTACTTGCAGATGTGCGAATTACTATAGGGGGCAAAACACTACAATCAATGAACCCATTTATACAATTATTTATTTACTTTTAATCAGTCTTGTACATGATGTAAGTATTAAGCTTGTTAAAAATTACAATAGTCCTGTACAATATATACATGCATACACATAGTTTTCTTGGAAGTGAGAAGTGGCAATTATAAATAGTGTTCGCGTAGCTCTTTACTGAATATTCCAAGAATTTTTTTCAAATTATTCATTCATAAATAAGAGCAAAATAAAAAAAGTCATGCAATCTTAATTTGGTTAATCCAGAAATTCGGTTAAGCTCGATTCGGTTAATCGGAACTAGTATATTTAGATTCAAATGTCACTGGTTCTGGCTGCATTGTGCTAATAGCACTAACTTGTTATCACTTGAAGTATTAATTAAAAAAAAAAATTATTTCACGCATCTTTTGGAGAACATCTTATTTTTAACCACTGAAAGTGTGATCATATTTTTCTTTTAATATACAATACCATTAGTGGCAAGGTCACAGTTTCTGTTATATATTATACATTCTCTAAACTTCAGATCTTCTTGGACTGACACACCAGAGCAGAAGGCAAAGAAAGGCCAAGGCAAGACTGAGACCCACGTGGATCTAAAAAAGGAAGCAGAGCTACAGGCAATCAGCAAGCGAGACGAAGAGCAGGCACAGATGTCCCGAAAGCACAGTGGCAAGCGGAAACATAGCAAAAGTTTGCTGGAGATGCACCAAGATAAACTGAAGAAGAAGAAACAGGTATGTTAAGACTTGGCGAACAAACAGTCCAGCTAAATCTCCCTCTCCAACTTAGAAGGACGAAGAAGGAGGTGTGCCAACTCGGCGGCCGTTCAGCAGGGACATCGATCTAAAGGCAAACCAGTTTGATGACGCGCAGAAGAAGTCCATCCTAAAGAAGGCTATGCTTTTGGACGACAGGTTTTCGAAGGGGCAGTCAAAGTTCTTGTAGACGTGTTGTACAAATAATGTCTGATTAGGTAAATAAATAAGCACGTATGTTTTTTTTTTTTTGGTTTATTTCGTGAACAAACTATAAACTACAGAAAACCTAACTTAGGGTGCCGAAAATCATAGCCGTGTCATAGCGGTTGTCAACGGTAAATCAGTCAAAAATCTTATATCTAAAACTATTACTAGATGGTTGGACAGTGAAGGTAGATTTCCTAATTTGAGCACATTTAGATTCCAAGTCCTAACAAGCTCATTTGAATTCTTGCAAATAGTTTCGTCAACTTACTGTATAGTATGGCAGTTATAACTACATTCTTACTATTCCTATCTACTTAACTAAGAAGGATGCTCAAGGAGAATCTTAAATTTAATATTCTAGCCTAATTTAAGCACTAATTAAATTGTTTTAAGGTGCATACTTTTAATACTGATACGTACCATACTTTTATTAGAAATAAAATTTCCATTAATACTTCGCACATACACTTGATGACTCATCTTTGCTAAGTTTAACCTAACCTAATTTTACCAAGATTAGTTTAAAAAGTCATTATTTAATGCACCTCATATAAACTAATGTTACCTAAGAAAATCTAATTTAACCTAACATTTGCACTTGGAAATTTAGGAAGTGGATGCATAAAACCTAATTTAACCTAAGATAACCTAATTTAAGCGAACATGTGCCACATTAATTTATAAAATCAGCTAATTGTCCCAAGTTTGATCGAGCAAAATACTTATTCCAGAAGAAGCTTTTCATTCACAGAACTTACATCAACTTACTTTGAAATTAAAGGATAAAACCTAATGTAACCTAATATAATCTAAGTTCACATGACATCTTTTGCCGTCAGTGCAAGCGCGTACAACCTAACCTAATTGAACCTCAAATTTAATCGAGCAAAATACTTATATATGTCCGAGAGACTGAAATTTTGTCATTTAGAAAAAACTTATATCAAAATTCATTTACTTCGGAACTGAAGAGATAACAACGATTGTAACCTAACATTAAATCTTACAAAAAAGTAGGACACTTTTTATGCTCAAAAAAGACTTAGAGCGCTAGCTAGTAGAATTTAGTTTTGCTGCATAGTACCTAACCATGAAGTAAGAGGTAAGGAGACCGATCCCCATGCAAGCCGTTTGCCAAAACCTGCGTTGATATTTTTTATTTTTACGGCTCTTTAGTACTACCATAGTCTGTTACTCGCGGTGCAAATGTTCCGCGCCGGGTTAGTTGGCAGCAGGGGGGGGGGTTTGTTTTTGGCTGCTTTACGTTTTGATTTGTCGCAGTGATCGTATGCCACGATCACGTGACACATCGAGGACCCAGCGAGAACATCAGCACTGCCACTGGTAGATACTGTACTATTAAAGAGCCGTAAATATCATCGCAGATTTTGTAGCATGGCGATTCTTTCCTCTTACTCCATGTACCTAACCTAACCTAACAGACCTAACCTAACCTAACAGACCTAACCTAACCTAACAGACCTAACATTCCACCGGATGGATTAAACCTAACTTAATATAATGTATATGCGCATATAGCAAGAATTAGCAGTTACATCTGACTCCTACATACTAACTTTTGCAGTAATGTCAGGACACCAAGACTTGATCAAATTAAACCTAACCTAACTTAACTTCGTTTTCACACATTTAGCAAGAATTCACAGTTCCTTTCAAATCTAGATTAGCATCAACTTACATCCCGTACAGCTCTGAATGTGCTCAACTCGGAAATCTACAGGGAAATTCATCGCCATTAGTTCAGGGGTTGGTCGTCAGGCATCTCTTCACAGGTGATGGCGAGGCCTTCGTGGCAGCAGATGTCATGAGGGGAGGTTAATCCGGTGTACGTCCAGGCTGTTGCACCACAAATGCGGCTATGCACTGAAGCCTGCGAAAAGCCCTTATTTAAAATATGGAAAACAAGACAAGAACAGTAATTTAACACAAATGTGAATTGTTGCAGAGAGTAGATGTATTTATCTGTTCATAGAACTCATTCAAAGAGCTGTTTTTTTTTTAGATTTTGGTTTGAGGGCTACTGTTTACTGTTATGCAAACTTTTAAAGAAGCCAGTAAATATTTTTGCAGTGTATATAGGTTATGTTACTTTTCATGTAGACACATGACAGGCGTGACAATTTTGAATATAAGTTAGGTTAATTGCCGCGTGATCACAAGACAGTTGTTACATATCCTAAGAAATCAAAGTGACTTACAACACTTCTGTAGTATGTAACATACAGATACCATTCAGGATTTGACTGTGTCATTGTTGAGACTCAATGTTTCGCTCACTTTCATAAGCCGCTTCATTAAGAGTTAGAAGCAAAAGAGCACGGTAACTCAGCGTGTCAACCACGCCAGAGGCGAAACTCTTCTGCAAGGGTGAGGGATAGGAAAGTATGGTAGTTGAACATGTCAACCACAACAGAAGGAAAACTTTTCAGAACACCTTGAGTTGTTCTATCGTTCAATCGTGGAAATCATTTGTTGCAAAATATGTATTATCACCGTATGTAAAAGTAAAAGGAACTAGAATTATTACTTTACCAACCAACAAAAACTGAGTCTGACGAACGAATAATAGATTTACAATTTGCCGAGTAGCAATAAAATCTGTCCTATTGTAGACACAAGAATCACAATTATTATCTCACCTTGAGTTGTTTGTAGTGCCCTAGAGCGGCACATAGTAGCTTGGGACCATTCTCCTGGGCCGCCTTTGCAATTGCCGAACAGAGCTTGATGCAATTCTGTTCCCCCTGATCATCGCAGGCGACATCCATAGGGCTCTGGGTGATGATTGGCTGGGCGTCCTCGGAGGGCATTTCAGAGTCAAATACTGCACACTGGCACTTCTTATTTTCTAAACAAAATGTTTTAGGTATCACGCAGAACACCCTTCATGGAGCTACTTACGTGCAGGCGTAGGCTCACCGTCATTCCCAGCATTCTTGTTCGCTTCGTCGGATGGCGAAAATGTAGATTGAGTCTCAGACGAAAACGGTTTATCTGAATTATGGTTCCCTTCACCAGAATCCAGCGGGATATCAGCAAGGCTTTTCAATCAAAATCATTATTAAAGTCTGCAATCAATTAAAAAGGCGACTTACCTCCATCCCAGATACCCCACCCAGAACAGAAAAAACACCAGAGCAATCTTCATGATGATCTTGTAAGCACGATACTCAATGGCTCGATGAAAATCACTGTGAGGAGGGGCTCGAAGTGTCTGCTTATATAGGCAGCGAGGTGGGGCCTACGTGAAAGAATGCACGTAAGAGTGTAACATTCTGGGACTTTGAAACTGACTTATTGGACTGTAGTTATCCAGTGCAATATCAAACAGCTTCCAATGCTTCCTTCCCAGTGTTACCGGCATAGAAGACTGTAGAAGCCATTGTTACTCTTTATCGCGCTTGCAAGGTAGACATAATATTTATATCAAATCCAAGAACTGATTGACGTCAAATGAATCACACCATAATATACTATCATGGTTTATTTCTTAGAAATGAAGGTGTTGCAGCTATATTAATATTTATTCAATTTTGCTTTACTTTGGAGACTAGGCTTTTGTAAAATGTAGAAATTACATTTTAACCATAGTTTGGCAGACACATTCTGATTTTAGGTTAAATTTTTTCTTGCGACTTGGGGCTATGCATCAAAATTGTAACATTTTTAATAACACAAACTGTGATTTATATGGAAGAACTCGAGGTCAACACCAAATTTGTCGATTTTGGTATAAGAATTGGTCTTTAATCCTTAATAGTAAACCCATGTGATTTTTATATTTTAGTGCACATATGCATATTCGTAAATACAAACTTAAAAGTATTAAAACACAAATAAAGACATAAGAGAGCGAATGGCCGAGCAAGCAGTATGCTACAGTCTCAGGCGGGTAGCCTGGGTTTGATCCCCAGTGACTACTTTGGAATTTGAAACTTCCACAATTTCGATGGGCAAGACTAGCCACGTACTCGTCTTATGAGCAAAGAGGACTCATAAAACCACAACTTTGTGATTAAAACAAGCCACTGGCCTAATATAAAAGGAAGAAGAAGAAATAAAGACAGGTGTATAAACTGTAATATACTATTATTAGTTTAATCTCCTCTGGTATTTTCAAAAAGCAAATCATTAATTAAAAGGAGCCTTAATAAAACACAGGATTTATGTAAGAAACCAT
>OW679198.1:36829490-36947389 GCA_940337035.1 Agriotes lineatus
GTTGAAGAAAAATGGATAGAGATATTTAAGTTTCTGGATAATGAAAAAAATTGTTTTAGAAATATTCTAATGATTCTTGAATTTGTTCTTGCTATTCCAGGAACAAGTGCAGCGCTAGAAAGAATATTTTCGATCACAAATGCGCTATGGACAGATGAGAAAAATCGTTTCCTTGTAAAGAATATTGAAGCAATAATAGTATTTTAAACTCATTTTAAAAAAATTTCATGCTGTGAATTCTACAATTTTCTTCTGACGAAACCAAAATTGGAAGGTATTAATGGATCTGAAAAATACAAAACCAAAGAAGCTTCTTCTTCCACATCCACTGATACTGTGTAGTGTAGTTTATAGTATTGCTGAAAATATCAACCTATTGCTAAAAATATTATTGTTGCAATGATTAATCAAATAGTAAGAATTGAATAAGTTTGTATTATACCCCTATACGGTTACCATTATCCGCTCTTGAATCATTAACGTCTCCACTTCGTCTCGATGTTAAAAGATTCACTGGTAGATAAAATTCAACTTTATCGTTTTATATAATAAATATCTATTATTACCCCGCCCAAACGTATTCTGTCCCGTTTGCATATTTTGAAACACAGGACGCTAGGAGCATGGGACCATATACTGCAGCCTGATTGGTGCGCTGAAACATAAGCGGGAAGTGCTACCTTGGCGCCGTTTTACGATTTGAAAATTGCCATAATTGTCGCACTGTCACTAAAATTATCGAATGAGGAAAATAAAAAAAATGCTGTTTAGAATTTTTTATCGGACAAATATGCAGGTCTGGGGTATAACGTAGAAGTTAGTTTGTATCAAATCAATATGTAGGTATACACAAAACATTATTTTAAAATTTTTACTGGAGACACCTTGATTGTTGGAAATGTTAATCAACATAAAATAATCTAAACCAGATTTTTTCGGCGCTTCTCTGATATACATAATATACAGTGAGAGTGTAAAGTCTGGAATAAAATTCATAAAATTTATGTCGTTGATTTTTAGCAAAAATCCTCGGACACGTCAACTATTATTTTTAAATGCTCATCTTTTGACCAATATTGCACTTACTGACTTACCAGTTGCGCCCAGAAACGGCACAATAAGGGGAAACTTGAAAAGTGGACGTGACTACCTCCCTGGACTTTCCCATACTGGAAACTGTTCATATCGTCTTTATTCAACAGTCTTTACAACATATCAAAATTTCAACTCGATGACTCACGTCTTCACCGTGATAAGCGTTTACACTTTCACGTAAATTGCGGGTAAATATAAAAGAACTAGTGAGTCACCCGAACTACGTTTCGGTTCGCAAAATTAAGAGAGATTCATTAATATAAATTTAAAAAAAAAGATGCATCGACGGGATCGAACTCGGGGCTCCCGCGTGATAGGCCAGCACGCTTACCGCACAACCACACTCTCCTGTTTGAATAATGCGCGCACCCGAGCTAATACTAGACAGCGATAGGCGCTCCGCTCTGCTGCCTAGAGAAGTTAATTAAATTATACTGCTG
Source organism: Agriotes lineatus (assembly GCA_940337035.1). Lineage (NCBI taxonomy): Eukaryota > Metazoa > Arthropoda > Insecta > Coleoptera > Elateridae > Agriotes > Agriotes lineatus. The sequence goes on from OW679198.1 coordinate 36,831,026, forward strand.
CCTAGAGAAGTTAATTAAATAAGTCTGAAAATTAGCAAACTTTTAAGCCATCGTACAACTTAATCGGTCCAGTATCTTCGGAGGAGATAGCGAACAAACATAGTTACACGCAAACAAAGAGAGCTACGATTTTATGTTATAAGATGTGTAGTTCAAAACGTGACCACCGAGCTTCTGTAGATGGCGCCAAGTGGACAAGCCGCCACTGTGCTATTTATGTGTTATTTTATTCAAAACGGCTGTAGCACCGAGGTGAAATTTTCTAAGTACCTGGAAATTATATTTTCTAGGGCATACAAAATCGATTTTTTTATTTTCGCGGAAAAAGATTCTTTGACGCAAAAATATAACAACCGTTAGAATAAAAAAATTATTTTTCAAAAATAGAGGGGGGAGGGGGCCGGTGCGCTTACATATATCCACGAGTGTAATATTTTTTTGCATATTCATATGCTCCATTATGCACTGAACAATCCAGTGAAAACCCCAGCTACCTATCTTGTTTTGTTTATTAATTAAAGGGGTTTAAATTTTCAAACTTCAAAGCTTCGTAGAGGGCGCCACAGATAATTCATGAGATTCTTTAAAAAACAGATCGATAGCCCTTTTCGGGGTCTATCAGTGTATGAAGTTTAAACAAATTCCTGTGGGCAGTTTTTGAGAAATGATTTTTAGAAAATTTCCAAAATTTTGAAAATTTGTAATTTAGGCCCCTTAATATTTTTCAAAACACTTTTTATATCACCTCATGTTAGCCTTCATATACTATTCAGAAAACAAAAATCAATTGAATCGATTCATCCGTTTTTGAGTAATAGGGCGTTAAACTCAAAATTTTCAAAAAATCCTAGCGCCCTTCATTTTAAACCTAACGAGTTCGGAAAAAAACTAACAGATTTGTCTTATGACCCTCTATCGTTATCCGCGATAAAATTTTCAAAATTTTAATCACGAAAACAGTGATACCAAAAAAACATGCGTAACTTCCGCTTCCGGTTTCAGATTTTTTTGAAAAGCTTATTTTGTCGATGAATTTTCGATACACCCCCGCATTCCAAAGCGCATAAAAATCGGAGCAATACTTTCGGCTGTAGGAGCGTCACCCACCCACACACACACACACCCACACACACACCCACACACACACCCACACACACACCCACACACACACCCACACACAGACAGACATTTATTAAAAACCACTTTTTTGGGTTCCTAGAGTCCCAAAACGGATATTTCTGTGAAAATCTCGATTTCCAAAATTTTCATGATTCCAATACTTCCCTATACCTATGGGTATGGGAAAGTAATGAAAATTCTAAATAGCAACCTACTCTTTGCGATACATCAATCGAAAGGTCTCTAATAGAGCACTCTTTTGATGTATCACAAAGACTAGGTTGTCATTTAGAATTTTTAAGTAGCTCCCTATTGCGCCGCCACTGGACGCAACAGGAAAAAGGCAATATGCGTGAAAAGAAGACTATTTAAGAACAAAAGTTGACGTGTTCGAGGATTTTTGCTAAAAATCAACTACATACATTTTATAAACTTTATTCCAGACTTAACACTCTCGCTGTATATGTGGGCTCTTACTTTATGTATAGGTAATAGCATTGTCTAATATAATTAGACAATGGTAATAGGTACTCGTGTATCACTGTTATGAATAACTAGGTAGGTACAATTGCATTGAAAGAATGAAAGCGTTTTCAAATGAAAACTGCAAAACACGAGAAACAAACCATAAACATCCACCACAGCTGATCAGCTGATATGGCTTGAGCGCCGGCATGTGGGAATGTGTCATGTCCTTCTAACGTTTCGGTCGCTCGCAGGCAACCAATCAGGCTGCAGTATATGCTGCTATGCTCCTAGCGTCCTGTGTTTCGTTTTTATTTCATAAATCTGGTCACCCTACTATAAATTGAACATGTAACTGTTTTGTTAAGGCATTGTAACATTTTCCATGATTTAATTACCTATGTACCAGTTGTTTAACCTCAGTTTTTAAAACCGTATACTAGCATAGAAAATGTCGAAAAACGTATGTCTTCCAAAATTCCCATATGCATATGTCAAATTTGGGGTATGTATAGAAGGGATAACGTAAAGCACATCAAAGTATTTCAATTATCATTTTTTACATATGTTTTTATATTAAATACATTAATAAATGCATAATTTTTATATAAGGTATTTCATATTTTTGCTTTATAAGCTTTACGATCTCTTTGATAATTTCTGCGATTTTTCTTTCAAACGGAACATAATTGAAATGTTTGTGTACTCTTATACGTATATTATCTTGTTTTGAATTAGGCGCCATCACTAAACTCCACCTCCTTTCTATAATTGGTCGGCACGGTGTAATTATTAACGGCTGCTGGTCCCAGTGGCGTAACTTCAAATGTTGGGCCCGGGGGCCGTGATCTTCACCGGGCCCCTTAATTTCCAAGTGTAAGTCCTATTCTTGCCAAAGCATTTTTGGTTATCATTTTTCAATTATCTTTTTTTTAAATCCATAAACAGAAACATCAAAGCAAAATGATCTATAGCGAGATACGCGTTTTTTATTGAAAATAATAATAATAATAATAAATATAAATCCTGTAAGGCGTAAGCCTACGCACTAAAGGAACAAACAAAAACATAATTATTTCCGCAATTCGGCACTTCCGTACATTTCGAGGTACAATTCAAAGTATAACTTTGCTTTAACTGCTGATCTGCTAATCAAGACGATATCTTCTAGACTTCTGATTAACAAAAGATGTAATGATGTCTGATGTATGAACATTTCTCGCTCTCTGCTTCTCAATAGAGATCAGTAATCTGAGATGACTGCGAAATACCTACGTGCACGTGCAAGACGTGGTGCATCAGGTGTACAGAAATTATTTTATTTTAAATTTATACCAAACAGATAACTTTTTGACATGTTTTAGATTTCTCCGAGGCTTTCTTGTGTTTTTCCCGGACTCATTGAAACTTTATACGGGACCTAGTTTGGACCTGCCGGGCTTTAAACTTCAGGGGGCCCAACGGGCCTCCTGAAGTTCTGGGCCCGGGAGCCGCTGCCCCCTCGGTAGTTACGCCACTGGCTGGTCCATTTGATTGTAGTAGTTGCAATAGTTATTGACGACCGAAAGTAAGTAGGTTTTTAGACCAACCGAAAATTGTATTTAAAAATTACAATTATGCCGTCTTGGTTGTGTGTTATTTATGCTTGGTGTATAGGGATTTAAATAATCTGTGGTAAATAACATCAGTAGGGTTGCCAGATGCTTGTCATGCCAATACCTGAGCAATCTGGGTTACCACTGTTACCAGATAACCGCGGTGCACTCACTGGTGGGTGTGGAGTTAGAAGGGGGGTCGGGGCTCTCACCCGGAAAATTTTGAAAAATTTGAGTTCAAATACACAGGTTGAACGCTCCCAATTGACTATATTTTTGCCACTGATTATCTAATTTAAGCTCCAGAAAACATAAAAAATGCGACGTTGGCGCACTGGGCAATATATCTGGAATCCGGAATAAAAATAAAATAATGAAATACGACTTTTAAAGTATTTTTATACGGGGGGGGGGGGGGTAATTACCCCCATTACACCCCATCTCCCTTATCGATGACCTTGTACCAGAGATTTCGGTGGGTGTTGGACTTGGATTTGGATATAAATAAAATTAATAATAAAAACCACGTAGCAAATACATTTTATTACTTACACAAAAACCTTTTCTTAAACAAACATGTTTTAAATTAAAAATAAACAATAAAATGATTTGTGTATTATACAGATTTTTTATTGCATGATAAAAATTTGACACTTCAAGTTTTGACATTCATGGTATCTATTAATAGAAAACTATTCATTAATAGGAGTCATTAATAAACGATTTTAGAAAATAAAAAATATTTAGTATTAGGGGACATTAATAAACTATTTTCTATACATTAATAAAACACATCAATAAACGATGAACAGAAAATGTATGTTATTATTATTTATTTATTATTATTCTTATTATTTGCGAATAATAAATAGATTAATGGATTTCTTTAGTATTTTGTTTCTAGTATTGGTAAAATTAACTACGAAGAAATAAAAAAAAAACTTACAAAATTAAAGTAATGAATTACCTTTTCCTCCCAAGACACCCCCAACGTACTCATCACATAATACGTAACTGAAAACCAAAGACGCGGTGCGGCGGTGCGCTTCAGCTCGATGCCTTGCCGGGCTCGCAAACTTTACCAATTTATTGCGGTTACCAGAATTTTTCTATTTTTTGCCGGAGATTTTGCAATGCCTGCCGGAGGCCTGAGAAGGGCATTAAATGCCGCAGACTCCGGCACAATGCCGGAGATCTGGTAACCCTAAACATCAGGTGAGCTTATGAGTTAGTTATTTTTATTTGTGGTTTATTCATCCTAGGAATTAGCGATTATTTATTGAACTGACTGAAGCAGTAAGTAAATTTAAGTTCTACTTTAGTTTTTGAATTGGAGGTTAGGATCTATATTTTAGCTTAAGATGTACGGTGTTGATATGAACAACGTAAAAAAACTTCGAGAATTCCAGCTGTCGTTGATGCAAAGAAAGTTTGGCAAATAGTTTGACAAAATGGCGTTCGTGGCATATGTCCAAGTAAAGAGCGAACTCATGAAAGACCCCGAAGTAACACAAATTATGGTGGCAAATAGCAGCATTCACGTAGATTACACTGTAATACCGAAATGCGTTATTTTTAAAATAGAAAGAAATAACAACGAAGTAATCTTACGATTCAAAAGACCTTTAACTTCTGTTGGTTCAAACATGCGTTTGGATTTTACAGATGGTGATAAAACACAAGAGTTTGTAAATTCAGTAGGAGAAATAGTAATATTTGAGAGGTGATAGAACTCAAAACAATTAAATTGTTTTTCTAATTGCTTTATTGTTACAGCGAAGGATCTGTCGAAGGAGATACTCCCCCAAGCACTGATGGTTCTAATTAAATTCTTTAAGTTTAAGTTTAATAAAGTTTGTATATTATAACAAGAATATAAAGTATATTTTCTGAAGTGTATTACTGGCGTTTGTTGAAGGTTCATTTTTCTGTTTTGGATTGTTCGCCAGGTGAGTTTTCAATATTAAGAATTGAAAGGGTATTGCCTTACCAAAGGGCGCATTAGTGAAGCTAACCAGGCTATTGGCCCTTTCGAAGCTAAAACAAGAAAGGCATTAGTATCTTACGGTTTACGGACGTTTCGCCCCCCAGCCGATTCGCCTCCTAGCCGTTTCGCCCGTAAAACTTCGGGTGCGAAACGGTTCGGAGCGAAACGGTTACGGGGCGAATCGTCCGTACCCCGTATCTTACAGTACTAGCTTAAACCCCGCGGCATATGCCGCATTTAAAATGTAGGACGAATTTAATAACTTTTGTTGCACTAAAGAAACTTTTAAAAGCACGCTAGAGATTGGCAGTAAGGAAAAGTTCCAAAAAATATATTTTCAAATGGAAAGTCTCTGGAAAGGAAAGGCTCGCCCCTGGAAGGCGTCCTAATTAATATGACGTTGTTAGAACGCAGTCAAAAAAAATTCCGGAAAGAATTAATGCTCTTGTTGACTTATGAGATTATACCTATGTGAGAATTATTTGCTCCACCGAAATAATTTTCAGCTGCCTGCAATCTGTGTTTCTTTTCAGGTTTAAGCCTTTGAGCGTCATAAAAATATAAATGCGGTAACTCAAGTCTCCAGTTACGCCGTTACTGATATTGTTAAATAACTCGATTAATTATTATTTCTTTGTCATTTTAAACTGGCATTATTATTATTATCTCTATAATAGCAACCATAAGTAACTGTTTATAATGTTTATATGCTAGCGAGTTAATTTTCTTCTTAAATCGCTAGTGAATTAATAGTAGATTGTTCTACAAGTTAAGAAAAGTGACAGTTTTCCAGCGAATGTAAAAGTTTTACGTGAACATGCAATTTTTCCGTGTAGTTGGCAAAAATATCTTTTTAAATAATTTTGGTCAAAGCATGGAAGCGCAATGTTTACTGTACTGTATAAATATAAATAACCAATATACATTATAGAATACTTGAAAATGGATGAATCTGTTATTAATTCATTTAGTTTCAATTTAAACTGCAGTGTTCTATAGCAGCTACTTGGCGCATTCGGTTACTTATTTAAAAATAGACCTGCGTTTTTCACATATCGCAGCGGTCGTGCTTTTAAAAACATGATGTTTTTAGAAAAACAAAATTCAAATTATATTAAATCCTAATAATACATATAACAATTAGAAACTCATACCTATCATATTAAAGTAATCACCTTTTTCTTTGACTATTGAGAATTTCTTTAATAACACGCGCCTTTCCGCTATATATATATTTTTTAAATATATTTTTACTTTGGATGAAACCGTGGGGTTGAGTGGAAGAGCAGTGCATTAAACGCACTGAACTCCGCCCCATATTAATACTTACACTAATATATTTTTTTCTATATGTATATACAGAAAATAAAGACATTTATTATTATTATTATTATTATTATTATTATTATTCACTTATTTTACCGTACTGCAATTGAAGTGATAATAAATAAATCGATCAAATATTTATTTATATTCCAATACCAATATAATACAAAATACTATTACTTTCACTTATACTACAATAAAGGGCAATGCCACTCAGTATTAGGTACAGATGTTAAACCAATAAAAATCAGATGAAACCATTCCACGGAACAGTGCAAATTACAGCAAGCAATCATAGGCGTTCCATTATCAGGACCCTTACACAAACAATATATACTGTTATCTTTAGTTTGCGTGGCTACGAGAGCAGTGGTCCTTGTTTCCGTACTACTACTTTTATTACAAAACATTAAATTTGTACCATTATTAACATTTAGCGACTCTTTGAATACATTCCAATCAGTATTAGCTGCAGCATCCTTAACTGCTTTATTTGTGAAATATTTACCGAGAAGTAGGGCATCCAATACCGAACTGAATTTTCAATCCCGGGATTTCGGTATTGAAGAAATTCTATCTGGATCCCGGTATTCAATACCAGGATTTCCGGTGTTCAAACCGAGATTCCCTGTTTTCAGTACCGATATTTCCAGTATTCAATACCGGGATTTCCGATGTTCAATACCGGGATTTCCGGTGTTCAATATCGGGATTTTCTGTTTTCAGAACCGGTATTTCTAGTATTATAGGTGTATAATAGGTAAGTAAATATGCAAGCAACAGTGACAACACAACTGAACACAGTTTACGCTGTTTATGGACACATCTGCTAACTGCTACTACCCTGAACCATATCTACTAATTATTATCTATCAACATGTTGCTCCATGTCTGGCGCCGGCCAGGCCGGGTAAGGCAACTCGCAGACTCTGCGAACTGCGATGCAGTGCACACAAAAGCAATCCCAGAAATATCGAAAATTATTGGAGAAAAATACCGGGATTGAAATACCGGATAAAAAAATTAGGGATCCCGGGATACCGACATTTTGGGATCCCGGGATTGGATGCTCTACCGAGAAGTTCTGGCATAATCACATTGTTAAAAAACTTCATAGCAATAGCGCTTTCTTTTTCTCAAAATACCTCATTGAAATGTATTCTTTCACGGAAAAAATGTTTACTACTCCATACCACAAAATCACAGTAATTAACTCCAGTAATAGCGAGTTGCATTTGTATCTGGTAGTAGTAGCCATGGTTATGATCTAATTTAAATTCTTCATCCTTTTTTTTGTACACCTGCACATTTTAGAACATTTAGGTCATCTATGCCAATGTCCTTTGCGCAATAAAGACACTTAATTTCGACAACCCCCATTTCACCACCAAAAGGGCAAATTCAGATTACTATTTAAAATAGCATCTGCTTTTCCACTTAGATAACAAATATTAAATAATTAACGACACTAACTGTAGACCAATAATACTATTGTAATGTTAAACATATATGTAAGAGAGTGATTATGCTGCACCGATTTGGTGATTAAGTAGAATTTTAAACAGATTAGAGTTAAATTTCTCAGGTGAACAGGTTTTGAGATACTCCGGCAAAGAATTGTATAAATAAGCTATATCGTAAGAAAGGGATCGCTTATACATTGCAGTTTTGTGATATGGAGGCGTAATTAGATTTCTATTTCGCGTATTTACACTATGAACATCACATCTAAATTCAATTTTATTAAGTAAATAAGAGGGTACTTTATTTGAGATAATTTTATGAAACAATGTGGCTGAATGAAGTATTCTACGATTGTGCATATTTAACCATTTAATTTCGTTAAGTTTATGTGTTATGTGATCAAATTTTCTAATACCATGAATAAACCTCAGGCATGTATTTTGCATATGCTGAATTCTTTTACTGTCCGCACTGTCTATGATTAAATTTATTAAATTGTGCCATGGAAGAGACTGAAGGTCGTTATAGACCTCATAATCAAAATTAGCAAAATCTCTGTAAGTATACAAAAAAACTTTTGCGATGCAATTTACATTTAATAGGGTAGTTAGTCACAATGATCAGATAATCCATGTACATCAGTCGCATCGTAATTGACTATACATTTTTTATCGTTTACCAAAATAAGGTCCAGTAATGTAGAGCTGTTTTTATCATTTTTCAGTACCTTTATCATTTATAGATAACATATCTATGTTAAAATCACCCAGACACATTATCTCGTCCGTCATATGTGCAATAAGTTAAAAGGAGTCAGCACATCCAAACTCCTGCCTTCGATAAACTGTTCCTATGACAACCGTTAAATTTTTTTAAATAATTTTGATCCACAACTGTTCAATAGCTATACTACAACTTACTGTAGGAATAATAGGAAATTGTAAATTTGTAAATCGATTAAGCAATTAATCAACATATTACTATAAACAAACTTTATACGATAACTCATAAAAATGAATATTTGACTAATAGAAATAAAACTAAATATATTACCATAAAGACATTTGCAGCAACATAGCAATAAACTTAATAGCAGAAAGATTGACAAAAATCTAAATGAAGTTATATTTGCGAAGCAACCAAAATAACTGAAAGTAAACCACAAATTGTATAAAAATACAAATAAAAATTAAACAGGATTTACTTTGTGTTCTAAAAAATGCAAAAGAAAATATTTTCCATATAATTTTATAGAATTATCGATAGAAATATATAAAATGTTTTTTAAATCAATTTTATTCAAACATTCAAAGAACATTTTTAATTTTGGCTATTTTACTATTATCTTTTGCCCTCATATAAATCCTGCCATTTTTAGACCAAAGATATTTAATATTCTTCTCCTTTTTATAATCTCTAGCTGTCGCAAACAGCTGTCGATTTAAGGAATAGAGAGATTCATTAATATACATAGAGTTATTGCTTTTTGCCATATCAACTAATTCCAAATTGATATCACTTAACTTCAGATTACGTTTTATCTTTCTGCACCTTAGAAACTCCTCCTTGTCATTTCACGATGATTCCTCTCAAGCATTTGAACAGCCACTTTAAAAGAGAGAGAATTTCCTACTGGGCGGTTTGTTTGTCCATCTGCTGGTTTGGCAGTACGAGTTGCACTGGAACTGCGCTCAACTATGGCAACGATGTTCTCCTCCGCAGCAACAACCTGATAAATAACTCGTTCGTACTGAATGCTAAAGCTCTTGCACTCGGATGGGGCAGCTATGTGCATCGACAATGCGCTCTGAAAGCTTGTTTCTTCTAAATCTTACTGGGCGGTTTGTTTGTCCATCTGCTGGTTTGGCAGTACGAGTTGCACTGGAACTGCGCTCAACTATGGCAACGATGTTCTCCTCCGCAGCAACAACCTGATAAATAACTTGTTCGTACTGAATGCTAAAGCTCTTGCACTCGGATGGGGCAGCTATGTGCATCGACAATGCGCTCTGAAAGCTTGTTTCTTCTAAATCTCTCTGCAGCTTGGCTAGCGGTGGGCACTGTTGAACTACAGTTTGTACCTATTCTCCTCCGCAGCAACAACCTGATAAATAACTCGTTCGTACTGAATGCTAAAGCTCTTGCACTCGGATGGGGCAGCTATGTGCATTGACAATGCGCTCTGAAAGCTTGTTTCTTCTAAATCTCTCTGCAGCTTGGCTAGCGGTGGGCACTGTTGAACTACAGTTTGTACCTATTCTCCTCCGCAGCAACAACCTGATAAATAACTCGTTCGTACTGAATGCTAAAGCTCTTGCACTCGGATGGGGCAGCTATGTGCATCGACAATGCGCTCTGAAAGCTTGTTTCTTCTAAATCTCTCTGCAGCTTGGCTAGCGGTGGGCACTGTTGAACTACAGTTTGTACCTATACTATGTAGAATCTGAAATCGCAATAGTTAATGAAGGTATTTACAGTATCACTTTTAATAAATTCACCTCTAGCGCGCTATCCATCGCTTCGTATTGCTTTTTGGCTTCACTTACAGCTTCTTTCCAGTTTTCAGACAAGACTTGTCTACTGTCGAGGAATTCTTGTTTCATTTAGCTGCTTTTCTTTTTCCACCAATTTCTCCTTTAAGGAAGGTATCTGTAATTATAATGTACTGTAAAATTATGTCGTTAATAGGATTGATAATAATGAAAATTATGCAGTGCGAAACGCATTGATTGCCTCTGTTTTTGCCAGATAAAATTTCCACGCAAATCTTAGGTTATGTCACAAGAGCACACAAAATTAAAATGGAAAATATAATAACGAATACTCACTTTTCTACAACAGAAATGAGGGTTTCCTTCTTCGTAAACTAAAGGCCAGCTGTCAACACGACGATTTTAGCCCTGTTGCCAGATTTACACTGTACGAAATAAATTTGTAGAAACGGATTCAAAATGTACCAGATTCGTAGAATTGTACCAGGTCTGGCAACGCTGCTAATATCAAGACGCCGCCCACATGTGTAACTGCTCATAGACCAGGAGTTGATTTATTTGACCTTGGGACGTGTTCTGCTTTATTATAGAGTTATGATTATGATTATGATTATGATGATTATGATTATGATGATTATGATGATGATGATTATGATTATGATTATGATGATTATGATTATGATGATTATGATTATGATATTCGCGCCTATCTTATCGTAAAAGTATAACGTGTCGGGGACTGTATCTGTCTCTGTTATTAAATACAAATTATAAAAATCTCTGTGTCAGTAATGCTTGTTATCAGTAGTTATAATAGTGCATGTTCTAGACCAGATTTTTTTGTTTCATTTTTTTAGACAAATGCAAGAAGACTATACCAAGGAGATGCAACTTCCTATGACGGCTGTATATAAAAGCGGCCCCTATGCCGGGGATAGCCGTCGCGGTGCTGTCGATAGCGTGTAATTACTTCGCTCATTTTTGTTCGTTTTCGCTGCCGTTCGAGAGTTGGAAGCGAGCTAAATTAACCTGTAATCGCGGTTAAAACGTTAAAAGTCAGTTTACGGTTGTTAATTCAATGGAGTGTATTTCAAGTGTGTTACTACAGTTCACGAGTTTTTTGAATGGATACAGTTACACCACGACCGCCTTATTTGTCAACTTTTAGCGGTTCGCTTCGAAACGGGAGTTGCGTCTCCTTAGTATAGTCTTCTTGGACAAATGACATTGTTTTTAAAGTATTTGTTTTCAAAACGCTGATTTAGATCGTTACCACTATCAAGTTTAGTTTAATTGCTATACCAGATTTTTTGGTTCGACAACTAGATCAGATTTCAAAAACTTCATCGTCAAGTTTGGTTTAATTGCTAAATCAGATTCAACAACTTGACCAGATTTTTGCGTTTTTTTAGGTTAATGAGTCTGATTTTATGCTTGAGAAGCTGGACCAGATTTTTAAAAATGACGCTTTTTAGTTGAAAATGATGTAAAAAACAAGACTATTTAGCTAATGAAATTAAACAAAAATGGTTAGAAAAGAGGAGTGTTTATTTTGGATTCAAATTGTCTCAGGAATTTCGAAAACTTCAACGGATGAAATTTAAAAACAACCCAGTTTCCCTCTAAAACGCGTTTTGAAAAATCTGGTCTAGAAAAAATGGATCGATTTTCATGGTTTTTTGGGGTGAAAAAAAACTTCAACGCTCGAAAATCAAGGTTAAAATCCTAATCTCTGTTAGTTTTTATAAACTTCAACGATAAAAACTTACAAATCGAACTGTTTTGCTCAAAAAATGCGTTTTTAAAAAATCTGGTCTAGAAAATATGTTTGTATTTTTAATGGTTTTTGGTTAGAAAATGAGTGTTTTGAAAACAAATACTTTAAAAACAATGTCATTTGTCTAAAAAAATGAAACAAGAAAGTGTGGTCTAGAAATGCACTATTATAACTACTCTGGTCACATCAAGGAAATTTTCGACGAATATGATGGTGAAGTGCCCAGCTACAAGCTCGGCCTTCTGGCAGATAACGTCACAAACTAATATGGACACCACGAAATTCCTTGACGGCGTAGCAATTGCGTACTTACTAATTACACGACTTAATTATCACTTACTTGGAAACGCAAACACGGGTTTGCTAACTTTATACAATCAGGCAAGAAATTGTATACTGCAGCGGCTTTAAGCCGCTTTATTTATAGCTGCAGGCGATTTTCACTGCAAGTCGCTTGCACACATATGCCCTAGAGTTTGACATGCTTGCGACAAATTTGTATTTCCCACGACCTCTGTTAGATTTATGCCGGTCGCTAAATACAGGCGCTTTAGCAATTCACGCATTAAATCAAGGCCGTATGCGCACTTTCAGATACCTTACATTACAATAATATAAACCAATTAACAATTAAAAATCATGCAAACACAAATCGGCTATATTGAGATGGTATTTAGTTCGTTACTCAACTCTGCTTGCAGCATAGATAAATAAAGCAAGTGAATAAAGCACAGAGCTGGGGTAAATCAGGCAACTGCAAGTAGTTACATCAGAAGTTTAAATTCATAACTACATTGGTAAAGCATTGCCGATATTAAATGAAATTACTTCAGAATAAATGGCAATAAGGCAGAGCTCAATTCGTAAATTAGAGTCACAGAAATATTAATTAGCATAAATTAAGAGGTTGGTGCAAAGTAAAGCCAATCAAAATTCAACAAATCTATCACCAAAGGGTTCATTACATGCGTGTTAAATAAATTTACATGTCAGTATAATTGAATAAGTACAGTTCTATAAACTTTTTAAATAAAGGTAAGGACAGAATGTTCTTAATACAGTGCAAAAAGAGCACAATACTAGATCGAATAAGGCTATCAAAAATGGAACGGTAATATTTGAAGAATGGTGAAAAGCAGACAATTATTATAAAATACAAGAAATTCACACAACAGGAAATGAACGAGATTGGTGTTTCAAAAAAAGATCAGTGAAGTAACATAAGTGAACAGACAATCCAAATAAAACATAGTGAGTGGCGCTATAACTTAGTTTAAATACGAACGTGAACAAACAATAATTATATAACCATATAAATCCTTAATGTTTAAGTCGTGAATAAATAGCCACATAAATTAGTTAATGTTTAATCCAGCGCATATAAATAAATAGTGTATCGTTGTTAGAAATAGTTCGTAGTTTAAGTAATTTGTGTTCTGCCTCGATAATTCCTGTATTTGTAAATATTAATAAATGTTTAATACAAAAAGCGTCGTATAATTTTTAAATAGCCCGAATGATAAAAACGTAACACTATATTTGTCGTCTACATTGGTTGTCTAATGAGAAGGCTCAAAACTGCTATTGCTTAATTTTCAAACGTTAAAAATTGCACAAAGGAGCTGAACTTGGGAGAAGACTGACATTTTAAAGAAGAATAGCAACTGTAATATAAATAATTGTATTGAAAATGACGAAAGCCAAGAGGTTCAAAACACAAACATTCTGCTGTTCAAAAATCCCTTCTATAACATACTGTTCAAAAAAGTAAAGAAAGTAACAATAAATGTTAACTCGAAAAACATACATCATGGTACTAATGAAATAGCCAACGCTCCAAAACAAAATAAAAATAAAAACGCATCTGGGAAAAAGATATTAATACAGAATGGTGAAAAAGAACGGATAACAAATACTACAAAACTTTCAAGATTTTGTTTAATAAATGTCTCAATGGAAAAGTTTCGTAATATAATATTCCACTAACTAGCATCAGTTAACTCAGATAAAGTCCTATGGATGAAAGGTATTACAATATTGATAAACGACTGCTACAGATAGAGTAAACAGATTCCACATGATAAAATTTTACAAGAAAACTAACCCCAATCCTATAAAGTTCAAACAATTCGACGAAATATTTGATTAAAACCCAAGGAGAACCGATACAAGGTCATGAAGGTGAATGTCATATAATAAAGTTGTTCATTAATAAATAGACTCTACAGGCCCCCTTAAAATCAAACGATTAAAAACTAATTTTAAACAAAAAGATATTTGCGACTTACTTTTTCAAAGCTTTATTAGCAGCCATTAAAGATTGAAGCCAGGTCGTAGCATTTATAGTGCATTCTTCCGACAACTGTCCAAAACTATTAGTTGCAGCTTCAAACACTATACCATAAAGAAGTCCAAGAGGTCCGCCCATTGTCTTCTCAGCTATTGAACTCATCCTTTCAAAGAACAGCTTTGGATGAACAAAATCAAACGCCTTCTTCTTTGCTTCCATAAACATCATTTCACTGCAACTCTTTATCCTGGATTCCATATTACCAGATCCGCTTTCCGAATCGACAATATTAATCTGCTCGGCCATCAACGCGGGATCTAGGCGTAGTGCACGTCTGCGGTTGGAAAGAACATTTCGATTGAGTTCTCCCGTATCCGAATTTCATTTACTTTTTTGGTGCCCCAGCCAACGGCTTCCCAAGGAGCATCTAGATATTCCAACATCTTTGGATTTGCTACCTTTATAACGGTGACGGAGAAGCCTCTCATGTCCACAGCTGTCAAAAACTGGCCATGATAAACTCGGGCGACTAAAATCCCTCTTTTGTGGAGACGGCTTACAAATTCCTTCACGACTGTTAGTTCCTCTATTTGCATCATTTTACCTAAATTGTTGACTAAGATCACGACTGGGCGAGATAAGTGCAAAGGAAAGCTTTTGGTCATGGTCTCGAAGAGCATATGGCACGCATTCGAAACTAAAGACATTTGCGATTCAAACAACCTAGGTTCTCCGTGCAAACCCGAGCCGACTTCCATCTTCGCTCTTGCAGCCGTCTTCGCGCAAATGCAAGCGTCTGCTTCTGAAGAAGTGGATAATGTGAGCGATAGCACAATGCTCGACATGTTTTGATAAACCTCTTGGCAGAACTGGAAGGTGTCTTCCAGTGAGTATTTTTCTTCAGCCATGGCGCCAGCTATTTTATTCAGCAAGATTATTCTCCCCAAACCGCGTTTTCCTTGCTGGTGATCGACGACGATGCAGTATTCAGCTACAACCAACACTTTTACGGCAATTCCTTGGCTACGAGCTCGCTCTGCTCCCAATCCAAAACTTAGGCAGTCGGGTTTGTGGATTTGTAATATAACCAAAACTCCGGTAGTTTTCTTGTAGCTTATTTCTCTTATAGTTCTGAGAACGTCTTTCGAGGTAGGAGGTAGGAGAACACAATATGTCACCTAAGTAAGAGAATCGAATCAGTTTGGTGATAGCTATTTTTATAGCAGTCCATATCAAATATTGAAACAAAACTAGGAATACATTGTAATCGAGCTATTTAAAAGTTGTAGATAATTATTTAATATGAGTAGGGAATTTATACTACCTAATTCATTATTTTATCAACGATGAAACGAGCGATTTCTTTAAAAGGGTCACATTAAAATTTTAAAAACTCAGTAGCTGAAGCAATTAAGCCTCCACGTAAGTAGTCTGTACCACACGCGCTGCTACGGCCGTAAACGCAGTAGATCCATACAGCTAAGGGTTGAATTTTACGGTAGCGCCTTGGCATTTTATCACAATTATTACTGCCCTAAAATAGCACCAGGCTTCACGAATAACATGAACTACACCCTCCTTTGAGCTCGCTGTGAACGATCCGGGGCTTTACTATCGTTGCTTCCCAACGCAAACCAACCTGTGGTTAGTGCGGTCCGGTGTTTTCGTAAAATCCCGTTTATACCGTACCAACTTGGAGCTCCAATTATATCTATAGTTATCACGGACCGGTGTCATATTTTGCTTGTGTTATTTTCCTATTACTAAATAACAAAATTCTAATTTCCTATTACAAACCGACTGCAATTCGCTTTGGATTCATATTTCGATTAACTTAATTTTAGTTTTCGATTAATGTGTTTGATGTTACATGATGATACATACATTGAATCAACGCATTGTTTACGCTAGACACTCGGAGTTCTTTCCTTGACTGTTTCATTCGGCCATCTATTTCTTTTCATTCTGTCTTTCGTAGTACCTCGACTACCTCGAATGGTTCTATGGAATGTTCCATGGTAAGTCTGCAACCTGGCGCCGTAACCCTTGGTATATAGTACACTGGACCATGAGTTGATCCGCCTGCGGCGGTTTGCAGGTAGTAGGTTTACTAGCGTAAATGCGCTGATGTAAGTTTAAGTAGCATTCCGGTCTGAATTATACCTGTATTTACCGTTTCGAGTACTCCAAAATTCTTGGATACAATAACAAAAAGAAAAAGCTTAATGTGTCACAAAAGATATGGGCGCCGAGTAGTACTAGCCCAAAACGCTTTACTAAAAAATCTGGTGTGATACACTCACACAACTTTCTTTTCCAGTGTTCTTATAATTAGTAAAAAATTTCATTTTTAATTTTTAGCCATTTGTCAAAAATTTTCAAAAATTACAAATACTACAAAAACGGTACAAAATAGAGCGTTAGTTGAAGAGACAAATTTTCTCTAGAATTTTAAGGTGAATTCAAAAATGTAATAATATACCGGGTGTTTTATTTAAAATGGGAGTTAATAAATAAAATAGCAAAAAAAAACAAAAGAAACCCACTTTAGAAGTATTCAACTGGAAAATCACCTATTTCACATCAATACACATTAAAAATTTAGTAAAAATGTAAAGTTTAAAAAAATCGTTAGAGCCGTTTTTGAAAAATCGAAAAAAACTGAAAAATCACAAGAGTAAACACCTACTTCCGGTTATGCGATTTTCTTAAAAGCTTGCTGTCTCATCTACATAGTACACAAAACTTATATATGAAGTTTCAACGCCATAGCTCTTTTCGTTTTTGAGATATTCTGTTCACAGACACACACACAGACAGACAGACAGACAGACAGACACACAGACAGACAGACCAATGAAAAAAATATGTTTTTTGGGATCAGGGGACTCTAAAACGTGAAGATCTGTTGAAAACTCAATTTCGAATTTTTGGGGTGAATCCAATACTTCCTTTATAGTAAAAGGAAGTAAAAAAGTGCATTCGAAAAAGCTTACTGGAGAACTCCTATAAAGAAAATATGATCATAAAGACGCATAAGTAATATTTTATTTTATTTTGGAACCATAATCTTGTTCATTGGCCCTCAATAGCGGATGTAAACTGGCTTTTATTGTCGTAGGGCCTGTAAAGTTGCTTAGCAGTACAACAAGAATCAACAATGTATTACAGGAACACCAGCAATCTGCATAGCAACCATAGCACACCAAAAATTCACAGCCCCAGCACAAAGATGACGCAGTAGTCTGTAGTCAAAATACTCAATATTTGAATTTTGTCCATTTTGAGAACCAAAGTGAAATAAAACGTTATGTGTACCACGTGTCTAATCACGATTATAACTCTCGGGAAATGTAACAACATGCTCTCCACTTCGCTTCGCGCTTTAAACATTTCCTCGTGCTATAATCTATTGATATTACCTTAATACATAAATAACTATTAATGGATAAGTAAGGACAGTATAATTTTTCCTTCAATGCTTGGTAGTAAAAATACAAAAATACCCAATCGACAAGTTCACCGATAACAGCCGATAACAGTGCAGTTCAAACAATACAAAAACGAAAAGGCGTTTAAAACCAACAATTAAATTTGGGTGTTGGAACTAAAATTAAAGAAGCAATAAAACTCAATAGTCTTCTTGACGAACATTTATTTAAAGTGGCGACATGTTTCGAAACCAAACTGGTTTCATCCTCGGGCCATAATGATCATTGGTAGTAAAAGCACATGTTAAATTTGAAAGTTAAAATGAGGTTAAGCTTAAATGTTGAAGACGAGGTAGGAATAAAATTTAAAAAACACCACATTGGAGAAGAAAAATTAATTAACCAGCAAACGTTGTAAAGATACTGGTTAATACATCAGAATAAAAAAATTAAATTAGAGCAAGTAAAATAGTAGCTAACATTGAGAATGTTAGCACTAAGACTGAGGAGACTATTGAGTTTTATTGCTTCGTATCAAGGCAGCTCCACTATTAGCATGATGGGTCACCTTCCTACTCAAATTAATGCACAATATAAAGCCAAATACCAATTAAATGTTACGATTATGAATATTTAGGAAGAGTAAATAATAATACAAGTTAACGGAGGTATGGGCAATTCGCATTACTAAAATATTAATTCTTAATTGTAGAGTAATTACCAGTAAGAGCAAAAATTCCAGTTTTAGGTAAACGGACACAGGACCCGTTTTACTTACAAGACGTAAGTCAGAGTCCAGCGGCCAGTATTAAATTATCGGCTAAGTAGAGGGATGGGAATAAAGTGGTAGTAAAGTCATATTGTGCTTTATTTGAACCAATTAAACACTACAGTGGAGATAAGGATATAAGAACTTGAATAAAGCGATTCTCTAAGTGCAAAGGGTGTGCGCGTTTTAATAGACTTAACACGACGACGTCTATTTAGAAGTGGGTTAATCGGGTTCTTGGTAGAGTTCCACATTTACGGAGATTGGGTAATTTACCAGGAACGATTAGAGCAATTTTCAATGCTAACTTCAACAGCCAAGAAGATGAAAAATGACGCGTGGCTATTTAATAAGCTTAGTGGAACAAGAAACGTACAGTTGTAACGCGAGTTTCGTTTGCAGGAACTACCGTATGCAAAAACGTATGAACAGTTGTGTGAGCTATTAGAAAACCATTTCAGCCTGTTACAGTACAAAATCGACGTTTTGACATGAAACGACACAAAATCGAGAAATTCCCTGATTCTCCCACTTACGTTACGATGGGCTGTAACAAAGGTTGCCAGTTCACTCAGTGGAGAAGGGGGGGTCTTTACGACCTTAATTAGAGCTACGATCTTGTTAACGAAATAAAGATGTTAATATGCCAGACGCCACCACTTAACTTACTAAATCGGGAAAAACACAGGTAGGCTCATTGAGAAAGTGGAAGCAATGGTCTGACCTTTCTGATTCAACATTGGCAATACTTGAACGACGATCCACGAACAGCTGGGTTGGACTTACCTTAACTTGCATTGCTTACAACTGTCTGAATCCCTTTACACCACAAAATAACACATGCAAACATCATAAATCTACTAAAGAAAATCACAACTAATTGAAAACGAACTATATTAACTTAGAAATGTGTATATAAACAATGAACATCAAATGGATTACTCAAAAAAGGTTAGTGTTGGTAATTACGCAACGTTTAATCTAAATAGAAGCGGTAAAGTAACTGACTCAAAAACGGTAACTACTTTAATTGCACAACAATTGAACTAAATACAAACTATAAATCTTGATGGTAAACAATCAAATCTAACACAATGACGGTAATTGGTTTTATCTCACAATATGAAGCTAAATACAAACATTAAAACTTGACGGTAATTTCTATTCAAAATTTTATTTTTAAATTATGAACAGCGTTACACAAAAAGGCAACACTTCAGTAATTACTTCACTGCATATTGTGCGCTCGTTACAATTACTACAAAATGACGCAATACCTTTTGCGGGATTCAGCTGCTACGATGATGATGTCCAACGGAGGTGCAGGTCGGGCACAAGCAACTGCCTCCAAATGGTTGAAGAAACTATGAGAAACGACATAAGGTGTCGTATGTCAAGTGGGTTGGACGGTGTTATATCCGCAGAGGGTAGAACGAAGAACGTAATTGACAGGCAAGGGTTGCGATACGGTACAAGTAGCTTCATTAATAACAAGTTAGCACAAATGAGGTTTCCAATTAAAGATCCGCAGGCGACGACTCGGAGCTTGCTCTCCGCGGTACAGAAATTCCTCAGCTAATAACTTCACACAAAACGTCACTTAAAAGACCAAGACACGACCGGTATCACCTATTTAGTTTCACTAATTTCGACATTACCCGGTGACGGCCAACGTCTCAGCCGGCAGAACAAAACTATCACCTGTTGCCCTTTTGAACTCTGCGGGTTGAATGCTGAAACTAAATGAATGCGCACCTGCGTTACTCATCTGGTTCGCTGTCTGACTTATATGAAACGGTACTGATTTATATGCCATTAAGGTGCAATACTAAATCAGAATTTCGCATGAAGAACGGGAAAGCCCCGACAAATGACAGGCGTCGAAAAACAATTAAGATACGAGAAGCCAAATTACGTCATCCACGCTGCAAGCAAATAAGCATGTCTAAATTTAAATATAAAACGTTGCCCGAGATATGAAATTAAATGGGCCGGGAAACGCTAGTATATGAATGGAACGAAATTAAGTTTTAAAGCATAACTAAACTATCAATTTGAGCGTAACTGAAACTGGAAAAGTACTAAAATTTAGGATACAACAGCGGAAAAAGACGGAAAAGCTGCAAATTCAAAAATTGTCTTTACAAGCCCGAAAATATGGGTAGAGCAAATTTTATACGGCAACACAAAGGTGTTAAACAATCCCTTGAAAATTCAGAGTATGCAACCACACCACTTAGAAGCTCAAAATATATAAGAACACTATTTGAATTACCGAAAATATTATACTATATAGAAATATGACTTACTGTTAAAGTATGTTATTGGTACTGTATTGGTTCATTAGCGATATTTTAACTAGCTACCTAATAATTGTTTGTGAGTTCCTTTTAACACAATATTTTATTGGAGATAAATCTGAACCATGAATCTGCAATCAATTTCTTTCTATTATAAACTGTCACAGGTTAAAATTATTAGTTTTATATTCAAAATGTAGTACAGAACAACTATTTCTGAAAACAGCGGTTTCTCATTTTAGTTGACTGTAAGATGCAAAGGACTTCTGCGCATTGTCACCTGTTTAACGCTCCAATATACGCAATAATGATAAAATAAATTAACTAGAATTGTAATATGTTTTATCGGACTTTTTCCACTGTTTAGGGTGTATATCACACAACTAGAATTGGAGGCCCCGTTCCAATGTTATTCCTAAAGCGCATTAATGCATTTAACACCAGCTTTCGGACCACCTCATACATATATTTTATAGCCAAAGAATTCAGTTTATCGCAGTAAGCAATTGCATTCAGAGATAAACACCTGCAACATTTTCTTGTCGCGGCTTGTTTGTCGCATTTCGATCAGAGTAGGCTGTTGAAACAGTGCAATAGCTCGAATAGTATTGATTTTCATTATTTAGGCTAGATTGCTCTACGCCTCTGATTCTCGAAATCTCGTCTTTTACAATAATTAGGCCGTGAACATCATCGGCAAGAATGCTTCTGCGAGCGTATTTTCGCAATATAATTTTTAATATTTAGGCCGGTTAGTATGGGCTAGTATGAGCTACTATGGGCTCACAATACAGCTACTGAGGGCTTAAATTCAGCAACCTTGAGCTATCATTTTGGCTTTTATGAGACTTATGAGTTTCCCGATTTTGCTTCTGAACGTAGCCAGGAAATGCAGTTATGTGCTGCTTCCTTTTGATGCTAGCCTTTTTTGAGCGTCGACCTTGGGATTCTGAGAATCAAGCAGTCAAGTTTGCCTTGCAACGAATGCAACGAACAAGATTTCCCCTGCCGATCGCTGGACTTCAGCCATTAATTAATTGTAAGTACATGCTCTTATCAGCATATTTCTTAAATGACAAAGGCATTGTGCCGCAAACTATGTTAGTTCCTGCTAAGATCTTAGCAACTCAGACTGAACGTGTCAAATGAATCTTTTGGCTCAATTGTTTATTACCACTAAAAAGCGTGTAGGTACTTAAATATTTGGAAATTGCTGAAATAGCATGTATACTATATCTCAGATAGCACCCTTGGCGTTGTGCGTTTATGTCAATTGCGATTGCACAGGTGTTAGCCTGAAGTTGTAATTTAAGTTATAACTAGCGAGTCTGGAAATGTTACTTTGAATTGAAGTTTTTAATATGTTTGTGCTGTCAGTTTTGTCCCGATATACAGTTACATGTATGTGTAAGTTGGGTGACGCCAACTTTTGAATTTGTTTTCTTAATTGAATATTAAATATTCTTGTGACTGCTACTGTTTGTATTTGTTGTTGTTCGCATTATTACATTGATTAGATTGAAGTATGCAGCGAAGCTTACAAGGTAGGTGTTGATTTCTTTTGCTAGCTAGGTTTGTTTTTTATGTTGAGTAACGACATGGCGCCCAATTCGTTTATTAATCTACTGTTCAATTTAAAAGTCCGAAGTATTTCATAGCTTAGTAGTTACACCACGACATATTCTGCTGAGAGTTAAAAGAGCTAGCTCGTCAACCCTTCGTTTAAGAGCGGTGCAGAATCTCATAACACTTCAATGTAAGCCTGATAGCGAGCTGCGAATACATAAAGCAGTTCCGTAAGCAATAGCGTTTAACGGGCCGGCTAAGCTACTCCGGAGAAAAGAGTGAGTTAACATAAAATAATTAAAACCAAATACGGGCGCCACCAACTTGATTATTTAATACATCGCGAAATAAGGGGATTATACCAAAATATACTTATTCGACGCAGGCTCTTTGATAAGCTATAGCCTGTTATGTAAAGAAAAAAGAGCATAGATGCGGTGCAATTAAAGTGTTATTTACTATCAATGCCTACGTGAAAATAAGTAATATAGGAATGTAGTTCCTCGCTCCGAAATAAAATATTGTATCTAGAGTAGTTAAAGAAAAGGTACGTACGTAATTGAGTCAAACCCAAGACTAACCCAGCGGCCTGTACACGCTGCGTTCACAGCATACCGTATGCAATTTATAATTTCAAATGTAAGTTTAACGCACAAATAAACAAAGCACAAGGTATGTAGAAAATACGCATATACAGTGTGTACAAGTTAAGGAGGGCCAGTATGGGGAACCCGTTGATAGTAAGAGCTACAAAATTGGTTGAATATAGTGATGTCAAAAAGTAACTATTCGGTACACGAGTACTTATTACCCAACAAGATCCGAAGTAACGGATATCAACTTGCAAAAGTATTCGTTACATTTTCAAAAGAGTTACTGTAGTCGATGAGTGAACATGTTACGGTATTAAAAGAACTTTACGACACCCACCCAAGGTGAGCATCGCACCACGGAATCAGTCCTGAAAAACTGACACACTTGCCCTGAAATCGGTTCAAAATAGGCTAAAGGCCACGGCTGGAACGCTCAGGGAGTCGGGCGTGAGTCACACGATACGTTCTGGGCAAGCGTGTTGCGGCATAATATATATATATATAGGGTATGTCAGAATTATGAGGGCGCCACCAAGCCTGTCTTAACCCGACTAACCGGGCCTGGACGGTTAGACGGGAGCGAAGCACGCAAAGTACTCCGTCGATAGGATTACTCAAGAGTTGCAAGGTCAAATAACAATTTCGAGATTGCCTTATGCAAGGATTGTAATTAGGTGCCAATCCGACCGCGACTACGCGGCTGTCCCACCCACCTGTACGCTCAAAGCTCCCTCGTCCCGTCGCACAATAATCAGTACACTGAAGGGGGCGCTTATCTGAAACAGAACATGCACAAGTCGAGACAAAACAATAGTTCCCTTAACTAACAAATCATGTATTGACTCACGGGTTACAATGGGGCAGCAGAGTGCGTCGCCCTATGTTTAAACTTGATTTAAACACACATAAATTTTATTTTCTAAAATTTACGAAATCCAGTTGCATGTTTGTTAAATGCAATTCCCATTTATTAGCAAGAAAAATTTAATGTTGCAATCACCAATTACTAAATTTAATATGTTTAAATTAGATTAAAAACTATATATTTCAGTTCAAATTTACGAAACATTATTCGTAATTTAAAAGCCAGTGTTATTACGCAATCATACGAGTTAAAGACCAGGAAAATGCAATTCTGCACTCCATGCACAATACCGGTCGGTATACAGTAGTAAGTTCAACGGGCGACCTTCGCTCTAGCAGGAAATAAAAACTGCACAAATTGCTTATCTGCTGTTTTGTAATTTAAACACTCTGTCCTAGTAAACTGTATATATGAACTTTGATATTGTTACTGCGTTAAGCATTTTTAGTTTTGTATAAATACTAGTCTATTTTCATAATAAAAATCAATCTGCATTTAATGTTTGATTCATTCACTACGTCGCCACTCCTATACCAAGCCATAATACTGTCGAGATGTGAGGCTGCATCTCAGGAGTGAATACTGTCGTCCCTTTAAGTGCCATTGACTAAGCTGGCTTAAAGCGTAGATGCAGTCTCATCTACGCTCTTAAAATTAGTGATAGAATCAGCGCAAAGTAACGGAGTCCTGACACAGCCTCTCAGGCATCTCTGTTCACCCTATATCTATAAATAGATTATATCTAAGAACACCAGCTGGCGCGCGCTCTAAACCTAGCGACAGATGTTGAACAGTAATGAACAAAGTAGTACTTGTAACATAGACAGTCTGTAATTTGGAATGAATGTACAAATATGCGGGCGCGACGCCTTATGCAGCAAACAGTAATGAACAAATTAGCACTTGCAACATGGACAGTCTGTAATTTGGAATGAATGTACAAATATGCGGGCGCGACGCCTTATGCAGCAAACAGTAATGAACAAATATGACGACAGTGCCTGTAGGCACAAGAGATGTGACGGGCTCGCTCGCGGCGTCCCAATACAGCTCGTACGCGGGACTTAAATGCTCTCCGCGGGGACAGGTACACTCGCGTTCACAGCGGTAATCAGTTCAAAGACACATACCTTAATATGTAGGCGGTTGGGGAGCCTGGTACAGTTGAGTTGTGACAGGCTGCAGTCTTAGGTGGCAGGTACTTTCGATGTTCGACGGCTATAGGGATGAGTGGACATCCGCCATAATGGCGACGTGAGACGCGTCAGGACGCGTACAACTGGACGACAAAAAATGGGCCACTTTCGTTCTGCGGGACAGATCCTCGAAGGTCGAGATGAAGGGGGCACGATCCCTTACTTACGGGAACAGGAACTGGGCTCAAAATGCACCCACGCTACGCCGAAAACAATTCGAAACTCGCACAACCACAACACCTCTCGAAGGTGAAACAATTCTCGCAGCGCTCGCTGCCACAGCTCGAGACGGGCAACGGAAAAGAGGGCCTCCACGGCAACAATACTAAAAGGACAGCGGCAGGCGTCCTCGGGCACCAAAGGGGCCGAAGGACGCCGCCTGGATAACACAACCACCAAACGAACGCTTTCTGCAACGGGCTGCGATCAACTGCCCAGAGGGAAGCGCTGCCACAGGTCACATCGGTCGCGTCCCCACGTGACTAAACCTCGGCAGCCAATCGCGAGGCGATAAAATGAAACAAATTAATGCCGGCGACCATGGTATCACGCTACAACGGCGTGTTTTCTAGAAGATTCGGAATTCTTGCGAGCGATAACGCTCGGCTGCCAAAGCGCCATCAGAGGGGGGCTCCAACCGACGAGAAATACTGCGTTTGGGGCCAAATATGTGCGAAATCATGATTCTGGAATTAGGCGATGGAGCCAAATAAAGAACTAAAAGGGTTTAGCATACGGGCAAGCTGCCCTAAAGCCTAGGTGGCTATTTAAAATACCAAAATGACCTGACAAACACGTACTTGTTCACTCAACGCAGTAGTTTAACCAAAGAGTATTTGGTTTAACCTTGCTTTTTATTCTATCGCCATCTTACGGTGCGAAGCGTAAGTTTGTGTTTGTCTGAAAAAGTAGGGGTTTAATGAAAAATTGAAAATATTTTACGCACATAGCGACTGGTGATTGGCGTCGTTAGCTAGGACTTTTTAATGCTGTAAAATAAAATAGGTAATTTTCCGAAGGAATGCTTAATGTGCTTTATCAATTTATCACAGATTTAGCGAGGCTTCAGGGATGTTTTCTTTCATAGTAGTTTTACGAAAAAAATGTATTAGTTAGCACTTTTCAAAAAACTATTATTAACGGATGTTAAATAACGTGATCAGGTAGGTTGCTATCACCTGTTTTTTCATAAAGTTATTTTGAAAACAAATAAAAGCAGGCCTCTTAACCAGGTTGTTTTAATAGTACGAGCGGCGGTGACACTACGTCTAGTGTGATAAAACTTTTCAATGTCATATATATAATTCGTTAGGTCATTGATGGGGAAACACAAAATAGCAGTGCTGCCACGTGTGGACCGAACGGCACTATAAAAAATGATTAAAAAAAGTTTTTTTTTTCAATATCTAGTATCATAAAACTTCAGGATTCTGATTGTTTCTCGAGACAGGGGAGGGGTAGGGCTTTAAGAAAAAACAGCTGCCACTCCCCGAGCGAACTCTTATCAACGGCAGCAGGGAGATAAGTGATCCCTCAGATCCTATTTTCTAGTATCATCGAACTTCATACAAATTCAAACGTTATCTGAAAGATCATCAATTTCTGTGTAAGAAAAACCACTGCTGCCTTTTCCAGAAAGTGAAGAACAGCAGCAGCAGCATTTGAAAGTCGCGATTATCGCAACCGAATTTCGCATGTTCATTCGGTTTTATCGGCATTAATCCTTTTTTTTTCGATTTGTATTAATGAATACGCGTGACATTGTAAATTGCAATAAATTGTCTATTGCGTTGATTGATTAAACAAATGAAATTGTATTTTTTATGTGATATTTTTCGTGTTTTCCTTATTTCTCTTGTTTTTTTTTCATATTTTCCAAGCCTTCGATTCCAATTGAGAATGAATTAGTTCTATCTAAATTAGATTCTATCAATTATTTCAAGTTCATTGATTTTTGAGCCGCTTTTTAGGTGTTTTGGCGTTTTTCACAGCACGTACGAATCCGTTTCGCAGTTTTATTGAAACATGGCATTTATTTATCAGGACAGGGATTGTTTGAACAAATTAGAAGTATTTAACTTGGAACATAAATATTTTTGAGCTATTTTTAAGCAGAAATTGAGTCTGCGGCGTTGATTTATTTCACCAACTGTAAGAGAATGGAAACGTGTTTAAATAAGTAATAGTCTTGTTTTGTGGAAACGATATTAATTTCTTTCTATATTTATGCATACAAATGTTGGTTTATAAAAAACACAAAGATTATGAAAAGTTTGCAATGAATTATTATTGAAACAATTTGCTCATTTTGTAAATTTGGTATTATATTAAAAGTTAAAATTATATGAGTAGCTTACAATTAAAGCATCGAAGCAACTTATCACTAGTTTTCGTGGTCAGAATCAAAATTTTCTGCGTCAAATTCTTTGTTATCTTCGTCGTTGTTATCTGTTGTCAAAGATAGCATATCGTCAACGAAACAAAGAATTTTTTGAAGAAGTAAAATACGTTGAGATTACAAAAAAGGACAGCGATGCGACCGTTGCTGACTGCTTCTCAAACAAAAGTGAGCATAAAGCATACCAACTACCGACGAATGGGCTTTGTAGGTTCTTTTGCTACCCTCTAGCCAATCAGAATGTGCCACTTGTGAATAGCACAGCCGGGGTCCTACAAAGTAAGTTGGTAAAATAAATCAACGCCGCAGACACAATTTCTGCTTAAAAATAGCTCAAAAATCTTTGGTCCCAGTAAAATACTTCTAATTTGTTCAAACAATCCCTGTCGTGACAAATAAATGGCATGAATAAAAAAAATGCGAAACGGATTCGTACTTGCTGTGAAAAACACGAAAAGACCTAAAAAAGCGGCCCAAAAATCAATGACTTTGGAATAATAGATAGAATCTAATTTGTTTAAACAATGATCGCAAGTATTGTTTCAACCAATAGAACTAATTTATTCTCAATTGGAATTGAAAGCATGGAAACTATGAAAAAAACCAAGAGAAATATGGAAAAATCGAAAAATATTACATAAAAAATAGAATTTCATTTGTTTAAACAATCAACAACATTGAAAATTTATTGTCAATTACGATGTCAGCGCATTTCATTAGTACAAATCGAAAAAAAACGGATTAATGCTGATAAAACTGAATGGACACTGCTACCGCCATTTTCTTCACTTTCTGGAAAAGGCAGCAGCGGTTTTTCTTACACTGAAATTGATGATCTTTGAGATAACGTTTGAATTTGTATGAAGATCTATAATACTAGAAAATAGGATTCGAGGGATCACTTATTTCCCTGCTGCCGCTGATAAGAGTTTGCTCGGGGAGTGGCAGCACTGTTTTTTCTTAAAGCCCTACCCTTTCCCTGTCGCGAGGAACAATCAGAATCCTGAAGTTTTATGATACTAGATATTGAAAAAAAATTTTTTTAATAATTTTTTATAGTGCCGTTCGGTCCACACGTGGCAGCACTGCCATTTTGTGTTTTCCCATCAATGACCTAACGAATTATATATATTACATTGAAAAGTTTTATGACACTAGACTTAGTGTCACCGCCGCTCAGACTATAACACCTCTTTTACATATTAAATGCGTAACAAATGCAACTCCTGATGTTACATGGGCATAAGCCCTGAGTGCAATGCACAATTCTGACAAATAAAGAAGTAAACATTCAGTTTTGTTTGTTTACGTCAGCTTTTGCAGCCGCATGTGCGGTGAGTATTCGTCACTCCATCTGAAACCAACGAATACTTTCGCTGAACTTCAAGTACTTGATCCGCACTGATTGCAACGAGCGTAGGCTTTAGAATAAACGAGTACTCGGTAACGAATACAAAGTAACGGATACTGCAACGGAAAGTAACGAATAGTTACAAGTACCGAAAAGTAACGAAAGTTGACATCACTAGGTGAATGGGAAAAAAAGTTGCGTAATTAAGAGACTAACAAAATGACGTCTAGAAATCCTTGATATGATTTTTCGTTTTTCAGTTATCATAAAAAAACCGAATTTTTGGATTTTCTGTTCTATTTTTTCTGGCGTCAATATTAAGGTTAGAGCGAAACTGACAAAACATCTTCATATCAACTTTTCATGGACAAAGATCACATCTTTTTACTTGCTGGGTCCTCCTATACTATTTTTGCATAGATGCCGTTGCAATAATTTATACTATTTGAATTCTGGTTTCGTTTGCATTCATAAACCTCATGTTATTCGTCTTTTTCAGAGCATTATAGTCATCGTTTCAATAGATGTATGGTTGAAGTTTGACACTAGCCGTTGTTGTTTTTCTTGAGTATTTATTGTCTTTTCGTAGTCAGTCTTCCGCTGCAGCTCGACTACTCCGTATGGTTCAGGCGAGCATGACACGGTAGGTTGTTGGAAATGGCACCCTTATATATTGCATTATGTTGTTAAAAGGTAGGTAAATTTATTACGATTTTTTTATGCTCACAACCTCTCGCCAGCATTCAGTTCGAGCTAGTTGTTTAAAACATTAACTAGTTAACGCTAATATTGGGAACTTTCGTTTATTATTAAATTATTATATTTTATCCAAAACTTTGTAATATAGCAATACGCCAGAGTTAGTTGATAGTTCGTGGCTACAAGATTTCATTATTGATTGAAGAATTATTATGAATTACTTGGCGCCCAAAAAAGATTTGTCTACCATTTCTCTACTGTTGATAGGTTAGGTATAAATATCAAAAACAATCTGATAAAGTCATCGCAATTTAAAACGTAATACAATACCCTGTCATAGGGACAGCTAAACTCACTAACTAAAACTATGTTGTAGAATATGTAAAATGTAAATTATAAAGAAAGATTTTTATTTATAAGGAAGAATTTCCATTTCTACATTTTATTAGAAAAAAACACAAATGTCGCTACTAGCCCACTCCTTGACCACTTATAGCGTGAGTTGCATTCCTTCATAAAGAGCTCTCATCCAAATCCCAACAACATGAGCTCCCAGATCAGGGTATCTACTCAGACGTTGCTTTGTATATTCGACTGAATTTTCAGCAGCAGTAACTCCTAAACCAAATACTTCAATGTCAGAAAGGTCCGTCTTAAAGGCTTCTTCCATTGTTGCATACAGAGGATCATACATTGTTCCGCGCCCATAATTAGTGCCACCATAACTACAATAATATGTGAATGGTTCTTAAATGTTAATTAAATCAATAGAAACAGTTACCTACTCAGCCTAGAAACTAAATTAATATTACAAAAGTCATGTCATGATTATAAACTTTTTCAAAATTACCTTTTTAGTGCTTGGGTGGAATCAGTTAAACATTTAAACTAAAGAGCAATGTCTGTAACATAAATGATGTGCACTGGACGAGCTCTGGATGGAAACTGTTTATTACATACGTTTGGTTTACAAAGCTTGTGTATGTACAATGTGTTGCCTATCTCACAATGTCCACATGACGGCAATTTTCGAAACCTGCTGGACGCTTTTTCAAACAGAACGCTGTAGAGAGAACCGAGAGATACACACATCGACGTTTCAGATATGGAGCTCAATCTTACAAAAAACAACATCGGATGGAAGCAATCCAGCTTCTTCTTCTTCATCTCCAACGCCAGAATCTCAGCTCTGGGTGTAATTTTGGATCCAACGTTACCACTACCACTTTCGGAATCCATTATATTGATTTGCTTCTGGCAAGAACTAAGAGCGTCGCATACAAACTGCACGACCAGCTCCATGACGGCAGCGTGCCGTTACCTTCGCTGAAGTTTGATGCTTCACTCTGGATGGTATCAGATCCTCTGCGTTCAAGGGCATTGCCTCCTTAACCAGACCTCCACATGCAGACACCTGGCAAGGGTAGTCCAAGTACTTTAATATCTCCTGATCGTAGACCTTCAGAATGATGACGGTGAAACCTTTCATGTCCAGAGCAGTCAGGAACTGGTCATGGTAAACGTGAGCACACAAAATGCCGAGTTGTTGGAGATACTTCACGAACTCCTTCACGAAAATAAGCTCCTCCATCTGCAGCTAGCTCCCAAGGTTGTTGATCAGAACCACCACCGGCATAGATGAATCCAGTATAAAGTTTCTGGACATCTCCTCGATGAGCATTGCGCATGCGTTTTCAACCGTCGACCTCCTCATTCTGCGCAAAACCAGGTTCCCCGTGCAGGCCAGATCCAACTTCCATCTCTTTACGTCCCATGTGCTTTGTGCAAATTCAGGTGGCTACATTTGGCGCAATGCACGATTTGAGCAAAAGCAAAATGCTGGGCATGTTTTGAAGTGCCGTTTGGCAAAACTGAAAGATCTGTTCCAAGGAGCGCTTGCGTTCGGACATAGCACCTGCTATTTTATTCAAGAGAATGATTCCTGCCAGTCCTCGTCCTTCATTTCGGTTTTTGACGCAGCAGTCGTCAGACACGACTAACATTTTCACTTCAATTCCTTCCTTGCGAGCTCGCTCAGCTGCCGCACCAAAATTCAGGCAGTCGGAAGTATGGTTTTGTACTATGATCAACATTCCGGCCAACTGCTTGTAACTTAATTCCTTTACAGTTTTAAAGACGTGGGTGGTTGGCGGGGCACAAAACACATCACCTATATAAAAGAAGCATGATTTAAATGAATTGAATTACAGATTCACCGATGATCTCGAAAGGGATCTAAAAATTAATGACAAATAAAGCGAGAAGAATTTCGTAATGCAGTGTAATAGTACTTTTCTGTTTCAAATAACAGCCCACTTCTTTTATTTAAAACAACACAGTTTAGGTTTAGTAAATCTTTATAGCTCTCTTGGGCTTGTCCTTGGTAGTTCTTAGTAAAGTTCTCAAAAAATTAATATTTTATTAAGCATGAAGCTGAAACATTCTATTTTAACGGTAAAATAAATAACTTTGAATTGCGCTACGGTATAAACCGGCGTTTACAACAGGTGAACGGTGTTGGGACGTTAGCGGTAAATAGCCTCCGGTCGGTTCCCGACTAGCTCAGCGTTAGGGTTGGGTTCACCTGCTCTCGACAGTACGACTTTATTGAATTCTTGTATAAATTCGTTGGTTTACCTTTAATTTCAACGCGACTGCAGACAAGCGAAGAAGATGTATGAAATTCACAGCATCTGCAGTTGCAGAGAGAAGGCTTTCAGTGAGGAAATACTTACTGGAGTTTCTCAATATACACTTTTAGCAAAAACCAACTCCTTAACGTCGGCTTCCTTCACAAAATTTCCAATTCTCTAAATCACTCTGTTTGAGTAAGCATTTCTTTAGTTTAAACCCTATAATTATTTGTAACTAAAGTCAAACTACGAGTAATCAAACTCAAAAGTGGAAATTAACGTTTCATTCAATATCAAAGAAACTGAAATATGTATTCAAGAAAACAAATGTGAGTAAATTGGTAAACCAGAGCAATAATCAGCTGTTCAACAGCAGTTTATATACCCCATTGAAATAAACCAAATAATATTTGGGGCCCCTAAAATTTCAGAGCGGAGTTCGGTTACTACAACTAACCTCGGCTGTATGTACTCCCAAAGTTCGCTCACAAGTAAGTAAAGACATAGGTACATAAGAGAGGCATGCAATTTGACATTCAACAGTATTTTTACAAAAGAACAAAAAATATGCAAAACTAACGCACGATGCGACGACGTTTTCAACACCTTAAACCATAGTAATTTAAAGCCTTGAATTAATTGTTAATGTTTTCGCCCCCGGTATTCATTTACACTAGAACGCCAATTACTTTACATATCCTTTAGCAGGTCACTGTCTTTAAGTTGGAGACGAGATTCCTTCTTGAGAACAAAGGGGCGTGACGCCACGCTGGGTGTGGCAGTACAAGTGGTTACACGATGGTGCGTAATTGTTGCCGTTTTTACATTTCTAACTTGGAAATCAGGTTTTCGCAAAAGGTAAACGTGAGAGCTCAACGAATTGCAATTTACTAAACTTTTGCACGGAAACGTTATTTTTCCCCGGGAAAACTTTTAAGATTTTGTACGTCGAGGAATTCACCAATACGAAATGATTCAACAATGGCATCAACCTAGTACTTTTTTATTCGACAACGGTTTAAACCCGACACTGGACCGCAGCTTAAAGTACTTTCTGAAAAACAGTACTTGCAACGGCGGCACCAACAACTGAGTGGAATATTCCACGGGATGCTACCTTAAATCACATCTCTGCACTCGACCAAGTCTTGATCACGATTAGCCTTTATTTGGGGTCTGATGACGCAATCTCTTCGCTTCTAATACAGATGTCCTTCAGCCATAAAGCAATATTCTAAAACAATTCCCTCTTATTCGACGTTAATACGCCTAGTTTCGGTAGTTCCTGCAGGGGAGTCCCCGAACGCATACCGTGCATCTTCTCCATACGAGACCTGTGGCAACTCAACATTGCAGAGGATATCTGCTAAGATTTTTTCATGACACAAGTATTTCAGGAAACTGTAGCTAATTACAGATGGTTCCAAAAGATGACGTGGCCGTCCCAATAATGAATTTTTAAACGCACTTAATACTTTCCTAGAAAGCATTCTTAACATGTACAAAAGAAGAAGAAAACGCGAAACCACAAGAAGAACCTTTAATATTTTACACGGGTCATTGTTGTCGATATTCTATTAAGAAATTATAAAAATAAATTGATAATTGACTTGATCAGATTCTTCAGTAAAGTGGCATACCCGAACGTACTATTAGTTTTTAATTATTAATTACCTTTGTTGGGACTGGTAAACGCTGACAAGCCGCCCATGATTTGGTCCGAGTTGTTTAAGTACCTTGTGAACAAAGATATTTATGCAGACTTGACCTTCTTCTTGTTTGTTCATCCACACCAACTAACATTTCGCAAGACATTCCAGCTTGCATAATCAGAGTCAACGTTGCTGTAATAGCTAGAGGTAGACGTGATGGTATTTAAAGCTTTCTGTGTCGGCCCAGCTGTCATTATAAACATTTTTGAACAAGCACGCCTGGTTTAATCATAGCATCCCGATGTTTACATTTACAGTATTATATTACCATTGCTGTGTAATTGTCAAAACTAAATGCCTTGCATCTTTATAACCAGAGATCGTAAACCAAATGTCAATATGAACTGCGAAACGGGCCTCTGGTTTCCCTCGCCTGGATGGTTTATTTTCACGATTAAAGTTATATTCACTTTGGCTTTATACGTATGCTATTGTTAATTGATCTCAAAAGTTGTAATCATCATAACCAAAAGTGCACAGATTCGGCCCTATACGTGCATCGATCAATTTCGCGTGTATAACGTTCGATATAAATTTAAATTCTGGAGCGGCAATCGTGGGCCCGCATTGGTTGGAGGCGCAAGGTAAAATACATAGAAGCGGCGGGAAGCTTTATTACAGTAAATAATTTGCGGTCTATAAGTTTTGAGTGCAGGAAGCCAGCTTTTACACCTCAAGTAGACGCTGTTTGCACCGTGTACGTGGTGAGTGGTGAGTGGCGCCGTAGCATTGAGTGGGGTAACGTTCCACGCATCATGGTGTTCTACGTTTGGGTGACACAAGCCAATTATGATAAGCGTTCATGTCCAACTGTGCGAGAATCACGCTTAAACAATGCGATTACGCGTGTGAAACATACCGGGTTTTTAGGTATGCAATCGTGGACAGGGTCGGACTCAGACAAGTACCGGCTTCAAGCTCTTATATGTTTGTTGTGTTAAAGACTGTTATTTGAGCGTTTTGTTTTAATGTGCTTTTAGATGTGCTCTCAACGTACATGTGAGTCGTCCCAGGCTATATTTTATATGTGTTTGTTAGTAAATATATTTGTGTAAACAAATTGTCTTTTCTTGTGGATATTGTTTGAAGTCAGTTTCAAACACTACAGGTTTGAACCAGCTTCCTGTGTTTGCAAATATTTACACTTCGCAACCACGACTGGTGTATTAAGATGATTTTATGAACTGAGCTAGCTAGTTGAGCAAACAAGGCAAATAATTATTAAAATAAGCTCACGAGACGTCTTATTTAAATATAACGTTCCGACGGAGGGGTTGAACGGAAGTACCGTTACAACTATTTTGTTTGTATGAAGTCCCACACACATAAATATGATATACAGGGTGAGTCAGGAGCAACAGACCAAATTCCAGGAGTGTATTATATACGTGAAAATAATGTAAAAAAACTCAAATGTTATCAGATTTTCATTTGTTTTCAAGATACAGCGCCATAAAAAATCCTCATACGCATTATTTTTATTTTAGCCTCTGTAATAAATTAGGTGTTAAATTAACAAAAATTACAATTTTTTTACAAAAAATCAGTAAGTTCTCTATAAAAAGTTTTTTGTAACGCTATAACTTGAAAACAAATGAAAATCGGATAACAACATTTGCGTTTTTTTACATTATTTTCACGTGCATAATACACTCTGGAGTTTGTACCCCTGTATAGTTCTATAAGTTGGCCAGCCATGCACAAATAAGTTTCAAACCAGCTACCGGAAGTTATTAAACCATGGCCGACTAAATTAAATACTATGGCCTGCACATAGGGAACACCACCTATAGACATCTATTAATTAATACTGAAACGTATTTTATGTATGGCGGCAAATTTAAATATTTGACATATGGAATACAATAGCATATGTTGTTTCTATAGAAATGCTTATTTTTCCAATGTCGAAAATTGAAATATGAATAGATTAAGTCACCTTTGAAAATGTATTGACAACTTAAATGTCATTCTAACAATCAAAATAGTTATAGCACTTATTAGTACTCTGCTTGTTAACAGTATTGAATATAATTTTATTTATTATATTTTAACCTGTTTTACAGTATAAATACCCAATTACAAAACAGTTTTATCTCAACCAGGCTTGGACACCTGCAATATCAAGCACAAGACAATTCTTTGCACATTGGGAGAATTTCTATAGTAGCCCCAGTATAATAATATCGTCGTTTTTTGCCATATAAGAAGCATGGTATTGTTTTTTGAAGCCTTCCCAACAAACTCCTTGCGGGTTTCTGCTGATGTTAATAAACAAGCTGTGCAGTTAACCATTGGCACCCATAAGGTTATCACTATCGTAACAGTTCAGGTCTTCTCGTTACCGCCGAAAAACTTTTTAACTTTCACTCCACACTCAGTCCAGCTCTGGGTAGATCCTTAGTTGTGAAAATATTCTACTAAATTTTAAAATGGTTAGTGCCAACTGCCTAGTGAATTGTGTGTTCGGCAGCAATGGGTTGAATTTTTACAAGAATTTTGTGGTATTAATAAACTGTAAAAAAACTACATGTTGCATGTTAACTACATTTTAATTGCACATCTCTCTAAAATTACAGACTATACAGCCTTATGTAAAAATCATTTCGAACCACAGCAGCTTGTTAACAGTGGTAATTTCTGCAACTTTTAACTGATTGTGGTTTTGTTGTGTTACGACTGGTAACGGACAATTTTTCATCTAATGTCGTACTTTTTAAAATGTTAAGTGGGGGATCAATTAGAAATTACATTGAGCATCCTTTTCTTTCGCCACTACCACTATTTTTCTTATTCGATTATTGTCGTGCTTTAAAATTGGCAGAAATTTGTTTTTAGAACGTGATATGTATTCCTCGAATGGAAAATTACTTCAACGTATTTGAGATTATTATATAATTTACAGAAGGGATTACAGTTAAATCTGTTCGATATTTAACAAGAATGCATTTATATCCCACAAATTTGGAAAAGATGAATGGTCTGTGAGCTATCCCAACATTTGCTCCTACAGTGACTAGTTCATTTAAATTTTTGAAAGAATCCAGTGACAATAATTTTCTTAACGTTAAT
Source organism: Agriotes lineatus (assembly GCA_940337035.1). Taxonomy (NCBI): domain Eukaryota; kingdom Metazoa; phylum Arthropoda; class Insecta; order Coleoptera; family Elateridae; genus Agriotes; species Agriotes lineatus. The sequence goes on from OW679198.1 coordinate 36,868,126, forward strand.
ACTGCAGTAACATACATGGGGAATATTTATATTTTTTTCCAAATACACGTTTCAAACAAAAGTCAATACATTCGTTCCTTGGATAGCAGCATTGCACCTTACGGGTCCTCCAGTGTCCGCATTAAATATACAAAATTTTCTGGATAAAAATAGACGGTTATAAATAATTCAAAGTATACTTTGTCATACATCAAAGTATTCGTCATTGAAGGAGGAATGGTGCTATTATATTTTCTTTTTAAATTTCGAATTAATAACGCAATTATTAATAAAAAACTAGTAAAATTAACGTATTTGAAAACTCTGGATAATAATATGCATTTATTTATTAATCGATTTCAATAAACTAAACGTCAGTAGATGCGCAATTTAATGTATGAGAGTGCTATTATAATAAAATTGGATTACATTATTTTTTAAATTGTGTTACATCCAAAAAACCAAAAGAGTTCATAACTGTTGCAAAACTAATTGTAAGTCAACAAACCTTGCAGGAAATGATAATACGGTACGTTACCTATTTTCTGGAAAACACCCACCTTGCAAATAATAATAAATGGAGACAAAAATGGATCTCTTGAATTAGAAAATTTAGTCAAATTGGGTTCAGTAGTTCAGAGTTTTGCCACCTTTACAACTTTACAAGTTGGCGCTGCTAGTTTCAACAGTACTTGCAGTATTTTGGGATAATCCGATTATGAGGGTTCAACTGCAGGTACCTAGTAAGTAAGCAAAAATTGCCAAGAGTAATTTAAATGTTTGGCATTGCTTGAAACTGTTTTTGTACATTTATTTATTACTGAAATGAATTTCTAACTATTACAAAAACACTTATTGCAACAATTAGTTTTGTATGAAATAGTGGTTTAGAACACTATATTTTTTAAAATTTGTTTACAGTAGGTACTAAATATTATAGATTACATTTAGCTGTTTAAAAAGTGTATTTATTTGTATTATTACATATTTATATATATAGCTACATAAAAGTTATTATTATTTAAACTTGAGATATAAATCCCGCATAGGCAAATTCCTAAGTCGACGTGGATCTATAATTTCTGGAAGCAAGAAACTCATATAGAATTTCTCTAATTTTTTAGACATCTCTTCCCAGAATACTTTATCCTTTGCAATTTCTTCAAAGCTGACGTCTTTAGGGGTCCAAACTACAAAATAGCATACGTCCTTATTTGCTATATGTAGCTGGCCTTGCACTTGATACATATATTTATGCGTCTTTTTTAATTTTAGATTCTCCCCTTCTAAAATACAAAATTTAATTTTTTTCATTGAAACCCCCTCTTGTGGTGTAAAATTTTTACAAGTCGCTGGACATTTAATTTTTAGTATGGCATTATTATTATCTGTAAGTCGATCTGGACTTGCAGCTAAGTACGGCTTTTCTGTATCAATACAAAGTCCTATAATTTTTGTTTTAATGCCGTACATGGCCTCAAATGCAGCAACAGCATTTTTTTCATTTTCTTGGCCATATGCAGTGTATTCATTTCCAAAAAATTTAGAATACAATAAAGCTTCTACAGCTTTTGCGGTTGATGTCGTTGGACGCATACAACAAATTCTACCAAAATTTCGTTTCCATAATTCTGACAGGGCTTGCTCACGAGTATCAATTTCCAGTTGTTGTGGGTCCATTTTGTACATTTTCTCCAAAAACATTTTTTTTCGTTTTCATACGTTTGTTGGTCCATATCCGGATAGTCGTCCACATTAACGCCGTAGTTCGCATCAGGCCCAGCAACTTCATGACGTTTTTTCCTGACAACTATTAGTTTCTAAAAAAAGAGTAATAATAAAATAAAATAACTCACCTTTTCTTTTGCTGTTATTAATTTTTCTTTTTTTTATCTTTTGGCAATAATTTGCTGTGAATTTTCCACGTCCATTTATTTATTCGACGTTGAACAATTTCGTGGTAGTTTCCTTCACTATTAAAAGATAGAGCAGCACCAGTGCACCGAGTTTCATATGACCCTTTTAACGAAAAATTAATTCGCTTGCCGCCTACAAATTTAGCGACTATGGAATTGTACGATTCGGCGAGGCTATTGTCCATATTGTGTAGTAAGCTCCAAGAGTTGTTTGCGATTCTCCCAGTTCTTTTCATTATTTCTTCATAAATTTAGTTTCTTTCAAATATGGGATTTGATTTTCCTAAATAGAAACAATAGGTAACAGAAAGTAATTGAAACACTTTTGTATACGTGTAATATGAACATACCTCGCCAGCTTGTTTTTGCTTTCCTTTTTTCTTCATCGCAAAAATAGTCCCGACACATGCCATGATCGCCAAAGACGTGATGCGGACCATTTAATATGTCACTCTTTAAATTTATAATATTTTCTTTGAAGTCTGCTTCACTCTTGCACCAGTAGTGGACTGCCCCAGAGACTGCTAAACGTAATTTTTCAATTTTTTCCGAAACCATTTTTCTTGCCCGTATGTTGTATGCTGTATTAGATTTTAAATCTGACAATTTGGACATATAATTTCTCAGTAAATGGTTTTTGCATTCTACTTTTCCTATGTGGAAAGCTGGTCCATATGGAGATGCACTAATTAATTTACTGTAAACATTACTATCCCCGTCGCCAATTAATCGTCCATAAATTAATCCGTGCATGTCAATAGAACATTTAAATGCTTCTAATAAAATATCAGATTCCATAGCTGTCGAACTACTGGTCCAATTTTAATAGCATACGTGGTCAGGCACTTTGTTTTTATAATATGCCTCTTTCGCACAAACCGTACAATATTTATTGCGTATGCCCAAAAACAATATATTTTTGGTTTTAGCTCCAATTACACACGCCTGAAAATGGTTTGAAACAAAAAGTATTATTATTTATATCCACATTTACTAATAGTAATACTTACAACCCCAGATGCTGCGTTGTAATTTGTCCTGTAGGACCGCTTGCTCCAGGCACCATCTGCAACAACAGTAATAATTGGAATGCCATCTTCATTTACTTCTCCTGCAGCTTTTGCCAGTTCAGCTTCTTCTTTCGCAGCAGCATCTATTTTTTCCCACACAGCACTTTTTATTTCGGTGGATAACTTTTCAAAATATTTTTGGTATGTAGTATCCGCCATACAGGGAATATCCATTGCAGACAAAAGTTCGTTTTTTTGGCTATATCCGATTCCTACAGACAAGGCCCCCGACACAGCTAGCATGTTCACATTTGATCCTGCATTTGGATACTTTTTCCACAATACCACACATTTTACACTTTAATGTTAAAATGCTTCGTAATCCCAATCTACTTTCACTAATTATGTCCAAATTTGTTACATTGCAATCTAATCCTGGGTGCGAAATTGCTTGCACTTGCTGAAACAAATACTGTATGTCGACAATTCTTCGCCCAGCAAGAGTGAAGGAATTGTTTTCTGTCGGTACATGTGTTTCTATGTACAATTCTTCAACTAATTCCATTCCCATTTCTTCGTCAGCATCAGAAACCGTTTCTTTTCTATTTTCTTCGGCAAAACGACTCTTAATTTCAGTATCAATTGAAATATCCATCCATTCGTTCGATAAAACTTGTTCATCGGGTGGTTTTGAAATGGGAGCAACGGAGCTAAAAAGAAACATTGCGTACAAACTATTAAAACATATATTTTGAGTAACAAGTTTTAAATTATTTTGACAGTTTAATGAAACATTTCAATGCTTGATTAATTTTTGATTACTGTCTTTTCAAGTTCTTTTTTGCAGATCTTTTTACGTAGATTTCAGTGAGACAGTCATTTTTTTTATATTCGCCGTCAATTTTGAGTTATAACGTAAACTTGTGTTTTACTTTCCCATACCATCGGTATAGGACTTGCTTCAATAAACTAAAAATAGCGATATTCTCGTCTTCTTTATTAGGACTATTAATTATGATTTGAGATTTAGTGTTTTCAACGGATTTTCAAATTATAATCTATTATTTATTTATTTTTAAATATTCATGGCACACTATATTTCCGAAATTATACAATGTTTTAGTGATAACTTGGTTATTTTCAAAAATAAGTGTAGTGAAGTATACATATTTTGAAAGTCTGAAAAACATCATTTTTAATAAAGTCAACGCCTACTACGTTTTCTATTTAAAAAACACAAGTTTATGTTATAACTCAAAATTGACGGCGAACATAAAAAAATACTATCGCTCTGAAATCTATGTAAAAAGGTCTAAAAACACTAATACAATCTAGCAAATTTGAGTTTTCACGCATGACTCGAAAAAACTGAAAAAACTGAAAATCCGTTTCCGCCATTGAATTTTTCTTGAAAAGTTGGTTCATAAGTGTATTTATGATTTTGTTTATATTTTTTTAGCTTTCTTCCAACCCTGCATACAACAGAAAAAACAACTTACCGAGCTTCCCAGATGCGCTTCATTAGTAACCGTCTACTTTTCTTAGCACCACTGAGTTTGCGTTTCTTTTTTATAATATTTCGTCCCATTTTGATTTTCACAAATACAGCACTATTATCACGATAACTACTAAAGCAATATGCACACAGTAACACTGGACACACTTCGGGGTACTGTGAAAATTTTGATTTGATTTTCTCAAATAAGTCATTAAGTAGGCTAACTATAAAAGTTAAGCGGCTTATAGATAATACAGTGACTATATAATCACAGTGTGGCCATACAATTGTTGGCTGGTACTTTTGAATCCAATGTCAAAATCAGATTTTGCGAAAAACCATGGTGATGTAATAAAAAAATAGAATTTTTTTAACGGTGTAAGCGACATTTGGTAACAAAAAATTACTAAAGTCAAAATAAAATTTGACAATTCATTTGCCGAAGTGAAAGATTGTTATTCAAAATGACTGATCTCTCAAATACAATAAAATACCACAAAGGCGTTTAAATGTTGAAGAAATATGAGTCATACGGTGTCTTCAATTTATTACAATTAATGGAAATTGGAAAGTTCAAATCCAAAACACAAATGATATAGCATCATTTGTAGAAATCTTCTTGGTAATTTAATATGCTTTATTAACATCAAAATTATATTAGATAGGTACATGGGCTAAACCCCAATATAGCCCACTGGTGCTTAGGCGCATGCGCGTGATAATGTGATTCTCAGTTTGTCGGAGGTTCTACCAATGTTCAGACAATGGAGGCAAAACACGGGAGTCTCATGCCGGACCCAATCTTGACTGCCGTCAAGGTGCCATATTAAGTTAGCTGCAGTTAAAGATTTGTGTGCAGTTTTGAATCCAGGGGGTGACCCATCCGGACAGTACAGAATTCCCTCCCGGAAACATTACCATATCATATTCATATTTTTTTAATCTATAAAAGAATGGGTGAATTGCGTAGAAATAGGTAAAAATACCCCCCAGAAGTTTCATTTTCCCCCCGGAGTAAACAGTCTCAATTCAACACTGTTTGTGTGTACTTCGTACAAAAATACCTGTGCATCACCTTAAAAAAAGCAGTTAGTCCAATCGTCATATATAATTGTGAATTTGAACTTCCCAATGAGTATATCTCTTATTTATAGCTTAAAATCCAGTTTCACCACTGGCATAACAGTTCCTTTATGTTCATATTCAGTAAATGTCAAAATGTACCAGTGGGCTATACTGGAGTTTTCTCGATACATGTTTTATAGGTGTAATTTGGCAAAGTACTGAATATTTTGAAGCACGATGAACAACAATAGAGATATAATTTAAAATAAGACAATTAGGATTCCTTGGAAATCTTTTCATCGTGTACTCTTGCTCTGAACGATTGGAGCAACCAAATGCGGAACAACATACCATTTTACGTCTTTTTTTAGGTGGGTTTGTCGTACACTAAAATGCTGTAAAGTGAAATTATGAACTACATAATTTATATATTATATCTGTCATTAAGTTTGGACTAACAAGATATAAGTAACTTATTTTTTCAGTAATTTCAAATTAATTTGTAGAATCATATGTTATTCAAGATAATATGCAATTGTACACTGCAATAATCTATTGAGCAGTTACTTACGATATTTAAGCAATATAAAACTTGCAGGAAAATATTTATTTCTCTGTTAAATGTTCGAGTTTGTTTGATGTTAATACTAAATATCGTAACTAACTAATTGGCAAACTATAGTTTGGAAAACTCACGGCCACGGGAAAACTAATGGCGGATTGCATCACGTGATGCGTCAACTCAAACTTTTGACAAGTTATAAAATGCCAATGTCTTATTTTGACACTAGTAACTTTTTGAAACTAAACATTTTATACACTGTTAAAAATGACAATAACTTGGAATCCTTTTGCCTTCAACCAATAGAAAACATGACCATCGTATGGCCACACTGTGATTATATAGTCACTGTAATAGATAAGGGTAATGGTTGGAAACGTCAGTGAGGATTTAGAAAGCTATAGCAACCCTTCCTTGTTTAATAGAAGCATGTTGGGTTGTATACCTAACTTAGAATTTCCAATTTAACAAAGTGCTGGACTAGCCTTACGTTCATGTAGTATGCATTACACCTTACGTTCATGTAGTACGCGATTACCAGGATTGACAAAGGAAACCGCACACGCTCTAGAATTCCCTTCAGAAAGTACTACTTATTTATGCATACAATTTCTTCTTGAGCCTGCTGGGTTCTATTATGTATTAACACGAGTATTCAGTTCTGATGCAGTTTAAGCAACTTTCTCTCAATGAAGCTATAAATGCCCGAACAGCAGAATATGCACTAAGGCAAATTTTGCGCTGTGGAATAGTTAAATCATCTGCCAGTTCAAATAGCGCAGAACATTTTAGTTTTATTAGTAGTATTGCCCAACTGTCATCTCTCCAAACAGCATCCATCAATAGCGAAGAATTGTTATTACCAGTAGAACTACGTTTGAAAATCCAAAGTTTAGAAATCAATGATATGCCTGAAACCAACATTTATTCAGCATCAATAGCATTTGTATATTAAAAATACAACAAAAGATTACCCGTGATAATTGCATCTCCCCATTATTGTCAACTACTGACACTACTGTGCCAGGACCCTTGCTACGTTTAATTTATCTTCAAGACCGTGGATTAAAACTTCCACAAATAAACTTACTTTATGTATTGATTTATTAGAAATTGTGTTAAATTTCAACAAAAACAATAAACTGAGATTTCATGGTGCAACTAACCTTTTAAAGTTAACGTCAGATTTTGAGATTTGAGCTAAGAAACACACTAAATGCTTTTAAATTCCCACAATAGGTGGCTACAGGAAGTGTTCCCTATGTGCAGGCTATAGTAATTTAGTTGGCCGTGATTAAACTTATAACAACTGCCATCTTACGGCATTTTAATACGTCAAACACTCCCACTCCTCACGGCTCGCTTTTAAGTTATTTAAATAATTTTTAGGTATTTAAAAATTTAGAAAAGATTTAAATCGCTAAAAATAATTTTAAAAATATCAAAATCATTTTTCTTAAAAGAATAACACTATTACTTTCAAAAATACTTAAATAATAAATCAAAAATCATTAATGAGAAAAATATAATATTAAAATCACAAAAGTGATTTAAATTTTCCTTTTTTTATGTGATAGCTCTGATAGTTTACATTCATGGAGGGAAAATGGGTACGAGTATTTATCTACGTTTGCTATACTGATCATTAGTTCTTACAATAAATGCTCATTTTAAATACAAATATTTAGTTAACATGCTAAAACATTATTCTTTGTAATTAATTGTTATTGATACCTGTATAATAGATTCACAAATCATTCCAGACTTTGAGTTCCAACCGGCTCAAACTTAAAATTTTCGTGTTATTTGAAATTACCGCTTAAATGTGCGCGGTTTTCAATTTTATAGCGAGTGCTGCCACCTACCGGCAGCAGCTGTACCAATCGCAAAACAATCGGTAATGACAGTTGTCAGTTCTTGCCGAGTGCTGCAAGCCAATCAGCTTTGAATCTTTGAAAGTTTTCCAACTGCCAGAAAACGTTCAGCTGCTTGTACTGTACTGGTGCCCCGCGAGAAGCAGCTAAAAGTTTAAAAGTCAAGTTCTGTGATCTGCTTAGGGTAATAATAGTTCACCAAGATGTCTAATAAGGAAGAAGACAAGCATGAGATCCCGGACATTATCATCGACACCAACACAAAAACCAACTACAAAAAGGGCAGGTTCTTTGGCAAGGTATGTTGTAAATGTCTCGATTTGGCCGAAATGTGGGGCTAAATCCCAGTTTTTTGTTGAAAAATTAAGTTTGTTATAGTATTTTGACTGGGCATTGAGTTCAACAAGTTGTAAAATTAGCAGTAGCTTCTAAAGATTCGTTCTTGTATTGCTCTGTAACCAAAAGTGCAGTTCTAATAATACATTGAATTATAAATGCTTTTAGAGTCTATTTTCTACTAGAAATTGTATTTTATGGTTGCTTTATCACAGCAGTTTATAGTTACAAGCTTGGTTGAGTAACTGTGGCTTTTCAAAGTATGTTTGTAGTTGTTGTTTACACGTTTTCTAAAGATTAATAAATTTCCATGTGTGCATAACGGAATTAGTGTTAACGATATGATAATAATAATAAACAAAGGAAATAACCGCTCAAATTTCCAAAATTAGACATTCATGAGCAATAGGGAAAGCAAACGATCAAACGAATAATTCCAATTGTTCCTCAGGGAGGATTTGCGCGATGCTACGAAATAACCGACATGAGCAGAGGCAGAGCCTTCGCAGGCAAGATCGTATCGAAGAAGTTGATGTCCAAACAGAACCAGCGCGAGAAGATGACCCAGGAGATCAACATCCACCGCTCGCTAGCGCACAAACACATTGTAGGATTCCACGGGTTCTTCGAAGACGTCTCTAACGTATACATAGTTTTAGAGCTCTGCAGGCGACGGGTAAGTATTCGAACGCTAGAGGTGAGCAGGTTAACCTTCAACCCTTGCAGTCGATGATGGAGCTGCACAAGAGGCGGAAAACTCTAACCGAGCCGGAGACCCGCTTCTACATGAAGCAGATCCTGAGCGGCGTGCACTACCTGCACCACAACAAAATCATACATCGCGATCTGAAGCTGGGAAACTTGTTTTTAAACGACGACCTGCACGTGAAAATCGGAGACTTCGGCCTGGCCGCCCGAATTGAGTATGACGGAGAGCGAAAAAAGACTTTGTGTGGCACCCCCAACTACATTGCCCCTGAAATATTGAACAAAAAGGGGCATTCGTTCGAAGTGGACATCTGGTCCATCGGGTGCATCATGTACACGCTGCTTCTGGGCAAGCCTCCATTTGAAACCAGCAGCCTTAAGGAGACTTACTCTAGGATTAAAAAATGCGATTATAAGTAAGGTGGGTTAGATTGTGCTGTTCTTTTAATGATTTTTGTGGGTCCAGGTTGTCCAATACTATCTCCAAGCCGGCACAGCAGATGATATACACCATGCTGCAGTCCGACCCGAAGACTCGTCCCAAAGTGCAGGAGCTGCTCGGCCATGACTTTTTGGTCAATGGTTACATTCCTTCGTCGCTTCCGGCCAGCTGCCTCACGATGGCGCCCCGTTTTGACCAGCTGGAGCGATCGGCTCTGCGAAAACCACTAGTTCAAATTAATAACGGTATGATTGTGACTATGCTTTTTACTATTAGTAGTGCTATTATTATTGCAGTTAGAGAATTACGTAGACAATATAGTGAATATTTGTATAAGAAAGATTGTGCCGGTAACAAATATGAATGTTACTTATTTGTTCAAATAAGCAGAAAAAAATTAAAAGTTTTTAAATAAAAATTTATCTTCAAATAAAATATTTTTTTCTTCAAACGGCAGTAAAATATGGCATATTATACTGCTGGATTGATGATGCTAAACTGTCACTTTATTGCCAAGCGGTAGATAATATTATCTGTAATAACTATTTAAAGTTCTCTATGATTAACAAAGTTGACATTACACAATATTGGCAAAATCTTTGTAATTGTAAATGCAACGCTCAATTAAATACTCCTTTAATTTGTTTTTGAACTGATAAGTATTTTCTAATCTCTTAATGTCTATTGGAAGTGCATTGTATGCTTTAATTGCACAGTACTCCGTTCCCCTCTGAAATAGTGCCGTTGAATGAGGTGGAATTCTTAAACTATTAGCACAGCGTGTTTGAATTGCATTGTCCCCGTGCATATCTTTGTTAGTTAAAAATGTACTCCATCTATACCAGCCGAATTTTTATTTGAGATTGGTTTGATAACTTCCACAACCTCTTGAGAATTTGTTGGTACCAAGAAAAAACTGTATGGTAAAAAATTATTAAATTTAGACGGATTCTTTGCTCCTCTCGTATCCGAAATAGTAAACTGATTGGCAAACATTTCCGCAAGTTGCTGTGGTTCTTCTATAATACTACCCTGATCAGTAATTAGTTTAACTGGTTTGGAAGGTACTATGCAAGACAAAAAAAAGTGGGACAATAGTCCATTGCTATTAGACCTATAATGGTCGAATAGGAAAAATAAATTATAAAAGAGTCAAGTAGTAGCTTCACCTCCAAAAACCAACCCTAACACGCACTGCGGTAGTTTTTAGTGTTTTTCTCAGAAACAAATGGTCGCACAGAAAATTTTATACTTATTAAAAATGTTCCTTATAAAATTCTCTACAAAAAAGGTTTATTACCAATTCCATTTCCTCGAATGTATTTCGAACAATAAGCTATTGAAGAAGGGGGGTTCAAACAAAAACAGGTCGAATTTTGTATTTTACTCCCGAAAGGTGATTATCGTTCACAAACATACATAAAACAAATATAATACTGCAAATTGTGGACATAAACACATAGCTCGTTGTATACAAGAAATAACTGTCTTACCCCAATCGTCATTTCGTAACGTGGCTTTTTGAGGTAAGTCTTTTAACGGTTAAAGAACAAATTTCAAAAATTTTTCGACGTTTATAGCTTTTTTCCTTTTTTTTTTACTATATTCCAGCTGTCACCAAATATTAAGAAAGTGTGTATTTTTAAAATCAACCAATTCACGCGACTGCAGAAATTGCGTTCTTGTTTGGTTCTTTGCCTTTTTTTCTGTTAGGAAATGCTTAATATTCCGGTCTTTAATATACTCCCTCCGGCACAACTTATGTACTACAATCTCTTTGGCATTGTGGAAGTGTATATGTTTGCCATCTTCTCTGCGCTTGCTAACATGAATTAAATTTAACAAACGTTTTTCGACTTGCACTGTTTCACCCCCAGATAGCGATTTTTCACAAATAACACAATGACTTGTTGACGCCATATTGCGTGTATAATACGTCCAAGTTATAGTGTAGTAGTAGTAGTAACAGTTTATTAGAAAAATCTCTGCTACATATTTTCAACAACATATAACAAAATACACAAACAAAAACCTATCCAAAAAGAACAAAAAAAAATGTTATCAGGTACATTTAGAAACTACTTTTAACATCCTGTTGTTCTCTGAATGTCATTTTTTGACAGTGGTCTATTATGATATGTTTTTCGGACTTCTTCCACTGTTTAGGGTGTAAATCACACAACGTTTCGGGAGTTACTTCCGTCTTCAGGTGTTCCTGGTTAGTCCTGAGAAGGACTGATGTTATACGTTTTTCCTACGTAAATTTGTGCCTCCCCCGGGATTTGAACCCGGGACCGCTGATCGCTAGTCTGCCACTCTAACCACTAGGTCACCAGGGCGGTTATATATTTTAGTTGTGTGATTTACACCCTAGACAGTGGAAAAAGTCCGAAAAACATATCATACTTTTAACATATTGCACAATATTTCTCCTAAACTCCTTAATATTACTAATATCACGCATATGTAGTGGCAGGTCATTGTTCATGAAAGAGCGATGGCTTGGTTACTGCTTTCTTTACAGAAGGTACGTAAATATTGGTTGCTGTTCTGGTATTATAACTATGTACATCATACATACATACATAATCCGTCCTCTTCTACCATTACGGTGTAGAGTCCCCGCAGCATAGTTTCCTCCACTCGCGCCGATCTGTCGTCAGCTTCTCGGCTTGCCTCCACTCATACCCCTTTTCTTGGATTGCCTTAGCTACTTCGTTATTCCAAGTCCTCTTGGGTCTGCCTCTTTTCTTTTTCTGATCTGTGCCACTCTTCCATATAACTTTAGTTTTTCTCTTATCACTCATTCGTGCTATATATATGCCCAAACCATAATAGTTGATGCGTTTTTATTAAAGATACTAGAACGCGCGTAGCCAGTCTACGTCTGGCTAACAATAAAAATGCTTGCTTAAGCTGGTAGCCAGCCTACGTCCGGCCCAGTATGCGGGGCCTTCATGCTGCCTGTTGCGGCGTGATCGGCATGTGCGCGCGCCACTTGCTTACGGTCGGCATGCGTTCTTATAATATAAGATTACTGGCTTGACACTGAACCACTCGCTTATTACGTTGTTTTTAATACAGTCTCTCCTGGTTACCTCTGCTGCAGCTCTGAGGTATCGTATTTCACTAGCTTGCACTCTACTTTTTCTCTATCGCACATAGCCCAGGTCTCACATCCATATATTAAAGTGGGGACGTATACACTTTGTGTTGCTGCTTATTTCTTTCTTTCTGATGAACACACTGTTTAGAGCGTAGAATAATTTTGTAGCATTGCTTATTCTTCGGTTATTGATTTCCTCTTTTAGGTTACCTTTAGCGTTTATTATTGAGCCCAAGTATTTGAAGTTCTGGACTTGCTTCATTTTAGTGCCATTTAGTTTTATTTCTGCTTGTTCTTCATTAGAAATTACCATAACTTCGGTCTTGTCGGTGTTAACACTCATTTGGTTTTTCTTTAGTTCCTCGTTCCATATTGTCACATTATTCTGCAATTCCCTTTCTGTCTTTGCGAATATTACCAGGTCATCGGCATACATTAACTCTGTGATATATACTTGTTCTAACTTATGTACTCCTATTCTTGTGGGTTTTAATTGCCCTCTACATGTTTTATATATATCATCCATTAGTACAAGGTAAGACAAGGAGATCCACTTTCTACAGTTTTGTTCAACCTGATCTTAGAGGTGATAATAAGAGAAAGTGAAGTACAATCTGCTGGAACACTCTTTCATAATAAACACCAATTTATTGCATATGCTGACGACCTTGCAGTATTAACAAGATCGATGCGAGAACTTCAGAATGTCTTTTTAAAATTTGAGGAAGTGGCAAGAAAATATGGGCTAAACATAAATGAAGAAAAAACAAAATTCATGGAAATGCAAACAGAAGTAACAGAAGAAAACAAATACATAAAAATTAAGTCCAGAGAAAAAGAATACAAGTTTGAAAGAGTAAACAGTTTTGAGTACTTAGGGGTAACAGTGACAAACAAAAGTGAAGAAGAAGATGAAATTAACAAAAGAATTCTAAAAGGTAATAGAGCAGTTGGATCATTAACACACATATTAAAAGCAAAGAATGTGTCCAGAACAGTAAAGATCCACGCATATGAAACAATAATAAGACCAGTGGTGTTGTACGCAAGCGAAACCTGGATAATTACCAAACAGAGTGAAAATAAACTAGCTATTTGGGAGAGGAAAGTTCTAAGAAAGATTTTTGGAGGTATTAAAACAGCAGAAGGTGTATGGCGAAGACGAACAAACAGGGAGGTAATGGAGCTGTATGGAAAACCAGGGATCATACAGAAGTTTCGTGCGCAACGAGCAAGGTGGCTAGGTCACATTATTCGAACGCCGGGACAAAGAATAGTGCAAAAAGTTCTGTATGGAAGTGAAACGGGTAAAAGAAGAAGAGGACGCCCAAAGAAGAAGTGGTTTCAAGAGGCAAAGAAAGACAATAGAAATAGGGATAAGGGATTGGAGAGACAGAGCTAAGGACAGAAAGAAATGGAAAGAAATAGTTAAAAAGATAGAAGCCAAGGACCTTCATGGCCTGTAGCGCTAAAATATATATATTAGTACAATAAATAGTAGGGGACTTAAGACTCCTCCTTGCCTGTCTCCCATAGTGGTGTTAAATTCTGTTGATGTTACATGCTTTTAATGGCTCTTGTGAGTATTGGTTCCACCCCTCTCATTTGTAGCACTTCCATATTCTTTCCCGGGGGGCGCTGTCAAAAGCTTTATTTTACAGTGACTATATACAAGACAGTGTGGCCATACGATTGTTGGCCGCCATTAACAGGCAAATTTGAGCGTAGAGATATACAGTGCCTTTCGAAATAATTGAACGTTTTTGAGTGGTCATTATTTTGGCGCTAGTTATTTTAACTAGTTGATGTTAGTTACACGTGCAGTGTTATTTTTGGACATTGACATTTCTCATTGGCGTTCGTTCGTAGTGCTTTAAGGTGTTACATGAAGTTTACAACCGGTTTCAGTTATGCTAGTTTACAATACAGATAAATGCCGTCTTCCTGTTCCCTGTCTCCAAACCTCCCTGTTCTGTGCTTGGTCTTCTTCCAGGTTCCTCCATGGCTCTCCGAATACCCTTATTCCACGGTTTGCGTGGTCTACCTCTTTTTTTCTTAGCCGGCGGCGACCATTTAAAGATCTTCATAAGCCACGTCGTCTCCTCCATTCTCCAATTCTGTCCACAACTGATTCTGGTGCCTCCATTCTGCGTCTTATTTCCTCGTTCGTCACTCTATCTCGTCTCGATACCTTTGCGCTTTTTCGTCCATTTGAACTGTGTTTAGTCTTCGTTTTATTTCCGCTGTTACAGTCCATACCTCACTGCCATAACATAGCACCGACTCTACCATTACTTTACCTATTCTTTTTTTGTTTTTGTTAGTGATAGTATTGATTTTAAGTAGGTACTTTGTACTATTCGAGTTCTGATCTCTTCTGTTCCCAAACCTTTTCCATCGATTGTATTGCAGCACCAAGGTATTCAAACCTTTCTACTTGTCTTACTGCGACATCTTCATTTATTAAGACTTCATATTGTGCTTTCGAGTTGACTACTAAATACTCCGTTTCCTCTAAACTTATGCTAAGGCCCCATTTATCGTAGCACCGATGTAATCTCTTTATCATATATTCCAAGTCGAACGCATCTTGCTCTATTACAACAATAGCATAATTATAAATTGTCACACTTAAATGCTATGCAGAATATTAGTTTTTTAGGGCAATAGATGATAAAATTTGACCCGCTTGTGACGCTAATGAATTATTTGACACTGACAATTTACAATTGTCAGATTTGAAAGGTTTTATTTTCTTCCATAACCAAATGAACCGGTTCTACCAACCTCTTTGAGAACAACTTAAAAGTAACTAAATATTTTGCCTGTTAATGGCGGATATTCGCGTCGACCAATAGCGGCGAAGACATCCCTATGGCCACACTGTCTTGTATATAGCCACTGTACTTTATTTAGGTCAATGAAGCATAGGTAGAGTGCTTTGCTGTGGGCTAAGGTCTTTTCTATTATTTATTTAGTTATTTATTCCGTACTCCGCCAACAGCCGTTAGGCCAATTATAGGCGTCGCTGTACATTTATGGGGACTTCCAACCCCACTAACGACTGTCATGATGTTATTATTATTATTACTTGTCTTAGGCAAAATATTAGATCGACTGTTCCCCTTCCCGGCCTAAAGCCACATTGATTGTCATCAAATCGTTGCTTCAAGGCATTGTCTAAGTCTTTTTTCTAGGATTATTTCATACACTTTGCTTGTGGTGCACAGTAGAGAGACTCCCCTATAGTTCTCGCACTTTTAGAATACAACTAAGCCACACCCTCGCCGCCATATTTAGGCAAATTTCGAAGAGGTGTTCATTTAAATTCGTAATCAGAGTCGACTGTGATACGTGTTTTACATTTGGCAGTACTGAAAACATTCGAGATTTGCAGGTTAAGATTTGCGTCAGTGTGTGTCAAATAACAAACAAAACCTAACTTACTAACCTCGAATTTGACATAGACTGTCAATACACTTCAGTACTGCCAAAAGTATAACACGAATCACAGATGATTTAGCCTAAACATGGCGGCTAAAACCACTTGATCTATATAAAGGCACTGTAAAAATCGCGTGATTCACATTTGACCGGGCAACCGTTTTGTTCGTTTATACAGGGTCCGGCAGAATCACCGACCCTATTTAAATTGTTAATAACTGTTTAAAATTTTTAAATATTTTTAATTTTTTTTTTCAAAAATTAAAGTAAAAACTTGCCAATTTTAATTACAATATAATTTATTTATTAAAAATATTAGCACTTGCTCCAAATTAATTTGGTTATTATTCAGTAGTTGAAGAGTTCTGTTTGATAGGCCCAACTTGATGAATTTAATCAAATTAAGGATAAGGTTAATCTGTATTAGTGTGAAAACGAAGTTTGAGATTGAGTGATGTTATTTTCAATAAATTTTTAATAAATACATTATATTGTAACTAAAATTGGCAAGTTTTTACTTTACATTTTTGAAAAAAAAATAAAAATATTTTAAAATTTGAAACAGTTATTAACAATTTAAATAGGGTCCGTCATTCTGCCGGACCCTGTATCTTACGCATAAAATGTAAAAAGATATAAAAGTGTTACCGTCATACATAATATTAGTAAGTTCAATTTATGTCAAGCAGCTATCATGTGACTTAACATGCTGTTTCTGGTTGACAACCACAACGTGCGTGAAACTAACAAAAATATGGCGTAATAGTGTGAAAATACCTGGAATTTTACAAAAATGGTTCTTGTCGTGTCATTCAATATTCGCTGTGTGACCTGAGTAAATAAGATGTTCGTACTTTTTAGTCGTATTTGCCCTTCATATTTCCATCTAATTTCACTTAGACCGAGTATAATAATGTGGTCTAATATTCTAACTCCCTAAGTACATTCTTCGTTGATTTCGTTTTTATAATTTTTATTTTGCCTATCCTTATCGATTCAACATTTTCCTTCTGGTGATCCTTTTCTATTGCAGTCGTTTTCCTTGGTTTTCATCCTGATTTTTCTCCACTTTTGGGCGATCTCTTGCTTAGTGTTCTGATTTTTTTATTTTTTTTTTGTATCAACTGCATATTATCTACTTTTGTCTCTTCTTGTGCTTTTCCAACACAGCTGCCTATTTTCGTAAACATTTCGTGCTTATTTATTAGTTCCACTGTATAAATCTTCCCATTTCATCATCATCAATCCTTCTGCTCCATTGAAGCATAGGGCTTCGGTTTCCGACGATTCTTTTGCATTTCTTCAACAATTCCCCCTATAAGGTACAGAATTGCCATCTCTGCACCTGCTCGTTCTAGTTATTTTCACTGGTTTGTTACCCGGTCTGCCTTTTACTGTTTTGTTGTCACTATCTGTCCTTCACTAACTCACTTCGCACAACACCTGGCATAGTTTTCTCCATTCGCTCTTATCCTGTGCCTTTTCTTTTATTTCATTTTGTGTCTTCTTTTTCCATGTGGCTTTTGGTCTTCCACTCTTTTTCCTCTAACATTGTGTTTTAGTGCTTGTTTTTCTCAATGTATGACAAATGTCAATCCATTTCTATTTTCTTTTTTTTTTATTGTTATCTGTATCGGTTCTTTTTGTGTTTTTTTTTTCCATAATTCTTCATTGGTAATTGTTTCCTGTCAGTATCTTCCCAGGATTCTTCTAAGGCATTTATTTATAAATATCTGTAACCTCTTTATGCGTATTTCATTTTTGTTTTCACGTGTATTTCTGTAGATTGCCAAATTTTCTTAAGTGCGTTATAGGCTCCTTGGGCTTTGTGTATTCTTGCTTTTATGTTCACTTCGCTTCCCCTCTTCCATCTGATCTCTGTCAGGTTGGTTGTTGTCTGTCCCTGTTTTCTTTCCATCTTTTTATATTTTTATGATTTTGGTCTTATTCTTATTTATGTTTAGTCCTATTTTTGCTGCGTCTTCCTTCAGTTTGTTTAGCTTTTTTCGCATTTGTAGTGAACTTTCTGTCAATAAACAGGCATCGTCTGCAAATTATATGTCCTCCAATGTTTCGCCCAATCTCCAGCTAATTCCTGTTTTCTTTTCTTCTTTTTTTCTCATGACCCAGTCTATTATAATTACAAATAGTATAGGTGACAGGACACCTCTGTCTTACCCCGTTTTCAATCTTTATATTTCTTGTCAGTTTGTTTTTTATATCAATTTTTGCTGTGTAGTTTGTATATAGAAGTTTAATCATATTAAGTTTATTTGGTATTGCCCACATTTTACCCCTTTCTATTCTATCAAAGGCTTTTTTAAAGTGTATGAAACTTATTTGATGTTCCTTTTGTCATTCATTTTCTTGTTCTATGATCATGTGCAGTATAAGTATGTTGTTTATGCACGATTATCTCTGTCTAAATCCTGCCTGGTTGTTCCTTAGTGTCTTCTATTCCATCTTTGATTCGGTTTAAGAGTATTCTTCTAAGTATTTTGCTTGTTGTGCCTAACAGTGGTAAACCTCTCCAGTTCAAGCATTCTGTTTTATCTCTTTTTTTCATTAATTTTATTATTATTCTTTGGGATTTTTTTTTTCTTTCCATATACTGTTTAATAGGTTGTACATCATTTCTTCTGTTGTTTCATACCCTTCGCTAATTAGCTCTGCTGGGATGTCATCTACGCCTGCAGCTTTGTGGTTCTTTAGCGTTTTTATGGCTTTTTTAATTTCATTTCTCGTGATCGCCTCTTCATTCATATTGATTTATTCTTTTATCTGTTCCACTTCTTCCATTATTCTTTTTCGTGTTGTGTGTGAAAATATTTACGAATAACAGACGACTTGCAGTTGGAATTGGTGATTAGGTGCTATTTCAACTTAGTTTAAAAGTCGCGGCGTAAAAGAAAATATTTTTAGCTACCTCAGATATTCAGATGTACTATTAACATTTTTATTATATATTTCGGGTACCTTAGATTATCCGGGTACTGTTTTCGGGTACTCTTGATTTTAGATCAGGTACGACCCCTAGTATATTCCTTCAAAATGTTCAGTCCATCTCTGTTCAGTTTCTGTATTTGTTTTAAGGATTTTTCTATGTTTGTCTTTCGCCCTTGTCTTGGTTATTATCTTCTTTCTTGCTATCTCTTTTGTTATGTCGTATAGGATTTGCATGTCGTTGTTCCCTGCTGCTTCTACTCTTTTCAATATTTCTACTCTGTGTTTTCTCTTATCATTTCTAGCACTTGTCTTGACTTGTTTGTCTTTTTCTGTATATAATTTTTCTTGCATTTCTTTTTAATTTTAATTTTTGCTTGCCAATATTTGTTGCTTAATCTTTCTTCTTTCTTCTATTCTCTCCCATGTCTGTTTTGATATCCATACCTTTTGTTTTGTTTTGTTGTATCCTAGTACCTTCTCTGCTGGTTCTTTGATAGCTATTTTGCAATTTTTCCATATTTCTTCTACACCTTCATTTCCTTTTACTTTTCTGCTTCTCCCATTCACTTTCTAGTTTTTCTTCGTATTGGTTTGTAATTTCTTCCTCTTTTAGTCACTTTTTCTTGTTTTGTCGTCTTCTCTCTATTTGCTCGCAATTTGATCCTTATCTTCGCCCTTAGTAATATATGATTTGTAGCTCCATCGGCGCCTCATCGCTCTTACATGACACAGCATGTTTCTCCATTTGCCTTCTATTGCTATATGGTCTATTTGGTTCTGTACTTTTCCTCCTGGTGTGGTCCAGGTTACTTTGTGTATAATTTTATGTTTATGAAATCTTTCCATTTACCACAAGTTTATTGTAAGCTATATTTGCTTTCAGTCCATTCTCTTGCGTCTTTCATATGCTTGTTCAATATTTTTTTCTGCTCCTGGATTTTTCTCTGCTCCTGGATTTTTCTCATATACTCCTCAGTAATGCTAATATTTTTTCCTTTAGGTGTCTTGCTGCTTGCATAATTTCAACTTTTTATTCAGGGTGCAAATATTTAAATCATTCTATTTTTTAATTTTATTTAAATATTGTTTATTAATGGAAAATAACTATAGTTACTAATAACAAGTGATTAAGAGCCGGTTGCAGAAAGCAACGTTAAATCTCAAATGATTATGGTAACTAATACATTAGTAAACAAAATTTGATGCGATTTTGTTCACTTTGACGCGACGTTAGCTAACACCAGACTTAACATTGCTTTCTGCAACCGGCCCTAAATAATACAAAATGTATTCAGTAAATACGATGTTACACTTACTGTTATAATATTTAAATAAAAATACCAATTGGCCCGCCTTCTCTCTTCCTAGTCTATTCCGTAATTTCAAATGATGAAAATACTCTCTCTACAGCACCAAGAATTTGTTTAGCAACTTTGATAATCACATCTTTATTGTTTCCAAATACATCCTTGTTGGTTAGCCACCATTCGACGCAACTAATATTTAAAGTTATTTCGTGTGAAAACATCAGGCTTTTAGACGACGCTGATTTATTTTAAAATTTAATTACAAGTGGCAGAAATCCTGTACCCAAAAACATTACATCGCAAACTCCAGTGCGGAAATAGTTTTCTTGTAACATTCTTCTTTATGAAGTACCGCCAAATTTCGTCGCCCTTTCGCCTCGACATTTCAATCTGCACTATCTGCAATGGTTTGCTTTACACCGTGAACCATTCAATAAAACTGAGTAGCCCGCTTTAACCTTTTCTAAATTATTAATTGGTGCTTACTTGTGCCATTTACACGTAGTTTTTTATTGTTATAAATTGTTGAAGTTATAACAATATTTTGTTTTATTAATTGTCATTATATCTGCATTAACATGTGCTCTATTGTCTCAGTATTCTTGTTCTGAATTCTAACATAAACAATTGCCAATATGTCTCTTAACAACTTTTTAAACTTCAGATTACATAAACGAAAATGGAATGGAAGTGGACGTGCCGCAGAAGGCTCGGGACTCGATTGCAGCGAGCGGCATCGGCACAAACCATCTTCCTACAACTGCAGTGCCCACCTTCAACGCCCGAGAGAACTTCACTGTGCTTCGCCAAATGCTCGCGCAGGTTTGCATGGATCTAAGCAGTTGTTGCACGACAACTCACCCCAAATATTTTAGGTGATTCGTACTAAGCCTGCTCGAAATACCAAGTTTGGGGACGAAATGTCCGATCCAGCGGCGCAGCCACTGGTCTGGGTGTCCAAATGGGTCGACTACTCTGACAAGTATGGCTTCGGGTACCAGCTATGCGACGAGAGCGTCGGAGTTATGTTCAACGACACCACCAAGCTTATTATGCTGCCGAATGGCATGTAAGTTGTGACAGGCTTTTAACAGTCAGCGATAGGTGTTGACTTCCGTGTTTTAGAAACGTCCATTATATAGATAGAAACGGCGAGGAGACCTACATGACTATTGATAACTACTCGAAGCCCATGGATAAGAAGATAAAGTTGCTGTCATATTTCAACCGCTATATGCGCGAGCATCTGATTAAAGCGGGAGCTGGAGTCCAACGGGAGGCAGACACGCTGTCACGTATTCCCCATTTGCATCAGTGGTGCCGCTCTACCTCCGGGGTACTTATGCAGCTGAATAATGGAACTGTGCAGGTGAGTGTTGAAAATAAGTACTTATGACATGTAGACTCCAGCTGTACCTACACTAAAATTGTTCATAGTTTTCTCGAATTCAGTTTAATACTGTGGTTTTTTATGCCACAAAAATTAAACGTATAGTGCTTTTAATCTGGAAATAATGATAAAGATGGAGGAAGATTAATAAATTTGTAATCTTTCTGGCTTGTGCCATAATTTTGAATTTTAATTGCTTATTTTAAACTTGACCAAAATTTGCTACATTTAATTTCAAACTGGATTGCCTCGGGTAAACTCAGATGTCCATGGGTTTGTTGTACTCAAATGTATAATTACAAGAATAACACAATATTGGAATAAACTGTATAATGTGTTTAAATATATATACAAACAATTCGTAATTTAAGAAAATGTTTGTACATTAATATAAAAACAAAGTTTCCTCTGGTCACTCGTGTTCTGCATCATTAACTGGTACGCAACAAAAATAGCACTCCAGTTTGGCTCGGTTATTGCACCTGGACTCTCTTAAGCGACGCTCGAATACAGTAGGTGCGGGTGCTCTGATGTTCTGGAACCGACAGATCTGAAGCAGAGTATATTTATACCATAAACAAATATTGTTAAATACAATCAATGGCTTTCACTGGCAGTGCATTAAGCCATGCAGGTCGTTGGGGTTCCCTGGTATGCAAATTTGGACCACTCGGAATAACATAAACATAACATTTCTATCTTGTGCAAACCTTGGCTTTTCGTCACTGCATTTATCGGCGAGCGCTAGAAGGTTGCGAGCGGTTCAGTGTCCCAGCCAGCGAAAACAAGTTGCCTCTGATGGAATACCAGGAGGGCATCGTTGGACAGTGCTGTTCCTACAGGAACGCTAGTATTTTAAAAAGTTTTTAGGTTATATTAACCTTTGTGAAGCCGGTCAACGTAACGTAGTGAACGTTGGATACGGGGTTTGAGTTAACAGATTGTCGTATGAGACAAGTTCCTGTCACAAGGTAGAACTAGATCTGGTCCAGGTTAGGGGAAGAAGTTCTACGAAACGGGTTCCCTTTACAACATAGAACTGCTTCAGATTCAGGAGGATGACCTACGAGATAGGTTCCTGTCATAAGGTAGAGCTAAATCAGGAAAGTATTAGGAAATGGGGCCACCTCCCCCCAGAGGAGAACCTAGAGCTGGAGGTTAGGGTTAGGATCTCAGATAGCAAGACTCAATTGATTGAAATGGATGCAAAGTTGTTTTTATACTTTGTGGTCTGCATTACCTGTGCAGTTGCTCCAGGTACAATTAAGTGTGGGCGGTGCGGTGCATGCTTGTAGGAGACTTGGCGGTGGACCTCTTCTTATCTGCCATTCGAGCATTAGGGCAATAGTGACGGAATAAGCGCTGTACAAATCTCTGACATAATATTGATGCTTTAGATGAATTTGCTACTAGCGCTAACGTTACAAATTTTTTCGGTTTGGTGAAGAATAAAGTTGATGAGTATATATTTTAGTAAAAGAGAAATACCCAAAAGTATAAGTATGTAACACTGGGAAAAACTAAAATAAACCAGATAGACTCTCTCTTGCTTAAATCATGCCAGAAGCATCATAGTAATACATAAACAATATAAAAAAGAGTAACACAAATTTGTAAATTAAAAAAGTATACAGAGAAAAAAGATGTTTGACGTATAAAAGGTACTAGAACATGCAGAGAGAAAGGTTAATGCTGATTTAGATGATGGTTACTATAAGGCAAAATATAAGTTAACGAGCGAAACAAAGGCAAGAAGAAATAAAACGGCAAGAATTTGTCTTGAAAGACTGGAAAATGAGTTGTTTAGCGGACTTTTTCTACTGTCTGGGGGTTTTTCACATGATGTTTTGGGAGTTCTTGTTCTACTCCCGTCATCAGGCATGCTTTTGTGGGTTTTTTTTATACATACAGTAGTGTCTACCCCGGGATTTGAACCTGGGTCCATCGTTTCAGGGTAGAAATACCATCAGAAATAGGCATTCAGTTTTCGTCTATGGTCTAATATTATTTAATCAATTGCCCCATGAAATAAAAAGCTCGACTAGGATAAAGAAATAGAAGTGATTGTGTGTGTAATATGTAACACAAAATGTATATTGAGTTCATTAGCAGTATGCTAAATAAATGAAGATTATTATTATTATTATCACTTGTGGTTACGAGTCTGCCACTCTTACCACTGAGCCACCAGCGTGACCATATATTTTGATATTAAACCTGTACGTATGTTACTGCTATATGCACAGCAGCGGAGGCGCAGTAATCTTCGTAGGAGCATAGGAAGATGAAAAAATCTGGTGTGATACACTCACACAACTTCCTTTTACAGTGATCTTATAATTAGTCAAAAATTTCATTTTTAATTTTTAAGCATATGTTAAAAAATTTCAAAAATTACATATTCTACAAAAACGGTACAAAATCGAGTGTTAGTTGAAGAGACAAATTTTCTCTAGAATTTTAAGGTGAATTCAAAAATGTAATAATATACCGGGTGTTTTATTTAAAATAGGAGTTAATAAAAAAAATAGAAAAAAAAACAAAAGAAACCCACTTTAGAAGTATTCAACTGGAAAATCACACATTAAAAATGTAAGAAAAATGTAAAGTTTAAAAAAAATCGTTAGAGCCGTTTTTGAAAAAATCGAAAAAAACTGAAAAATCACAAGAGTAAACACCTACTTCCGGTTATGCGATTTTCTTCAAAAGCTTGCTGTCTTATCTACATATTACACAAAACTTATATATGAAGTTTCAACGCCCTACCTCTTTTCGTTTTTGAGATATTCTGTTCACAGACAGACCAATGAAAAAAAATATGTTTTTTGGGATCAGGGGACTCTAAAACGTGAAGATCCGTTGAAAACTCAATTTCGAATTTTTGGGGTGAATCCAATACTTCCTTTATAGTAAAAGGAAGTAAAAAGCTACATACATAGCACTGGCATAGGTTTGATTAGCCAGGCTAGTGCATAAATCAATCCCATTTGAATGTCACTACTGCGCAGAATAATACAAGAATAGCCCACTGCGCATATAGCGGTAACATATATTGCAATGGTTCATGCTCACAGCAATTCTTGTTGCATAACTAAGACACAAAAATGAAAAAAAGATTCAAGTAGGCACAGAATTGGAATTTTGTTAATTGCAACACAAAGTCATTGTTATACATTAAGAAATGCACAAGATATGATTAACGGTAACTATAATTTGACTGACAGAGGTTGGCATTAGATTAAACAATATCGAAGGGGTTACCTTTAACTTAAATTTCATAAAAGGTGCTCGTTATGGCAAATGCTCTTAATTTATGTGGACTGACAGAGTTAACATTGTAAAGTCAAGACAAGAATGTAAATTTGCTTTGATGCAGAAATGTTTCGAGGCATTATGAAACTTATTTGAAGCGTTACTGTTAAAATTACGAGTCCAACAAACGGCAACGCAGCTGAAAAGTAACGTAAGCGATGTAATAAAGCATAAAATGCAAAGAGCATGACAAGACAACCTACAATTAGAAGGCAAACAAAAGTACAGTGCTAATAAAATGGTGAAACAGTGCTATTTAAAACCAAAGTGATTAAAAGTGGAGATTTAGGGATATAAAGTGCTATGAATTGACAATTACAGAAAACAGTATAGTATTTAAATAACATTGTATCAAAACTCACTTCCAAAACAGTTGTTATTAGTTGCTAAGATACCTGATGTTCGTTGGCTGTTGTTAACCCAAGCCATAATAAAAGATAGCAAAAGTCCAAAAATAATAACCACATGGAAACCAACAGAAACAAGAAGACAAGGAAAACCGTAATGAAAGGCTTACAGTTAATTGGGGCCAAAAACTGGAAAGAAAAAATTGAGAATAGAAATGAATGGAAGGAAATACCGAGTGATCAAAAATGATTGAATGTGCCACCTCCTTCAAATAAAGCTATTGTCCACTTAGCACATACAGTGATTCCAACTATTTCCAGATTGGGCGAGAAATTTAAAGGCTGGTGGTATATTAAAAATAAATATATTATTGCAACATTTTAAATTATACAAAGTGCACGTTTTGTTACACAAAAAGTTAATAAAATTGATCAATTTAATTATAAAATTGAAATCACATAGACGAGAACGTTTCTTATATTAAAAACGCACAATATAACCACAAATATGAGACAAAATGAGCAAAAAAATACAATTCAATAACAAAATACAATGGTATTGATACATTGTTTTCAAAACTCACAATCTAGAGACAGAAATAAGAACCACCTTTTTTTATAATAGATGTTGAAAATGTCCATTATTTTTTATACACAAATTTACACGTCTCTTTATGTTGTCAAAAACAGCTTCTAACTGTTCACTATGGCATCCTGTAACTCCTCAACCGTATGCATGACCAAACATAAAGGAGTCGAGCGGTGTCCAATCAGGCGATCGCGGTGACCATCGACCTGTGCTTATTAGTATATCCTGGAAATATCCATTCTGAAGCTCAACGTCAGTAAGCTGTTCAATAATAGGTCCAATTATTCGTCTTCTTGACATGGCAATTCAACTCCAATTTTAATAGGATGTAATGTAGTTTCACGAAAAACGTGGGGATTTTTCAGTAGACCAGGTTCAATAATTTTGGGAGTTCACATACTCACTTAGATGAAACCATGCCTCATCACTAAAAAACGTTAAGTCCAAAACATCGTTGTCATTGAAGTTTTCATTGAACCAGGTGCAGTAAGTTTGTCGCTTTACAAAATCGGCTGGCAGCAATTCTTGCACAACAGACACTTGTACGGGTGCATATGCAGCTTTCGACAAGCCATCTGGCATGTCCCATATCAAAACCCTACATTTAATATAAATAATCAGCATTTAGTAATAAATCATATACACATTATCAGTTTGAGCAGGCGCAAGCACCAAGGGCGTGCTCCAACTCTGTATCCCGAATCCGGGGCAAGTTGAGCATTATACCGCCAGCGCATAAAGCACCAGCGTCGACACCGCAAGGTAAATGACGATACAGATAATACATATATATACAGGGTGTTACAAAAGTAATGCTTGTCCACTTGGGGATATATTCAGGAAGATAAAATAAACCGATAATAAAGAGTGACAAAACTTCAGATTGTCCTTCCTTACAGAGTTATTGACCAACAAAGTATTGAAAATGTATGTTTTACAAAATCAAGTTTTGTTGATAATAAATACATTAGATGTTCAAATAAGCCACCTTCCACTTCAATGCATTTTCTAGCACGGTTTAACAGAGAAGCACTTACTCTCTCTAACATTTCGTCGTTTATTAAAGCTACAGCTGCACGAATACGGTCAATCAGATGTGCTTGTTCAACAACTGGTTGTAGATAAACTTTTTCTTTGAGATATCCCCAGAAAATAAAATCTAACGGATTAAGATCGGGTGATCTGGGTGGCCAAGTTATTGGTCCACCTCTTCCAATCCATCGGCCAGGGATGTATTTATTATCAATAAAACTTGATTTTGTAAAACATACATTTTCAATACTTTGTTGGTCAATAACTCTGTAAGGAAGAACACTCGTTATTATCGGTTTATTTTATCTTCCTGAATATATCGCCAAGTGGACGGGCGTTACTTTTGTAACACCCTGTATATACCAGTTTGAGCAGACGGTCGCCTTAAAGAGTTACTGGAGCTTGCTTCCAATCGCTCCTGAATATCTTCTAAGACTTCTTCATTAAGCGCAGGCCTTCTGCCAGGAGATTTACCCCTTGAGACACTGCCAGTATTTCGAAATCGGTTGATAATGCGACGAACATGTGTGAAAGTTTCATAGCTAACGTCGTTGTTTGCGAATTGCTGCTGGAATTCGGCGAAGCAAGAAGCATGTGAATACTGCCAGACACCATTTTGGTCACGTTGCCCAGACCGAAAATAAGCCTCCAATATAAATTTATTGTTTTCATCAGAAAACATGATTCGTACCTAAAATTATTCGCATTTTTTCTTATATATCGGCACAGCATAAGGAAACCAGCAGAATTACTCAAATGTCTGCGCTTTGTTGTTAAGAAGTGATATTTTCGTGACCTTTGTTCTTACCCCTACCACATCATAAGGAGACTGGTCGACCCGACAGGTGTCGTCTGGCAGTGAAAGCAGACAGAGCCGTATTAGGAATTTTGATGCAAGTCGTGATAGTGGAAAACATCGTTGGACATGTGCCAAATTAACAAAACTCTCATTGATGTAATGAGACTTGTACAGAATTAATTTTTTAAATGATGTGACCGATTCATTATAAACGAATTTATGTTGACGTACTCTGCTGTACTCTTCGTAATAATAAGGTTATTTAATTAAGTAGATTTTTTAACCTTAAACGGATTATAACAATTGACTATACAGGATGCACTGGTAATTTAGAATATTGTCGGAATTTTTATTAGATTTGATAATTTCTATGGATTCTAATAAATTTAATTTAAAACCGTTTTCTTGTACATGTAATATCTTTAAATTGTTTAGATTTGGAAAATTGTGGCCTCTCTCTGACACATGATTTGCAAAGGTCGAGTCTGGTTTAAAAAAAAACTGCTGCCACAATAGAATTTTTCTACTAACAGTATGTTCCATTCAAAAATATATACCTATTTTAAAAATTTTAAAATGTAGTATATTTACTAAAGATTTTCTAATAGTTTTAATCCAAAATTACTGGATGTAAATCTGGGAAAAAAACAATGGAATTTTTTCAATATGTAATACTAAGATTACATTTTAAATAAATCAAAATAACTTAATATTAATTAATTATGTTTCCATATTATCAATTTTTTATTTGACCTGGGTAATTTAAAATTTACATTAATGTTTTTTAATGTATAAAATATTCTTATTCTGGTGTACAACTTAATAACATATTCTCGTTGAAAATGTTTGCAAGGATGCGTAAATGGTACA
This sequence comes from Agriotes lineatus, assembly GCA_940337035.1. Classification (NCBI taxonomy): domain Eukaryota; kingdom Metazoa; phylum Arthropoda; class Insecta; order Coleoptera; family Elateridae; genus Agriotes; species Agriotes lineatus. Next base: position 36,896,658 of record OW679198.1, read on the forward strand.
CTATTAAACAAATTTACAAATTCTCGAACAATGTTGGGTTTTGGAGCAAATGTTACGAAGTTTTATTGAAATAATACCTTCATATATGTTACAAAATGTACAAAATTTTGATTTGGCATATATAAACTACCAATTTTTTTTTCTGAATGGTAATATGCTTTCATGTAACAAAATAGGGAAGTGTCATCCAATTCATCATATTCTTTTGCATAAGCTTCGCAAGTGTTACAAGTATGTTTTGCAAGGCACTTTCTTATCATTTAACAGCAAATATACCTAGTAAATTTTGTTGCAACATATCAGAATTTTTATAATCGCTGTCTAATGGTATGTTTTCTGGACTCAAAATATTAGCTTCATTCTCTGTTTGATCGGTGGGCATATCTGCTATTTTTAGTAAAATGGTGTCTTCATCTTTTTTGCAATTTTCGGTACCTGAATGCATCATGTCTAGACAAAAACACCTTCTAAATATTCTGGTGAACTGGATAGGGGTAGGGTTAACACAATTGCCAGATTGTTGCCTCACTGAACTGAAAAAATTCTCCAGGCAATCTTAATTTACGCGCCTCGTTAATAAAAATTGCATACCATGAGTTTTTAAAATATCCCACAAATGCATAATTCCATTTATTGTGATTTTCCAATCGTTAACGCATTTCACTTTGTTAGTTACATCTTCACCGTCCCACTTTAAAATTAATCATTAAAAAACTCGTAACATCTATTAAGAATTTTTTTGATCATCGGTTCCCTTATATGCTTCTTGGTATTTCGTAGGCCCCACAGTTGAAGAAGAATTTAACATATCGAAAAGGTTGTTTATTCTGATAATAAATTCTGCTGTTTTTTTCGCTTTGGGCGGAAGTGCATTGAATCTAATATAAAGATTTAGACTGGCTGCAACTGAATTACTAAAAATTAGAGAAGCGTACTTCACTTTAATTTTATTGAAATTATTAGGTGAGATATGCGAGTCTGTCAGTTTTGGGGCTGCACGTAAAGGTTACCGTTTGTCATGTTCATAAAACTTTGTAATGATTTCCCACGAAGCAATTAAATCATTTATGACAAATCTATACTTAATGAAATTATTTATTTATTTATTTATTATCAAGTTTACGGGAAACCCCATTTTAACAGTTAACAAATACGACAGGAATAATCCATTTTATCCGCAAACGTCACAAAAGTGACAACTTATGTGTCTTTATTGACAAGGTAAAAGTGTCACTTTATCTGCCTAAGCAGATAAAATAGCGACTTTTGCGTACTTTATCTGCCTAAGCACACAAAATCGTTGCTCTCTTTCTTTCTTTCTATGTTTGTTCGCTATCTCCTCCGAAGATACTGGACCGATTAAATTGTATGATGGCTTAAAATTTTGCAAATTTTTAGACTTAGATCGTAGGCCGGTTTTTATTTTCAAAAAGAGTACGAAAAAGTTTTAATTTAAATAAACCTTTAAGCAGCGGATCGGAGCATCTGTCGCCGTGGGTTATGGTGTGACAGCTGCTGTGGCCGTGTGCTATTAGCTCAGGTGATTCAGTATGTTCATATATCATTACAGTAGCGCATTATTTGAACAACAGAGGTTGGCGCAGGGGTTCGATTCCCGGCCGATGCATGCTTTTTTTAAAATTTATATTAATGAAATTTACCTGAATACGTTTGCGGATAAAATAGTACAGTGAAATCTCCCATAAGCGGACACGCACGGTGCCAACGTTTTTGTCCGGTTATTAGAGGCGTCCGCTTAAGGGAAAAATCCATTTTTATGTTTAAAAAAGTCGTATTATGCAAAGGTATACCATACGCGCTAACAATACAGATACGACTAATAAAATAATTGAAACAGTTATGTAATAGTTGTTACAAAATCTAAAATACTCGTTTGACGTAAGGGTTTTTCTGGCTGCTTATTATACTTTCCGCATGTATTTCTAAATGTTTTGACAGTTTGAATACTTTAAAGTCTGTACTTTCTTTAGCAAAGCATTTAAAATTATTCACTGTTAATGCTTCCGTGTAGGTCTTGATTGCATTCTCACAAATTTCTAAGTCGCCATCGTTTTCTAATTCTGCCAACTGCATATCAACGGCAGCTGATTCACCTGAAATTTCGGTTACATCATCTTCCAGGATTATTTCTTTGTCAGTGTTTATAAATTCGTCAGGGTCGACGTCTTCGATTTCTGGGATATTCCTATACAGTTCAACCATTACTGATAAGGGTAAATCGTCCTCTGGTTCGAATTGATTACAGTGGCGTAACTTGATACCCGCAAGCTCCACGGTCGCGGGACGGCCCTGGGCCTAGTTTTCTTGTTCTGTCTTTCCATAAAAATAAGCAGAAAACATTTTTCCTATTTTTATATTTATCATAATGGCTGCCCAGGCAAAAGGCAAAGTATTTTGAATTGCAGGCCTCTAAAATTTGGCGACATGGACTGTTTTGTAATATCGTGCATAGGGTAATGAAAGTGTCGAATTTCCTGCGGTCATAATGCTGATTTGAGTTGACTTAATACCGCCCGTATTGCAAAAGAATTCAATAACTTAACAACATGATCATTAAATGTTGGATTTATGGATTGTTTTGACACCATTAGCTGGGCTTGCATTTTGAAGTGTCCGTACAAGAGAGATTCACAGTCTAAAAATTGACGAAAAATGGTGTCCGTGTCCGTTTAAGAGAGTGTCCGTTTATTAGAGAAAATTTTATTAGTAAAGTTAATGCAAGCAAGTTGGTTCCCAACCAAATGTCCGTGTAAGAGAGGTGTCCGCTTATTAGAGGTGTCCGGTAAGGGAGATTTCACTGTATATGTTATTCGGAGTAAAAGTGACTTTATGTGGCGTAGCTGAATTATTTGCCTCACTAACATTCGGCTAAATAAACTTTAGCTTCGCCACATAAAGTATCACTTTTACTCCTAATAACATAATCTACTATTATTTCATCGTCCAAATCTTCAAAACCAATAATTTTGTCAGTGTTAATGGCATAAAATAGATTCGCCTTAATACTAATTTCATCAACGCAAAGCAGACATAATTTATATAAGATTGTAAAATTGTTAACTTTTTTATGTAATGTATCAAAGGCCAAATCATTCATATCGGAGGTTATGCGTATATGCCTAATAAATTTGTGCAGTGTTGCGACACTTGGCAGGCAAAATTGTTTGACAATTTTTTTTTATACAGTTTAGGTCCATTAAAATATAATTCTAAACAGAAATTTTTAAAAGCATCAGAATATCTGCGACCTCTAGGGTTTTTCATACCTTGGCCGACCTGAACATTTATAAAATTAGCTAACTCTTGAGAAACTGACTAAATTTATATGTAAGTTTTTTGTAATCATCCAACATAATATTTTCTAGGTAATTTGTTCAGCTGTCATCTGTTAATTTCTGTAGCTTTTGTTTTAGACAATAATTTTCATTTGTCAAATGATTTATCGTTCTTCTCAAATTATCTTTTCTTGGCGAACACATCGATAAACTTTGGGATAATTGGGTTTGTCGACTTGATGGTGAGATAAATATAGTAGATTCTTGTTTATTGGGAGCTGTGGCAGTATCATCTTGCGTTCTTAATGATGGAACAATACTCGATGAGTCAGATAATAATAAATTCTCCTGCATTAGAGCATCAGGTGTTTGTTGAGATATATTTTCATCTAAAAAACATTTATATAAAATAATTAAATAAGAATACATAATAAGTTGCAGGTCTGCTGAGCTTTTTTTCATAAGTAAACTTAACGATTGTTTAAATTATTTATTCAAACATAAGAACTTAACCTTAAATATGTACCGTAACATAAGAACTTTAAAACCAGACAGACAGTTTTGCGCACAACAGACTTTTTACTTCTTCCGCTACTCCAGCGCCATCAAACGGTTAACATACACATTATAACCCGCGCAAATTTGAATTCTATGCCTACAAAATATACATTTCAACAAAAATTAAAAAAGTGTATTTTAATGTATTTCAATTTTAAGTGTTCGTAGATCTTAATCAAAACAAAAAATAATCAATCATAAAAAAAGGTATTCATTTCGTACGAACAAACATTAAAAAATATTTTATACGGTAGATATCTTGGTACTTAAATGTATTTAAAAAAATTTAAAAATACCTACTTAAATTTAATGATATCTAAAATAAGCCAAATCCTGCAATTATTATGACATATAATAGTAATTTGTACAACTTGAAAGTCATACTTTTTTCATGAATTTGCAGTTTGATAACGAGGGCGAAGCCCGAGTTAATCAATTAAATGTCAAATTGACATTAAGTTAAAAAAGTGTACTTTTTTCACGATCACTATGCAAAAATTGTATATTATATCATGAGGGACTAAAGTGCACCATTTAATCCCGCGAGTGGAGTTTGTTGCCTCGAGGGCGAAGCCCAAGGGCAACAACCACTCAAGGGATTTAGGCACTTTAGTCCCGAGGTAGAGTCCGCCCAACGTAAGATAGGGACAGGCACGTCATCATTGTCAGGGTGCGCAGTGGTTTGGCGATTATCCCGATGGGCAATGGTTACTTAGCAACGGCGTCCTGTTACTAGGGGGTTTAGTAGTTGATAGGATACGCGATGAGTTCACTTGTATCCGTGTACGCCACTGCCAATTCTTGAGGCGCGTGACGTAACAAAAATCCGGGCAGCCGAACTGTGACGTGCCAGTCCCTATCTTACGTTGAGAGGACTCTATATACGCTATTTTTTGCACTTTTGGGAACATTATCATCAAACATTTCCAAAATTTGGAATTTGTCAATTTGGAAACTGACAATTACAATTTATTAAAAACTGAATTGCAGCAGGTCCTGGGTAGCCTGAATCAGCAGTACTGAACTGTATTGTCAGTACAGTGAAATCTCCCAAAAGCGGACACGCAAGGTGCCAAAGTTTTTGTCCATTTATTAGAGGTGTCCGCTTAAGGGAAAAATCCATTTTTACTTTCTTTTACAATAAAGGAAGTATTGGATTCACCCAAAAAACATTTTTTTCATTGGTCTGTGTGTCTGTCTGTCTGTCTGTGAACAGAATATCTCAAAAACCAAAAGAGGTATGGCGTTGAAACTTCATATATAAGTTTTGTGTACTATGTAGATAAGACAGCAAGCTTTTGAAGAAAATCGCATAACCGGAAGTAGGTGTTTACTCTTGTGATTTTTCAGTTTTTTTCGATTTTTTCAAAAACGGCTTTAACGATTTTTTTCAAACTTCTCATTTTTATTACATTTTGAATGTGTATTGATGTGAGATAGGTGATTTTCCAGTTGAATACTTCTAAAATGGGTTTCTTTTGTTTTCTTTTTCAATTTTTTAAACTCATTTTAAATAGAACACCCGGTATATTATTACATTTTTTAATTCAGATTAAAATTCTAGAGAAAATTTGTCTCTTCAACTAACGCTCTATTTTGTACCGTTTTCATAGAATTTGTAATTTTTTGAAAATTTTTGGCAAATTCTTAAAAATTTTAAATCAATTTTTTGGCTAATTATAAGATCACTGTAAAAGGAAGTTGTGTGAGTGTATCACACTAGATTTTTATGTATAAAAAAAGTTTATTATGCAAAGGTATACGTGCTAACAATACAGATAAGAATAATAAAATAATTGAAACAAAGTGATGTAATAGTTGTTACAAAATCTAAACTATTCGTTTGACGTAAGGGTTTTTTGTGACTGCTTATTATACTTTCCACATGTATCTGACATAATTTTCATTGCTTGCTTGCATGACGCCACTTTGAGAGTCAACCCGTGGGCCGAATTGGCTGTAAGCCAGTAGTAGGGTTTTCAAATTTTTATAAGTGACTTTTTTATGTGGATTTTTTAACCTCAAAATTAACTCGACACACAAAATGGATCTTCTTCTTCTGATGGGGCTTGCTGTAAGCTGCACTGAGACCTATTGGTCCATTGTGCTCCCACCTAATTTGTTATGGGTCTCGTTCGAAGAGCCCGGTTTCCAACGCGAAGGAAAGAATCCTACCCATAGGAACGTCCCTTATTGCCTGGGGTTCCACCAGGCCGGCTCCAAAATGTTTATGTCGCAGTGTTAGGAGAGCCACACAATGACATAAAACATGAATTGAGGTTTCTTCCTCCAACTGGCACTTTCTGCAGGTGGCATCATTTACGATTCCAATTGTGAATAAGTGCTTCTGTAGGTGACCGTGTCCTGTTAGTAAACCAGTCACGATCCTAATGTTTTTCCTGCTCATTGACAGGAGAGTAAAGGTGTTGGTAGGCGACATTTCCCCGATAAGGAGTTTTGCCTGACGTAGCCTTGGTACCGAGGCCCAGTTGGCGCTGGATTGGTTACTTAACCAGCGCTCAACTTGTCGCTTTGCGGTGGCACGGGTAATTCCTAAAGCCGGCTCAGGGCCGATGAGCGGCTCTTGAGAACCTCTTCTGGCTAGAGCGTCAGCTTCTTCGTTACCCTCTATTTCACTATGGCCTGGTACCCATAGTAGTTTCACCCAGTTTGTTGTACCGAGTCTGTTCAGTGTCTGGCAACATTCCAGAACCAACCTGGAGTTGATTCTGGGTGAACTCAATGCTCTTAGTGCTGCCTGACTGTCTGTGCAGATGTAAATATGCAGATTGGAATAACCTCTTTGAAGGTTCTCCTGAGCACAGGTTAGGATGGCAAATACCTCCGCCTGGAATACAGTGGCATGTTTTCCTAGGGCAGCGGTGAGTTTGACCCTCGGCCTACAGCCGTAGATGCCAGCACCAGATCCCCACGCCATCCTGGAGCCGTCTGTGTACCGAACAAGTCCCCTTGGAGTGAGAAGACGCTGTTGCTGACACCAATCGTTCCTATCAGGGATGAGTACCTGAAATGCTTTATAGAACATGTAAAGCGGAGCCATGAAGGCGCTCCTTGTGAGAAGTTCTGGGACCTTCTCAAAATGTTGGATGATCCCTGAGTGTCCCACTTGTTCCCCTTTCATGGCCCACATCTGGCCCTGGCTTAGTCTGTAGGCTGATTTCCTAGCCTCCGCCTCAATCACTAGGTGGAGGGGCGGAAGCCCCAGAAGCACCTCCAGAGCTGCCGTAGGAGCAGTGCGCATTGCTTCAGTTATGCCTAAACAAGCCAATCCCTGTAGTCTGTTGAGGCTGTTTCTGATTGTTGCCTTGCTGATTGCTGGCCACCAAACAAGAGCAGCATATGTTATTATTGGTCTTGTAACCACTGTGTATAGCCATTTGGTGACACGGGGCTTGAGACCCCAGCTGGTTCCGAAGGTCCGTCTACATCTCCACAGAGAAGCAGTGGCCCTTTGAATTTGGTTCTCTACATGAGTCCTCCAGTTCAGCTTTGAATCCAGGATAACTCCAAGATATCTGACCGATTCGGAGGGCTGGAGAGCTTTTCCGAAGATTGTGGGCTGTCTGAGACCCTCGATTCTCCTTCTTTTGGTGAAGATGACAAGTTCTGCCTTGGTAGGATTAATCCTGAGCTCTTGCCTTACACACCAGTTTTGTACAGTAATGAGGGCTTCTTGCATGATCCCACTTACTGTGCCAGCAAACTTTCCCATTGCTAATATTGCAAGGTTATCAGCGTAACCTAGCACAAAGATGCCTTTTGCAGAGAGCTCCCTTAGTAGCCCGTCCACGACCAGACACCATAACATTGGAGACAGGACTCCACCCTGAGGACAGCCCCTAGTGACCGTCGCTCTTATGGAGAACTCGTCTGCTGAAACGATTACCTGTCGGCCCGACAGCATAGAACCGATCCATCTTATCAACGAGGGTTTGATCCCGTGCCTTTCGGCCGCTACACAGATAGAATCGAAGGAGGTATTATCAAACGCCCCTTCTATGTCTAAGAATGCACCGAGCGAAAGCTCTTTGTGGTGCAGGGTTTTCTCTATCTTTGAAACGATCGCATGGAGTGCCGTCTCAACTGACTTGCCTTGTTGGTAGGCGTGTTGTGATGGGTGCAGCGGAAAAGCCACCAATGCTCCATCCTTAATATACCTTTCAATCAGCCTCTCCTGCACCTTTAGCAGGAAAGAAGTCAGGCTGATAGGTCTAAAGTCCTTTGCGGTATCATGCATTGCATGTCCCGCGTTGGGTAGGAAAATTACTTTGACCGTCCTCCAGGCCACAGGAATGTGTCCTAGGGCCAGGCTAGTACGAAAAATGTGATATAGGGGCCGTAACAGCACCTCCAATCCATGCTGTAGCAGAGCCGGAAAAATTCCGTCAGCACCAGCGCTCTTATATGGTTCAAAGGTGAACAGTGCCCACTTCAAACGATCTAGACTCACTACCTTTGAGGCCGTCTTCCAGTCCATCGCGGTGTGCGCGATGCGTGGGGGCCTCTCAGGTAAAGCTTCTTGTACAAGACTGGAGCCGGGGAAGTGAACATCAATGAGATGCTTGAGAGCCCCCTCTCTGGTGTCCGTGAAGGTACCCGATGGGAGCTTCAGCATCCCCAGCCTGGAGTTTTGGAAAACATCTTTTACAGTCTAACTGCTTCTGGTAGGCATTCAATACTTTCGCAGAAGGCCCGCCAGGTGTCTCTTCTACTTCTGCGTATGCAGCTTTTGTATGTCCGAAGGGACAGTTTATAATTGTCCCAGTCCAGTTGAGACTTTGTGAGTCTGGCTCTATTAAAGAGCCTGCGCGTTTCTTTGCGGAGAGACTGGAGTTCGGGGTTCCACCATGGAGTCCTTTTACCATCCCTGCATCGCTTCACAGGGCAATTAGTCTCGTATGACTCTATGATGGAGCGGTGTACAAGATTAACGCTCTCTTCTAGCTCGTCAGAATTTTTTGGAATGATTCTAACCAAATCTAACCTATTTCGGAGGTCCTGTTTATAGCCCTCCCAATTGGTTGCTCTGGGATTTCTAAAAATATTCGACGCTGGCGGTCGCTTTAGATTTAGATTGAAAGTGATATGACGGTGATCCGAAAGGGAGGGTTCCGTCGATACCTGCCAGTCTTTGACTAACGGAGCGACCGTAGCGGTGCCCACTGTTATGTCGATGACTTCTTGCCTTCTGTCGGTGACAAAGGTAGGTGTAGTACCACAGTTTAGTACCTCCAACTTCGTAGTGTAGAGATACTCCATTAGGCCTCTACCTCGTGGGTTGATGTCCGTGCTGCCCCAACAGATGTGGTGCGCATTGGCGTCACACCCTACCAGCAGAGGTAAATTATTTGTGTCACAGTAGCTTACCAGTCCCTGAAACTCTGGGGTAGGTGGCAGTTCCTGTGCATCGTAAGGGAAGTAGGCAGAACTAAGAACAAAGCTCCTCCTGCTGTTGCCATCTATAAGACCAATTTTGACTGCCACTAGATCCCTGGAACAGAAATTGGGCAATATATGTATATCGGTTAGTCCCGAAGAGTATATGCAAACTCTCGGTATAACCGCACTTGTGCAATAAAACAAAGAACCGCTATTAAGACATAGCCCCTGGACAGAGCCATGTCGTACCCATGGTTCCTGAATAAGTGCTATATTAATATTGTCATTTGTAAGCCTCCTCTGCAGAGCATAGGAGGCTGCTATGCTGTGTTGCAGGTTGATTTGTAAGAGATGGATACTATTCATTAAGGGAAAAGCGTCCACTTCTACTCCTGCGCCTCCGTCGCATCCTCTGCCTCCGCAGCAGAGTCAGACACCTCCATGTCTTCAAGCTCTGCTATGGGCGGCTTTTCTTTTGCATGTTTGGGGTCCCAGAAAGAGACCCTTACCATGCCCGCATGTGCCTTCATGCCGAGTTGCTTCAGAACCGACACGGAGAGCCCATCCACGCCAAGAACAAGCCTGAGCCCTTTGGACTCGACCCGTCCGGCATGCCGAATCCTCCAGAGATCGGTCCGAAGTCCCGGATTCTGGCGTTTTAATCTTCTTAAGATGGTAGCCCCGTCCTCAGGTACTCCTGGTATCCAGGCTACCATCTTACTCAGCCTGGGAACGGAGTCGCCCTCTGAAAAAACGAGTTCGACTCCTGTTCTCGTGCTGATCTTACCGACGGTTTCTTTTAACCAGGTCTTGGAGAAGGCATCAGAACATGTGACCATAATGATCCCTTGTTCCGTCCTTCTGAAATCGTCGTATTTTGGGTGGGGCCCCTCATCTGGGATCCCATCCATGTATTCGCCGAGGGTAAGTTGAATTTCCCCGGCAAGCTCCACAGAAATTTGCGACTCCGGGAAGTGTCCCCGAGCAATCGCAACCCTGAGTTCTTTGTTGGCCGCTTGACTGTACGAGAGCCCGGGTCGGACCCTCTTGGCAGCTTTCTGTGCACTAGGAGGAGTCTCCTTCTCTGGGCGGCTCTGTTTGGAGCCCCCAGCAGAGAGTGTGACCTTCTCCGTGGCACTAGGTTGGTCTGTGACAGTAGTGCCTCTGGTGAGAAGCTCCTGCTGTGTGTCAGTACCTGTCGACGGGCCTGGTTGGTCACTGGTAGCCAACCTGGCCTTCGCCTTCTTGCACCGTCTTCTTTCTGCACCGCAACGGTTTTTCTTAGTAAGAGAGATGCAGGGTCGGTTTCTGAGGAGGGCCCCGAAACGGTTCCCTCCTCATTGGGTAGTACTGAAGGGGCTCCAGTAGAGGAGCACCCTCCTGAGGTGGTCAGAGTAGGACCTGCAACGGATCTCTCCTCTGAAGGGGTGTTTGGGTTTTTAATAATGTGTTCCATAATTAATCCCACGAGTAGTCAGGAAAGGAGGTCCGCTCCTGCAGAGCCTGTTGCAGGAGTAGGGCTAAGGGACCATGGAAGGGCGCCACGTATTCCATGGGCATCGTTCAAGGCACTGTCACCCTGTGCCATCCAGCTCTCGAAACGATAGCTTCCACCTTAGCTTGGGGTTAGTTTATCGACTTCCCGGTCTAGATCCGAAGGGTTTAGTTTAAACAGGGCCACCACGGGAAGGATGCAATCTCAGATCACATAGTCTAGGACTACCCAACGGTCTTGAAAGACCGGAAGCGAAAAGTACAATACTTCCAGAACTTCCCTGTGGGCTGCCTTCTGCCAGGGGACATAATTAAATGTCAGCCCTGATGTCCGGCAGCCCACTCGACCCCACACACAAAATGGATCACTCTTGTACAAATTTCATTAAATGAATTATTTTGGGCCCAATTTGGGTGCAGAACGCTAGTTTCTAAATATTTTGACAGTTTGAATACTTTAAAGTTGTTACTTTCTTTAGCAAAGCATTTAAAATTTTTCACTGTTAATGCTTCCGTGTAGGTCTTGATTACATTCTCACAAATTTCTAAGTTGCCATCGTTTTCTAATTCTGCCAATTGCACATCAACGGCAGCTGATTCACCTGAAATTTCGGTTACATCATCTTCCACGATTATTTCTTTGTCAATGTTTATAAATTCATCAGAGTCGACGTCTTTGATTTCTGGGATATTTCTATACAGTTCAGCCACTACTGATAAGGGTAAATCGTCCTCTGGTTCAAATTGATTACAGTGGCGTAACTTGATACCCGCAGACTCCACGGCCAGGAGAGCCCTGAGCCTAGTTTTCTTATTCTTTCCTTCCATAAAAGCAAGCAGGAAAAATTCTTCCTATTTTTATTTATATCATAATGGGATGCCCACGCAAAAGGCACAGTAGTTTTAAATTGCAGGCCTCTAAAATCAAACGACATGGATTGCTTTGTTATAATATCGGGCATAGGGTAATGAAAGTGTCGAATTTCCTGCAGTCGTAACGCTGATTTGAGTTGACTTAATACCGCCCCTATTGCAAAAGAATTCTATAATTTAACAACATGATCATTAAATATTGGATTTATGGATTGTTTTGACGCCTCACGACATTAGCTGGGCCTGCATTTTGAAGTGTTCATTCAAGAGAGATTCACAGTCTAAAAATTGTCGAAAAATGGTGTCCGTGTCCGTTTAAGAGAGTGTCCGTTTAATAGAGAAAATTTTATTAGTAATGTTAATGCAAGTAAGTTGGTTCCCAACAAAATGTCCGTGTAAGAGAGGTGTCCGCTTAGTAGAGGTGTCCGGTAAGGGAGATTTCACTGCATATGTCAAATTCGAGATTTGCAGGTTAAGTTTTGCGTCAGTGTGTGTCAAATGACAAACAAAATCTAACCTACTAACCTCGTGTGTACATAAATTTACTATAATAGTTACGGCATCATTTTTACTTTAGTCCCTAGGGATTAAATGAGCTACTTTAGTCCTTGTTTACGGGGACATTAAATAAGGTATTTCTTTCTGTCTAATTGACCAATTTCCTTGGTTTGTTTATTATGGTGTTGCATAATTTCTGTACGCCACAAATTAAAAAACAAAATAAATAAATATAAATCCTTATTTTTGTTGCTATTACAAAGATGGCTACCTTGCTTGCTCATGATATTCCATGTCAGATTTGTTTCAAAGTCCCTGTTTACTAAAGTATCAACTTTAGTCCCGGAAGTGCAAATAATATATTTAATATGTTTTTTTTTTTTAAATCTACCACAGCCAACCAATAGATGATGCAAGAAAATTTTGTTGAAAATGTATATATCTACATTTATTTTATTGAATACGTTTTTGTATTTTTCCGAACACAAAACAGAAGAGAAGTTATACATTTTATATGTTTCTTTTGAGACACACTATATAAATAGGATGCTGTTTAAGGCAAAAAATTTTTGTTTACCTGCTCTTGCAATAAAATTGAATTTATATACGTAGGTATCTAGATACATATATTAACGCTATTAAAATCTGCTTGAGATTTTTATTAATATCTACAATAATGGATACCTCGATATTGAATATTGAAATCGTACAATCGAAAGAGATTTTTTTACCTATACTGTATGAATAATGTAAGACTATACACTACTACAACTAAGTTGGAGATTTGGTTAAATGGGCAATGTTTTACAGTTTTATATGCTGATTTAGAATCTCTTTGAAAAAGTTCAAAATGTCGAACCAGTCAAGTTATTAAAAAAAAACTAAAAACCGTCATTTTCTTGTATGTCAAATATCTTTGTAAGTATAAGAAATACGAAAAAAAGTTTTATATAAAAGTCGCTGTTTTCGATGAGACCAATTTAAAATTGGCGTCGAACAAAAATTCAAGATAGCTGCTTTTGAGGTACTCGTATCAACTTCCTTAAGTTAAATGGGCGCCATATTGGAAATTTAGGTTACTGAATAGAGTTTCTAATTCTCTTTTCAACGATGTAAGATAACGTATGATTGAATAAAAAATACTAGTAAAATTAATTGTTTTTACATTTTAATCAAGTAGGCTTACATGGATCCAAACAAACAAACAAAATTCATTTAAAAAAAGAAAACTTAATCCTAATAATCACATGAAGTGTTCAAAATGCTGACCATTGTTAGTTAAACATAGTTGACACCGTTTGACGACACTTCCGGTTACTTTACGCAACGTATTTCGATTAATACTAGCACACGCTTCTTGCACTGCTTCGCGCAGTTCCTGAACATTATTGTAGCTGTAATTACTTCCATATACTTTATTCTTTAACGTACCCCACAGAAAAAAGTCAAGAGGCGTTAGATCAGCGGATCTGGCTGGCCATCGAACATTAGTATTGGTGGCAATAACCTTATTGTCAAATCGGTGAATTAAATAATCTACCACGTTTCTTGAATTGTGGGCTGGGCAGCCATCTTGTTGGTACCATAACCCATTTCTGTCTGCCAAAGGTAGATCATCTATGAACTCTTCTAAGGATTTTTGGAGAATTTCTAAATAACGTTGAGCAGTTAAAGTTCCATTGAAGATAACAGGTCCAATTAAATGACTTCCCATTATGCCGCAAAATACATTAAATCCGAATCGAACTTGATTTCGACGTGGAACTAAAACATGTGGATTTTCCTGTGACCAGTAGTGTTCATTGTGTCGATTAAATACTCCGCAGTTAGAAAAGTAAGACTCATCTGTCCATAATACTCGACTCGTAAAACTATTATTTCTAGTACTCTCGCGGATAAACCACCTACAAAATGCTACTCTGCGATTATAATCTTCTGGTCGTAAAGTTTGGGCAATACGCAACTTGTAGGGGTGAAACTTGTGCCTTCTTAAAATTCGCGATGTTTTTGATTTAGATACACCAACCTGTGCTTCTATTTCTCGAGTTGAAATGCCTGGATTAGCCGCGACACAAGCCATTGTTATTAACTCACTGTTGTAATTATGATCTTCTACTAATAAATTGTTTTCCCTATAGTCCAGTCACTATGTCATTTTTGCTTGAAAGTGAAGGGAAATTTGAAAGTTCTTTTTTGGGGTATTGGTGAGGTCCAGCAAAGCTTAACTTCAAGTTGTCGACCAAAATTTCCTATGTGCTATTTCCGCTATCTTGATAAATGAGTGCGTTTGATTTTTTTGTGATAAATCGGTTCCCGTTAACACTACATAAAAATAATGTAGACATTTTTGCAAGAATTTTGAATTTTCTACAATTTATGTTCTATTACTTTTTTGCGTAGGAGCGATATTTGTCGAGATATCGAACGCGAAAGGAGAGCGTGAAAGGGTCGAGATTTTTTTTCGAGCTTCTGGGCTTGTGTCGCATTTCTCTTTCTGTTTGGCGAAAAAGTAGCCATTATCAAACTTGTAGAGGTTGAAAATAGCTTCAATTTGACCTATTATAAATTGATATTCGACTAAAATTACGACATGTAGAGCGGGCCAAAATGTCAAGTTGGCGCGTAATTTTTATTTCATGTATCGTACTATTACGTAGATGACATAACAAACTTCATTGGATTATTGGAATCATTATATTTTATCAAGTAGATAGTATACAGCACTATATGATTGTATATTATTAATAATAATAATAATAATAATGAAGGTCTTTATTAAATTATTACAAAATTACACAGAAAAAATATTGACAAAAACGTAATATTGTCTTGGGCGAAGTTCAACTTGATAGAAAAACAGATCTATCCGCTGTTCTTTCACTTAACCCGGTGAAAAACAGAAAGAAAAGAAAACAAAAAAATCCAACGATCTACGCTTTGGCGCTAGGCGAAATATTACGCACAAAACAGCTATGGCGGTGTTTAGTGATATAGCTATTTACTAAGTGTGTTATTTTCACCCTAATAATTAATTCATTGATGTTTATCCACAAAATTTTGAAAAATAGATTTTTTAAATTTTGACGTACAATAGTCTTTTACTACATTTGGTAACGAATTAAAGCATTTAGTTATTCTGTAAGAAAATGATCGCTTGAAAATTTTTGACTTATGTTGAGGTGAAGTCAGCGTTCCTTTAAATCTTATATTTAAAGCATGTACGTCGGTTCTAAACTTTATTTTGTTGTATAAGTAATTCGGTGATTTACTCAAAATGATCTTGTGGAAAAGACATGCAGAATGAAAGAAGCGCCATTCTTTTATATTAAGCCAGTTTGAATCTTTCAGCTTATAAGAAACTCTTTCATATTTTCGTATTCCAAATATGAGGCGTAAACATAATTACTGAATTTTCTGAATTCTAGCAATATTAAAGCTACCTAAATGTAAATCATAAACAACGGCACAATAATCAAAACAGGACAAGATTAATGCATTACACAAAACGGTTTTCACATTTACACTTAAAAATTGTCGATTTTGATAAATAAGTTTCAAGGAACTATATGATTTTTGCAGACATTTTGAAATATGTTTAGTAAATTTAAAATCATTATCATTATTTTTAAAATCAAATAAAGGTTCACACTTCGGTTGTTTTTCGGGTTCTTCTGTTGTAGATTGACTTCGGTGAGAAGCGATCGAGGCTAGTCTTTCATTGCAATAGTTCTTGTAGCATGCTCTATGCACACTTACATTATCCACTCTTTCCAACATAGACCGATGTTCATCGTGTCCCCTCTTCACGCTCGCCGCTAAAAGAGTTTTCACAGCTTTCATTTTGGCCACGTAAACGTCTCTGATCAAATGTGTTTTACATATGAAACAATCACCCATTGTAATCTCAAGAAATACCTAACACGTTTACAAAATATTTATTTCTAAACCGATGTACTATAGCAGAAACGTCAAAAATAACAATTTACGTACTGGCTACTTGAAATTTAACGATTCTCATAATGCAATGAAGTTTATTATGCCATTTATGTAGTAGTACGATACATGAAATAAAAATTAAGCGCCGACTTGACAACTTTGGCCCGCTCTACAAGTCATAATTTTAGTCGTATATCAATTTATAATAGGTCAAATTGAAGCTATTTGCAACCTCTACAAGTTTGATAATGGCTACTTTTTCGCTAAATAGAAAGAGAAATGAGACACAAGCCCAGAAGCTCGAAAAAAAATCTCGACCTTTTCACGCTCTCCTTTCGCGTTCGATATCTCGACAAATATCGCTCGTACGCGAAAAAGTAATAGAACATAAATTGTAGAGCATTCAAAATTATAAAAAAGATGTCAACATTATTTTGACGTAGTGTTAACGGGAACCTATTTATCGCAAAAAAATCAAACGCACTCATTTATCAAGATGGCGGAAATAGCACATAGGAAATCTTGGTCGACAACTTGAAGTTAAGCTTTGCTAGACCCCCCAAACACCCCAAAAAAGGAATTTAAAATTTCCCTTCACTTTCCAGCAAAGGCCTTATTTTTGGACATAGTGACTGGACTACTAGTTTTAACGGGCTTTTTCAAACTTCCATACCGCTGCATATTCTTGTCCAGTCTTTTAAACGTTTTGATATTTGGTTGTCTTCTTTCCGGAAAATTAGTTAAATAAGTTTGGACAGCAAGATGGGAATTTTTATAACACTTGATAAATGTGCAAAACATATCGTAGCTTTCAGTAATTGGAATATTCGCCATAATTTGTAAAGTTTGTAATACGTATAACTTTAGATAATACTTTAGCTTAAGCACCTGCTTTTTGACAGATTGTGATAAACTTTGTTATTGTTTTTCATCATAACTACTTACCTACTTGATTATACATTTAAAAAGTAATGTCACGATGTTTTGTGGTTCAAGCCTACATGATTAAAATGTAAAAACAATTAATTTTACTGGTATTTTTTATTCAATCATACGTTACCTTACATCGTTGAAAAGAGAATTAGAAACTCTATTCAGTAACCTAAAAATCCAATATGGCGCCCATTTAACTTAAGGAAGTTGATACGAGTACCTCAAAAGCAGCCATCTTGAATTTTTGTTCGACACCAATTTTAAATTTGCCTTATCGAAAATAGCGACTTTTATATAAAACTTTTTTTCGTATCTCTTATATTTATAAAGATATTTGACATACAAGAAAATGACAGTTTTTAGTTTTTTTTTAATAACTTTTGACTGGTTCGACATTTTGAACTTTTTAAAACGGATTTTAAATCAGCATATGAAACTGAAAAACATTGCCCATTTAACCAAATCTCCAACTTCAAAGATAAGAAAGTTACCCATGCAATCCCACTCGATCTGGGACACACTGTATATATATATATATATATATCTTACCGCTGTATGCGCAGTAGACTATTTTTCTAATTCTCTGCGCAGTAGTGGCATCCAAATGGGCTTTAGTCTGCTCTAGCCTGGCTAATTGGTTCTACTGCCAGCGCTATGTATGTAGCTGCTTTCAGCTTTCTACGGAACCTGTTTTTCTCTATAGCTACAATTGATGTGTTATCCCATTGTATGTGGTGATCTTCGTTCCAGACGTGTTCTGCGATCTTGGATTTGATGGTTTCGCACTTTCCAATATTTTTGCGGTGTTCCGATAATCTCACTCTGGTGGCCTAGTGGTAGAGGTGACAGGCTAGTAACTAGAGCGATGAGCGGTCCTGGGTTTAAATCTCGGGGTAGGCACGAGAGTACGTATAAAGACGTACAATATCAGGCCTTCTCAGGACTAACTAGGAACACCTGTAGACGGGAGTAGATCAAAACTCCCGAAACGTCGTGTGATATACACCCTAGACAGTGAAAAAAGTCCGATAAAACATATCATACTAGACCACTGCCAAAAAAGTACATTCAGAGAACAACAAAAACACATCATAAAGTATATAACATAAATCATAACGTCCCGTCGTAACTAAACTTTGAGTGTTGTGCCGTTGGGATGCGCACCCTGTACTTTGGAATTGATGTGATGACGTCGTACTCTTGCCTGTGAGGTGCACTGCTGTAGTGTAAGTGTGTTGCCTATACGTAAGGCGTACTCACTACAGATGAAAATTGTTATTGAAAACAATGGATATTATCATCACACACTAGACATGCGAATATTTTTGGAAAATAAAAAGGTTGCATATATTTTGTGAGGACACGATTTTACAGATCTCATTACAATCGAGTATACCTATACAATTTTGACATAATCACTTAACTTTGACAGAATACTGAACACAAAGTGATGCATTGTATGGAAAATTTTTTCTGATTATTCAACACTATAATGAACGAACCAATGAAAATTGTTCAATTTGTCAGAAACGGCCAATAAAAATTGACTGTCTTTGAAAACACCTACACCCGTATTCATAGTCGTTCGCCAGCGGCGCGCCGGCGAGTCGCCGGAGTTTCGTTATGAATAGTATGTTGGCGGCACTGTACGTCTATGTCAAATTTGAGGTTATCAGGTTAGGTTTTCCGTCAGTTTTGACAGAAATTGACACAAAATCTAACCTGCTAACCTCGAATTTGACATAGACGTACAGTGCCGCCAACATACTATTCATAACGAAACTCCGGCAACTCGCCGGCGAGCCGCTGGCGAACGACTATGAATACGGCTGCTAATCTCGCAGTGTTTTCACGCGAGCCCGATTGGTTTCAATGATTTGAATTAAGTGAGTAGCCTTTGACTGACATTTCGCCAAAATGTCAAAGTGAAGTTTGCAAATCAGCGTCGTCGTAAAAACTTATAATAATCGTGTTGGAAGCTCCAGTATTGAATAAATAGTGGGAAACGTTAAAAATGTGTGCTGTCGAACACTGTAAAAGTCATCTACCCATATTGTTGAACAATCATTCCAAATACCACTCAAGGCAAAAATGTTTAAGAGAATTTTCACCTTTTCTGGTATTACCCTTGAATATACGTTTAGCTGTATTTGATACTAACATTTGTATGTATTCAACAAAAATGTTTATATTAATTTATATTAAAAATGACATCACTGATACAACCTTAAATTGACAGATATAAAATGCTAATGTGACTTACTATCACGTCTGCCAACATACATTTTTAACAAAGGAATTCCACTGCCGTCTAGAGGATAAACGTTTTTGATCATACGTACCTACTTACCTACCGCATTCGGAGATGTTGTTTATATATTTTTTAAAGGATAGTAGCTATTCGTACAGACGAAAGTTTCGACACACCATATCACTGATGCATGAATACTAGAGTTTTATGGTCTGTAGTTCTTAAAATATTTTGAGTAATAGACAACGCCGAATCTAGGAATATTGGCGCCCGAGGAAAAATAACATTTGACGCCTCTTGCACCTGAAACCTCTACCCTCTCTCTCTCGTTTAGGTATTAGGTTGAATATCGGTTAGTGCACAACTCAAAAAACCATCACATCACTAACATAATGTATTTTAAACTGAATTACAGAAATAATATACATTCATAAATAAATAGATTGACAAACAGATTTCTTACGTTAATCTTTGCGAACATTTCTTGTAATTTTAATTTAGTTTAGTTTATTACATAAGAAAATACAAAGAGGAAAAGCTAAACCGTACACTTTCTTCCTTTTTCTTTAAATCATCACTAAAAGATAATTAAGGGTCTTTTTTATGTTTCGCTTTACTGAACGCTTTTTCACAAAAAGCATTTCTAATTGATATAGTATTCAGCGTGTCCAAAAAGTATGGAATACGCTATACATTTCTATGTAATTCAATAATATTTCAAATATATTTATCTATGTACCCGGAACCCTTTGAAATTTGTTGTAGTCACTTTATAGAAACAGTCTGGCCATATGAAATGTCACCTATGACAAAAGACACAAAATAGCCGAGACCAGCGGCGGGTCAAAACCAGTGACGGTGTTGGCAATTACTAATATTTCAATTAAATGCCTAGATGCTTAGTAGAAGTTAGTAGACACATGAGTAAATAATAAAACAAACAATGTCGTAGCAATAAGAAATGATAAATTTTACAGGGTTTTCCGATTTCTTTTCACCATGTATGAATTGTGTTTCACTGTTTGTCAAATGTAATTCTCATTTGTCAATATTGATAGGTGTTGACAAGAGGGAAAAAGACTTGAGATAAAGTGAAATACAACTGATACATAGTGAAAAGCACAGAAATGAGATTCTGGAGAAAAATAGAAGGAAAAACAAGAGAAGATAGGATTAGGAACACAATGGACAGAGAGCAGTTAGGTATAAAGGCAGTGAAAGAAGTGATACAAAAAAGACAATTAAGATGGCTAGGATACGTGTATAGAATGGATGAAGACCGACTGGTGAAACAGACTTTTGAAGCAAGACCAGGAGGAAAGAACAGAGTGGGAAGTCCGAGGAGGACGTGGACGGAAGAGGTGAGAAAGGCAGCGCAACAGAGGGTATTAGAATATAACACAGCGAGACAAACAGCCCAAAATAGAAAAGAATGGAAAAAGTGTTGCAGAAAGTCTTCAAAAAATGAAGAATGACAACCAATCGACGCCAAGCCTTACACCGTACGTTAGAAAGGCTCAGGATTATGTATACTGGGCGAGTCATTTTAATCTTTGGACGCGTTTATCCAGTAAGGGAAGCAAGATGGTGAAAAATACCCAGGTACAAAATTGTTCGGGGTGAAGGGGGACAACTTTTTGCACCAAAATCCACTCCCCCCTCGTACTCCCCCTCGCGGGGTGGGGGTCAACTTTTAAATTTCAAATGGAACCCCTCATTTTTTCCATGGATTCGGGTTCCTGATAAAAAAATATGAAATTTTTGTCCGAACAATTTTTCATAAAAATGCTTTCTTCGGTCAGAATTATGACCCCCCGCCCTATTTAAGAACTACAGTGAATGGACATTTTCCCGAAACAGCACATATGATTGTTAGCGCTCGATATGAAGTTACCAGGTCTACAACCATAAAATTGTCCCCACACGATGTCATCACAGCTGTCAGGTAGCTGTCATCAGGGCCAAAAGTGTCAAAGTTTCACCAAAATGACAAACATTTCCAGGATTGAGGTTCCAGAACGTTAGATTGGACCTACACTCGTGATGTACGGTTATGACCAGAGCGCGGGGGAGAGCCACTGACTCCTGGCGAATTTAATGAGAACACCCCGTACATGAGAGGCAAGGGGGCTCACGCGAAAAAAGCACCCTGTACGTGAGAGGCAAGGGGACTCACGCTAAAAAAGCACCCCGATGAGAACAAAATCCCACCACATCCACGTCGTTGTTCATGGGTAACGCCAAGGGTGGGATTGTGAGATGCACTAAAACTGGCCGAAGAAAGCTTTTTCATGAAAAATTGTTCCGACAAAAATTTCATATTTTTTTATCAGAAACCCGAACCCATGAAAAAAAAGGGGGGTTCCATTTGAAATTTGAAAGTTGACCCCCACCCCGTGGGGGGATTGCGACGGGGGAGTGGATTTTGGTGCCAAAAGTTGTCCCCCTTCACCCCGAACAATTTTGTCCTGGGGCTTTTTTTACCATCTTGCTTCCCTCACTGGATAAACGCATCCAAAGATTAAAATGACTCACCCAGTATACATGGTGAAAACTAATCGGAAAACCCTGTATTTACAGCTTTCTTAAATAACAATAAATCTACAAAATCACCACTAAACTAACAAAACACTATATAATACTCTAAAAATTACTTTTCATACCTTCCTACCGAATTTATCGATACATTATACACTGCCACAGATTTACTCATATAAGACGGATTCAAATTTTAGGTTCTATAAACGCCTTCTCAGTATTCTTGCTGATAATAGAGGAATTTGTTATCGTTGAAGTTTTTAATATCAATTCATACCATACAGAAATTTTGATTTTAAGGTATCCTACATTGCTATGTTACTCCACTACAGAAATTTGGTGGATTTTATTTTCGTAGCCCGAACTTGATCTTAAGCAAATTTTCCGACTTTAGATATTTCTGTTCTTGTTTCAGTTTGCGAATGACCCTTTTGTACTTTAGATTCAAATTGGTAGTTTTTTGCAATATTTATTACCACGTTCTAAATCTAGAAGCCATACATTTTTATTATTTAAGTTGATGAAATGACTTTAACTGACGTATGAATAATTCAAACCTGGCATATACCATTTCAAACTTTAATATCAAAACCTACAATACAAAACAATTGTAAATCTAGATAAATGTGCAATTTTCCGGATATATCGATTTTTAAGCAAGAAATAATCCCAGCTTTTGAAACTAAACTCATTCTAGGTATTATTGAGAGTGGCGTTTTGCAATAATTTTAAATTTATTCACATCTTAGTTGCCAGTTGAAAGTTCAGATTCACACAGCTAATAACAAAACATTGTTCTAGTTTTTTTATAGCAATAGTACTTTCTACCCCATTGAATCTTTAAAATGCTGTTCCCATATTTGTGAATTGTCATTAGGATACCAATTTTCTCATGATTTATCGGAATTGAATATAATAAAACGAGGTTATTGATTATACATACATACCATTTTAGCAATAACCTAGCGACTAAACATAAGATAAGTCATAACAACAACGTATGAGGTGTAAGTCGTTTAAGTTGAGCTTCTTAATTGCCAACATTTTTATTAGCGAACAATAGTAGTTTGTTTACCAAGGCACTGAAGTTTAACTTTTTATCACGAATGTGGATTTAGCTGCTGAGGCCCGTAGAGCCAAGGCAAATAAACCACAAGTGGGATAAAAAGGAACTTCAGTGCCGAGGAGTACATTATGTTTTTTTTAAATCGAGAAATCGTGAAATTACCACATTTTAACCAACTTTTGTAAGTTATGTTAACGTCGGTTGTCGTTTACCTATCCCCCGCCGCCTACAAAAACTAGTAAACCGATGGATTACTTCACTGCCGATTTCTCGTATTTTAATGACGATTTCAAGGTACTTCACTGCCGATTTTTAAAAAATTACGCAAAATTACAAAAGTTATTGTGAATTATCTTCAAACATATTACTTTCAGAAGTTGTTTAAAAATTTACATTGCATTTAGTAACAATATAAGTTCCAAAAGCTGTATATCTTGATATTGGAATAAGTTCTCTCTGACAAAGAAATCTACTGTATAAAAATAAAGAAAGCATGATTGGTAAATGGGTCATCAGAAAACAAAAACTTTAGAGACGCAATTGCAGTAGTGTCTCCGAGACCTGCA
This sequence comes from Agriotes lineatus, assembly GCA_940337035.1. Taxonomy (NCBI): domain Eukaryota; kingdom Metazoa; phylum Arthropoda; class Insecta; order Coleoptera; family Elateridae; genus Agriotes; species Agriotes lineatus. The sequence goes on from OW679198.1 coordinate 36,920,067, forward strand.
AAATTTAATAAAACCGCTAAATATATAGAAACTATGGAGATAATACTTAGTATAGTACCACAAATTTAGTGATTTGTGTATAGTACTATCACTCCAAACGAACAGATTTGTGACTGTAAAGTAAAAATATGAATACGTGCTAACATAATAGCTATTTATGCAACAAGTGCTAAAAGTCGACTTTTATGCGCGAGACATGAAAATTATGAAACGAAGCCGAAGGCTGAGTTTCATAACATGTCTCGCGCATAAACGACTTTTAGCACGCGTTGCATACAATATTTTATCTACGACCTTAATTTTACCGTTATTAATCCATAAATATCGATTTAAGAAAGGTTCGCATCTGCGACGCTGCGTCATAATGAATAGTAGGCTACGCCGCTGGCGATTGTTTGGCCACGCCCGTGCTGTCAAGGTGAGTTGTACGAAATGTAATTATTGATACTCCACATATGACTGTATTCATTACATAACGCTTTAATTATTTCAAAAGCGCTTTACCTGTAACGCAAGAAGCAACTAGAATAGCTTTACAACTTCACTTGCAGTTCGAAATTGTAGTTTTGAACCTCGCGTCACTTTTAGCACATGTGCTAAAAGTAAACAGCTGATTTCTTTAAACACGGTAAACTATAAAACGTCACTTTTAGTGAAACAAGCGAGTGTTAAAAAGCCTACTTTTAGTAGTGGTCGTAGATAAACAGTTTTAACTACTGCAACAGAAAAAAACTAAGGTGCTAAAAACATATGAAAATTACTTCCCAAACACCCCTTTTGTTGCTTTTTATGCTTAACCTACAAAAAGCAGCTGGCATTTCAAAATTAATTCATTTAATATCTGAAACAAAACCAAGTTAATTTTTATCAAACCGATGATTGCGAGTCGCTATATGGTCAGAATGGCAAAACGCACTATTAGCCAATGTCGTATATTTAAGGGATGATGATTGGCGTAAAATGTAATAAATTATATTCTCGGTACTGTATTGCATATTACTTGGTCGCCATAAATTTACAAGAGTGTCCTGTTTGGAAGAACAGTTCTTTTCGCCAAAAAAGAGTACATTTGAGTAAGTACCTAGAGTTAATCACCTAGGTGCCGCAGTGGATGGGGTGCCAGGCTTGCAATAAGCAAGTCCTCGGTTCGAATCCGTGGATAGGAGAAAAATTTTCAGAGGTCGATTGCATCGGCACTGATCCCGATGACCATTCGATGTTGCGTTACAATTAACGTCATTGAAGACTGGTCTATTAGGTAGTGTGCCAAGACTACACACAAAACATACACATACGTAACTTAAAAGTAGTACAATAGACCCATTAAGGTCTACCTACGCGGTAGCTCTGGAATCATGAGGCACAAACTGGCTGGACTGAATAGTAAGCCCCGATTGAATGCCAGGTAGGATGCAAGAATTTCAGTTTTCCCCCTCGCTTACGGAATGTAAAAACGCGAAGAAAATCCTCAATATAACGTCAGCCGTTTGGCACGCGTTACTCAGCTGCAAGCTGAAGCACACTCATAATTTTATGTAAACCAATAGACAGGGCCGGATTTTGTCCAAAGTGGTCGAAAACTAATGGGTCTACAACAAGCGCGCTAGCAACGCAAAATAATACAACAATGTGATGAAACATGTCAAGATATTGTATTATTGTATATATGTATAGGTAGAACTACAGAACTGATATAAAGGAAATGTATTTCTTAGATTTTTGAGTCATTACCAGTATTCAAAAGATGCCATTATTGAAATAGAACTTTATATAATGTTTCATATAGAGGCGCAGTTGTCAAAAGAATAGGTATTGCACTGGCTATACTTTGCTGTGCTTTTAAATGTGTAGAACTTTCCAATTCTGATGTAAATGAAGTATTTTAATTACAAATTGCCCTCGTTTGATATTCTAAATATTTTAAAATTTTATTTAAATCATAAGTCACAACTTACGTCAACCAAATGTCAAAAGAGTTTTCAAATTCTAATGACAAATGCCCAATCTTTTGAATGGTACACTATATATAATATTAAATAACACAGTAAGTTCTTATTTGCCATTAATTTCACCTTGTTAACGTCTTTATTTATTTTATAGTTAGGATCTGATAAGAAATCACGCACCTTGGATTGTTATTCACAAACATTCACGACAGCAACCTATCCTTGCTCCGCAACTAGACCCCTTCAAGCTCCTTACTGCAATGCTCCGCTCACCGACAGACCACTCGTTCCAATTGTCCAATATTAGCAAACCCCAAACTCCCGTCAGCAACCAGCAAACCTGGACATCCACCTGCCACAGTCAACTGCTACCTGGAACGCTCCTTTTCTTTCCGATGACACCCCCTTGGAAGCTCCACTGAACAATACATATGTTGACGTAATCTCATTTTACTTTTGATATATGTCACATGTAATATCCCAAATAAAGCTAACCCAGTATGTTTCCTTAATACTTGTATATAATAATTCTTCTATCCATTAGTTTTGTCTACCATTTTCCAATAATCTTATTTAGTTAATTCTTCTCTTGCAATTAATCTTTTAAAATTCCATTTTTAAATCACCAGGTAGATTTGTTTTAACTATCCTTTTTTCCTAACCAAAATTACATGAATAAAACTGGGTTATCTTCCATATTTTAATTATACCAAAAATTAGTTTACTACATTTTCCAGTTTGTTATTTAGTCTGAAACAAATTTCCTATCTCATTTTTATATTTATGGCTTCTAGTCTAATATGTATTTGAGTTAAACCTACTTAATTTTATCTTATTTCGAAATTAACATTATTTTATCCTTGATTTTTAAACTGTATTTTATCCAATTTTATTTTTAATTTCAATCCATCTGTAATTTTCAAATAGCGTTATTTTAGATACAAATCTGCCTTATCCCTGAATAAATCCAAACCATTATAATATCCGAATTTTTAACAAATTTTAATTCTAGCCAGTTTGTATCATTACATATAGCAAAATACCTTATGGTTGACTGTTCTTAGAAAAACCATAGAAATAGGAATGTTTAATTTTTTAATCTGTAACTATTTGTTTCAAGCAAAATTTGTAGAGTAGTTGGAAATGTCAACTTTTTTGTAAAAGAAATGTTCAATAGTACCTAGCAAAAGTAATAATTTAATAATAATGCTTATTACCATGGTGAAGACAGGAATTGTTTTTCACATGGCACTCGGTGACATTCAATAAATCTGATTTTATTGATTACCGTAAGTAGTTTAATAGTAAATATGCCAGGGCGCATATCATTGATTACAGAAGTGAATGAACTTAATCCTGAGTTTGAAATTGATCCAGCTTCACATTACAGTTATTACTACATTGTCTTTTCAATTTTTCTGTTTTGAGAGTCCCTCGAGAGATAATTAGAAGAAAATTATAATTGTATTTTTTTTACTATACTATACAGTCTGACGAAACACGCAACGTATACTCTCTTCACATCTTTTTGGCATGCAGGTTGGCCATGACAGTTTCCCCAATTTACCTTTGTAAAATTATTTTGTTGTGTTTAAACGAGGTTTACATTTGAGGTTGTGGTTACCGAATGCTTTTACATTAGAAAACATGACAAAACACCTTCAAATGCAAAGTTGTCATATTTGTAATTTTTATGTATGTGTCCAATTTCAGTAATTGTGTAATTAAAGAAGTCTTGCAGTACTTCAGATTTTAAACATTTCTCCACATCTACTATCAAAAACTGCGTTCGGAAAGGTACCTCTGACAGCTGTTTCCTCGAAATCATTCGCAGATGGAGATCAATAATAGCCATCGGCGCGGGTGGAAGTGAGATGAATGAACGGTTTCAAGAAAACGGAGCTGTCAGAGGTACCTTTCCGAACGCAGTAAAAGTAAGCCGTCCATCTGGAAACAATATTATGTTCTGTCAAGTGACAGTAAATTTGTTGGAGGTTATTAAGGTTATACAACAAAACAAAAATTACTGTTGTGTTCATGGGCAACTTAACAACAAAAATCCAAGGCCAACCTTTATGCTAAAACGATGTGAACGGAATATAGGAAAAAGTAAATGAAATCTGTTGCTAAGAATCACCTAATCAATGTTGAAGTTTCATTGTCAAAACAGTATTACTCTCCAGTAAATTATTTTTTACTAAGCAATTATACCACTCACACAGTTGAAGTAATGTAACTTTTTCACCATGATCGAAAGAAGTTATTAAGAAAAACGTGCAATTCTGGTACTTCATAATTTCACTACCAGTGTAAAGCCCTTATTATTAGAAATACTATTCCTACTGTTTAGAAATACTAATATTTAATGGAAATTCAGTAGTTGTTCGTTAATATAATAAACTGCTGAAGTGAAACTTTAATGCGGGAATTTTGTTGTTCAGGGCAGTTGCGATTATTACGACTAAATGAATACGGAAGTTCAGAATATCACGTTCACAGTTTGGTATATATTTTTAATGAAAATAAACTGTAGTGTATTGTGAATTATAATGTAGCCAAAATTGAGTAATCTAGGTCGATAAATAACTTGAGCAGAACAATGCAAATGAACTCATTTTATCTGCCCAAAAGCGAATCCTACAAATGCATCGCTGAGCGTCACAAGCTATGCACGGCCCTCGTTGATCCTTAGAAAAATTTACTATTGATGTTTCCCTACGTTCCGTATGCCGCCAGAGACACTGTCTATTCCAAGTGAGTAACCGCTTTGGACATATATTACAAATTGGTAGATGAAATATTCAATAATTATATCTGAGAGACAAACTTATTCCAGTAATAGTGACACTTCGGTTTCACTATTTACAAACATTAATTTGCGTGTTGAAATACGGATTAAAATTTCTGCGCTTGCAAATAGCATTTGAGAACTACGTATGAACCAAAACATTCTAGTTTTACTCGGCAATGAGATTATTTTGAGGGCGTTGTAGTTGTTCTGAACACTAAACATAGAAAAGGTGATTAACAGTTTTTAATTGACGCTCAAGTTACAATATAATATAATGCCCTAAGCAACCTTTTGAGTTTCAAATATACTTTGTTATAAATATTTGGCTTTTATAGTGGAGTTTATTGGTTTCATAAGCAGTAATTTGTTTTAAAATGATACTCGTGCTGTCAGTGGAAAAATTCTCTTAATAAAAAAACAATTAAGAACAAAGAAAGAATGTACATACGATAACAATTTAAATATGTGTACTAGAATATAAAATAAAATTTTGCTATGTGAAATTGTTAACGAAAACATTTTGAGGTTTAAAATACCTATGCAATGTATATTAATTCTAATTATTTTTTGAAAGTTAGATCGTTCAAATGAACTCCATTAAACATTCGTGACAGTGAAGTTTTCTATTACTCTGTCTAATAAATTCTCTCAATATCTTCAATTTCAATTGGCCTTGCCTTTTTAAGCGCTTGAAGTATAGTAGGTGGAGGTGCAATCCCACAGGAAAAAGTCAGGAGCACGTATGTCGGGAGATCTGGCCGGATGAACAAAATGAGAAATTAATCGGCGAGGAAACATATCTCTCAGGATATTTTTCGTTTGCCTTGCCTTATGCGAGCAGATCTCGAATAAATTTTGCTATGCACGTGAAACTGATTAACTCAATTCAAAATTGTGTATTGTTTTGGTATTCTCCCGTGCCTGAGAACTGGAAATTCACGTCTAGAATGTCTTTAACTTTGTACAATGCTTATGTTTGAATAAGGTTCTCAACAGCGAGCACACCTTCATTTAACAGAAAAATACCACAACAACTTAAATTGCATAAAATAATACAACAAATACATACATAATTCAGTTTCATTCCGAAACAAATTATGCACGATTTTTGTATAGAATGAGTTTTTTAGACTTCATTTTCAAGCATAAAGCGAGCCTTTTTGGACCTCGGGCGGCAAAATTCTTTTTCGCCCGCTGATGTAGTTTTAGTTACTATTTATAATTATATATAAAACACATACTAGTATAAAACATAGCTACAAAGGTGAGTTGTTGCCCTTTTTTTATTAGCAACGATGTATATAATCTGGTTCTAATTTTTTTCAATAAAATTTTGTGTATACCTCGTACTATATCCTAGATGAATATATAACTATTTTATCACTAAATTTTTTAAATAGTCAATGTAGATGGCCACGCGCTATTCAGAGACAAACTAGCTAATGTTTCTGAAATATCAAAAATATAAATGTAGAACTAATTCTGAAACAGTGGCGACCCTATTGTGTAGAAAATGTGTAAGTGTAAAGATAATAGAAGCAATATTCGGGAATAAATATAAAACAAAAAATCAGAGAATAACTATACGTGATAGATATTATATCTCAGGTTAGATAGGGCAGAAAAGCAATAGAAGGCATTCAGTCACTACAAAGTAGAATAATTCAACTTTTTAGATTTAGATTTTGCAGTGCTGTCATGGTTGTAAAATTATGCACTATTGAGTCCATTCAAATATGATTATTTTTTGCTGAAATTGTTGTACACTTGATGTTGTATAATCGACATCTTGAATCAAATGCCATAATCAAGGTTAATATCTGTTGTAATTGTTTTTAGGCTGTCTTGAAGCAATTTTCCCATTGTTTTGGGCGGAGACAGATTAGATAGAAGATAAATTAGAAAATTGTTAATGTACTACTCAAAACATATTGGCTACAAAATTATTTGAATAAAGGCCGAAGTGCACAATATAGAGAGATTTCTAACATAGAATATTATATTGTGTAGCTAGTAGGAAACGTGATATACGATGTGGCGTTTCTGATTTTTGTTTATAAATGGACAAGACTGAAACAAGAGCTGTTATAAACTACCTCTGTAAAAGGGACGTGTCACCGCAATAGATTTATAAGGATTTAATGTGTATTGGGCGACTCTGCGGTTTCAATCAGGTTATTAAGAATTGTTCGCGAGATTTCTAATTAGAAAGAAAATCCTCCAAACATGCGTCAGGTGTTATATCACCGAAAACAGTGATTACCAAAGAAAATATTGATTTGGTCCATGATATCGTATTCAATGAGCGAAGAATTACTGCGAAATTTATTGCGGCGACATTGAGCTTCTTTGTGGGTAGCGCTAAGAAAATTTTGCACTTAGAAATGAGTTCAAAAAAGCACATTGGGTACCAAATATATTATCGGTTGATCAGAAACCAATCAAAATCTTTCAAACTGATTTGGCGATAATTAACAGAAATCCAAATTCTTTTCTACAGAAATTTTTTACTAGGTCGACTGTTGGCTGTTCCGAGGAACCCAGTTTTTTTTAATTATGAAGAGGTGATGACGGCAGTGAATGAGTGGCTGACGGAGCAGAAAATACTTTTTTTCTTAAAAGTAACGAAGCACTTCCATATACGTACACAAAATGTTAAATGTTGAAAAATAAAATTGTTTCAAACTTACCAGTTGCTTACTTCTACAGTGTGTCTCACTTTAGACGGCACCACCCCAGTATGTTTTTTATATATTATCGATTTAAAAATGTTCTTTGTTCTGATTATACCCCCCACTAAATTGTACTTGGGGTAAAATGCTAGCCTACTATAATTTAAAATAAACAGCAAAATTAAAGAAGTCGTATTAGGGATTTTTTATCAAAAAATCTTGTTAAGAATCCTTCAAATAAGCTAATCCGAAATTTCATTAAAAACAAAAAATATTGAAAATCTCTCTCAAAATATATCCAGTCCACAAAATTAGAATCATAATCTCACAAATTTACCATGATTTTTTATTTTATTCTTTCTAATTCAGTACAATAAAAAAACGATGATTAATTAGTTAAATAACAGTATTTTTAACTAAATCCCCATTAGCGCGTATACATTTTTCTATTTGTTTTCTGTTGTTTCCGATAACCTTTCTCAGACTTTCTCAACTTATGTCTTGGCAGGTTTGAGTTATTCTGTCACAAAGTGGTTGAATATTTATTGGTCTAGTTTTGTACACTTTATTTTTAATAGTTCCCCATAAATAAAAATATATTGGTGTAATATCGGGGGATCTAGGTCGCCATGGGATTAGATGACTGTTACGACCTACCCATCTTCTCATTTAACTATTCCCTAACCACTACTGCATTATGTATAGGCGCCGTCTAATTGATAGTACATTTCCTGCCGTACTGCAACTGTAAGATCATGTAATGCATCTCGTAAAACGTTATTTAATTTTTTTTAAATAAGCAAAAGTTTTTATTTTTAATGAAATTTCGGATTTAGCTTACTTGATCGATTCTGAAAAATTTTCATTAACAAGATTTTTGATAGAAAAATTCATAATACGACTTCTTCAATTTTAAAACGCAGTAGGCTGGAATTTATTGTCAAGAGAAAGTCACATACCCTTAAGGTAGTTTAGTGAGGGGTATAATATAAAAAAAATAGTGGGGTGTTACGCTCATTTTGACATTTTCCTATTTATTGATTGAAATAAATTAGTCAGATTCGGTTATTTGCTTTATTTTCCTAAAAATACAATACTTTACTTGGGATAGGCAACTTTGTTAACATCTACCTTTAATTTCAAACTTAATGCTACACTGCTGTTATCAGTTCAGAGCACTCTGCATTCTTTAGTTTTTACGTTGGCCAACTTTCCAATTTTTGGGAATTTTTGATAAGCTGAATTGGGCTGGTTTGGAGCATTTTTCGGTCATTTCCTGGCAAGTCTTGCGTTGTGAGAGTTGGAATTGCTTCCTATGGGGGCTAGTCTCGAGGCTTTTGGAAGCCATCTTCATAGTTGGAAGGATTTAGAGGCTCCGCATCCCCTGCTGGAATGTTCCGGAGATTGGTATTGGTGTCTCCGGCATTCGTTTCGTCACAGACGGATTTCTTGGGACGTTCACACTTCGCACGCTTGGCTTAACGAGTTGGCTGCACAACATCTTAAGGTTCGTACATGGTGTTTGCCTACGTTTCCCTCTTTTGAATGCCGTAATCTATTTGGGGAAATTTGTATTTTTAGCCTTTAAAAATCTGCTTTAAAAATCTGATTTAAAAATCTGCTTTAAAAATCTGGAATCGCATTAAAAATGTGGATTAAAAATCTGGGATCGAATTAAGTTTTGGGATCGCATTATGGATCGTATTTGCAATTGATTTTTGGATCCACCCAGGAAAATTCTTTGTTAATTGGAATTGGTTCGCTTACCTCGTTTGGGTACTATGTGTATTGAGGCATTTGGTACTGGCATCGCCTACTCGCCACCCTCCCTGCGACGCTCGCTATGCTGTCGGAAGTCGGCTCCTGCTCCGTATGACCTTGGCGCACCAGGTGCTTCGGAGAAGCTGTTGGCCTGTGTTCGGCCCTGGAAAGCAGCATGTGTGAATCGTATGTAACATGATAAGGTGTGTATATGTGTACTAGCGTAACAACCGCTTAGCTAATTGTAGGCATTTCATATAGTAGTACTTGCATTGTAGGATTATTTGTGTGTAACTTGCATTAGGGCATATTTTGCTTACCGTTGGATTGCAGTAAATGTGATGAAGCCCGTTTTGAACTGGGCCCTGTAACGTAACAAAACATTCATATATGCTGTTGAACTATTTTAAGACAGTTTAGCTTACCTAGATCTTAGGCTAGCTGTACTCTTATACAACTTTGGCCACTGCATTTGACAAACTTAATTGCAGAGGTTAGTTTCTTGAATGTCATTAGGGTGTAGGGTTGTAACTAGTGAACAGCTCACGGTAGTTTAATGCTCAAATTTCGGGTATTCGTAAATCGTTTTGGGCTATTTGTTCTTTTAGCTTTTGTTAGGAGCATAATTCAAGCCGTTGCTTTGATTAGTCATATAAGAACTTGATGAGTTTAAAATAGAAACCGCCACGCCCTGTATGATCATACAACCGTAACAGCGGGCTTCGAGCCTTTGAAATCTTGACGTCACATTTAAATTATAAGCTAACATTCGAGGTTGTAGTTAGCACTTCTTTTGCTTGCATAGCTCTAGTTTATTGTTAGCCCTTGTTGGTTATAGATTTATATGAAATGTATTGATGCAGTGCCTTTGCCGATTTTAACGTGTTTATTGTTGGTATATTGATTTGTATTTGGATATTTGTTTATTGCTATATTGTTTGATCTTGTTTGATTTTGTGTTTGATTTTGTATGTGACGCACTATAGTACCAAATTGAATAAAGCTGTGATATTTTTATTGGTCGTTGCTATTTTCTTTATCTTGCTGGTTTTTATCTTCGACCTTGTGTACGGTCCGGCACAAGGATTGGATCTGAGTCGAGGACCTGGCGCCCTCTCCTATTTCTTTTTGATTCTTTTTCAGCATAGTTGGAACCCCGACCCTCGCGACTAGTTAGCCCAATTAGGCCGATAGTTACCAGCCGGCAAAATATCAAGTACAACTTTCGCCAAAAGGTAAGGCCGACCGTCTATCTTCCCTGACAGGGGTGAAACACACTGTATCTTAGGGACAATAAGTATTGAACAGCCCTCGTATATTACCGGCTGACTGTGGAACTTACTGGCGACTCGTCAGCTGAATCAAACACGGTCCATTTTTCTTACGCGTTACACGTAATATTTTTCTCGGATCCCAATAAACACAACAATTAATAGATCTATTATTACGTTACTTTACATATTTTCCGGCCTATGCTGAAAAGTTATTCCTGTACCGTTATACCTTGTCGTCTAGCAACGACGATAACATATCGGAATTGTGCATTTTACTGCCAAAAGATACGTTGGAAAAGTATAATTTTTCGTTTGATCGCAGAAAAAGTGATTTTAGTATGGAAATATTCTTTACTATTATACAGCGCGTACCAAATGTATGGAACCGGTCTTGTTATTTCAAAACTATTCAAGCTAAATCGATAAAATTTAATATGCATGCTGCTTACAAAGCCTTCTATTATTTCCACAGTTTTGTTAGTTTTTTAATTGACAAGGTCGGGAGCTGTACAGCCAACTTAATTTTTTTTTAAATAGGAAGGGGGTTCAAATCGCATACCGTTTGAAAGGTATTTTCAAGTAGAATTCAGCGACATGCTGTTTGCCATAGTTATCTCTAAAGATAACTTCCCTATTCTAAATGTTTTTGTTCGTTGGTCTGGCTGTCTGTGTGCCTTTGAACAGAATATCTCACAAACTAAAAGCGGTATGGCGTTGAAACTTCATATATAAGTTTTGTGTATTATATAGATGCGACAGCAAGCTTTTGAAGAAAATTGCATAACCGGAAGTATGGTGTTTACTCTTATGATTTCTCAGTTTTTTTTTTTTTCAAAAACGGCTCTAACAATTTTTTGCAAGGTTTCAATTTTTATTAAATTTTTAACGTGTATTGATTTGAGATAGGTGATTTTCCAGTTAAATACCTCTAAAAGGGGCTTCTTTTGTTTTTTTTTCGTATTCTTTTTATTAACTCCTATTTTAAATAGAACACACGGTATATTATAAAATTTTTGAATTCAACGTAAAATTTTAGAGAAAATTTGTCTCTTGAACTAACGTTCTATTTTGTACAGTTTCTGTAGAATGTGTAATTTTTTGACCAATGCTTAAAAATTAAAAATGAAATTTTTTGCTAATTATAATATCACTGTAAAAGGAAGTTGTGTGCGTGTATCACACCAGATAGTATAGTTCACATTACGAAAAAATAAGAAAAACAATTTTTAATTGCAAAGTACTAAGTTTAATTGCAATGATAACTTCAAAAGCAACTAAATTAAATGTTCAAATTGTGCACCGTTGTCTGCCGGACAGTAGGCAAGACGACCGACATGTGTTTTGTTTATTGCTGTCATTGATAAAATGTAAAATCATACTTCCTAAAATTAAATTTAGTATTTTGCAATCTTTAAAATGTTTTCTTAATTTTTGGTCATGTGACCTATACTTAAAAATCAACTTAACGTAAGTAAAAGAATGCGTGTTCATGTTCCGTAATACAAAAGGCGGTTGCCATTAAAAAAAACATACCTCCTACGCTGGCCACCCTGTATGTATAGCTTTTGTTTGAAGAATGCGCAAATAAAAATAAAAATCGGCGGGTCCCAGCGTTTTCTCCACAATTTATTCTTTGAATTTTTAACAAATTTATCCACTATACTGTACGAACGCACTGTATATTTAGATGAGGCAAAATCTAGTCTAGAGAGCGTGTAGTCGGCTGGTAGAGTGCTTGCGCCAGCAGTCGGCAGGTAGTGGGTTCGAGCCCCACACCCATACATTGGAAACATCAACGCTCTCCGGCCATCATACGAACATATTTGGTGGTCGTGACCTCTGTGAGGGTATTCTTCCCTAATTAAGGGGTTAGGCTAGCCACCTACCCCGGCCGTGGCATAAGATGGTTTATGAAACCGCACTTAATGTGTGGAAATAACATGCTCTCAGCCTATATAAAGAAAAAGAAGAAAATCTAGTAAAATTTCAAATGCAAACAAACACAACACATTTACATATTGTCAGATATGCTGCATTGATATCCCAGTTCTGAAGTTGTTGTATAGATTCACAATCATCAGCAGAATCCTTTAATTTGGTGAACGATTGGGAGGTTCTTTTATATAAAGAGAAATTTTATTAATGTTACATTATTAGTTTTTACGGAAGAGTATTAGGACGATTACTTTTATGATTATTAAGGAGTATTAGAAAGTAGGCGTTCTTCATCGTCTTGATTTTCAATTACCGATTCGTGTTAAATCACAAAATCTAGTTATTCTTGTGCCAATAAACCTTTTCTTCTGAGTATCGTGTTTAACAATCTGAAACTTCTAAAGAAAAAATAAATTGTTTTCTGTTTGTTCGCTGACATGCTTCAAAGAGGACTGCAATAGGGATTGTGCCATGCTTAACTTCAGAGGGATATTTGACATTTTCACGTTATAATGGTATTGGCAAAATTTGTTCTGTAGGAAAATGTGTGCAGTTGAAAATGCATTAAAGAGTAGAATAATCCTGCTTAAATATAACCATAATGATAATGGTACAAAATTAAATTGCACATCCTGAAGGCAAAGAGGCTATATAGATGACGGATACAATCTAATAGTTACAGTGAATATCCTTCTAACGAATAAATAAAATGCGTATATAGCTGACGGGGAAGCATTAAAATATTTTTAGCATAATGGTCAGCACTTTAAAAAATGTAGAACCGTGTAATGTTAGAAATAATAGAGCCAACTTTACCTAGTTGCATTTTGTAGGAGTTGATTTAACCTAGATATCTATCTTTTTAACGACTAGTAATCACATTCTCTACAACATTATATATTTTCTTAGTTCATATAATGTGTCCCCCGTTAGTTTACGTTAGTTTACTTATTTTAGGTCAGCGACATGGACAACGTATAGCATACCTATGTCATGTTCACGTTTCTATGCTTCAGGCGTTTACAACTAATACACATTTCCTGCAGTAGCAGCAAACGTTGATTTTTCCGCTGCAGCATGGTATGGATTTGTATAGGGATTTGCATACTATCTCCATATTTGCATTTCCAGATTTGAAGCGTTCCTCCTTGTTTAAAGAGAGCTTCAGCTGTCTGTTTATTATTCTCTTTAGTTTCCGATTTGTTTGAAGTAGGACCAAATTGAACTTCTTTGCATTCAGCTTCATATATACACTATGTTAATTCGAGCGAATGGAATAACAGTTGCAAGCTATATCCAAAAATAAAAGGATATCGCTTTTTATCCTGATTGGTTCTGCCACGGAAATTGATTATTGCTAGTTTTTAATTTGATAAATTGGTAAGTGCTACCCATTCGTTATACTCTATCAATTTACTTTGTTCAAACTACTGGATCCACTTTACGCTAATTGTAACCTGCCCTGTAGTAGAAACAGAGAGAGTCCTTAGCTCTAATTTTAAACATTTCGATGATTGAGACAACGATACTCGGGAAATTGTCCCGTATCTTATTCTGTGATCAGTGTAATTGCATTAGGTTTGGCATTTCAATAGCAACCCATTTAATTAAGCAGCACGATAAGCCTGGATGAATAACTACAAATGAACAGTGTTTACGAGCAACAGAATCCAAATCATGCGAAAGCCTGTATCAAATTGAGCGGAATTTTAGTTATAATTAGAGCTGTCCTAACTATATTTTAATATTAAATTTATACCCTAGGACAGGGGTGGCGAACCAATGGCACGCGTGCCATTGATGGCACGCGGAAAAATAATTTGGGCACGGCATTAATTAAGGAATTTAGCTAGCTAATTAAAACAATTTATTTTTCTCCATGCCCATCTAGTAAGTTACACTTACTTTGACATATCCATTGCAGGTAAGCTGATTTTACTGTTTGTTTACTGGTTGTCATGACATTGGGGAAGTAAGTACTTACTCCCCAAGGGAAGTAAGTGAATTGCGTGTTATTACAGTAATTTTAGTTCTATAAGTTATCTGAACGGGTTTGAACTTAACTGATCCTAACCTATTTGAAATTTAAAAACTCTTTAAGAGAGGGGCGGAGCCCCAAGGCCCCCCTTGGTGATGGGCGGAGCCCCGGGGGCCCCCTTGGAGAGGGGCGATGCCCCGAGGGCCCCCTTGAAAAGGGGCGGAGCCTCGACGGCCCCCTTGCAGAGGGGCGGAGCCACGAGGGCCCCCTTGGAGAGGGGCGGAGCCCCTATGGCCCCCTTGGAGAGGGATGGAGCCCCGAGGGCACCCTTGGAGAGGGACGGAGCCCCGTGGCTTCCTTGGAGGGGGGCGGAGCTTCGAGTGCCCCTTTGGAGAGAGGCGGAGGCCCGAGGGGAGAGGGCGATGCCCCGTGGGCCCCCTTTGGTCAGGCGGCGGCAGGGGAAGGCAGGTGCGGGTTGTGTAACAGAACAGAATGGCCCAACGTAATAGGCCTAAAGATGGTGGTAAATTGAATAAAATATTTTATTCAAATTTTTGTTGGGCATGGAGAAAAATGTTATAAGCATGCTCCGGAAGTAACTATCTATAACCAGTCTCGAACTTTGCCAGCCCTCGCTCGCTCGGGCTGGCAAACTCGTTCTCGACTGGTAAAAGCTACTTACTTCCCTTGATGCTTAAATAACTATTTTCGTCTACATTTGAGGTCATAGTAACAAAGTTCATTGTGAAACAAGGATACCGGTGCCGGAACGGCAACAGACTGCGTGACAGAGGTAGGTAGATTTCGGGCGAATTTCTGACCGAACGGAAGGGAGTGAGCTACGGACGACGAGAGGGGCGCTGTTACACTTAGGGGCCGGTTGCAGAAAGCAATGTTAAGTCTGGTGTTAGCTAACGTCGCGTCAAAGTGAACAAAATCGCATCAAATTTTGTTTACTAATGTATTAGTTACCATAAGCATTTGAGATTTGATTCGTTTTTGTTCACTTTGACGTCGCGTTAGCTAACACCAGACTTAACATTGCTTTCTGCAACCGGCCCTTAGTTTGTAGTTCGCATGCAGTATTTGAAATAACTAGTTGGATTTTACTTTAAGCATTTATTTTGTAAGTTCTCCACTGGATCGTTAGCAACCCTATTTACATTTATTTTTAAATATTGAATACATTTTTCCCTGAGTAGCTAGGTAACCCTATTTTCATCTTGTGATAACATTTTTCAGCAAATTACAGCTATGTTGCTGTCAATTTAGACCACTCTGCATTCGAATAGTTTTTCTGGTGGTCCTTTTCCAATTTTTAGGAGATTTTGATAACTTGAGTTGAATTGCGTGTGGCAGTATTTCTCGGCCTTTTCAATCCCAGTCTTCGCGGGAATAAGTTGGTTGCCCCTCGGCTTCGTCCTTCACCAGCTTAATTATAGCTTGCTCCATTTGTGAGAAAAAATTTGGGAGCAACGAAAGACTACTGAACGTTAGGATAATTGTTTGTGGTTGCAATCTTTACGTTCACTACGCTCTTGCGGAATTTTGGAGTTTACTTTCGTCGTTTGCACGGCACTCCAGGCTGTCCGCCACCTCCAGGTTAGTCGTCTTCAGCTCCCGCCTTTTAGCTCGGTTATGTACCTAGGAACTTGTATTTTTAGCCTATTTCTACCTGGGATTGTTTGATGGCACGTCATGGCCTCATTAACTATTTCTTTAGAAAAAATGACACGTAGATCAATAAAGGTTCGCCACCCCTGCCCTAGGACATCGGTCTCAGGGTATAAGATCACTGCTACCTATACCACGAAAAATATTTAATAGTATACTGCAATACCAGTGTGGAAAAAATGCCACCTTGACATAAGTTTTCCAATGGTATTCTTTCCACACGTGTGCTACAAACAATTTTCCCAAGACGCTTTCGCATCTTGCAAACGATAGTTTTTGAAAACTTGAAAAAATCACCGTTGCGTATACTTCTTTAGAAATTTTTAATTTAACATTTGTTAATAAAAGCTGACATATATCACTTTCAGCCAATCATAGTATGATCACTTGAAGTCACAGTGTAGAATGTGGTCACATATGCTTGAAGAAAATGAGTACTTTTTGCACCGACGTAGGAAAATAAACATGGATGTCTCAATTGAGATGCAATTTTTTCTTACAGAGCATTTTACTCGTGCAATTCGTTACTGATATGTTTTTCGGATTTTTTTCCACTATCTAGGGTGTAAATCACACAACGTTTTGGGAGTTTTGATCTACTCCCGTCTTCAGGTGTTCTTGGTTAGTCCTGAGAAGGACTGATATTGTACGCTTTTCTACTAAAATTTGTGCCTCCCCGCTGATCGCTAGTCTGCCACTCTAACCACTAGACCACCAGGGCGATTATATATTTTAGTTGTAAACTTAGGTATATATATCTTACGCGAAGTAGTTTATTTTTGTAATTCTCTGCGCAGTAGTGGCATTCAAATGGGCTTTAGTTCTGAGCTAGCCTGGTTCTACTGCCAGCGCTATGTATGTAGCTTCTTTCAGCTTCCTACGGAATCTGTTTTCCTATTTAGCTACAATTGATGCGTTATCCCATTGTATGTGATGGTCTTCGTTCCAGATGTGTTCTGCGATCTTGGATTTGATGGTTTCGCCCATTCTAACATTTTTGCCGTGTTCCGATAATCTCACTCGTAGGGGTCGTTGTGTTTCCCCTATGTATTGTCTTCCACACTCGCACGGTACGCTGTAGATACAGTACTTTGAACTCTGATCTTCGTTCTGAGGCTTGGTATGCGTCATCATGCCTCTTAGAGTTGTTGAAGGCAGTTCTTATATTGAATCTGTTTCCGATTCTTCTCAGGACTAACCAAGAACACCAGAAGACGGGAGTAGATCAAAACTCCCGAAACGTTGTGTGATTTACACCCTACACAGCGGAAAAAGTAAGAAAAACATATCATAATAGACCACTGCCAAAAAATTACATTCAGAGAACAATTCGTTACTGTTCATGTGAACATACTCCAAGAGTGAGAAATTACAAAAAAGTATTAATAAAAGGAATCTGTAATTTTAAAATGCTAACTTGCAGCAACAACATACTTAGAAAGATAAACATTATTAGAAAAGAGATATTTCTGTAGATTATGACGTGTTATCATGATATAAAGGGCAATTACATAAAAGAATCCCTTTGACAAAAGTAAATCTTTTATTTAATCTAAGAAAAAAATCTGCTATACCCCCAGGGAAGTAAAGAAGAAGAAACGAGGAAACTATATGTGTAAAGGGGTTTTAGACGGAACTTGCCTCGTAAGTACTGTCACAAAATAGGTATCAATACCATAACGTTTGATAACTGAAACAGTAAAAGGGCACACTTAATAATGAAAATTACATCAATTTGCTAATAACGAAAAAACTTCATCCATTAGCCCGTATGCATTATGCTTGCTTACGACTGGATTATAATGGACGCGATAACGTAAGGACTGATGTAGGATGTTTAATTTTATCTGTTTCTAAGTTAAAGCAAAACATTTTATTTTGTATACAGTGCGCACCGTGACCTAAAGTATATTTCAGATTATCTTAAAGTATATTTGGTCTCAAACCAGGTAGACATATAAACGGCATGCAAAATACTGTCGTCCACCAACAAATAGTCTTAAGATATACCGCCAACCGACAGACGAACAGACTGACGGACCAAATTGAGAAAATCAGTTTTTCTGCATACAGGCACCCTGAAACGTGAATATGTAAGAAATCTTTGAAGGTAATTTTTTCATGATTCCAATACTTTCTTCGTCTTTTACACGAGGAAACTAACAACGGCACACGGAATGTGTCTTCCCTATGTGTTGTAAGCCAGTGTTGGGTAAGTTACTCTAAAAAAGTAACTAAGTAAGTTAATCAGTTACTCGGCAAAAAAGTAACTGAGTAAGTTACTAAGTTACAGAATTATAAAAGTAACTTGAATAAGTTACTAAGTTACCATAAAGTAACTCGTTATTTTTTAAGTTACATTTTTTATGAAAGGTTACTAATCTACATGCAATTACTATCAAGTTAATATCAACAGAAACACATATTTATAAACAATTGTTTATTAGCAAATATTCTATAGGGTATCATCTTTGTTACTAGTAAATTAGATTCCTAGTTCTACATTTCTGTCTGATTGCTTATGTATAAAATTTATTGCTTTTTGATAATAACTGCATATCAAAATTTTTATCAGTTAATTTTGTACGTTTGAAGTGGAGAACGGCTTTTGCAGTGCTGAACAATTGTTCTACTGGAGCACTGGAAGGGAGGGCAGTATTATCTACATATGTATATAAAAATCAATTGCCGTGTGTTAGTAACGCAAAAACTCGAGAACGACCTGACCGATTTGGATGATTTTTTGTTGTTGTGTTTGTCTTACTCCCGAGGTGGTTTAGCGAAAAAGAAAATTCGGAAAAATCCAAAGGGAAAGCCGAAAAATAGGAAACTATCGAAAGTGTGTTTTTCTATACACTGTAAGACTTTCTATTTGCAGTCATACTTTTATGATTCTGTGCTTAATGGTTTGAAGAGTTTTCCCCATCATGTCATAATCCAAAACAATGTTTGCCGGGTCAGCTAGTATTTAATAAATATTTCCCTAATCGTTGGAAATTTATTTGTTTATAAAGTTGTTAAATTAGATGAATGGCACTTCATATATGTTTTAGTATCGTCCATATTTTTGGACCGCTTTATTGTTTTGAAGGAAAAAAAATTGTGTTTTCCTTTGTCTCTATGATTATTTTGTGGACTGGGAAGTGGACAAACTGATGAAGTAGAAGCACGATTTTTTACTTCATTTTCTAATAACGTAACAGCGTTTTGTGTCTTTTATGCATCACATATCCACTCAAATTTAAACCAAGAATGAGTAAACGCAGCCAGCGTGTAGTCAGAATTGTTGCGAATGTCTGTGGATCTAAAATATAAATTGGAAAGAATAGTCAATATTTTTGTTAATGCATTCCTGAACAATCACTTTTCCAATGTGTTGAACATGCAATTTTTTCGTGTAGTTGACAAAAATTTCTTTTTTAAATCATTTTGGTCAAAGTATGGAAGTGCTACTGTACTGTAAAATATAAATAACCATTATACATTATAGACCTAACTTGAAAATGAATGAATCTGTTATTAATTCATGTAGTATCCTATAGCAGCTACATCGCGTATTCGGTTACTTATTTCAATTTTTTTGTTAAAATATTATTCCGTTATTATTGAAATACAGAGACAGTGAATGTATTTTCGTCTGAATTAGACACCCCCAATCTGCGCACAGGCGTTAGGAATGTAATTCCCAGTAATCCACATACCTGCTCAGAGAGCTTCTAGTTGTTAAAGGATTAAAGATTACTGGAAAAAGCTGTCACCACCCAAATAGAATCCGTCAAATATTATTTATTATCGACTAAGTACAAGAAGGTATTCCTGTGGTCGGTATTAGCATTTGCATGCTAAAGCATTCGAAATTTCCACAAAAACCGAACATTTTAAAATATTTTACATTTGTAGCACGAAAATGTAACTTGTCATATTCAGTTACTTAAGTTACTAAATAATTGTAACGTGTTATAGTTACAATTACTGAAAACACAAAAGTAATTAAGTTACTATTAAGTTACTAAAAAGTAACTAGTTACCAGTAACGAGTTACTTTTACTTAGTTACTACCCAACACTGGTTGTAACAAGATAAAAAGACAGTGTATCGGTGCTATCCTCTGCTGATATTACTTATTAGAGTATTTTAAATAGTCTCGTCTGTGTAATTCCTTGAACAGTGTACATAGCTTCTTGTATGTCTTCATGAATTTAATAGGAATATCTTTGAGTTTTAAATGCATTTTGTCACACATCCACTAATAAAATTACACTGTAAAGTGCAAATACATACGTGCAGCATACAGTTATGCCATACAATGGGCATCTGAAATGAATCTACATAGTGCAAATTGGATTCAATAGCTAGAGGTTTCAGTAAGAAGTGCCTAGGGTATTTACATTGCCTTTGTTGGATACTTTAGAACAAAAGCGGAAATAAAGTTTCTAGAGGAACACAAACTGTATCTAATAATTTAGTTGTTTGTGATGAACGGCCCTAAATCAATTGGCTATTTACCTGTAATAACAATTGATATCAAATGCACACTGCTGCCAAAATACCACCACTTCATAATATGTATTTGTTCTGTGACTGAATATATTATTTATTATTTTAAATTTGAGTGAGTAGTTCACTGAAGAGGTGTAAAAATAAAATTAGCCATTTTTGTAAGTAATAGAAGAAAATATTAGATGACGACCAGCTGTAAAAGGATAATAAACTGGATTGCAAATGAACCGCGGAACCACTTTTCGAAATTTTGAATAATAATTGCTATATAAGCAAATGAAAAAAGGAAGCTTGCAATTAGGTGAAAATATTGAAGTGTATATTAAGGGAAGACTATAATAATAGAAAGGTTTTAGTTCGGCAGTGCCGTTAACATAAAATATAGTATAAGGCGCAAGCAAAAATAATAAAATAATAAACAATATCAAAATAAGATCAGTAATACTCAAAATATATAAGGCAGAACTGAAATTGGTACAAAACTTTTATAAATATTGCGCCTAAGCAGCAAGAATGTTCACCGTGATGCTTTTCCTTTGCAGTTATATTCTAGTGTGAAACGCTGCTGCAGAGAGTTTGTTGATCGCCATGCCAGCGCAAAGCTTTAAACGAGGATCGTTGTAATTGTATTTGTATATATGCCGTAAGATAGTGAATCAAAGGAAAAATAATGGAAACAGATTTTTTTTTATTAAATTACAACTCTACTAGGAATTAATTGGAAAATTATTCTCATGTGTATTTTTATCTTATTCTTCTACTGCTTTCGTGGGTTAGTGAAATCGTTGCTATTTCATACTATCACGTCAATAGTTTTTGTCCAACCATTCATCTGACTCGAGGTTTTTGTCTCTTCGTCGTCCCTACTGTGTATAGGCATCCTATATACATGCCAGTACTAAAGAAGTTATTTTTCTCGATGTAATGGATAAAACTGTTTTCTTCTTTCACAAATTGTTTATTTAGTACGCAGTTCAATATGGTCTTCTGGAATCACCTACTGCATTAATATTCTGCCCGTTTTGCTTCTTGGTTAAACTTGAGAACCATACAGCAACTTTCTACCATTTAAAAAATTATTTCATTCTGCGTTTAATTACTAATGCAATTATTTCACAAGATTCGATATAATTGTGTAAATGAAGTGTACATATATTTTTAAAGTTCGAATACTAGTTAGTTATTCCTTGTTTCAATTCCAAATCTTGTCCTTTACATTCAATAACTGAGAACGCAGTTTTAGTTCCAATCTCGACTTTGATATTATTAATTTTTTACTGCTCCGAGAAAATCTATTTGTATCGATACTAGCTTGTTCCTAATATTTTTGATTATCTACCATACGTCGCATCCACAAGTCATTGTACTTTTTATCATTCCTTGATATATATGCATGTTCTAATTCGGATATACAGTCCAACTTCCATATCTCGAAGTTCAATAAAGGCATATCTCAATTACTCGAATGGACGTCACATATCCAACCTAATTCTTATAGTTTCCCATATACAAAACTCTCGATAATTCGAATTTCGATAAAACGAAGTTTTTGATACCTTGAAGCATTGTATAAACCCCTACAGAGGGATTTTCCCTCCATTACTCGATTTTAGAAGCAAATATTCAGTTTAGCAATAAGTATTACGTTAAAAAGTGCTGTAAATTCTTAAGAGTTATTTATGACCATGCGTCTTTGTATTTCAAAGAATGTGCAAGCTTACAAAACCCAAAATATGCAGTCACCTGTAGTCGAACCGTATACATTGCTTTGTCGACACAGGTTGATGCAATTTGACGTATTTTTTCTTTCCACAGATCGTTGTCCCCTCTCACTCTAAAGCGCTTTATAGGGAGAGGGAACGACGATCTGTCCGTACCCTGGAAAAGACAAATACGTGAAATTGACATCAAGGCACCCTAGAACCTTTCAGTTTGGGATTCGATAAGGTTCAATAACAACGTTGTAAGAATTTGCTAATTTTAGTTTTCTGATTTAAATATTTGAGCAACTATGCCTTACTGTGTTGTTAATGTTGTGTTGGGTTAGATCTTGCGTAAGTTATGGAGTTACGAAAACGCAAACTAAAAACATTAGGTATTAGTGATTATTTTTTTCGTAGCGATCTCAACCAATCAGAAGGCTGGATTTAGTTAAGTTATCATATATAATGCAACTAGTGTGTTCTTGATTATCAAATAATCATTTCTGTTTACATGAGATATATTGTTTGGCAATTACGCGAGTCCGAAGGATGAGCGTAATTGCCCAAAACAATATATCAAGTGGAAACAGAAATGATTTGATAATCAAGAAAACACGAGTTGAATTCGGCTAGATTATATCACGAGTCAATAAAAAAGTTTAAATAGTGTACTTTAAATATTAAAAGTACAGTTAATGTGGTTGTTATGACAATTGTACTGACAGCAGGTAACGTGATGTTTGTGAAAGGCGTGTGATTATCACCTATTAATCAGGAAGGTATGTGATTGTCAGTTGCTATGTACATTATCAAAAGTTAGTACATGCGTAACTATGCATTTTGCCGTTTTTCATTGGTTGATGTTAGAGGGAGTGGTATAATCTTGTATAATTTCGATTATACAACTCATTATAAATTTGGCGAATAGTAATTGAGAATTTTACTTAGTTACAAGGTATAGATAAACGGATATACCCTTGACGACGTGGTATAATCACTTCGGTGTTTCGGTGGGTCCAACAAAGCAAAAATAATGGATAATAATAATCTAGAGCCATGATGTAATAACTGTCTATTGCAAATTCGAGATTAGCAGGTTAGGTTTTGCGTCAGTTTTGACACAAACTGACGCAAAACCTGACCTGATAACGTCGAATTTGACATAGACTTACAGTGCCACCAACCTAAATAGTGCCACTAACACAAACAGTGCCAACCTAAGAAATAAAATAATTTATTATTATCGGTTTATTCATTATATAATCGTAATGAATACCAGTCGAGCAATCGAAAATAATGATTATTTTTCACTCGTAACTCGACGTAATCCTTAAAATACCACTCGAGCTGCGCTCTCGTGGTTTTTCGCAGATTACGTCTCGTTACTCGGAAAATAATAAATTATTTTCGATGCTCTTGTGATATTATAACTGATTATACAAAATCGATTATACGAGAGTAACTTCACTAGGCAACGCAATACATAACTTTTGTCAACTTGATGTTGTTTTCATAGAGATGACTTTCAGTTAGGTTAATTCAAACAAATCGAGCTGCCAATAAAATATTTATTTGATCCTAATATTAAAATTTACTCAAAAAATAATCAAATCGAATACAATGCGCTGACGCGGTCGGACTATTTAACCTGTCAAACTGACACTCTTTTATTATTGTGCATCAAGTTTTCGACATATAACCCGATAATAACGAAGAACTTATAGTATTACTTCTGAAAATACTCTTATACATTTCGGACCTTGTATATGAGTACTTACTATCTATTTTTTTAATAAATAATCCTTACAAATATGTACCGTACGTTGTCTATAAAAAATATAACATGTGAGTAAGTAAAAACGAAACCAAGCTTCGGTTAGAAAAAATTAAGTGATATGCTCTATTACTTCATGTTTTTAATTTAAATATGACAGTTATTATAACAGTAGAAGTGTCAAGTTGTTTAAATTATCAAATCTAAGATTACACATGTTTAATCAAGAACAAAATGTTTTTATAATCAAAATGATTGATGTAGCAGATGTAACATTGTTTAAATGTTAGTTTTTATTTTAATTTTAATACAATTTTACATGACGGTCAGTAACAGTTATGCAATGGTTTAGGTCATGTATATGTATTTCATTAACATAATGTGAAAGGATAATCGACATATGTTTAAATTTTCAAAGCCAATCTTGACTTCACTTTCATTTGCTCATATGTTATAATAATCATGTATTATACATTTATGCAATAAATATTTTTTTAAATTGAAAATATGGTAACTTAAACTTTCGATAACTCGAGTTTTTTGTCTTCCCGTGGCACTTTGAGTTAAAGAGGTTAGACTTTCTATCATAGAGCAGAATGTAATACGTCAGTTAGCTTTGGAAATTGGTTTGTTTTATTTTTGAGCATTTTATTATACCTTCTTAATTTTTCAAGAACTGTTCCTAAATATTAATAATTATTGCAAGTTTTTATTACGGTATCAATACGAATATCTTGGGCTGGCTCAGCTATACAGCTCTATCTGTTCAAAGATCATCAATCGCATTTGTAGTAATCGTCGTTCAATTTCCTGATCATATATTTTAAGTCCTCACAATCCTGCGCAATCGTCTCCTGTTAGGTTCCCCATTACTCCATATTACCTATTCCTTAATTTTAGGATATACATCAAATGCAATCATCAACCACCAGCTCTGCCTCAATCGTTTGATCACTCGAATATACCCAATTTCATACTACTGGGTATATTTTAAAACATGCCTCTAATTGATTTTATTACAGATACATTAGCGAGGAATTATTCTAATATTCTGAAAAAAAAATTCCTATGATTATGTTGTCATATGCTCTAATGAGGTCTATAACAACACAATGTGTTTCCTTGCTGCTGCTAGTCTCTTCTATTATTCCAGTCAGACAAAAGAAAATAGCGTGTAGTGTTCGTCCATATAATGTGTTAAGAATGTCAATCGACTCTATAGTTAACGTTCTGGCGTCTTTGTCGATTTTTATAGAAAAGTGTAATTCAGTTTGTTTTCCATTCAGATGATATTCCCTTGCAATTTTCACATTTTTTAGCGTTTGTCTGCTCTTCAGTCTTAACTGCCGTATGTACATCTATTTTTATTTTTTCTCTTTCTGCTAGATACTAGTAGGTATATTTTTGCTTCTAGTGTCTATTGAAATTCTGGCCGTTGCACTTCTAAAATTATTCTGATTTGTTTTCCGTGATTTCTGATTCTCGACATTTGCTTTCTCACTGTTTGCTTTGCTCTTTTATAGTTTTCTTCTTAAGATTTGATCTAGCAGAAGTTATCTCTTCACTATGTAGCCTTTTTGGTATAATCGTTGCCTGTTTTTCTTTAGATTTTTAAAAACGGTATGCATATCACATTGTCATTTAGAAGGTTTTCATAGTTGTGACAATATGCCAGTTGTCTGAAATAAAGGAGGTCGTTTCGACGTTCCTCATATGAAAAGAACAATGCAAAAACAGACCCCATTAAAGCACTGTTTGCAGTGTTTTAATAGCAACAATTAGGGGTGGGCGCGTCGTGAACGTGAGTAATATTTGAAAATCGGGCCGTGAACGTGAGTGGAAATTTCCAAGGCATGATTCGCGTTGCACGTTAATTTCACGTTAAATATTTAGTAACGAATAAAATATTGCAGGTTGCCCCGCTCCCCCGCTGCCCGATATGTAGAAGATCTAGAGATGGAGCGGGAGGTCATTGTACTTCTGTGTGGCAGCCTGCAGCGACGGGGCTTTGCACTTGTGTTGTGTTGTGAATGTTGTATATGCAATCAATCGCATGTCTGCCTCTATAGGTGACCAAGTATCTAGAACTTACTTTTAGCTCATCGGACGTGAAAGTACTTTTAAACCTGGGAATTAAAAGTGTTGCCTAGCAACATATACTTTCTTGTACTCGCATCAGTAAGGAAAACGTCAAATCCAATGACAGTTTTTGGTATTAAAATTAATGTATTTGAAGACGGTTGCAAGAAACGTTTTTGCGAGAAATCAGCGTTTATCCCTTATTGTAAGCTATTGTAGTCAATTTTCATTTATTTATTTTTACGTCTATTATTCTGATTGAAATATATCACGTAAATTATTTTACGTACAAAACATATTTTATTTTAGAGTTTTTAGTTCTGTTGCTGGTTCTGTATTGGTTTTAAATTTGTGTTTTATCTGAATTTTTAATTTTTTATAAAAGCTGCGGGTCACGTCATGAGTGGCGGCTCACGCCGTGAACGTGAGCGTGAGTGAACGTGAGTATTTAAAGCAAGCGTAAAACGTGCGTGACGTGAGTAAATACTCACTCCCTCGCCCATATCTATCCACAATAAAACACTAAAGTAGATAAAAGTCTATTGGACAATAATTTTTAGACCCTTAACTGATCTCTATGTCAAAATAAGAAAAAGTAGTCAGAAAGTTAAATCTGAATTTTCGTGACGTCTGTCTGCGAGTCTGTCGCAAACGGTTAAATCGATCGCCCTGAAAATGTATATCTTTGTTTTTAATATTAATTCGAAGGTCCAAGTGATTTTTGGTCAAAATGGGGCAACCAAAAGTGGTTTTTTACTCAGATGTTTTATTCCGTTTTCGGCGAAACTTTTATAGTAGTTTGATACAAAGTAAATTTAGTAGAACAGGATTATGTATTGTGCAAATATCTACAACGTTTGTTTAAAAGGTTTTTTGTAAGAAGTATAGTTTTTAAAAAAAGCAAAACTAAATTTTTACAAAAATTTTCTGAGAGTGCAACAAATAATAATGGGAATATTTTTGTAAAAACTCTACTATTAGACACTGCGTAATTGTCTATAACTTTAGTCAAAAAAGATTTTTGTACGAAGTCTAGTTTAAAAAAAATGGCAAAATTGGATTTTTACAAACAGTAAACGAAACTCGTGTGGTGACCATAACTCACTTTTTATAAAAAACATCGGTATAAATTTCAATTTCTGTATAAACAGTATAGTTGAGAACAAAGATTTATGTTAAGCGTTTCAAATAATTAGATAACACCTGCAGATAAATACTAAAGTTGTCAATTTACTT
>OW679198.1:36947489-37263870 GCA_940337035.1 Agriotes lineatus
GATAACACCAATACACCTTTGTTGAACATCCTCTTGAGTTTGTCCTGCAACCGCCGCCGCTGTGTCATCAGCATACGTCACAATGCAGTCAGCCTTCAAAAATTAAGAAAGCTCATTAACAAATAGCACAAACAGTAGCGGTCCCAACACAGACCCTTGAGGAACGCCTCTGCTTATGCCATATAAAGATGAAGTATCTGTTTTTACTCTAACACACATTTTCCTTTCCTTTAAATAGGACATTATTCAAGCAAGAGGTTGGCCCCTTATTCCCAGAGTAATGAGTTTATTTTTCATAAATGAAAAGTCAGTGCAATCGAATGCACGAGACAGATCAAAAAAGACCACCTCCATCACATCAACCTTGCTAGAGACAAAGTCCATGAGACGACTGGCAGCGGTCTCCGTCGACCTGCCGTCCATGAATCCGTGCTGCACTTCATTAAAAATACCCATGCGGGAACAAAATGCTTTAAGCCTGTGAGACATGACTACTTCAAATATCTTTGAGATCACAGTTAGTAGTGATACCGGCCTATAATTAGATTTATTAGAAAGATCATTTTTATTTTTAAATATTATAGAATCTCGGCTCCAAAGGCAAACTCGCTTCTGGATCACGAATAAAGCCTCCTCTAGGTGCTGCACTTTGCTTTCTGCTTCCCGCAGCTCCAAAACTTGAAGAATCTCAGCTCCGAATACGAACTCGCACACGCTAAGCTCCAGGTCCAATTTACTCTGAAACTGCACTCCGGAATACTGGGAATTTAACCACAGTTGGCCTCCGCACACAGGAAAATAAATAAAAGCGCACAACTGGGCACAAAATATTTACTTTTATCAATAAAATTCATCAAAATCGGGAAGCCAACTAACACACCAACTTTCGGCTTGGCTCCCCAAAATACAAAAACAGGCAACTCTCTAGGTCACTATAGCAACATGTTACAATTGGTGTATCTGTAAGTCTACTTTCGTTGATCTTAATTTCTAATTGTTTTTGTAAATGTTATTCAGGAAACTATAACCTCACAATTGGTCGCACTTTTCACTTTATATTAATAAACACTGATTAATACGTCATACGTCACTAGCACATTCTTGTAATCTTCAGTAACTCTCAGGTTGCTTGTTATATGCTCTTTGCATAATCTGTGCCTTCTTCCACTGCTTTTTAATTCCTTTAGCTGGGTTATCGATTGTTGGCACTTCCATATGAATGCAAACGTTGCTTTAAACCTCTATAACGCTTCGAAACACCTTTGCATTAAAGCGATTTCATTATCGTGTCCTGACGTTACACAATTAATCTGCCAGTCATCATAAACTTAACTACATTTGCCATATTGAGCACAAATTTGAATACAAACTGACCGCAACCATGACGATATTGTTATATTCAACCAGTAACCCCTGTTAATTAATTACAGTTATTGCTAATCATGTTTTATGTAATTATCAATGTTTAGCAATAATGGCGAAATATTAACGAAAGCAAAGACAATCTTAGCTAAATAGAAAAAATATTTCTCAGAGCTATTAAATAAAGATCAAGAGGTTAGGTATGAAAGAGTACGCAATGGCGACAACATGGTACGATCACCCATACCCTAACCGAACCGTACAGAAGTAGAAGAAGGGATCAAACAACTAAAGAACAACAAAGCACTAGGTGCAGATGGCATACCAGCTGAATTGCTAAAGCAAGAAGGAGAAACAGTAGCGGAAAAAATGTTGTAACTCATAAAATCGGTATGGAAAGAAGAAAAAATGCCTGATGACTTGAAAGTAGCGATTATCTGCCCTATATATAACAAAGGTGATCGACAGGAGTGCAGTAATTATAGGGGCATCTCCCTACTATGCATAGCATACTAAATCCTAACATATATAATACGCAAAAGATTGGAAGGCTGCATAGACGGATTGATTGCTGAGTACCAAGCGGGCTTTAGAAGAGGGTGATCCACGACATATCAAATATTCATATGTCGACAAATTATGGGAAAAGCATGGGAGTTCCAACTACCCACACATCAACTGTTTTTAGACTTCCAACAAGCATATTAGCAATCAAGTTAGAATACAAAATCAGTTATCAAACAAATCCCCGACGAATACCGGCCTAGCTCCATTATTAGTCAATATTGTCCTCGAAAAGGTCGTAACAAGCACAGAATATAACACCAATAGTATAATTATGAATAGATCGTATAGCATATGCAGATGACCTCAACATAGCAGGCAGGAATGTACTAGTTGTTAAAGAAACAATGGTAAAATTAAGGGAAGAAGCAGAAACAACTGGCTTAAAGATAAACAAAAATAAAACTAAATACATGGCAATCATATCACAAACACACTGGGACAAAATTTAACCATTGATAATTTGAACATAAAAGTGACCAGAGAGTTTAATTATCTGGGTGTAACACTACATGACCAAAACGACATAGTGCGGACTAGACAACAAAGGTTAACAGCTGCAAATAAAGCTTATTTTGCAGTACAAAACGTGATGAAGTCACAGCCATAGAGCGTCTCAGGGTGACAAGACAGCGTGGAGAGGATAGGGAATGCTTTCCTTATGGGAATTTCGCTCCGACGTTGCCAGTTCTATGCAACGGGTGATGGTATAAGTTGACCGAAATAGACGAAAACCAGAAGTTCCCAATAAGTTCTCACGCAAAATTTTAATTCAGAAAGCATCATTTGTTGTTCAGATTAATCAGTTTGAGAAAGTATAATTTGTAATTCAGAAACCATTATTTATACAGGGTGATTTATAATAGGTGTAAAACACTTTACTATCTTGTTCCGGAAGTAATTTTAAGATAAAAATGTCATATGGACATAGGTCATATTCCAATTAGTTACAGAACTACAACAGATTTAAATTTTAGTGAATTAGTAATGATTATTAAAGAACAATTTCAAAACATAAGTAAAAACAAATTGGAATATGACCTATGTCCATATGACATTTTTATCTTAAAATTACTTCCGGAACAAGATAGTAAAGTGTTTTACACCTATTATAAATCACCCTGTATAGAAGATTATAAATAATTAATACCTATATCTTATCATTTTTAAAACTGAAGTAATTTACTGCACATCAGGTTTAACGTCTGCTGTATGCATCAAATTGGTTCTTAATTACAACCATAATGAGGGTGACAAATTTGTACTTCCAAAAGTTTGAGTGATTCATAACTACTTTCTAATGCAAAATAAATTAATAAGCCATTAGGGTAATTTTTGTACAAAATATGTTTAGTCTTCATCTGTTCTCAGAGCCTGTTGACATATTCCATTTGCGATTATTTTTGCATAGTGTTCTATACATTTATCTATTGTTAGTGCTTTTATTGTTGTTTATTGTTGTTTTGACCGCTCAATGGAGGAAATTGTTAAATGGAAACGTGAACAATCTTTGCAAGTTTCAGAAAAGCAAATAGTAATGAATCTCGTCAGTTACCATTTAAATCAAAATAACGATTCGATATCCACTATAATCAAAAAAGTGTCCGAAATGAGTGGCGTGGGTGAAAAGAAGCTTTACAACGTGAGACAAGAGTACACTTCACCAGCTGGACTACTTCCTCCAAAAGAAAGGCCCAAAAAACGCAAAATTGTTACATCTCGTGAAAACAAATACGACGGAGAAATGAAGAGTGACATTCGCAGAATAGTGCACCAGTTTTAACGGGACAATATACCGCCTACAATAAATTCTGTGTTAGCTGCAGTAAATGGCAATGCAAATTTGCCTAATTTTTCGCGCGCAACAATGCATCGCATACTGAGTGACATGGACTTTGTGTATGAAAAGCGTGGCAGAAAATCTATTTTAATTGAAAAGCAAGAAATAATCTCTTGGCGTCATCGTTATTTACGCGAAATTCGTAATAATCGTGAAGTTGGATACAATATCGTGTATTTGGATGAATCGTGGGTAAATATCGGACATAGTGTATCGAAAGAATGGGTCGATAAATCGATTAAATCGCATCGGGATGCATTTATTCGTGGATTGACCACAGGTTTGAAAGCTCCTACAACTCGTGGTCCACGATTTGTCCTGTCACATGCAGGATGCAAAAACGGGTTTATTGATGGAGCAGAGCTGACTTTTTTGGCTAAGAAAAATACCCAAGATTACCATGATGAAATGGATGGACCCAACTTCGAAAAGTGGTTCGAACATCAGTTGATTCCGAATCTACCAGAAAAAACTGTTGTTGTTATGGACAATGCGTCTTACCACAGTAGAAAGTTAGAGCAAATTCAGAACAGTACTTCAAATAAAGCCGAAATTCAGGCATGGCTTCGGTCTAAAGATTTATTTTTTGAAGAGGACTATTTAAAAAACGAATTGTTGGAAGTAGTTAATACCTTCAAACGAAACTATGATGGGTATAAAATAGAAGAAATTGCAAAAAGGCACAATGTGAAAATCTTGAGACTCCCGCCCTACCATTGCGAACTGAATCTTATAGAATTGGTGTGGAGTGAAGTAAAAAGGTATTTAATTTAAATATTGTCGTAAACACTGTTTAATTTTGGCATTTATTGAATTGTAATGCAGCAAAAGCTTCCAAAATGTCATTTAAATAAATTTTTAATGTTATCAAAGATCGACACCCAAGATATTATAAATACATAATTAAATTAAACATCCTTTGCTTAATTAGTTTATTGTCCATAATTTTCTTATTTAAAATTATAACATCCACGATTTATCACCATATTTTTTAATTATTTATTATTAATCTTTAAAAAGTAAATTTAATGCACAATTAAGCGGATTTTTTTTAAGGTACGTAGCCGGACATAACACGAATTTTAAGGAGAATGAAGTCCGAAATTTAATCAGTGAAGCATATTTGCGAGTTACGCCAGAAAAATGGAATAACTATGTAAATCACGTAATAGCAACAGAAAGGACAATGTGGGAAGTCGATAATTTGTTAGAAGATATAGAACCAATTATTATAAATATAAATGATGCCGATAGTGATAGTGACATTAGTAGTGAAGCGAACAATAGTGACAGCGAGTAGTGATACACGAATTGTACAATTTTTAAACTTTACAATTAAAAATGATAATCAGTTACTGTTTTTTCCAATTTCTATTTTAAATATATAAACTCGATTGCCGTGAAACACATATTCGTTTTATTTATTTTTACCGGCTATCAAATCCACTAAATTTGGCGAATTTTATGCTTGTTAAAACCTAATTTTACTCATTAAAAAACTATGACAAGTTCCGATTAAAAGAATTATGTGTTTGTGATAACGGAGATCCTACTGTACGTAATTGTTTCGTTCTTAAACTTGTTTGAATGCCACTGACAAAACGTACCAGGTAATGAGGGATTATAGTTAAGCTGTCTCTATTACAATAGCCGGATTTGTTTGTCTGTGATGGGGGCATATTTTCTACAGAACACTTTTGTGGAGACATATGGCATCGCTGTTTGCCATAAGGCCCTGTACTGTCTAGTCACCCTGAGACGCAGTATAGTAGAAATTAGTTTCAAACTAATAGTATACAAAACTATCATAAGACCGATTGTGACCTACGGATGCCAAACGTGAAGACCTACTGACAAAATTCGAGCTCAAGGTGCAGAGAAGAATTTTTGGACCTAGCAAAAACAAGGCATATGGAGAATAAAATATAATCACGAATTAAGGAAACTATATAAGGATGTCAATATAGTAAAGTATATACAAATAATGCGATTGAAGTGGGCCAGGCATGAGGAGCACATGGGTGAAGAAAGGATTCCAGCAAAAATATATAAGGGAACTCTGGAAGGTAATAGAAAACGGGGCCGACCAAGAGCAAGATGGGCAGACAATGTAAGAAAGGACGCAAGAGATCTATTGAGACTCGCGAACTGGACAAGAGCCGTAAGGAATAGAAGAGTGGAATCAAAGACTACGAGAGGCCAAAATATGAGTAAGCTAAGGCCGACAGAGGGCTGTAATGCCATGGATAGGTAGATGGATGCATAGAGATAATAAATTGTGACAAAGTAATATATGCAGATGACTTAAAAATCTTTAAAATCATACGTACGTACCATAGAGGATTGTGAGTCACTTTAAAATGAATTAAATAAGGTTCATCAACGGTGTTCGTGTAATAAGCTAAACCACAATATCGGTAAATGTAAAGTTGTTTCATACACAAGAAATATATATGTACAGTCGTGTGCAAATAAATCTGGGACAATGATTTTTTCATATGTAAATTGAGTTAAGATTTGAAGCATATCTCCATGGATTTCCTGCTATCAGAAAGAGTTACATTAAACTTTGACAAGTAAATGAAAATGTAGCTCTTTCTGGTAGCAGCAAATCCATGGAGATATTCTTCAATTCTCAACTCAACCTACATATGAAAAAACCATTGTCCCAGATTTATTTGCACACGACTGTACTTATTATTACTCCATAGATGGTGAAGTCTCAGAACGACAGACTACAATTAAAGATTTGGGAATATATTTTATCAAACACATATCGGTCAAAGTTAAAGAAGCAAGAAGGATGTTAGAATTTATATAAAGAAACTGTATTACTCATGTTAGGTTGAAACCATTTTTCGCGGCGCTTAATTGTTTTATCCATTCACCCAATTATTTCAAGCTTAACCTGTATATTTTAATTTAAATCGTAATCAGTTTGCATTTCAAATTGTTCAATTTCCCAGTTTCATCCATTTTTATACCTGCCTGAATCTCACTATCTTCCGAGCGCAGCGCTTTTGTTATCTTCTCTCCAGCGACATGCGACTTGGCTTGCATTCATTTTTCCTTTGGCAACTCGGCCTAGCAGCTCGCTGAACGATAAATCTATCGTGTGCTTAGTTAAGCATTATATTTCGAGAGCTGAAAATAAATCAGGTATGATGAACTTTCAAATTTTGTAATTCCCATATTAATTGGCCGCTTTTAGCTCTTTTATTGTAGCCTTTAAAACAGGCGTTTTATTTCAACAATTACCCTACGAGGGAATATTTTGCCACGATTTTCCTGTGCTCTGCAGTGGCCGAATGGATGCAAGCTTTTTTGTCAGGTTCCGATTCCGGCAGCTCAATCTAAAGCACTACGTTCAGCTAGCCCGTTGATTTCGGAATTTCCGTGTATGGCAGCTCACAGCCTACGCCGTCTTTCAAGTATTTGCCGAGCACCAGAGGTTAGTGGGGTAAACTTTACTTACTTGCGACGCCAGTACGTGAAGAGTTACCCGCGTTAATCATCATCATCATCATCAGCCTTGGTCTATCCACTGTTGAATAAAGGCCTCTTCAAGTTTTCTCCATGTGTCTCTATTTTGGGCAGTTTGAATCCAGTTTTTTCCTGCTATTTGTTTAATGTCGTCTGTCCATCTTTTTTGTGGTCTTCCTCTACTCCGCTTTGTAAGTCTTGGTCTCCATCCAAGGATTCTGGTGTCCCATCGGTTTGGTTCCTGTCGAGCTACGTGACCAGCCCACCGCCATTTCATTTTTAATATTCGTTGGTTTATGTCCGTCACCTTTGTTCTTCGTCTAATTTGTTCGTGATTTATTTTTTCGCGGAGACTAACGCCGATCATAGCTCTTTCCATAGCCCTTTGAGTAGTTCTAAGTTTTATCATACTTTTCTTGGTCAGTGTCATTGTCTCTAAGCCATATGTTGCAACTGGAAGTATACATGTCTCGTAAACTTTTCTCTTTAAGCTAATGGGTATGCTGGTGTTTTTCATTATATGGCTAAGATTCCCAAAGGCAGCCCAGCTCAGACTTGTTCGCCGCGAGATCTCTGCGGTTTGATTTTCTTTTCCAATCTTAAGTTTATGTCCTAAGTATATATATTCTTCCACTACCTGAATGTTGTTGTTGCCTATAGTGACACTCTCTTCGGATGGACCCATAACTTTCGTTTTTTTGACATTCATTTTCAGACCCACGCGCTCTGATGTTCTGAGAAGCTCTGAGTTCTTCTAAGTCGTCACTAATTAAGACAATATCGTCTGCAAATCGAAGATTGCTTAAGTACATTCCGTCGATATTCAAACCTTTTCGTTTCCATTGGAGATTTCTGAATATATCTTCTAAGACGAGGGTAAATAGCTTGGGCGAGATAGTGTCACTCTGACGCACGCCTCTCTTGACTTGAATTTGATTGGTTGTTAAATCATCATTAATTTTTACTTGTATGGAAGAATTCGCATATATATATTTCAGTAGGTTTGAATATCTTGTGTCTATTCGGGCGTTGTCCAGTGACTTTAGAATTTCCAAGATTTCAATGGAATCGAATGCCTTATGGAAGTCGATGAATGCAAAATAAATGGGCATGTTATATTCAGTAGTTTTCTCAATAAGGGATCTAAGTGTTTGAAGATGGTTATTAGTGCCATATTTTCTTCGGAAGCCCGCCTGCTCTACCGGTTGATAGAAGTCTAATTTAGCTGTTAAGCGATTTGTGACGATCTTGGTCAACAATTTATAAAGATGTGACAGCAGACTAATAGGGCGATAGTTCTCCAAGTCCCCGCTATCACCTTTTTTAAAGAGCAGGATGACCTCCGCGCATTGCCAAGAGTTTGGGATCTTCGCTTCATCAAGACATTTGTTTAGCAGAATGCGGACTGATTCTATTAGAGCCTCTCCGCCCATTTTCAGCATTTCGGTAGTAATGCGGTCTTCTCCTGGTGACTTCCTATTTTTCATTTGACGCAAGGCTGCTTTAAGTTCTTCTATGTTAATTTCGGGCATTTCCTCCGATCCTACATTCATGATATGTCGTTGTTGGTAGTTTTCTTGTGAATAGGTGTTGTATAAAGATTTATAGAAATTTTCGACAGATTTTACTATTTCCTGTGTATTTCTCACCACTGTTCCTTCAGCATTTTTTATTTTGTAAATGTTTGCTCTTCCTTTAGCCAATTTTGATCTTAAAACCTTCATGTTTGTATTGTCTTCAATCACTGACTGAATCACTGTTGTATTATATGCTCTTAGGTCTTTGCGTATACGTTTGTTTATAGCCTTATTTAGTTGTTTATATTCTTCTGTTTGTCGGTTTAATTCCTTTCTGTGGCTCATCATTTGCAATGTTTCTTCGGTAAGTTTATTGGGTTTTCGTTCTTTTCGGGAGCATATCTTTTTTGCAGCCGTTTGAACAGTAGATGTAATTTTATTTGTTAATTCATTTATTCCCAAATTGTTGAGTTCAGGGGTGGGGCCCAATTTGTTTTCGATGAGTTTTGCGTATTCTTGTTGATGTTCATCTAGGTGTTGTGTTGTGGGAAATAGGTAGGGTTTCTGGATTAGTTTTTTCCTTTCGGTCCCGCGTTAATAATATGTTATATTTCCATAATTCCTTAATTACTGTCACAATATTTCATGTTCGAATTTATTGTAAAAGGCTCACTCACGCTTGAGTTATCGGTGACCTGGGATTAAGGTTTTTACTGACAGCGATGTGCACATTTCTCGATTAATCCGACAAGTTCAAATGTTTTAAAAAACCCACAAAGGGGTTCCTTAGAATTATGCGTGTGGAAACCTTCCGTGAAACTTTGCGGTATTGTTTTGTAATCTAAACAATTTGATAAACCATTTATTTACACCGTTTTGATGTTCAACCAATTTTTTACACTTAATAAGCCCTACTCAACCGTTTTTGGATTATTTTTTTCGGAATCACTTTGATTTCTGGCGCCCTATTGTGTTTTGTAGCTACTTGCAGGGTGCACCGCTGAATTCCGTATGCACGACCTAAAAATCTCCGAATAGAGCTAGTTCAGCCCACACGGTAAGTGTGGTTATCTCGAAAAATCAGTCAATCTGCGTTCTGGCGGTTACCGTGTTAAGTCATTTTGCGGTTGTAGATGCTTAATTGCATTTCACGCCTTTAGGGCAATTTGTTGCTAGGTTAAAACCATTTTCAATCTTTGCGCACAAGGACAATCTTATCTTCCGCACATTTGATTCAGGTCATTTTGGTATTTTAAATAGCCACCTAGGCTTTAGGACAGCGTGCCCGTATGCTAAACCCTTCTAGTTCTTTATTTGGCTCCATCGCCTAATTCCAGAATCATGATTTCGCACATATTTGACCCCAAACGCAGCATTTCTCGTCGGTTGGAGCTCCCCTCTGATGGCGCTGTGGCAGCCGAGCGTATCGCCCGCGAGAATTCCGAATCTTCTCGAAAGCACGCCGTTGAGGCGTGATACCATTGGTGCCGGCATTAATTTGTTTCATTTTATCGCCCCGCGATTGGCTGCCGAGGTTTAGTCACGTGGGGACACGACCAAGGTGACCTATGCCAGCGCTTCCCTCTGGGCATTCAGCCGAGAGCCGTCGATCAAATAAGAGGTCGGATAGTGTGTTCGTTCGTGCGGCGCTTCCGCCCTTGGCGGGGGCGTCAGCCTTTTTCCCGTCAAGTGCTGCTTCAGCGACTATGTGACAAACGGTTTCGCCTTAAGGGCAGTGAACCGGAGTCCGTTGCAGAGAACGCTCGTGTGGTGGTTGTGAGTCTGAGTTTCGAATTGTCTTCGGCGTAGCGTGGGTGTTTTTGAGCCCAGTTCCTGCTTCCATAAGTAAGGGGTCGTGCCCCCTTCATCTCGACCTACGAGGATCTGTCCGGCAGAACGAAAGTGGCCCATTTCTCGTCGTCCCGTTGTACGCGTCCTGACGCGCTTCACGTCGCCATTGTGGCGGATGCGCACTCATCCCTATAGCCGTCGAACATCGAAGGTACCTGCCACCTAAGACTGCAGCCTGTCGCAACTCGACTGTACCAGGCTCCCTAACCGCCTACATATTAAGGTATGTGTCTTTGAACTGATTACCGCTGTGAACGCGAGCGAGCCGTCACATCTCTGGTGCCTACAGGCACTGTCGTCATATTTGTCCATGTCGCGAGTGCTAATTTGATCTTTGCTGTTCGCTGCATAAGGCGTCGCGCCAGCATATTTGTGCATTCCTTCAGAATTGCAGACTGTCCATGTCGCGAGTGCTAATTTGATCTTTGCTGTTCGCTGCATAAGGCGTCGCGCCAGCATATTTGTGCATTCCTTCAGAATTGCAGACTGTCCACGTCGCGAGTGCTAATTTGATCTTTGCTGTTCGCTGCATAAGGCGTCGCGCCAGCGTATTTGTGCATTCATTCAGACTTGCAGACTGTCCATGTTGCGAGAGCTAATTTGTTCATTACTGTTCAACATCTGTCGCTAGATTTAGAGCGCGCGCGCCAGCTGGTGTCCTTAGTTATAATCTAGTTATAGATATAGGGCGACGCACTCTGCTGCCCCATTGTAACCCGTTAGTCAATACATGATTTGTTAGCTAAGGGAACTATTGTTTTGTTTCGACTTGTGCATGCTCTGTTACAGATAAACGCCCCCTTCATTGTACTGATTATTGTGCGACGGAACGAGGGAGCTTTGAGCGTACAGGTGGGTGAGACAGCTGCGTAGTCGCGGTCGGATTGACACCTAATTACAATCCTTGCATAGGGCAATCCCGAAATTGTTATTTGACCTTGCAATTCTTGACTAATCCTATCGGCGGAGTATTTTGCGTGCTTCGCTCCCGTCTAACCGTCCAGGCCCGGTTAGCCGGGTTAAGACAGGCTTGGTGGCGCCCTCATAATTTCGACATACCCTATACATATATATTATGCCGCAACACGCTTGCCCAGAACGTATCGTGTGACTCACGCCCGACTCCCTGAGCGTTCCAGCCGTGGCCTATTAGCCTATTTCGAACCGATTTCAGGGCAAGTGTGCCAGTTTTTCAGGACTGATTCCGCGGTGCGATGCTCACCTTGGGTGGGTGTCGTAAAGTTCTTTTAATACCGGAACAACCGATTTATTACCCTAGCTGAGACGCAGGTTTACTCTTTTTTTCTGACAAGGTCAAAGCTAGAATATGGATCTATAATTTAGAGTCCTTATTACCAAATACTGTCAGGTCATTTTGTATTTTAATTAGCCACCTAGGCTTTAGGGCAGCGTGTCCGTATGTTAAACCCTTTTAGTTACTTATTTGGCTTCATCGCCTAATTCTATAATAATGATTTTGCACATATTTGGCCTCAAGCGCAGTATTTCTCGTCATCTGGGGCACCCCTTTGTTGGTACTTTGACAGCCGTGTGTTGATGCTCGCAAGATTTTCGAACCTTCTAGAAATTACGCTGTTGGTGCGACTGCCAGGCCCCGCGCTCTCTTTGTCACCGGGACGTATTTGTTTTATTGGGCGCATCGCCATTGGCTGTCGAGAGTCGCGTGGTAACGCCGTTTTGGCTCACGCCACTTCGGGCGTCGTAACGCTTCTTGCTCGGCAGTTCAACTCAGGGCATTGATCAAGGAGGTCGGCAGGAAGCTCTTGTGTGTGACGCACGTGCCGTTTTGTGAGCGCGTTTTCCTTGGCGTTGTTGTTGGGGGCTCGCTGCAGGACGTGAATAATGCCCATACGTTTCTGTCACACCAATCCCACGTGAGTGACTACATTGAAATAATACGCCATTATTCGGCGGAGTCTTTGCCCAAGCCCGGTTACCCGAGCCCATTTAAAGTCAGGTTTGGTGGCGCCCTTATAATATTGACGTACCCTATATATATGCCTCAACACGCTTGCCCAGAACGTATCGTGTGACTCACGCCCGACTCCCTGAGCGTTCCAGCCGTGGCCTTTAGTCTGTTTTAGCAAATCTCAGGGCAAGTGTGCCAGTTTTCCAGGACTGATTCCGTGGTGCGATGCTCACCTTGGGTGGGTGTCGTAAAGTTGTTTTAATACCGTAACAGGTAAATTTTGGCGCCCAATTCGTGGGGCTTTAGCCTTTTGTTGGCTGTTCTGGCATTTTAGGCATTGTGTCACTTATATTGTTGTCGCAAATGTTTTTTCGTCTTTTCGAAGTGGTATGGACTGGTAAACCCGTTTTTTTCTTAGTAGAATATCTTACCGAGCTTCTTTTCTTGTTTTCTATTTGTCTTTTCCTGTTTTCTTCTGTTTTCTATATGTCTTTTCTTGTATTTTCTTGTTTTTAGTTTATTTTCATTTGGTTTCTTTACCGAATATATGTTTTTTCTTAGTTGTCATTTGTCTTTTTGTTTCTTTTCTATGTTTTTTTCTTGTATTTTCTTATTTTCTATTTGTATTGTTGTGTTTTCTTGTTGTTTATCGCCTTTTTGAGTTTTCTTTTGTGTTTTTTCGTCTCTTCTCTTATTTTGAGTATTCTTTTTCGTCATTTCTACCGTTCTTTCTTGTTGTTTTTCTTAGCCAGTTCATACTACCGAGATGTTTTTTGCATTCAGTGCAGATTTTACCCCGTATTAATCGGATTTAGTACCAGATGTCGTTGAGTGAAGGTACCGACCTTGTTTTCTTTTAAGTCTTTTCGAAGGCTTAGTGGGAGTCTCGATTCTCTGTCGTTTACATTGTTTAGCCTTACGCTGAGTTGACACTTTTTGTCGTACCGTAACGAACTGACGTTCACGTTAGCGAGGTTTAACGATCTTGATGTTGATGATTACCGATTTTGACGATTTTTTTTTCTCTATCGTTTGGTGTTGTGCCGAGTTGATTTTTGGTAAGCAGGTTGGAATTCTTTTTCACCTTCATTACCGTATTTTGGTTTGTTGATAAGTTATGGTGTGTTGTTGGTGTGCTTGGGGAGATTCGCTCGTGCGGTTATTACGTCCCTCAGGCCATCTTCTTAGGTGGTCTGGCGTAGTTATTTTCGTTAGACTTTTTATCTCATTCTCATTATTATCATGTACCGCCCAACGTTGTTTACCGACTTCTTCGTGGACACCCCTAACAGCTATAGTAGTGTTTTGTACACTTTCCGTTAGCATTTAACGAGCTTTTACCGCTGGTCGGAATGATTCGTATTTGTTGACGATTTGTTGTCGTTTACCGTACTCTTTTTGTCTGGCGACGTCATGTTGTCACGTATCGTGTTCTTTGTGAACAGTTTTGTTGAAGCTTTTGAGCTTTGTGTGGCGGTAATGGCCTGCTGTCCGCATGAGGTTTCTTGAGTGGAAAAATTTTGAGTATTTAAAGGTTTTTGACTTTTTTTTTGTAGTGATGCCCTGTTGTTTTCGTGGCCTAGCGCTCTTTTACCGTACCGTTGGCCGTCGCCATTTTCAACCACTTGTGTGGGATTACATAAAGAGAGCGTGTTTCTGGTCATTTTGTTTCGTGCGGACCCTGTCGCAGTAAGGTAGTCCCTTTGGACCGCATGGAGATCTGAAAAGGATTCTGTGGGCATGCGTCATCGAACGCCTACACCCTTGGAGACTTGGTTCTTCGTGATTTTCTTTTGGTGTTCGGTGTTGGAGTCATTTTCGAGCTCGCGCTTTGCGGTTTAATAGTCGACTTGGCTCCGGCATCGGCATCGATTGAGGGTTTCGGTGGACTGAGTTTTCCTAACTGCTACTGATCATGACTACTTTTGACAGTTTCTGTCACAACCATTTCCCCTTGTTAGTTGTTCATCCTCTTCTCTTGGGTACTCATACCAGTTGTGGGATCCACACAATGCGCAGATCTCGTGACGCGCAGCGTGCCCTCTTCAGGTAACCCTTGGGTGGGATGTTGGACCTCCATTTTTATACCCCCCCCCACCCCATGTTCTTTTGGAATGGTTGGTCGAAAGTGTGCATGGGAGTAAGACGTTCTATTGACCCGATCTTGACGAGCGCTAACCGCGCGTTTTTTTTAACGGTTTCAATTTGGAACCCCAAACCCTCCTTCTCTATGTTCTATTTTTACCTTTCTTTTCCCCTTATCACTACTATCTACCGTGTCCCGGCGAAAACTACCCAACCCCCTTTGTTCTCTTTCTTTTTCCACCTTCCGAAACCGCACTGTTAGGCGACCGTCATGGACCCGGTGTTAAGGTCTAGTCGGCGTTTCGTGGCCGTCGCCGCAGTGCGTGCCACACCCGTTTCGGGTCTGGTCGGTTACCTTTTTTTAGTCGTTTTGGTGGTCGGTTATCGACGTGGTTTTGTTAACCGTTGTTGTGGCACTCCTATTTTGGGAGGGGCAGTCGAGCAGGATCGGCAAGACTGTCCCCAGTCTGCCTAGTCTTTGCCCGTTTGGTTCCCCGAGGGAGCCAGACACAAATCGTTTTGTGGACCCCTGGCGGAGTACCACTCCTTTGGGACAGTTGGTTTTTTTTTGTCGCCCGTCTTCCGTGGTCCGGGGAGTAAGTGCTAGCCATCAGCGAACCGCCAGGTCCTACCCAATTTTCGTATTTCTACTGGCGTATCCAGTCTTTCTTCTTCCTCTTCTCTCTCTTTCCTCCTGTCGTACCCTATCTGGTGGCCAGTGTGCGTAATTCCTTTGGGGGTGCAGCTATCGTATCAGCGTTTCCGGTCGTTTGAGTTCTCGTGGCGCCGCAGCCAAAATGCCCCGTTGATTTTAAGAGACTTCGGGGAACTCTTTTTCAAGTAAGGGGAGTGTCAGGTCATTTTGTATTTTAATTAGCCACCTAGGCTTTAGGGCAGCGTGCCCGTATGTTAAACCCTTTTAGTTACTTATTTGGCTTCATCGCCTAATTCCATAATAATGATTTTGCACATATTTGGCCTCAAGCACAGTATTTCTCGTCATCTGGGGCACCCCTTTGTTGGTACTTTGACAATCGGGTGTTAACGCTCGCAAGATTTTCGAATCTTCTAGAAATTACGCTGTTGGTGCGACTGCGAGGCCCCGCGCTCTTTTTGTCACCGGAACGTATTTGTTTTATTGGGCGCATCGCCATTGGCTGTCGAGAGTCGCGTGGTAACGCCGTTTTGGCTCACACCACTTCGGGCGTTGTAACGCTTCTTGCTCGGCAGTTCAACATAGGGCATTGATCAAGGAGGTCGGCAGGAAGCTCTTGTGTGTGACGCACGTGCCGTTTTGTGAGCGCGTTTTCCTTGGCGTTGTTGTTGAGGGCTACGTCCGGCCATGTAGTGAAAACAAGTGGTTCTTTCATTCCTACAAGTTGTTGGGGACTCGCTGCAGGACGTGAATAATGCCCATACGTTTCTGTCACACCAATCCCACGTGAGTGACTACATTGAAATAATACGCCATTATTCGGCGGAGTCTTTGCCCAAGGAGATGTGCTTGCAAATGCAGGCGCTGCTGACTGCCACCCGCACTGCTCAGGAGAAGTCCAGAATAAATACCAGGTACCATTTAAAAAGATTATGTAACTTAGTGACCCCTTTTACGCGAATGTGCCGTGTAAGCGATCGACTTTGGTCGCATTCATTCAGTAGTACATCCTTAGTTTGAAACTGTGCAAACATTGACTTTCGCTGCGTTGCTAATTTTAGGCGTTTCGAACGGTTTCTTAATATTCTGTTTGGATATTGTTTTTGTGTTTAACATTTGTAAGCTTTAGTTATAGTGCGATTACCTCCAGCTAGGGTCTACGTTAAGCCCTAGGTTTAGTATGGTGACCCATTCGTTGCCTGATCCTGTATAACGTCATTCAATAGACAATTGTGCAAGCGCGGGGCTTATTACTGTGTACAACCCCTGCATGCTTTACTTTTTCAGAATAAACAGCTAGTGTCACGATTAGATGTACGACGACCTCTGAGTAGTGGAGTGTGCAGGTAAGTGGAGCGGCCGCCCCAGCAGTGGCAGCACAAACCCGAACTAACGATTCAAACCTCAAATTATCGATTTTGTCATCCGAGTTCGATACTTCTCGAGTACCCGTATCAAGTAGTAACTAGCGTACTTGTTGCCTCGTCTAACCGCCCGAGCCCGGTTACCCGAGCCCATTTAAAGTCAGGTTTGGTGGCGCCCTTATAATTTTCACTTACCCTATATATATGCCTCAACACGCTTGCCCAGAACGTATCGTGTGACTCACGCCCGACTCCCTAAGCCTTCCAGCCGTGGCCTTTAGTCTGTTTTTAGCAAATCTCAGGGCAAGTGTGCCAGTTTTCCAGGACTGATTCCGTG
Source organism: Agriotes lineatus (assembly GCA_940337035.1). Lineage (NCBI taxonomy): Eukaryota > Metazoa > Arthropoda > Insecta > Coleoptera > Elateridae > Agriotes > Agriotes lineatus. Next base: position 36,964,478 of record OW679198.1, read on the forward strand.
GTGCGATGCTCACCTTGGGTGGGTGTCGTAAAGTTGTTTTAATACCGTAACAATACATATAAATAATCTAGAACAAGCTCAGATGAAATTCTTAACATTTTTACATTTCAAGTTAACAGGAGTGAGCGGATGGACCCGCGAGCAAATGCTCGCCTCTCAGGCGGCCGGCCCTGGTTCGAATCCCGGCGGACTCTAAGAGAATTTTAAAAATCGTACGCTCCCCGGCTACCACGCTAACACATCTGGTAGTCGTTGACCCCTAAAGAAGGGAACTCTTCATCACTTTCGACGGGCAAGGCTAGCCACCTACCCAGCCTAAGGGCAAAGAAAGCCCATAGAACCACTTTGTGGTTAAAATAGGCCACTGGCCTATAATAAGAGGAAGAAGAAGAATAAGAAGAAGAAGTTAACAGGCCATTATCTTGAGAGGGGTATTGATAATTACCTTCTATTGCAACCCGTTGGTTTTTATAGCCCAGAATTTCGACGAATTTGTTCTTTTTTAGTATTTCTATATAAATTAACAAAACAACAAAATTGATGTTCCTGAAATTGTATCACAACTTAATTTCTATATACCGAGATTACAATCACGTTATAATTATACATTTTTTTAATGTGTACCTAATTACTTTATTAAAATTAGTGAAATCTCTGATCTATTCTTAAAGTGATTAACTCCACTTTGTGTGTCCAACTTATGTTATGGTATAATTGACTTACACCTTTACTTTAGTTTATTCTCAATCAATTTTTTGCCCTATTTTTATTATGGATAATCAAAATTATTTACTGCTAGCCTAAGTAGAAACACTAATCTAGATTTCTTGTATTCTGAAATTTGATGTTCTTATTTTATATGACAACTCAATACATCTGTCAACTGACACCTCAAACCAGCCCCGAAAAATCAATTATAAATACTTTCCCGTTACATTTGTCATTCCACAATCTCAAATGGTAAGTCTTCCCATAATTCGTTCAAAATTTTTATTCTAATCAATAAACTATCTCCTTCGCATCTAGCTTATTTTTTACAGTCAAATACACTATTGAAGCTTTATTATATGTTTAATACCTACTATGTTAAATAGTATATGTGGAAAAAGTATTTGCCATTAACTTCCATTTTCATTTCAGATATTAAATTAACTTAAAATCCTACTGTTTCCCAATTAGCTTCATTTAATTAAATTATAAATTCTATTTCCTTTCTTTTCTAAATACATCGCAATAATTTTGATAACCACTTCACATCTAAATTCATCTTTGTAATTTTTAATACTGTATTCTTTTAATCTTATTAATCTGATTTTTAAACCCCTATACCAATACCATAACACTATATACCTACATCTTCTCAGTCAGATATTATAAAATGGGCTAGACTTAGTTTTTAATTTTTAGTTATTACACCGATTGATTGGTTAAGATTTAAAACAGAAAATCACACATATTTCTATTGTTACTCCAGACTGTAGCTGTAGACTATTTAAATTGAATTATGCAATTTGTCCTGTAATTGGGGTGTACCTGTTGGGCAGATAAAGGTATTATTATTATTATTATTATTATTATTATTATTATTATTATTATTATTATTATTATTATTATTATTATTGTTATCCGTTAATCTCGGTTGACTCCATGCTAAAAGTCTGAAGAATAATCTTGAAAAACTGTTAGTAAAGTATTTAAACTTTGCTACAATTAGTTAGGGGTTAGGAGCATATTTCGGATTGCCTACGTGTGTTAAATAGGTGAAACAGTTGTTCTGAAACTATTTCGCCAGTTTAGGGAGGTTGATAACGGAGATTATAAAGAACCTACTAGGATATAAGTTATAATTGCAGAGAATCAGGCCAGATTAGAAATTTAAGCTAAATACTGTAACCTTACTTTTAAATTGATACGAGCATATAATGAGAAGAGGCTCAGCTATATAGGTTTAAAAGTATATGTTGTTAAATGGGTTGCATACCAACGTTTCTCAAATTAATGTGCAGAAATCAAACGTTCTTTTGGGTTTTCTACCTGAAACCAGCGGCACAAACCATCAAGTTCCTCCAGCGCGAAGATAAATTGCCCATGTTGCCAGATTGTTGCCGCATTCTAAGAAGGCTCGACAAACTCCAAAGCATTTTACAATCCATATATTCGAATTTGTCAAAATCCGAAAAGGCATTTTTCCGAAATTAAGTAAGATTTCAATGAGGTCGCCAATGCGCGCGCAAAATTCTTCGTTGTTGTAAAAAGCGTGTTTTAACAAGAACGATTTTATTGTGATTTTAAATTTATTAATCGGTATCATTCGAATATCCGGAGGTAATAAATTAAAAAACTTCGGTGCATGGTATAATTGCCCGTTTCGGCTTTTATTGCGGCGCAGGTAATCAATGCATATATTATTTTTATGTATGCTTGAATAAGGGGTAACCGCTGACGGTTAATTATTTTTTAAATTTTTTAAATATTTTTCAAAATTTCACATATCAAGACTTAATATTAAAATTCAATTTTTTTTAAAGTGAAGACTTGAAGCATTTATAACTGAAAAAAGTAATATAAAATGCTAATTCTTTAGATTTTTTTATTATTTACCGAAAAGTAGTATGTTTGCATAATTTCTACGTTATTTATTCAAGGCGCTTTTTAGGAGAAATATTTTTTCAATTCTAATAAATATCTATTTAAATTGCTTCAAGAAACTCTAATCTAGCCGTGTTAATGAATTTCAGCTACAAAAATTCTGTAAAGGTTCTTTTACAGTTGTCTAAATGGGGAGATTTTGTAATTGGACAAAGACAAATCTCTTTATTTGGACAGCTGTAAAAGAACATTTAAAGGATTTTTGTTACAGCAATTCATTAACAGGGCTAGATTAAAATTTCTAAAAGCCATTTAAATAAATATTAATTAGAATGGAAAAATATTCCACTTAAAAAACGCCTTGCATAGAAAACATAAAAATTATGCAAACATGCGATAGATCTATCACTTTGTTCATCATCATTATTATCCAACGTAGTTTGGAGTGTAGACTCTGATCTACACCATAGCGACCACTTCCCTCTTGTATTAAGGATTCCTCAGCCTCAGGTTAGCAATTTTTATCTGCCTGAAAAATGGTTGATTCGGGATGCTGACTGGAACCGATTTGAGGAACTATTATTGGGTTCACTTCAGTGTGCTCACCATACTCCAATAAGCGATATTACAACCTTAATTCATGATGTAGCAAAGGAATGTGTTCCAAAACGACCGTCAGGATATACGTGAAAACGGCCAGTTCCATGGGGAATAACGAAGTAAAAGTGGCAGTAAAAGAAAAGAAACACGCGCTACAAGTATTTAAACGGCATCTTACTCTTGAAAAGTTGATTACATTCAAACGGAAAAGAGCGATCTGTCGCAGACTCATTATAAAACGCCAAAAAAGACTCATGGAAAAAATACGTGTCATCAATTACTCGTAGTTCGGCCACTCCTGTGAATGAAATTTGGACGAAAGTGAGAGCTATCAGAGGAATCTCTCTACCGCTTTCTGCTCTGTTACTATCTATAGGTGACAGAATGGTAACGAACCATAAAGACATTGCAGATGCATTAGGTACTTCGTTTGCGGAATCGTGCAACTCAGAAATCAGCACAGCAATCTCTATAGACCATATAACGTTCGAAACATTTGACAGCCTTCTTTATAATGTCTCTTTTACCCTAGATGAGTTTGACTATGCAATTAACAAAAGCAAAAGTAGCACCGCAGGTTCCGATGATGTGGCCATTGATTTTATAAAACATTTACCTCAGGAAGTCAAAATACGTCTTCTGGAAAGTCTAAACGAGGTTTGGGAGGGTGGTAGGTTTCCGGACTCATGGAAGACTGCGATTGTTATCCCACTTCCAAAGATACAAAACCCCTCTGAGCCGTCGCACTACAGATCAGTCTCACTATCGAGCTGGATTGGGAAACTATGAGAAAGAATGGTCAACAATAGACTGAGTTGGGTTCTGGAACAAAAGGATTTATTAGCATCTTACCAATTTGGCTTTAGAAAGAACCACTCAACTACAGATGCAATAGTCTTAATCGAAAATGCACTCAACAATTGTTTTCTGTATAATTTACATGCTTCGGCTATATTCATTGATATAAAGAATGCCTTTAACACGGTGCAGCATGCCGACATACTTCGCCAGCTGTATGAGTGGGGATTTAGAGGAAACTTGCCGATATTTGTGCAACGATTCCTAGACAACCGTACTATAAATGTTAGAATCGGTAATGTACTGTCAGATACATACCAGCTTAAAAACAGCACACCTCAAGGGTCGCCCCTCAGTGCCACCCTATTTTTAATCGCTATCAACTCAGTATTGTCATCAATCGACTCTTCCCTATGTTACTGCGCATATGCAGACGACATTGTCCTTCTCAGAATAAGTAGTTCTACAGATTTAATTAAAGAAGCATTGCAATCAGGCCTAACAAATATCTCAAATGTCTTAAAGGATCGCAACTTTTCAATATCCATAGACAAAACAAAATCAATACACTTCTGCAGAAAAACGATCTACCTGCATTACAACACCAAAGTTTACTCTAGAAGGTCATCCCATTGAAAACGTCGACTCTTTCAGATATTTGGGAGTCCTGTTTGATAAGAAACTCACGTGGAAGGCACACATTGACAACCTCGCCTCTTCATGCAAAAGGAACTTGAACATAATCAAAGGATTAGCTCACACAAAATGGGAAGCGGACAGAAAGACGTTACTGATGCTTCATAAAAGTTTAGTGCTGTCAAAGATCGACTATGGGTGCGTGGCGTACTCCTCTGCAAAGCCGAGCCGGTTAATTCCATTCGATGTCGTACATAATCGGGGTATACGATATGCCATAGGAGCTTTTAGCACATGCCCAGTAAAAAGCATGTACGCAGACTCTGGTTTGGAACCTTTAAGCTTAAGGCGTCAAAAACATATAGCTAGCTACCGATTGAATTTAAGCAGGCAATCAAACCATAGAATACTTTCCCTGTTCAAAGGAAATGCATTCTCTGCTCGTTATTCGACGGAAAATACTCGGCGCAAATCGTCATCGGTGAGATCAGCGAATATCATTACTGAACTTGGAATACCTGAACAGTCATTATACATAGCCGAGGAACAGGTCTACGAACCGTGGATTGTGAACCTCTCAGAAACTCGGATGGACCTGATAAAAGTCACTAAGAAAGAAATAAATGCAGCTGCTATCAGGCAGTGCTATTTCGAGTTACTTGAGTTATAGCAACCACATTTTAATATTTACGGATGGGTCAAGAACGGACACAGGGGCTGGGTTTGCAGTCATATATGGGGAAGCAATTTTGAAGCATTCGCTTCCACAGATTGTCAGTATTTTTTTCTGTGAAGCGTTTGCGATCTATGTCGCGTTGCGGCTGTGTCGGGACGCGAGCCAGATGGCTTTTGCGATATGTACTGACTCTCTGTCTGTTCTCGAAGCTATACATAATCGAACTATACATGACCCATTAATAGCAGACATTAGGTCTCTTTGTAACACGATAGGATTAATGGGAAAACAATTATCACTCATATGGATCCCTAGTCATATTGGCATAACTGGTAATGAAAAGGCTGATAGAGCTGCGAAGGATTCAACCCTACAAATTCCGTCCACATATGAAGTTACCAGTCTCAAAGACGTTAAAATATTTGTTGGAAAACAAATCAGAGCCAAGTTTCAAGAAGTATGGAACAATCAGAATACGTATCTGAGGAGGTTCCTTCCAGAAGTGGGTAAATTTCAATACCCCACTAATATCTCCAGAAGGGAACAAGTTATCTTGACGAGACTGCGAACCGGACATACTCAACTAACGTGCAAGTATTTACTGTGTGGTGAAAATCAACCGTCATGTACTACTTGTAACGTACCATTAACAGTACATCACAATTTAATGGAATGCGCTAGATACAGAGCAGCTCGTACCTTTCGAGAAGGGACATCGTTAAAAGAATTGGGGCACAGCGCAATTTTGGAATTCACAAAACAAATTGGACTGGTGGAACAGATCTAATCTGAAAGAATTAAATTATCCAGTTACTAACGGCTAATAGCCTCAGCAGCTGATGCCGGAAAAAAAAACATACTACTTTTCGGTAAATAATAAAAAATCTAAAGTAGTAATTAACATTTTATATTATTTTTCCCAATTATAAATCTTTAAAGTGTTCACATAAAAAAATGAATTTTAATATTAAGCCTTTGTATGTGAAATTTTTAAAATATTTAAAAAATTTTAAAATTAATTTTTAGTTAAAGTTAAAAAATAAGTGTTTTCTGGCTTTGAGATTGTTCAGTTAGCTAAAAATAACACACGTTTTTTATGCAAGGCGCTTTTTAGAATAAATATTTTTCAATTCTAATTAATATATATTTAAATGGCTTCAAGAAACTATAATCTACCACTGTTAATGAATTACTGTTACAAAAATCCTGTAAATTTTTCTTTATCCAATTACATGTTCTAAAAAATTCCTTTAAATATTTAATTACTTATCCTAATTCCCTAATTCATTCTGTTGTAAAGATCACATGTTTCTTTACCAACCATAAAGTTTGAAGTATTTATGACTAACCCAAAAGCAAAGAAAAGAGTACATATTTTGGCCAGAAATACAATTTGTCTCGGTTATCGTATATATTTATAGATATTGACCTACCCGTCCTAGCGAGTTACAGCTAATAAATAAAGAACTACTTAATTTTTTCTTGTATTCGTAACACTTTTTTAATTAAAACATATCATTGGCCAACTTTTTGTATAACTATTGTGGGAATAGTTATTTAATCAACAAGTGTATTAATGAAGGCGATTAATAATCGAAACTGTTTAAAGCACGAACGAGCGATAGCGAGTGAGTGCCTTTAATAGTTGAGATTATTAATCGCCCATTAACAAGCGAGTTGATTACAAATTTTTTTCGTTGGCCACAAAATATTTTTTGTGATGAAAAATTTGATTAATACAACTAACCTCCATGCAAAATATCATCAAAACGTCAAAATCACAAAACCAGTTAATTAATGAAAAAGAGTGTATTAATCAAAAATTGTGTATTAATGACATCTATTAATCCATCCTTTTTTAGGAAAAATAATTCATTAATATTGAAATTAACAAGCGTTCAACGAAAAATTAATTATTCGCATTTTAATTTACTAACACAGTAGACGTAGTTTTATTAAAGTTAGCAGTAAAATTTGCAGGCAAATTTCGTTTTATGACTGTCAGTGTGAGCGTTGAAACTTATTCAAATAAAAAAAATTAAATAGTTATGTGTGCAACTAGTTTTGGAAGTCATACTTTTTTTCATGCATTTGCAGTGTGATTAACGCAAGAAAATGAGTGAAAAATAGTTGCTTTCATACGTGTCGGCGCCTTAGAAATCGAGACACGTAACATTTTGTGTTGTAATATTTAATTTATTATTATTTTTTTGGTGTGGTTACTTCATTAATGTGAGCTGTCATTTCATATTTGACAAACAATAAAAAATCTGACATAACAATCAAAACCATCACAACTGCAAAAGCCCAGTTTATGCACTTAAAAATACAAGCAAAATATATCATAGTATTGTTCCAATTTCTAAGGCGCCGACTGTAAATGTTATTTATTGCATAGTGATCTCTTGTAACTCAAAATTGTGTCGAAAAGGGCTTCAGAATTTTCAACTGTCAAATTGACAATTCACAATTTCAATAATAGTAATTTACGTAACAAGTATAGAAAGTGGAGCTTTTCAGTACGAGTGAGATGTTTCCGGAAGAGGCCGTTAGGCCGAGTCCGGAATTTCGAGACGAGTATGGAAAAGCCACTTTCATACGAGTTTCGTACAATATTTTTTCGTACACTAGCATACAAAACGGAATACTAAATTTATCATCGTATATAGTAAATAAGTAGAGTAATATTAACGTAATGTAATATTATATGTGTTGTAACTAAGGAAACGTACGGCAAAGTGCTACTTTGCCGTACGAATACCGCAAAATACTACTTTGCCGTACGAATACCGCAAAGTGCAACTTTCTGATTAATAAATTGTACGGCAAAGTAGCTCTTTCAATGCTAGTGTACGAAAAAATAAATAGTTTAAAAAAGTGTTGTTTTTTCAGGATTTTGCGTTAAAAAAGTGAAAAGCGGTTTTCAAATAAAAAACGATAGGCAACACATCTTACCCAAAATAGTAAGTATAGAGTGTTGCACACGTGTAGGAGCAGAGTGTAAATTAGTAAATTAGCATTTCAATGTTTATAAGTATGGATGAGAACTACGAGTACTCTTCAGATGATGGGAGGAAAAAACGGATGCTTGAGGCGTGTAGAGAGGCGTTCGATAAATCCAAGAAGACAAGAAGAACGTCAGCAAAAACACCAAAAGATGATGATAAACTATCAAATCGTCAGAAAAGAAAATGTAGAAATAAAAAAAAAGTTAATGGAAGTTAAGTTCAGTTTAGAAGGGATAGAAAAGGAAAAAATAACGTAGTTATATATGGCTTAAAGATAGACACGCATGACGCAGGAATATTAAAAGCAGCATTAGAAAACTTCGTTAAAGAACACTTGGCAGTAGATGCTGTAGTCAAGGAGGCATATAAAATCGGCGAAAAAATTGTTTAATAAAACTGGAAAATAAAATTGAAAAGCAGAAAATCATGGAAAATGAATCAAAGCTAAGACAAATTACGACGAAAGGAACAGATATAAATAACGATTTGACAAAGCATGAAAGAGAAAACCTAAAACAAATAAAAAAGCAACCGAAGAAAGAAAAAATGGCAAAGTTGTGAAAATTTGATACAATAAGATCACAATAGATGGTAAAACATGGAAATGGGATCGCAGAGGAAACAACTTAGTGGAAAGCAATTCAAAAAACTAATCCACAATAATAAGGATGGACACGTAGTAATAAACAACGCAACGAATAAGGATATGACAGAAAATGCAGAATTAGCGATAAGCATAATAACCAAGAAACAAAAAGAGGCTTGCTGGAAGACAACATTATACAGGGTGTTCAAAAAATATACCGACAAACTTTTAGGGGTGGTAGGGGACATCAAAACAAACATTTTTTTGCTTTATAAACATTTGTCCGAAAACGCTTCGTTTTCGAGATAGAGGTTTTTTAAAATTTGTAGAAAAAAATGCTTCACATTTTCACAGTTTGTTGGTAACTTTATGGAGCATATTTTGGATCTCTTACAGTTCATACAGTAATTCCAGGGGCGCGCTCACGGGACAACCTGTTAGTGTTTTTTTGTATAAAAAAATAACACCCAGTGGTTTTTTCCAATTTTTAAAATTGTTTAAGATGAAGCAACTAAAAACACAACTTTTTTTCACTTGAGGGTTTTGCGTATCTTGCTTCATTTTCGAGGAGAAATTGTGAACAATTTTTCTTACAAATTTTAACACCCTGTATCTCGAAAATGAAGCGCTTTTGGACATATGTTTATAAAGCAAAAAATGTTTGTTTTGGTGTCCCCTACCACCCCTGAAAGTTTGTCGGTATATTTTTTGAACACCCTGTATAAAGCAAACATCTATAAGATTGGCCTGTGGAATGTAAGGACACTCTACCAAGAAGGTAAACTTAAACAGTTGTGTAGAGAAATGAAGCGTTATAAAATTGATTTAATGGGAGTTAGCGAAGTGAGATGGACAGGGTATGGAGATATTGGTACAGCAGGAGGATATCATTTTCTGTACTCAGGATTGGAGATTTGTGATACACACCAATAGGGTGTGAGAATTTTATTAAGTACGGAATTACGAAACATGGTTACAGACTGGAAACCTATCAGTGAAAGAATAATTACAGCCAGACTTAATACGCATGGAAGCAAAGTAATGATAATACAATGCTATGCACCAACAAATGTATCAGAAGAAACAGAAAAAGAGATTTTTTTATGATTTATTAAATGGAACTGTAACCAAGATAGATGTCTCACATGCCTCACAAATCCTTCAAAATAGAGTTAGCTATATTCCAAGCTGACGAGGCAAAGCCCACATAAGGAGCGACCAACTTACACGAAACAGGACTGGCATGGAATGACCGAAAATTTGCCAAAAACAGTCTAATTCAACTTATCAAAGGTTCCCAAATTTGAAAATGGACCATCAGAAGAACTGAGGAATGCAAAGTGTGGTTTAAATTGATAAGGATAACTGTAGCTTGTTCAAAAATTGTTAAAGTGGTTGATAGGGTTGCCTAACCAGTTAGGTAAAAATGTACTGGATACTTAGGAATAAATGGGAATAGTGGAATCCAATTAATTATTTGAAATATTGCATGCGAAACTACAAAATGAGCGTAACACTGTTGTTAGCGAAAGTTAGGTTCTACTTTAAGAGATGTAAAAGCAAAAACACCTCCTTGAGACGAAGTAGACGTCTGGACATGAAAAAGATAAGTGACCCAGAAATCAAGGAAACAATGATTAATTCACTGCAACAATCTGCGAAAAAAATCAACTACAGTGTACCAATTGAGGAGATATGGCAGAGCTGCAAAACGAATCTTCTAAGCAGCTGCAATGAAATATTTGTTAATACAAAAAGAGGAATGGATTAGCGAAGAATCGTGAAATAAAATAGAAGGAAGAAGAAAACTTAAGGAACATGGACTCAGAGCTAGATCCGAGGAAGAAAGAATAGAAACACAAATAAATTGTGTAAGATGCAGTAAAGAAGTCAAGAAAAGCATAAAGAGAGACAAAGAAAGATACATAGAAAATACAGCAGAACAAACACAAATAGCTGCAGATAAGAAAGACAGTAAGAAGCTCTTCCAGAAAATACAACAGTTGGCAGGAGCGACAAGGAGAAAAGAGAATATGCCTGTAAAAGATAAATATGGAGTAAATCTGTGCACGGTTGAGCAACAGTTGCAGCGATGGAAAGAATATTTTGAAGAGACAGCGAATGTTACAGGAGAAGACATTGAAATACCACTTGAATGAGAAGGTCCTGAGTTGTAGATGGATAGACTCCCCATAGAAGAATAACTTCCCTAAGGGCTCGGCACTAGATACTATACCACTTGAATGAGAAGGTCCTGAGTTGCAGATAGATAGACTCCCCATCGAAGAATAACTTCCCTAAGGGCTCGGCACTAGATACTCTCAGGCGGCAATCATGTTCGATTTAACCGGCTGTGAGGCTGCCATGAGGAAAGCAAGGGGAAACTATCTCATTACCTCCCTAGTATAATTAACATGGCAATTTCTTCAAAAGATAGAACACGTACTGATCATGGACTACGGAATCCAAGATCCGGCAGAGGAAAGGCTATCACAGAAGACTGCAGGGCTTCCCAGGTCGTCATCCAACGAAATCCCTGCAAAGAACAGTGTCCCAAAATTTCCAGCTCGAAAAGATGTCTGAAAATATGTACCTGGAACGCCCACAGTATGTATGAAAGTGGGAAAATTCGCAATGTCATCAAAGAGATGACAAGGCTTGACATCGACATTATGGGATTAAGCGAAACTCGGTGACCAAATAGTGGCGAACGTATGGTGCAGGATCATGTAATATACTACTCTGGAAACAACGATCCGTATCACTGGAATGGGGTAGGGATAGTAGTACACAAACGTCTAAAACCATATATTAGTACCTCTTTCTGATCGCATGGCTTTGCTGCAGATAAACTCAACTCCACGTAATTTAAACATCATTCAGACCTATGCACCGACTGCTGATAAAGATGACGAGACTATTGAAAACTTTTACGAACAACTGGATAAACTGATGAAGTATACAAAGAATAACGAAATAACAATGGTTATCGGGGATTTCAATGCCAAAGTAGGCAAAGGAAGAGAAGAAGACATTGTCGGTAAATTTGGCCTAGGAGAAAGGAATCCGAGAGGCGACAGACTAGTACAATTCTGCAAAGAGAAACAACTAGCTATATGCAATACCTTCTTTCAGCTACCTTCACGACGTCTGTACACTTGGAAATCACCTGCAGACACCAAAGACCATATAGTTCGGAACCAGATAGACTTCATCACCATAAATAAGAGATTTCGTAATTCAATCAAATCTGTTAAGGCTTACCCAGGAGCTGACATTGTTTCTGACCAAAATCCTTTATTTTGTAAATTTATCTTAAAACTAAAGAAAATCAACAACACACAGAGCTACACAAAAATGGATATAAAAGAACTTAAACAAGCAGATACTAAACAGAAAGTACAACAGTCTCTTAGAATAGGCATGGAAAACATTAGTGAAATAAGCGATCCCCTGGAGAAGTGGAATACGACGCAACAAGTCATTAATGAAACAGTAGAAAAACACCTACAAAAGAAAAGGGAAAAAAGAAAGGATTGGATGACGGACGAGATTATGAATCTCATGGAACAACGAAGGTTAGTGAAAAACAAAATAAAGGAATATCGTGAACTAAATGCGACGATAAGACAAAAAATAAAAGAGGCAAAAGAGGCATGGATGTCCGAAAGATGCAAGGAGATAGGAGAGCTAAGTGAGAAACATGATCATTTCAGCATGTATAAAAGGATAAAGGAAATGACTGGGCACACAAACAAACAAAGTATTCAAAACTTAATTGATGTAAACGGACACCTTATAACGGAAACTGGGGATAAACTAGAAACTTGGAAAGCATATGTAGAACAATTGTTTCAAGAACACCGGCCTGATTTAGAAGGGATATCCATATATGAGTCTGAACCGCATATTACTAAGGATGAAGTGGAAAACGCTATATATTCCCTTAAACATAACAAATCACCAGGTCCAGATAATGTACATGGAGAAATGCTAAAACTAATGTGCGATACCGATCCACAATTTCTTAAAGTGCTAACGGATCTTTTTAACAACATATATAACAACGGCGAAATACCTCAAAATTGGCTGGAATCAACCTTCGTGCCATTTCCCAAGAAATCGGGGAAAACCTGTGATGATTATAGACTCATTAGTTTAATAAACAACATCACTAAAGCTTTTTTGAAAATTATACATCGTCGTATATACAGCAAATGTGAACCAGCGGCAGGGGAAACACAATATGGATTTAAAAATGGCCTTTGCACTAGAGAAGCCATTTTTGCATTACAAGTTTTAGTTCAGCGATGTAGAGACGTAAATCACTATGTCTATTTGTGTTTCCTGGATTATTCTAAGGCCTTCGACCGGGTAAAACACTCTAAGCTGATTAACATTCTTATAGAAGTTGGTATATATAGCAAGGATATTAGGATAATATCGAATCTATATTGGAGACAAACAGCGAAGGTCAAAATTCAAGGCAGCTCAACTGATGCTATCGACATCCAGAAGGGGGTACGCCAGGGATGCTTACTTTCGCCTACATTGTTCAACATTTACTCTGGGAAAAATTTTCAAGAGGCGCTGGAACATGTCGAAGGTGGTGTAAAAATAAATGGAAAAATAATCAACAATGTAAGATTTGCCGATGACACCGTCATAATTGCAAGTAGTATCGAAGAATTGCAAACCCTAGCGAACAACATCAATCACGTTAGTAAGGAGTATGGCTTAAATTTGAATGCGACAAAAACGAAATATATGATCGTCAGCAAAAATGCCCCACCACCTACCATAATTACGCTAGACAGTAAACCCATTGAACGTGTTGAGAAGTATACCTACCTGGGTACCCTAGTAAACGAAAACTGGGAACAAGTTGTAGAGATTCGCAGTCGTATAGAAAAAGCACGAGCAGCATTTATAAAAATGAGAAAATTGTTTGTATGCGGAGATCTGAGTATGCCTCTAAAAATTCGAATGCTACACTGATATGTCTTTGCGATTTTATATTATGGGCTCGAAGCATGGACCCTCACTGAAGCGTTATTGAAAAAACTGGAGGCGTTCGAGATGTGGGTTTATCGCCGCATTCTTCGCATATCATGGACGGACCACGTTACCAACGAAGAGGTACTGAGAAGAATGCGCAAAGATAAGAAGGTTATAATCACTATTAAACGGAGAAAGCTCCTATATTTTGGTCATGTTATGAGGAACGATAAATACCACATATTGCAATTGATACTGCAGGTCAAGGTAGAGGGAAGAAGAGCGCCAGGCAGGAGAAAACAGTCGTGGTTGTACAACTTGAGAAAATGGTTCGGTCAAACTTTCATAGAACTATTTAGAAAAGCCACCGATAGAGTCAAAATTGTCATGTTGATCGCCAACGTCCGAAACGGATAAGGCACGATGAGAAGAAGAAGACTCCCCTACAAGAACAGAACTAATACGCGCGCTCCAGCAAATGAAGAATGGGAAAGCGGCTGGTAATTTATTTATTTCGCACTCAGCCAACAGCCGTTAGGCCAATTATAGGCGTCGCTGTGCATTTATGGGGACTTCCAACCCCACTAACGACAGTCATGATGTTGTTATGACCGCCGGGACCAACTATTTCCGTGACAGCCGTATCACGAGGCGCCGACAGATACAGCCGTGGAACTCCCATCCAAGTTCTGACCAGAGAGAGCGTTGCTTAACTCTGCTGACCGAACGTGGACGCTTGTTCAAGCTACACCACCCGGGACCTGATATGATAACTGCAGACATGTTGAAGATCGATACCGAATCCACAGCAGACATATTGCACCCCTTGATTGTAAGAATTTGGCTAGAAGAAACCTTCCCGGCCGACTGGAAATTCGAACATCGGCTAAGATTAAGGTTTTTAATGTTACAGTTAAGCAGTCCTTCTTTACGTCTCAGAAACCTGGTATGTTACGGCCCAAATAAAAAGGAAGCTACAAGCATCAACAGATGTTTGAGATATGTATTAAGAATATGGTGGCTAAAACGTTATGAAATCTGGAATTATGGATGAAAACCGGACAGGAGGATATAAACACCGAAATAAGACAAAGAAAGTACAGATGGCTGGGTCATACTTTAAGAAAACCTAGAGATACAATCAGTCATGCAGCCCTGGAATGACAGACGCAGGGGAGAAGAACTAGAGGGAGACCCCGCACATCATGGAACAGAACAATAGAAGAGGAAACCGAGAGAACTATGGCACAGCTACGACTAATGGCTCAAGATAAAGAGATGTGGAAACAGTTCGTACAGAACTTATAACCCTAACTAATGTGTAATGTGTATATATGTATTTATAGATGTAAGTATATAGGTATGTGCATACGTATGTGTGCAACTTGATAAGAATTGTTAAGTATTACTTGTTAATTATTAGTTACTAATTAGAGTGTAATAGTTTTTATAACGTCCCGTCAGGGAAGAGCGCTTGCGGATGCTGCGACAGCTATGTTCTGAAGAGAGCTGGTTGAGTCCTGCGGCTAAGTCCTGAAGAGCGCTTGTTGATGCTGCGGCGGCTATATCCTGAAGAGCGCTGGTTGGGCCTTACGTCTAAATCCTGAAGAGCGCTTGCGGATGCTGCTGCGGCTATGCCTTGAAGAGCGATGGTTAAGTACCGCGGCTAAGTCCTGAAGAGCGCTTAGGGATGCTGCGGCGGCTAAGTCCTGAAGAGCGTCGGTGGGTTCTGCTGTGGCTAAGTCCTGAAGAGGCAAATAGTTGAAATAGCTAAATCCTGAAGCGGCTGATAGTCCAAACAGCTAAGTCCTGAAGCGGCTGGAGGGTCCTGGCGACTGGAGTGGCTTCTTTTTAGGCTGTAGTGGCTTCCGTCTGGTTGGACTTCTTGTTCGACTCCCCGAAGCAGAGTGATTTCCTCTGGCCCCCTTTCTCTAATTAAGGGGCCCAATTACTCTGTGATGCAATTTGTTGATGTTTATTGACCGGTGGGGCAAAGTCACGTTTCTGGGGGTGCTTTCTTAGACAGTGGTGGAACCACAATACTAATTAATTGGCACGTATAATTAGCGGTTTGATTTCACTAGGCTGGCTTGCTGACAAATAAACACGCATTTTGATATCAAACACGACTGGTTTAATTTCATATTTTCCGGCGGTTTTTGAGCCTTTGTAGTCCCCAAGGAAAGATCATTTTTGGGCGATTTTCAAACCGCGCTTCGGCGGTTCATCCGGTTCGGCGTCGGGCTAAAGTTTGTCGCTTCCCTTGTATTTTTCCGCACGTATCGATACCCCACACTTGATGGTTTAATTGAAACCAATGCTAATTATTAAAATTAATTTGGATATCTCTGCATACCTAAATAGCAGTTTTCTCAGCCTCGGCAACCCAGGGCGGTTTTTGCCAGCGAGCGCAATTTATGACCCCGGCGTTTTCGGGATAGTTTACGAGCTGTCCAGAATTTTTGTTTTCTTAACAGAATGAATTACGTACGCGGGCCGCTTAGCCTTATTCTCGAAATTCAGACCTCTAACCGCCCGTTTCGATGCACATGTTTTAATTTTTGATTCGTGAGCACTTTTCGCCTTTAGACGTTTGGACATATTTGCTGTCCACATATGACCTATTGGACGGCGTGCTAGATATTTTTGCGGTTTTTTGTAAAGCATTTTAATTTGTTCGGCATTTCTGATGCGGACCAGGATGGTCTTGCTAACATCTGACCCTTCCAGGGCGTAAGAGTTATTGTCTGAACGGGTATTATCGAGCGGGCGCATTCTTTGTGAAAACTTTGGTTTTGGCTTTCCAGGCCGAGATCGTATCATAGTGATTAGTGAATTAAGTAAATTTGTTGAAGATGAACCAACAAATGTAGCGGAAAATAAAATAGTCGTTCAGCACACATTTCTTTATTTTGGTGAAAGTGAAAATGATTGTGTTTTTAATTTCGATAACATCAATCTTGACAGTGTAAGTGGTTCTGGTGTGATAATAGTTGTTAACGTCATTAGGCTGATATATAGCAAATAACGGATGTAATTAAAATTTGTAAGCCGATGGTTATAATCAACCAATTCCGCTATCTGCATATCGGCCTTGTGTCGTTCAAAATTTTTCGTAATACAAGGTTATATATTTTAAGAATAATTTATTAAACATAATTTAAATCGTAGTTGATCCATTGCTGCTTAAAGTGAGGTTGAGTTTTAATAATAAATGAAGGATTTGAAGTCTTCCCCACGAATTCGTGGGGAAGACTTCAAGTCCTTCATTTATTATTAAACATAATTTAAATATCACGCGATCCTTAACGGCCGGCAGCCGTTACAATCTGTAACGGCCGGCGGCCGTTTAAATGTTTCTCAAAAATCACGTGGCCCTTAACGGCTGGCGGTTGTTATGAGTTGTCATGTGTTTGTTTAGTTCAGTTAAAATATAATAACGGAATAAAGCTAAATTAGACTATCTAAAAGGTATATTAATGACACAAGAAGTAGCTCATCAATATTAAATGATTATTAGCTACTAAAAAAATGTTTATTTAGTTCAATACGGTTCTGCCTTCGTCTGCATCCGTAGAAAGGCCGTTTTCTTTTGCTCCTATTATCAGCAGTCCAAGAAGGCGTGCTTTATCTGACGGAAATTTTGTAAAACTAGTACTATTTACAAATCACCTGTAAGATTCTTTTTATATGCAAGTTTTGTTTTGGGTTTTTTCAGATTTCAAGTACTCGTAACGTTGTACCCATGAGCACTTTCATAGAGTAAAAAAAAAGTCATGAGTAACCTCATTCAGTACTCGGCACAGGATTGCTCAGGAGTACGGCAAGGAGATGCCCTATCAGCATCATTATTTGATTTAGTCCTAGGATGGAAATTTAAATTGTAAGGAAATGCAAATAATTGCCTATGCTGATGATGTGGTTACAATTGCAAGGAGCAGACGGAAACTTAGTGAGACATTTAAATTAATAGCAGAAGAGGCATGTAAAAGAGGACTTACAATAAATGAGGAGAAAACAAAATATATGCGATGTCAGAGAAAAATAAGTACCGCCCAAAACATAACAGGCGGGAAATACACCCATATAGGTACTTAATACTCCTATATTGCAAGTAGGGTCTGGGAACGGGCGAAAACACAGCGCCGACATATAGTACGTCCGTCTCTTTTTGAGAACTACGCATCTCGTGCTCATTACTGAGAATTCGAACTGCACAGCTTCGTTCACGTGTTCACGGATGACGCTTGTGGACAATGCACCAAGTTCGTGGAAAGAGATGGTTGTCTGTCTCACTTACGCTGTGACCTCTCCACTTACAGGCGCTACTAATATAGGAGTATTAAATATATGATTACACCTTCCAGTAAGTGCAAACGTTTAGATATCTAAGATTGTAAATAAATAATAGAAATGAATGGAGTCAGGTAATAAAAATCAGAATACAAGCGGGAAACAGAGTTTTAAACTAAGAAAAAAACTAATAAAAGATTAAAAATAAGTAAGCGGACAAAATGAGAATTTACAAGGGATTGATAAGACAGGTAGTAAGATATACTGTTATGATTATACCACTCCCTCTAACATCAACCAATGAAAAACGGCAAAATGCATAGTTACGCATGTACTAACTTTTGATAATGTACATAGCAACTGATAATCACATACCTTCCTGACTAATAGGTGATAGTCACACGCCTTCACCAACATCACGTTACCTGCTGTCAGTACAATTGTCATAACAACCACATTAACTGTACTTTTAATATTATTTGAAATACACTATTCAAACGTTGTTTATTGACTCGTGAT
This sequence comes from Agriotes lineatus, assembly GCA_940337035.1. NCBI lineage: Eukaryota > Metazoa > Arthropoda > Insecta > Coleoptera > Elateridae > Agriotes > Agriotes lineatus. The sequence continues at coordinate 36,983,181 of OW679198.1, forward strand.
ATAATCCAGCCGAATGCAACTCGTGTATTCTTCATTATCAAATCATTTCTGTTTTCACTCGATATATTGCTCCTTCGGACTCGCGTGATTGCCAAACAATATATCTCGTGTAAACAGAAATGATTATTTGAACCCACTAGTTGCATTATATTTGATAATAATATCCTTGTTATGGTGACTGTTTGTAATGATAATATAATTGATTGAAATAAATAAATAGGTGTCACAAATATTACTATACAGTTTCAATATGAATTATTACCTACACTTGGGCTAATTAAAAATTATGCTTTGTTTAAGTAATTGCAATAATAACGGTATGTTGCCCTCTATATTCTATCCATTGGCAACTTATTTAAATTAATGAGCCGGCTAGCTATTTGAGACTCCATTATCTGCAGTGGTTGGGTTGTAACACCGTATTTTACCATAGTAGAGCAAATGCTCAATTTCAATGAGTGACAGTTAACCTCAAATACCGAATATAAACAGAGCTGCTTGAACACACAAAAACGAAGGCCAAGTTACGAATGCTTTATTAACTACAAACCTATTCATACATCGCTATCTCAATACAACTATGTACGATGTGTTGTCTAACCTATCACAACCAGCAATTAATAAATTCACCTCAGGTAGACAATACAATGCAATTTAACGGATCAAGTTGTTTGGCTAACCTGTATTTGTTTTCTTTTACGTCATAGGGTATGCCATCTCGCACCTGTTTCTTGCCTGTTTTCTTGCCAAATTTATTTCCGGTTTATGCATAAAAAAGAGACGCCAACCTCGTAATTTCCTCCTGTAACGTTATCAGCGGCTTCTACCTGCCTCTGGAGGGCGAAAGATGTCTTCTCCAGCTGTTGTACCTCGCTCTACACCTCTCGAAGCCTCGGGTTTCTTAGATCGGGGTCGAAAGTTGGGCTCGTACGTGTAGACCACAAACAGGGGTTTCTCTAGACACTGCACACTGCTTTCAACTTCCCGCAGTTCTCAAACTTGCCAAAACTTCTCTTCGAAGTCACACACAAATGGGCGAAGCTTCAGGTTCAATTTTCTCTGGGACTGTACTTTGGAACGTTGTGAAATCAAGACAACTGGGCTCTGCACACTGTCGAATAAATAAAACTCGACAACTGGTAGAAATTGTAAACTTTTATGTACGAAATCAATTCAATCAAAACTGGGAGCCAATCTAACAAAGCTTAAGGCTTGGCTACTATAATAAAACAACAATTGGCCATCTGAGTCTCCATAGCCACGAGTTAACAATTGTTTTAAGTAGGTTTTTACAATGTTTTCCTTAACTACTAAAATTGTTTTCTTAAATGTCATTCTGGAACACTAACCGCACTTTGGTTGCATTTTCTCACTTTTAGTTTAATAAACACTAGTTCACAAATTATTAGCACTGTATTGTAGTCTTCTTTATTTCTTAGGTTTCTTTTCAAATGCTCTTTACATTCCTGTGCTTTTTTACACTGCTTTCTAACCCTTTAGCTGCGTTATCGATTGTTAGCATAATGATATGAATACTAAACTCTTCATAAACTTCTGTAACGCTTCGAAAGACCTCTGTACTTAAGAAAATGTATTATCGTGTCTTGACGTTACACAATTAAACTGCCAGTCATCATAAATTAGTTACATTTGCCATACCGACCACAACTAATGAAAAGAAGCTGAACTCAACCCTGACGATACTGTTTTACTCAATTACTAACCTCTATTAATTAAATTACAGTTATTGCTAATTATGTCTTATGTAATTGTAATTATCAATGTTTACTAGTGACTTATTGTTGCAATGAATAGAATACCAATTTTGGGACTATTTGAATCTTTCTTTAGTCTTCGTACGTTAGCAATGCAAACGGAATTGCTGTAAGCATCATACCATTACAATACAGCAGAAGCATTATGCACTACAAAAGGAGAGCGCGCGTAATTAAGAAGATGTAAACACAAGATAATGAGAACAATATTAAGTTCAAGAAGATCAATGGACACGAGTACAGACTCAAAATGAAGTTTGAATTGTTAGAAGAAATGCAGTGGGAAGGGGAGATATTGTTAGGATAATGAAAGCACAACGACTGTGATGGTTAGGTCACATAATGAGGATCGAGAACAGTGTAATGATAAAAGATATAACATGGTGGAATGGGGTAATAGAAGACCTAAAGAAAATGGAAATAAACGATTGGAAAAACAGAGCCAAGGACAAAAAGTAATCGAGAGAAGTAGTGAAGAAAGCAAAATCACACAAAAATGCATCCCAAGAAATGGAATATGAGAGCTCCAGAGAGGAGCGGCTAGAAATACCTTAAGAAATGCAAAGCCCTGTTATATGTGTACTGGTTGACCGGTTTCAAAACCGAACATAGCAATATCACAAGGTGTTATTACACAGTGACGTAAGTAGCTAATTGCAGGTTTTTAAGGGGTTTAGATGTTCTCAAGGGTGAATGTAGATCGAATAACATATCTTACATACCTGAATGACAGATCACAACCTCAGCAATATTGATGCTTCACTTGCTCTAGCTGTATCTATTTATAAATCTAATAATTTGACGCTAAATTTGATTTAAAAGAATTTTTCTGCTGATATCATTATTTATTATTGATCTAAAATTATTTTGCTAACAGAAATATTGATGTCTTTCAACTTTTACAACAGTTAGATAATGTTTTATGTAAACCACGCTAATACGACATAGGTAATTGTGGAAAGTGGAGTACCAGTAGTCATGATAATAAATTAGGATTTGTGGCAAATATTGTGATAAATAGTGTACCAATGCAAAATTTCCCTGGCCCAGATAACTCGGCTAGTTGACATGTTAGCAGCAGAGTTAAAGGTCAGGATTATAATTCCAGGAGAAGGAGAGGTTCTTAATAATGGAAAACGCAAATAAAGATTTGTGTACCTAGACCTTGCTTACTGACAAACAATAAGGACGTTTTTGGTATTGAATAAGATTAGCGTTTCTACTACATTACGTAACCAAAAAAATCAATAAAAAATTTAGGAACTATTAAATTTCCGAAGATACTGTTAGCTGCAGCTTAATTTAAAATTCTTCTACTGGAACAGAACTTGCAAAATAGTGCATAGGGGATTTGCGTTGGACAATATGTTTATGCTGATTACTGGTCACCATTGAACTATACAAAAATGATAATTACATCAACTGAAAAAGAAAATTATTGAGCATAAGGAAATAGCAAAAATACTGCGTGTCAGTAACTTTTTGGAAGAAATAATTATTTATAAAAATAATTTCGTTTTGCCTAAATTTCTAAAAAAATCCGTATATTCAATCTTGAGTCCCCACTAGACGGAACTGTGTACAGGATACACATGTAAAATACTTGCGTACCAGGTAGTTAGGTACAGATTCAAGACTGCAATTAAGCTTCTTCTGACGGTGACGACCTTGAGTTTTGCATATATCTGAACTCGCATAAAAATGTATTTTTTTACGACCGACCAGAAAATATGCAGTTTCTGGAGAATTTTTTCGCCAGAAAGTAACGTTTTGCCGGCCAAGATCGGAAAACGGGCATCAGGGACCGAGAATAGTTATTTATGGATCTAGGCCGAAAAATAGCTTTTTATAGACGATGCCTGAAATTGCTGGCCGAGGCAAGCAATCAGACAAGGCCATAAAAAGCAGTTTTCGTCCGAGGTGCATATTAAATGTTTCCGTCGACCGTCATAATAAAAAATATAAAGTGAAGTCCGAATTATAAGAGTTGTTGAGGACGAAAAACGTTTGCGGACGAGAAGTGTTTACGGATGAAAAGCGTTTGCGGCTGTAAAGTGGGCCGTAAAGTGTTTGCGGCCGTAAAGGGTTTGCGGACAGAAAGCGTTCGCGGACGATGAGCGTTTGCGGACGAAAAGCGTTTACGGGCGAAAAATTAATGGTGTCCAAAAAATGGCATTTTTCGCACGTAAATGCGTCGGTACAATCACATTTTATAGGGAGGTCCACGGAAATAGTACATTGTGTATCTAGGACGAAAAGCGTAACATTCCCAGACGACTGTGAAGGAGTCTGGAATGTTACTTTTTATCCAAGATACACATACTATTTTTCCGCCGATCGATACGAGTAAATAAAAAAAATAGGAAATAGTACTCGAATATTCCCTGTCTAGGCGGGGAATATTATTCCTGTACAGTTTTATTGCAAATTACCTAGCAACGGCTAATGTAATGGAATTTTTTAATTATTCCTGTACAGTTTTATTGCAAATTACCTAGCAACGGCTGATGTAATGAAATGTTTCAATTATTCCTGTACAGTTTTATTGTAAATTACCTACTAACGGCTGATGTAATGGAATGTTTGACTTTGCTCAACAAAATTTTGTCAATAATGTGTCAGTTCTAGTACGATTGACAGAAAAAGCTTTTGCGGGTCCCTGATGCCTTTGTTACTATGGAATCAAGTGTGTGTTATTGTTTGAATAAGTCAAATAATAGATACTAATGTCATATTTTTTTTGAGTTTGCGAAAGTGAATTCGCAAGTTTTAAAGTATGGACTCGGATGTCGTAAAAAAAAATATTGTACGATACACGACAGGAAAGTGTTTTGCAGGTCTCCCCAAGCTTCCAGGGCTCGCCTGCGGTTAGCCCTGGAATCTACTTGGTTCGACCTGTAAAACACTACATTCCGGTCTTGTAACGTAAATTACTATTGTGGTGTAGTGGAATGTACATTTTAACAAATGAACTCATGAACTGAGTATTGAGTACATTAAAAGTACTCAGAATTCAATGATTGAGTAGTACTTGTTAAATGTTCAAGTAATAAGTATTATCAGTAACGTGCAATTTACTAAGTAGATACAATTAATATTATACTTTATTCAGATTACATAATGAAGGAATCCCTACTTAATAAAAATCTGGTGTGATACACTCACACAACTTCCTTTTATAGTGTTCTTATAATTAATTAAAAATTTCATTTTTAATTTTTAGCCATTTGTCAAAAATTTTCAAAAATTACAAATACTACAAAAACGGTACAAAATAGAGCGTTAGTTGAAGAGACAAATTTTCTCTAGAATTTTAAGGTGAATTTAAAAATGTAATAATATACCGGGTGTTTTATTTAAAATAAGAGTTAATAAAAAAAAATAGAAAGAAAAACAAAAGAAACCCACTTTAGAAGTATTCAACTGAAAAATCACCTATTTCACATCAATACACATTAAAAATGTAGTCAAAATGTAAAGTTTAAAAAAAATCGTTAAAGCCGTTTTTGAAAAAATCGAAAAAAACTGAAAAATCACAAGAGTAAACACCTACTTCCGGTTATGCGATTTTCTTCAAAAGCTTGCTGTCTCATCTACATAGTACACAAAACTTATATATGAAGTTTCAACGCCATACCTCTTTTCGTTTTTGAGATATTTTGTTCACAGACACACAGACAGACACACAGACCAATGAAAAAAAATATGTTTTTTGGGATCAGGGGACTCTAAAACGTGAAGATCTGTTGAAAACTCAATTTCGAATTTTTGGGGTGAATCCAATACTTCCTTTATAGTAAAAGGAAGTAATACAGAAACTGGAATAGATATTAGTTAATGGCAGAAATAACATGAACCACAAAATGTTTCTTCTGAGTTGGCGGTGATTTGTGTTATACGTTTGGCAGTACTGGGCTGTGTTCGACAATGTTGCATCATCGCACTGGTGTGTCGACCATTTCTCTCATTCTTATATTGAAAGACAAGATATCCGACTCACCAGTGTGATTAGGCGAGATTCTCGACCATCGCCCTTATAACCTCGCGTTTGACATAGACTGACAGTGTCACTAACAAGCTTCAGTACAGCCAAACGTATTACAGGAAACATAGGCAATTCTGTAAAAAAATTGTGGCTCAGATGTTATAAATAAAGTACCTACTATGTGCAAATGACACTCTGGCACCCGTATTCATAGTCGTTCGCCAGCGGATCGCCGACGACTCGCCAGAGTTTCGTTATGAATAGTATGTTGGCGGCACTGTACGTCTATGTCAAATTCGAGGTTAGCAGGTTAGATTCTGTGTCAGTTTCTGTTAAAACTGACTGAAAACCTAACCTGATCACCTCGAATTTGACATAGACGTACAGTGCCGCCAACATACCATTCATAACGAAACTCCGGTGAGTCGCCGGCGATCCGCTGGCGAACGACTATGAATACGGGTGTGATTTTTGCAAACAGCTTCACAGGTTTACAGACTGTTGGATAATACATATAAATGTAGATAATAAGAAATGCATCTTATCACTCAATTTTTGTAAAAACAATATATGATAATTAGCAAACATCTGACACCTTATGTACTGCTGTATGCTGATAATGAGCAAATCAAAAATGCTACAAAATATACTTACCTCAAGAATAGGTATACTACAGTTGAGCAATAGAATCATTCGTTAGAGGTGAAATGTAAAATTACCACGGGCAGAGCCGCATTTATAAGAGTGCAAAAAGTTTTAAGTAATACGGAAGTCACACTTAACATTAAAATCAGATTGCTTAGATGCTACTTCTTTTCTGTCGAATCGTAAACATGTAAAGAAATTAGAGGCATTCGAGATGTGGATGCCACATGTTAAGAATATCTTGGGTTCATCATATCGCCAACCAGGAAATGTTGGAAAGTCACGAAGAATATGGAAATAATAAAAACTATAATAAAACGAAAACTTGAATACCTAGGCCACGTAGTGAGAAATCATTTAAATATAATTTTTCTTCAATATTAGTATTATACAGTGTACCCGCACTACCCGCATAAATTTAGTATTTACAAAAAAAATATAAATAGTGACAATATGAAAATGAAAAAATGTGTCTACAAGTTACGTTGATTATACTAAAATAATTTTGGAATAAGTTACTTGACATTTATACAAAACAGGTAGTAGAACAAAGCTATTCTCTGATCACCATCAATTAGCATTTTTAACAGAAAAGTTTTTTAGGTATACGTATACCTGCAGTGCTGCAGTTTGGTACCATGTTTTTAAGTTTTTCCACTGTAATCAAGAATTATTATATTTCTATATTTTAAGACGGACAGAAAAATATTAGTACAATGAAAAATGTATGCCATAGTTAAGTTCTCGTTGTATTTTTTATGATTGTTTATTTATTCATGCTGACCAGCTCTTAGATTCTGGTAGGCTCGTTGTTCTACCTCCAAGTTACGTGTATGTATGTACTTGGATGAATATTCGTATAAAAGGCAAAATGTAACGTATGGCTTGATACGATCGTCAGCCGGAATTTAAAAATTAAGCCGGCACATAAACACCCGCATCGATGTTAAAATTATGAGGGGGCCATAAATTGCCCCTAAAGCTTAAAGAAACGAACGTTCTCGGGCCTCGCCTTTCTATAACAAGCGACCGCCGTTAAACGGGAGTTCGGAAGTCCGTTTGACGCGAGCTGATAATTTCTAAAATAACAAGCACAGATGACAAATTTCTCGAGCCCCTGCAGTCGCCGTATCCAGTGTAACAAAGCTGAAGATGCCCTTAACCGGACAAAGCCGGGTTTCCTCTTTGCGCGCGGACGGAAGTAATAAAACAAGTCCATTAAAAACTCAAGCAGTTGACTCCTTCAAAAACGTCAGAACAAACTACTCAAAAAATCCCATAGAGCAGGGAAACAAAAGCTTAAGCTACATAATTCACGGAACTCGGGAAGGCAAGCATGGTCAACAGGTCCACGACGACGGAGGTACAAAACACCGATCACCAGGGGCCATAAATTAACTGGTCGGCATAATGAAAGCTTGAAAAGGCCGGAGCCCAATCGCCCTAACGGCCGCACGCTTTTCAATCGCCAAAATCAGCCTTAAAAGCGCCAAGGGTAAAATAGTGAATATTCAGAAATAGCAATATCTATTTTAATTAAGGCTGTACAAATAATTGAACTCTAAGTGTTGGGAATCGAAGGTTGCGCAATATTTACAAGGAAGCCGACGGACGGCAGCCCAGCCCAGAATCTGGCGAATGAGCAGGCCGCGGAGGAAAATACGTTTGGAAATTACACAGTCGCCGCGGAGTAATTAAGCGGCGAGTTATATTTATCCCAATCAGGCCGTGTTGGGTATCAAAATTTAAGTTTTTTGTCCGGCAAGACGATGCAGCTAAAATCAAACCGCTAATTAGACGCGCCGGGAAATTAGCATGACGCCTTGCACAATTGCCTAAATGAATGCCCCCAGAAATCTGTCTTCACGCCACGGGCCAATAAGCATCGAGGGAGGCAGCTACCCCGGGGTTCAGGCCCTTTAAATAGAGAAACCCTGGCCTTAGGAAATCACTCTGCCTCGGCGGGTCGAACCAACAGCCATCCAAGGATCAGCAGCCACCTCCAGGAGTTCCAGCCAACCTCGAAGGAAGCTGCCTAGCTTGGACTGCCGCTCACGGACTAGCCGCCTCTCTGGACTCTGCTGCTCCCAGACTAGCTGCCTATCTGGACTCTGACGATTCAGGAAAGCTGCCCCTTCTGGACTCTGCCGTTCACGGAGCTCTCGCCCACGCTGGACTTAGAGCATATCACCTCCGTTGGACTTAGCACCGCCGTCTCCGCTGGACTCAGCCGCCTGCCGTCTTCGAGGAACTTGGACGTCGAGCCACTTCAGCCGCCGCTTCCGAGAGGACAGTCATCGTTTGCACCCGCCGCCTACGCCTTTCCCGGACGTCGAGCCCCTTCAGCCGCCGCCCCCGAGTGGAAGACAAGCGCCCGCTCCTGCAGCCCTAGCCGCTTCGAGGACGCTGCGCCCTTCAGCCGCCGCCTCCAAGGGATCCCACCAGCCGGACGCTGAGCCATTTCCGCAGCCGCCCCCAAGAGGACGATCATCGCCTGTACCTGCCGCCTACGCGTTCCCAGGACGTCGAGCCACTTCAGCCGCCGCCCCCCGAGAGGACGATCAACGCCCGCGCCTGCCGCCTACGCCGTTTCCAGGAGGTCGAGCCCCTTCAGCCGCCGCCCCCGAGAGGAAGACCATCGCCCGCACCTGCCGCCTACGCGTTCCCAGGACGTCGAGCTCCTTCAGCCGCCGCCCCCGAGAGGGAGAACATCGCCCGCACCTGCCGCCTACGCGTTCCCAGGACGTCGAGTTCCTTCAGTCGCCGCCCCCGAGAGGAAGATCATCGCCCGCACCTGCCGCCTACGCGTTTCCCGGACGTCGAGCTCCTTCAGCCGCCGCCCCCAAGAGGACGACAAACGCCCGCTCCTGCAGCCCCAGCCGCTTCTAGGACGCTGCGCCCTTCAGCCGCCGCCTTCGGAGAAACCCCACAGCAACTGACGACGGACGCCAATCCTCCATCTTCTTTTTCTGGGTTATATGTATATATTCTCTAGTTTTAAGTTAATCTGTACAAAATAATAACTATAATAAATTGTTCTCCGATTAATCAACTGTTTAGCAGAGGGTAACGCCTCCTTTCCTCTTTCGACTGCCGCCATTTTTACCACCGCCCCGTTGAGCTAGTTGGAGGTGTGTTAATTGACGCCCGGAACGTGAGGCCAGCCTTTGGAAGGGACCAGAGGGAAGTCACGCCCACAATGGTGAAGTCGAGAACGAAGAGGAACACGGAGGAAACCCCGAGTCGAAACAGCGAGGATCCGCCTCACGGAGCGCAGCCAAGCGCGAGTATGGAGAGCACCGAGCTTTGTAACAGCGAGCCGCTGCTCCAATGCGGACAGAGGACGCCACCGCCCAACAACACTCTGCTTCAGGCAGCCGAGATGCTACCCCTGATGGCACACCAAGAGGCGAGTCTGGCCGCCTCCGCCGCCGCAACAAACACGCAGCAAACAGCAGAACCACTTCTGGGAGTGGACAACAACACCCAGTGGCGCCCAGCACAACAACCAAACATGACAACAAGTCACCTCACTTTCTCAGAAGAACAATTCCAGGCACTGATCAGCAAGCTGTCATCACCAAAGAAAGTAGATCCGCCGCCCACCTTCAAAGGGGAAGATTTGGACCACCCACAAGACTTCCTGGACGAGTGCGCCCGGTACCGCGCGCAGAGCGAATGCTCAGCCGCTGAGTTGCTCAAGGTAGCAACTAACGCCCTACAAGGAAAAGCAAGCCAGTGGTGGCGGCCGTACGCCTCGCTACCCTTAGCCTGGACAGAGTTTGTGGACAGATTCAAGCGAAGATTCGACAGTCCAGAGATCCGAGCCTCGCTCACCACGCAGCTATACGGCCAGAAGCAGGGAGGACGTGAAAACGCCGAGATCTTCCTACTGCGGAAGCTGCAGTTGGTTCGACGTTTGGAAATCCAGCAGTCCCCAGCATCCATGATTCCGATAATGGTGGAGCTACTGAAACCAGCTCTGCGCCCCTACTTAAGGCTCGCTCCGCCAATCACCGTGGACGACCTATTGGACAAGGTGTCAGCCGTCGAAAAGGACTTGGAGGACCAAGCGCCGCCCCCGGTTCGCGAGATCCGAACTCGGGGATATCCAGAGCCCAGCCTGCCCCGCTGCCATTTCTGCCCAGGGCGTCATTATAACAGGGACTGCCCCCAGCAACGCGACGCGGGCCCGGCACGAAACCTTGCCCCGCCTCGCCTGGCTCCACCACCAGAGGACGCCTCAGCGCCTCGCCCCCAAGCCGGCCCGTCGGGAAACGAAGAGCGGCTCGGACGCCTGAACAGCGAAACCTCGCATGCGGCCCGAGCCAATGTTACCTATTAAGCACAACCACTAGTCATGCCCTTCCGCGCATCGCGGTGAGGATAGGGCCACAACAGCAGGAGGCCTGCGCACTGGTGGACTCCGCCGCCACCCACAACTTTCTTCATGCAGACTGGGTACAGAGAAAGCATCTCCAACCCCATCCCTACCCCACGGCTAAGATGGCCCAGGAAAACGCCACGATGGCGCTACTAGGAGAAACCCAGGTACAGCTCCACTTAGGGCAAGAAAAGTACCCTCTTCAGTGCGTCGTGGCGAAGGATCTAAGAGAGGATCTCATCCTCGGGCTACCATGGCTAATGGAACAAGGGGTTACTTGGGATTTTACGCGCCGCTGCCTGCATCATGGCAGACACCAGAGAGCCACCACGTACTGCATCGATTTCAGCCCCAGCCAACGTTTCTCCACCGCAAGCTTAGAACCCGATAAACCTACGAACCATTTCCTTCCGGAACGGGAAGGTCGACTTTACGAAGTTACGAAAGACCTCCCCGAGATACAGAGTCCGCCCTATCGTTTCCCGAAGGAAAAGCAAGGAACTATCGTCGAGCACAAGGAGAAAAGGCTAACCAAAAGGTTCGTCGAGCACCGGCTCGGTACAAACTACGAGCTACCTAAACGGCCTCCGCCCCGCCAACCCGAGAAGAAAAAGAAGGAGCCACAACTAGAGCAACACCCACCTCAGCCCCAGTCCGACCAGGAACAGGAGCCTCAGAAGGTGGAAAAGAAGCTCGTAGTTTCCGCCTCCGAATGCCAGGTCGCCACCGTCGCGAATCAACCAGTGGAAGTCGCCCACAAACCAGCCCACGTTGCTGAAACATCAGCACCGGAAACCCTTTCGGCCACAGAATTAGGAAAACCAGCAGAGAACGCCGAGATGCCAGTAGTAGGAGAAAAACTCCAAAACCGCTCATGGGACGTCATCAGCCGGCTGCCACCGCCACACCACATTCGTCAGCACATCAGGGCAACGCGCCCGCCCACGATGAGAAGTCCAACAAGGGATCCCCGCCACAGACCATCCCAGAGCCCCAGCACTTCGCAATCGGAAGAAGCAGAGCTACGAATACCCCCAGCGTACGCACGGTTTGGCAAGGAGCTACACCGACCTGGGGAGTGGCAGCTACGACCTCCAGACTACACGCCGACCAACTACGCCCTTCCCCTGGCCTAGCCATTTAACTAGGCGCGGCTCGAGAACATCGGAGAAAGGGGGGATTGATACGATCGTCAGCCGGAATTTAAAAATTAAGCCGGCACATAAACACCCGCATCGATGTTAAAATTATGAGGGGGCCATAAATTGCCCCTAAAGCTTAAAGAAACGAACGTTCTCGGGCCTCGCCTTTCTATAACAAGCGACCGCCGTTAAACGGGAGTTCGGAAGTCCGTTTGACGCGAGCTGATAATTTCTAAAATAACAAGCACAGATGACAAATTTCTCGAGCCCCTGCAGTCGCCGTATCCAGTGTAACAAAGCTGAAGATGCCCTTAACCGGACAAAGCCGGGTTTCCTCTTTGCGCGCGGACGGAAGTAATAAAACAAGTCCATTAAAAACTCAAGCAGTTGACTCCTTCAAAAACGTCAGAACAAACTACTCAAAAAATCCCATAGAGCAGGGAAACAAAAGCTTAAGCTACATAATTCACGGAACTCGGGAAGGCAAGCATGGTCAACAGGTCCACGACGACGGAGGTACAAAACACCGATCACCAGGGGCCATAAATTAACTGGTCGGCATAATGAAAGCTTGAAAAGGCCGGAGCCCAATCGCCCTAACGGCCGCACGCTTTTCAATCGCCAAAATCAGCCTTAAAAGCGCCAAGGGTAAAATAGTGAATATTCAGAAATAGCAATATCTATTTTAATTAAGGCTGTACAAATAATTGAACTCTAAGTGTTGGGAATCGAGGGTTGCGCAATATTTACAAGGAAGCCGACGGACGGCAGCCCAGCCCAGAATCTGGCGAATGAGCAGGCCGCGGAGGAAAATACGTTTGGAAATTACACAGTCGCCGCGGAGTAATTAAGCGGCGAGTTATATTTATCCCAATCAGGCCGTGTTGGGTATCAAAATTTAAGTTTTTTGTCCGGCAAGACGATGCAGCTAAAATCAAACCGCTAATTAGACGCGCCGGGAAATTAGCATGACGCCTTGCACAATTGCCTAAATGAATGCCCCCAGAAATCTGTCTTCACGCCACGGGCCAATAAGCATCGAGGGAGGCAGCTACCCCGGGGTTCAGGCCCTTTAAATAGAGAAACCCTGGCCTTAGGAAATCACTCTGCCTCGGCGGGTCGAACCAACAGCCATCCAAGGATCAGCAGCCACCTCCAGGAGTTCCAGCCAACCTCGAAGGAAGCTGCCTAGCTTGGACTGCCGCTCACGGACTAGCCGCCTCTCTGGACTCTGCTGCTCCCAGACTAGCTGCCTATCTGGACTCTGACGATTCAGGAAAGCTGCCCCTTCTGGACTCTGCCGTTCACGGAGCTCTCGCCCACGCTGGACTTAGAGCATATCACCTCCGTTGGACTTAGCACCGCCGTCTCCGCTGGACTCAGCCGCCTGCCGTCTTCGAGGAACTTGGACGTCGAGCCACTTCAGCCGCCGCTTCCGAGAGGACAGTCATCGTTTGCACCCGCCGCCTACGCCTTTCCCGGACGTCGAGCCCCTTCAGCCGCCGCCCCCGAGTGGAAGACAAGCGCCCGCTCCTGCAGCCCTAGCCGCTTCGAGGACGCTGCGCCCTTCAGCCGCCGCCTCCAAGGGATCCCACCAGCCGGACGCTGAGCCATTTCCGCAGCCGCCCCCAAGAGGACGATCATCGCCTGTACCTGCCGCCTACGCGTTCCCAGGACGTCGAGCCACTTCAGCCGCCGCCCCCCGAGAGGACGATCAACGCCCGCGCCTGCCGCCTACGCCGTTTCCAGGAGGTCGAGCCCCTTCAGCCGCCGCCCCCGAGAGGAAGACCATCGCCCGCACCTGCCGCCTACGCGTTCCCAGGACGTCGAGCTCCTTCAGCCGCCGCCCCCGAGAGGGAGAACATCGCCCGCACCTGCCGCCTACGCGTTCCCAGGACGTCGAGTTCCTTCAGTCGCCGCCCCCGAGAGGAAGATCATCGCCCGCACCTGCCGCCTACGCGTTTCCCGGACGTCGAGCTCCTTCAGCCGCCGCCCCCAAGAGGACGACAAACGCCCGCTCCTGCAGCCCCAGCCGCTTCTAGGACGCTGCGCCCTTCAGCCGCCGCCTTCGGAGAAACCCCACAGCAACTGACGACGGACGCCAATCCTCCATCTTCTTTTTCTGGGTTATATGTATATATTCTCTAGTTTTAAGTTAATCTGTACAAAATAATAACTATAATAAATTGTTCTCCGATTAATCAACTGTTTAGCAGAGGGTAACGCCTCCTTTCCTCTTTCGACTGCCGCCATTTTTACCACCGCCCCGTTGAGCTAGTTGGAGGTGTGTTAGGCTGATTTATCCATCCCACATTGGAGAGATAAGTTTCAGTCTCTTTAGATGCACTAATAATATTTACATTTTTGAGAATCCTAGCTAAAGCTGGTATGACACGATACTATTTTTTTGCGAAAATTTACGAATAAATTTTTCAGAAAATTTACTAGTAAATTTTTTCTGAAACTTCTTAACCTGAAAATAGTACTTATATGCAACGTATTCAATATTATTTCGTAATTTTTCTTGTAAACCTGCGCAGTAGGAAAATATATTAGGAATATTTATAATTTATGTGTACTAAAGTTGGTAGAATTTGTATTTATAACAGATAATCACAAACATAACCTAAAACGTTGTACCAGTTGCGTTAATTAAATAGTGACTTGAGTTTATTAAATTCTGTTTTAATTAATTTTAATTAATAGCGACAGTGAATAATTATATTTGACAGCAGCAGCATTAAATTCACTTAAAACTTGGGTACCTAAATTTGTAACTAGTGTGAATCTATCATCTGCGCAGATTTACGCGCACATTTATTTTTACGGCCAGATTATTTAGAAAGTGTTTCTAAATAATTTACGTATAAATTTACTAGTAAATTTCTTATACAATTTTCTGTTTGCAACGTGCAAACAATTTAAAAATAATTTATAGAACAATTTACTCGTAAATTTTTGTATAAATTTAGTATCGTGTCATACCAGCTTAATAAGGCAAGATTTTTTTCTATAGTACATATACCTCTAATCTCTCCTGTATTAGATCAGTGCTGTCTGATTACCGGTCTGCACAAGAATTTTTCAAAGCTCGCGAACAAAATCAAGTTTCTATTTGCAATTTTAAATAAATATCTGTATTCCAGCTAATATTTTTTTTTTGATAAAGGCGACGTAGATAGAACATACCTACATAATTAATTTTGAATATTAATGGACATTCATTATGAACAATATTTTTTATTTTCTCAATCATGAGCCTAATAAAATTGTAATTTAACAGAAAAAAATAATAAAAATATTAATTGGAATATGTGTACAGTCTAAAAAATTACGCAAAATACACAGTTTTGTTGATAAAAATTGTCTAAATTCACTTGCTTTTCTAACAGACATTACAGACTATTTAATTAATAATTAATATCCCATAGTCAAGAATCACGGACAATAAATTCGATCATAGGGTGTGCACTCGAAGATATAGGTTTTAAAAAATGTACACTATCTGGAATTACCTTGCGAATGTAAATGTGGAGGGATTCATTCTTTTTGGGATTATAAAAAAGCAAAACAAAATCCGGCATCCTTTCTTATTACTAAAAATTTATGAATTTTATGCGTACATCGCATTTGCAAGCTTAGTTTTGGATATTTCTCAATGATTTTTAAACCAGTGGAAAGATTATTCTTTCTGGATTCAGATTATGTCAAATTTAAACAAAGCATAACGGAAATGCGCGGTATGTATTTCAGTATCGAGGTATTTTGTAAACGATTGCACATAAAGGCATACTCTCAGCGTATGAAATGTATAGAAAAGCATGGAGAAATTTTTAGTGAAAGAATTATCTCTATTTCTATATTGTTGTAAAAGATGTATTATACTTACTCATAATTATACTAAGCTGATTGGTTATACGTGAATAATGTCATTTGTAATCATTAAAAACAGAAATGTAAAGATAAATAATAATAATAGTCTTTAATCATCCCGCGTTCGGGCAAAGACTTCCCCTATTTTGGTCCATCTCGGTCTGCCTTGTGCTACCTTCATCCATTGTGATCCTGCCATTTTCTTTATATTATCCTCCCATCTGTGTTAGGTATTCCTCTTTTTCTTCTTGCTAATGAGGGAGACCATTCCGTCGTTGATCTTATTCATCTTTTTGCCATCCTGGCAACATGACCGGCACAGTTCCATTTGAGCTTTTTACACCATTTTAGCACATCCCAGCATCTTATACACATCTTTTCATTTCTTCGACTTTTACACAATCACTTAATTTTACTTTAGAATTTACCTCAGCATTTTATTTTACTCACTAATAGCTGATTTTTTGCCCGTTTAGTTAATGACCACGTCTGTACACCATATTTCAAAGCCGATATTACACATTCATCGAATACTTGTTTTTTTTATATTCACTGATAAACTCCTTTGGAAAACATACTTGAGCGACCAGAATTTCTTCCAGACTTGACTTATAGTGTGCTGGATTTCTTTCTCCTCTGCATTTCTAATTATCCATTTGCCGTTTACGTTAATTCCGGAATTTTTCTATTTCAGTTTTCTAAATACTTATTCTAACATTGCATTAAATAAGATCGGCGATGAAGAATCTCCTTGCCGAACTCCTCTAAGGATTTACATTTTTATTGACGCTGTTGAATTTATATATATATTTTTTTGTTATATTTATGTATTTATAATATAAACACGTAAATAATGCCATTTGTAATCACTAAAAAACAGAAAATAAAAATAAATATATTTGCGAACAAAAACAAAACCATACTTCATGTTCTTCATCTATTTATTATAACTTATGGGCTAAAATATAAAAATATAAAAATAATGCAATGTTTTCCTCATAAAGCAGCTATAAGCACAAGAAAATTCAAGAAAAAAAATGAAAAATCGAAACTATAACTTTCTTAAGAAACTAGGTACCAGTTCACAAAAAAAATTTATTGAAAATCGTACGACACTCATTAATGACCAATAGAAAAATTAGTTCACGAGCCGTAACCAAGACAATAAAAAAATTTTTTGGAAATTTTTTGTAGGTAGACCAACGTAAGTGTGAGGGTTTGTGGCGTTACGATTTTCTTACCGAATCTGCATTGGAGCATTAATTCATATCCGGAAATTATTTTCGTGCATTCCAACAACGTCCTAATTTGCCCTCGCGTCCCGCTCGGGCAAATTAATAAGACGTTGTTGGACCGCACTCAAAAAAATTTCCGGAAAAAATTAATGCTCTTATGAGATTATATGTGAAAATCGTAAGACACTCATTAATGACTAATAGAAAAATTAGTTCACGAGTCGTAACCAAGACAACAAAAATTTCTTGGAAATTTTTTGTAGGTAGACATTATTTCTTTTTAGGGTTTGTGTCGTTACGATTTTCTTACCTGTGATGTAGCCATACGCTAAATAATAAATAATAAATCTTACCGAATCTGAATTCGAGCATTAATTCATATCCGGAAATTATTTTTCGTGTATTCCAACAACGTCGTATTAATTTGCCCGAGCGGGACGCGTCCCGCTCGGGCAAATTAATACGACGTTGTTGGAACTCACTCAAAAAAATTTCCGGAAAGCATTTATGCTCTTATGAGATTACTAGAACGCGCGTGGCCAGCCTCCGCCTGTCCCTGCCAGCGTAAAGAAACGGTTAACAATAAAAATGCTTGCTTAAGCTGGTAGCCAGCCTACGTCCGGCCCTGCCAGCGTTAACAATACAAATGCTTGCTGTTGACGGTCTCGCCACTTGTGCTTACGATCGGCATGTGCGCGCGCCAGTGCTTACGGTCGGTCGGCCGGCGGCCGACATCAGCTCTTATAATATAAGACTAGAACGCGTTGGCCAGCCTACGTCTGGCCCTGCCAGCGTAAAGAAACGGTTAACAATAAAAATGCTTGCTTAAGCTGGTAGCCAGCCGACGTCCGGCCCTGCCAGCGTTAACAATACAAATGCTTGCTGTGTCGCCACTTGTGCGCGGTCGGCATGTGCGCGCGCCACTTGCTAGTATACAGGCCCTTCATGCTGCGTGTGGCCGGCGGCATCAGCTCTTATAATATAAGATATGTGATCATTTTTGTGCTAACGGTACCTACTTCAAAAATAATACATTATTTTATTGTAAATAACATTTTATGGTTGATATTTTCATAATAATAATTGTTAATGTCGATTTTCCATATAGGCCTAATCTAATAGATTACAAAATATTATTTCAACATTTTCAATAGAAAAAAACATTAACTTTGAGATGAAGCACTTTTGCAAATTCTTCTAATAAACAAGGTTTTATAAAAGTACCTCGATGTTTCTGAAATTTTGTATGGGGCCATAGTTCTATATTCTGAATAACTTTTCTTAATAATGTTTTGCCATGTTCGAAACAGAAAAGGTATTTTACCTGAACATAAGATGTTTTTAAACTACTGTCAAGGCCTCCTTGATGTGACGCCGATACTCTAGAGGCAGGGGTTTTTAAAGGGTTACTCCTAGGGTACTAAGAAATATTAGTGCCAAAACTCAGGACTGCATTATTCTTTTTGAGGTAGATATCTATTATGCCTGGGCTAATTCAAAACACGCAGCCGAAAACAACAAAGCGATGTACAAAAAAAAATCGTCTTTCTTACAACAATACAGGAATAGAGATAATTCTTTCACTATAAATGTCTCCATTCTTTTCATACGCTGGAAGTATGCTCTTATGTGCAATAGTTTTCAAAATACCTCGATGCTGAAATATATACCGCGCATTCCCGTTACGCATTGTTTAAACAATTTCAGTAGCACTTGTTAAAAATAATTTCGTGATTAATATCCAGAACAAATAATCTTTCCACTGATTTAGAAATCATTGAGAAAGATTCAAAACTAAGCTTGCAAATGCGATGTACTCTTAAAATTCATAAATATTTATTAATAAAAAAAAAGTCGGAAAATATTTTGTCTGCTCTTTTTCAATCACAAAAAGAATGGACTCCTTCACATCTAAATTCGCAAGGTCATTCCAGATAGTAAAATGTCTATAAAATGAGAGTGGCAGCTAATGACAATATTCAGAAAGAAAATTATACAAAATGGTGATATATTTCGACATTCTATGTCTTCTTCAGTCAGGTACACAGGTTACACAGTTAAAAATACACATTAAAATCTGTAATATAAGAAAAAACAAAAATGAATAAATGAAGCAAAAATCATATTCTCAACAAAATACCTTGTAAAAAGGAAAAAACACCTTCCATCATCCAGTCCAATGAGATAAATTAGTAGTAAAACTAGTAGTAATTTCTCAATAACGTAAATTTATGATAAGTAATACCTGTGAACATTTTTTTAAATTAAAAGCAAATAAAAACCATTTCAGAGCAATAAAATGTAATATATATTATATTCACCTGGTATTTAGTAAACATCTTTTAAGAATAAACATGATGAAGCTTTCTGAGTAACAAAAAGTGGAAAAAATATATTTCTTTGTTTAACTGGAACGTGGACATAATTTGGTTATTCAGTATTCTGCAATTATAATTTCTATAAATATTAAAAATGTATGTATCAACAAAGAACATACCTTAAATACAAAATTAGAATGAGAATTTAAAATTGTAAAATCCGTAAATATACTAATCAAAGCAGAAAGTCATTTTAAGTCACGGTGCAACAGGTGTTGGCAAAAATGTCAATCGCATTATGCGAATTCCTCCTTAAAATTATGTACAAATGAAATATTAAATATGTTTGAACTGTTATAAGTACCTACTTACAATTATTACTTATTAAAGATTTGAGGATAAATTTACCAGGAGAGTGAAATTTTTAAATAATAAAACTGGAGAGGTGTATGTAAACGTAGGTACGCTTACTATACGCATGCTCAAAAATGTTTACGCAAAATATCAAATTCTCATAAGTTCCAGAATGATTTCAGGTTAATTCTTATTAACGATAAAAATATTAATGAACATAAAATTATATAAATAGTGGATCAGTATATGCAAAATTGTAATTAAGAGAGAATATTAGTAAAAATGAACGTTTTTTAAATTTATTTAATTAATAAGAAGGTTAAATTAAATTGTAATAAATAGTATTTAGTTTTTCTGTCTGTTCTATAATTAATAGCAGTAAGACTTTTTTTGATAACTATCATTTCACATATTAATCGTTTATGTAAATTTGTCTATGTATGATTTTTGGAGTAGAAAAATCAAAATTATGAAAGTTATTAACAGCGTGATCAGATAGGGCTGTATTAGCTTTATTGGGAGTAGACATTTTTATTTTAATTGCATTTTTATGTTGATTTAATCTTTAATAAGGCATTTGTTTAGTTTGGCCAATGTAATTAGCATCACAGTTATTACAGTTTAATTGGTAAATGACATTAGATTATTTGTTTATTATTTTTATAAGCAACTTGGAGGTTAAATTTGTTGAGTTCTTTTTCTAATAGTAAAGATAACTTTGGAATAAAAGGAAGACATATATTTTGGTTAATTAATATCATTATTATTGAATTCAAATCCTAAACAATTTGGTTGCAAATTTATAGATTTATTAGAATTTTTAATTTTAATTTTATTTCATTTGTTTTTTATAGTACTATTGATAAGTGAAATAGGGCAATTATTATTTATTAACATTGTTTTGATGTTTTAAATTTTGAGAATGAAATATGTTGGATGACAGTAATATTGTTCTATCAACAAGTTAATTATTAAGCTTTTTTGTATTTCATAGTAGTACAAGATGTAAAATTTAAATATCTATCTGTTTCTTACCAATTGGTATCTATGATACCATTTTGTTTTCTTATTAAAGTGAGATCTAAAAAGTTTATTGAATTTTGACTATTTTCATTTTCTAAAGTAAATTTAAATCTAGGGTGAATATTATTAAATGTATTAAATATTAGATTAATATCTTTTGATTCAGCAGCGATAATGATGTCATCAATATATCTTTGATAAAATGAAATGTTATTAAGGTTATTTAATATATTTTCTTCTATTCCTTATAAAACCAAGTCCGCAATTGTGCTAGATAAAGGTTGTCCCATGGCAACTCCAAATTTTTGTTTGTAAATTTGACTATTAAATTGAAAATAATTTGACTCTAATATAAGTTAACCTGCAAATATAAATTCGATTTTAGAAATATTAGGTAGTTAACGTTTTGTTTTTTCCCAGTATAATTCTATTGTTTCAAGTGCTAAATTAATAGAGATCAAGAGAAAAAAGAACATGGTTTTTAGGAAGTACAATTTTATCAATATTAGTTTTGAAAGGCCAAGAATCCTTTACGCTATATTTATTAATTTGTGTTATATGAATTAAAATTTTTGATAGATATTTTGAAAGTTTGTATAGAGAGCTCATGTAAGAAGCGACAATTGGTCTTAGAAGTACACAATGCTTATGCAATTCTGGAAGACCATAAATTTTAGGCGATAAACCGTTATGTGAAATGAGATGTTTATAAGTGAATTCATCAATGAAATTGGAATCTAACCATGTTATTGTTAGAATTTTGTATTGTTTCAGTAGGGTCTTTTTTTTTCTTTATTATATGTATTAATGTCATTTAAGAGATTTGAAATTTTTTCGTTATAATCAAAAACATTCATAATAACAGTTTTTTGGGTTTTATCTGCTTTTGTAATTAATATATTTTTATTTGGAATTCAAGAAAGTTTTAGTTATTTTTATATTTTTTAACAAAGTATTAGTACACTAACAGTTTCAATAGGAGTTAATATATATTTTTTAATATTCTTATTATTGTGGTTTGTTAAAATGTTACAGATGAAGTTCTAATTTTATTTTGATCAAATTCTAAATACTAAATAACCAAATTATTCTTAAAAGATGTTTACTAAATACCAGGTAAATATAATAACATTACATTTTATTGCTCTGAAATGGTTTTTATTTGCTTTTAATTTAAAAAAAATGTTCACAGGTATGACCTACTTATCATAAATTTACGTTATTGAGAAATTACTACTGGTTTTACTACTAATTTATCTCATTGAACTGGATGATGGAAGGTGTTTTTTGTTGAAACTCCTTTTTACAAGGTATTTTGTTGAGAATACGATTTTTGCTTCACTTATTCATTTTTGTTTTTTCTTATATTACAGATTTTAATGTGTATTTTTAACTGTGTAACCTGTGTACCTGACTGAAGAAGACACATAAAATGTCGAAATATATCACCATTTTGTAAAACGTTCTTTCTGAACATTGTCATTAGCTGCCACTCTCCTTTTATAGAAATTTTATTGTCTATGCCAGCTGCTAATTTTTAACATAATTCCAGATAGTGTACTTTTTTTATAAAACTATATCTTCGAGTGCACACCCCATCATTTGAGAAGCGTTTTTTGAGGAGCCTGATTCCCAACTAACACGGAAAAAATAAAAATGTGTGTTGTCTTTATAAAAATGTTACTAGGTTTAGAAACAAACTAAAATTGTTGATCTTAAATTTGCATGAAAATAATTTAATTCATCTTGCATCTTGCAAGGACTTCTGCTAGAAATGAAGCAAGTTAGTACCTATAAAACAGCAAATTTTGAAAAAATCTCTAAATTAGATATCCGAATTGAATATTTTTTCAATTTGATGACCTTAAATAAAGTTTAAATTTATTCAGCAATCCTTTAAATATTGGGCTAAACTGCAGAATCCGGGGCACATTCCCCTCCTTTTATTTGCTTCCATTGTAAATTTAGTTATGGTTACTAGAGAAACATGATTAATAATAATTAATATTAACAATAGGAGGGGAATGTGCTTCAGATTCTGCAGTTTCTCAAATATCAAATGAAATTTTGTAATTTTAAGGCATTTAATGGAACAGCTGGAATATAATAAATTATTCAAACTTTTGCCTCTCCAAGGCTAGGATGATGGCAGCTTAGCTGTCAAAATATGTATTTAGCCGTTGTTAAATATTTGTGGGAGTTTTTAATGAATTGTGTCAGATTCAAACCACAGGCTCCAGCAGTGTTTTATTAAAGAAAAATATTTAAAAATGAAAAATTTTGAACTCCCAACTAATTTCTATGTTTGAAAGTACATAAATATCTGCAAGCAATCATTTTCTCATATATGTATAGATTAAATCAAAATTACAGAAACTGCTTGAAAGACTCTACACTTGAACATATACTTCGACCTGCAACAACAAATGTTGATATGAAAGTTAAAGCAAAATATTGCCCAACAACTACAGCCGCAAAGTTCCCATTAAATTTATTAAATATTTGACAAGGTGTAGAAAATGTATGTTGGGGTATAAGGTACTGTTTATTATTTTTCGTATAAGTAGAATATTTTTTTAAGGTTTTTATTACTTATTTTTTTCGTAAAGAAAATAATTTTTTGAGGTGAAATGAATTGACTTTTCAATTACCTTTACTATCCTATTCCTATTTTTGACACACGAAATATTTGCAAAAGAAGAAATGGCCCACGGTCTTAGTGAAGTTGAAGATTAGATAAAAATACAAATATCTGTAATTTGTTATTGCAGAGGTGAATTACTTTCGGTTTAATAAACTTGTAATATAAAAAGATTTGTATAATGAGATGACTAAAAATAAATTATTAATTATTTCGGTGCTCTTTAGATTTTTTTTTATTGCGATCTGACCATCTCAGCTGCTTTCTTCTATTGTACATTCTACAGGTTTTGCAGTTATTCTTTTCCTAAATTCTTTGTTTCTTCTTTTGTCCAATGGTCTTTTTTCTTTTCCCTCCAGTGGTTCTTTCAAGTACTCTCTCCATTTTTCATTATATGTCCCTCTGGTGTAGTTATATCTCCTCGACTGTTAAAGTCTCGAGTGCCAAATCTTCTTTCGTTACATGCGTATGATTGTGCCAAAAAATAGATTCCGAACTTCTTTATATGTTTTTATCATCTTTTGACCAAAGTTTTTCTTTCCATCTATCATTCTTTTTACTTGTACTTCTGCTAGCTAAAATTCTCCATAGTGTTTTGTGTCTTTTATGCCCAGACTTTTTTTTCATTTTCTTTCTGTAACTGCTGTTTTAATTGTCTCTGTCGTCTAGTGTATTCTTTTGATGTTCCTATTTTTTAGTTTTGTTACTCTGCAGCTTTTGCGGTTTTTAAATTTTAAATGACCATAAATATTTTAGCAGTCTTGGATATTCAAGAGTTGGCTTCTGAAGAATTAATGTGTCATTAACGATGGTAAAATCCAATATTTTCATAAGGAAAAATTCTAGATTTTACCTGAACGGTGACAAGTTTGACTTCAGACATTTTCTAAGTATGATTGTAAATATTTAAGATTACGAACAAAATATTTTTTAATACTTAACGATTCGATACATTAAAATACAATATTTATTTTATAACGATTTCTAGCTATATTACAAAGTTGCAAAGTCACGTACAGTATCTATCAATTTCCACATTTTTCTAATAAATGCAATTTTATTGCAATAAATTAAAGTAACCATTTCTTTGTATGCATATATCTTGGAGTTTGGAATGTAGGTGACACAATCTGATAAGTGACACAAAGAATGCAAGAGCAATTGGTTTGCAATTAATATCCTAAACAGCAGACAGCAACAAAGAATTAGTCACTTTGAAATTTAAATTAGCTTCATGCCTATTGAGCAAATTAGCATTCTAATAGCATGGTGTCTAAAATGAATGGATTGTCAGAACAACCAGTTATGAGATCAATGTGTTAGATAACAAATTATACCTTCATTGCCTTGGGGCTCTTCTTACCTGGAAATAATTATAGGTTCATAAGGCTTCACTGGTAGAAATGTTCATATTTTCAAGTTCAAGTTAATTTAAAATTAGATATTAGTCCAAGATAATGTGGAATTTGTCTACAAAGATATTGAACTGAACTTTGTAATTGTTGATTATAAAAATGTTTAAGAGGACAGCAATGAAATTTAGTTAAAAGGTGTTGACTCTATTAAAAAATATTTTTTAGGAAAAATTATGATCAATCTTGATTTTCTGCACATTTGTTTTGCTTTATACTTTTTTCTGTATAAAAATAATGAAATAATGAAAGGGGAGCAACACTATGGGATTTTTACATACAAAACATACAAAACTTAATCTAATCAAACTTAATTTAAACCATTTAGAATTTAAACTGACGCGCTCCGTAGAATCGACACCTCAGGGTGGTGGAAGAGGATTAGAGGAAGATTAAGAAGTATTAAAAAATGTAGGTAAGTCAAAACGCATCAATAAATGAATTTTAAATTCAAAATTGCGGTCTTAGGAATTATTTAAAACTATCCAAATATTTTAGTAGACTAATTAAGACAACTTCACAAACTAAACAGAAATTCTCAAACATAATTATTTTGTTTACTGTAGCAATATGTTTCACACTTCAAAAGCCTATAATTAGAGTGCATTAGTTCTTCAAATAAATAATTTAATGAAGGTATCTTGACAATTTTTAGTTTTTTTTAAAGTATTGGCCAGACTAAAAATGTTTGTGAGTGATTTGGCTGAATTTCCGAGCATTTCCAGTGATATATTCTGGAATTTCTACATGCACTGCCGCTTTTCACATTCCTAAGTATGAAAAAAATATGTAAAAAAAGTTATTCTAGTGTTGCATTCGGTATCATTGGCTACATATCCAATTTTGAATTTACAACAAATAATTAGAAAACTGTTTGAATGAACAGTGCCCAATCTATTTGCCAAAATATCCTTGAATTTTGTATGATTAGGGATCTCCGAAAGTACAGAACACATAGCAAGGGTTAATTGGGAAGAAAATATAATTTTATGAACTTAGTCAACCCCACTGTATTTTTTAGCAAACAAACAAACATCCACTAAATGTTTACAAATAGAGCTACATTTCTTCATTTTCTTTAACTTTAATTTCTTTATTAATCAACTTAGAAACAAAGTGAAGAGAAAATCATTTTAAATAATTTTACTTTTAATAAGGCCACATCGTTAAATTTGTTATTTGGATTCCTTTTCAAATTATGACATAAAGTTGTATCTATTTTAATGGAAACTGTAGCTGGCAGTAACACCATTAAATGGGTTATTTTTTTCTATGGTTAATGTAATTAAATTGTAACACAACTGGTAACATACAAATACCTTCAATAGCTTCCAAGGGCAGCAATCAATAATAGATTGCATTATAACAAATGGATGCTTCATATCCTCGCGATAGGTAGGTAGGTACCTATGAGATGTTTGTACACTTACATACTGTTACCAGCACGCTATTATAAAAAAACCTAATAATGAGGGATGCCATTACTTTTTTAAAATAATTTTATTATACAGCTACATTGTAACATAAAAAGAAATTGAAAATGCCTGTAGAATCACCTTTGAATTTTGCTTATAAAACAATAGAATGACTGGATAATATCCGACATGACACTCCAAGCTGGTGTAAGTAATTTTTTTCGTTAATATTGGTGGGCTACTAGTGGATGAAACATAAATACCACAACTAATGTCACAGCCGATAACTTTTGCTAAAATTTCAAGCAAGAGACATTCATTGGTATTTTCTTTTGCCTTGAACTTTTGATATTTCTCATAATTTACACGGAAAAAATTCCATCCGGTCATATTTTTTGGAAATATGTAATCTAATTGCCTGTATTCTCAGAAAAAATGACGACAAAGCGACAAGTTGATAGAAAATATTATTACTTAGCTAAATTTTACCATTTTCCTGTATAAAAAGGTGACTTTATGTAAAAAACTGAACTGAATTTTCTCAAAAATTTCTGCATTATTCCTAATTCAGAAGTTTGACAACACTGAGGAAAGATGGCTACCACAATTAGAAAGTAGTATTTAGTTTTTTTCAGGTATACACTCAATTGTACCTTTTAAAAAAAAACCTGATGCAGTCATGCAGAATAAATTTGTTCTGATTGAATCGTAAGAGATATAAAAAATTATTACCAGTAAAAAGTAATCGGCCTTGTCATTAAATAGTTACTGTTTGATTTGTATCGATATACCCGTGTTTCATCCACTAATAATAACCAATATCATCTCAAAAGACGACTTACATTAATTTGAAGTGTCATTCTGAATATCATTCAAATCGATCACAGCGTTATACTGTTATAAGCAAAATACAATTGTGACTTTAAAGCTACGGATCTGAGGCCAAAACTCTGGGGAAGTTTTTGACTTCTTTTTATTTTAAATGTACCTCCAGAAGCCACACGGTCGACTTAAGAAACATCTTGTGTAATTAGGGTAGGTACGTTTTATAAACAGTCCTGTGAAACTTATGTATTATTGATTATTCATCATTCAAATACTAAAAATAATAGAAGTAACTGATTAATTTAATTAGATTATGATTAGAGTGACCAGATTTCAATTTATACAAACCCTGATGAGATGCTTCGTTAGTAAAAAAAAGGTTTACTTCAGTGGGAAGTACAGGATGTTTATAGAAAATAAAAAGCAAACCAATAAAAAGAATGTTTTATTCCTTCCTATTAATGGTTAGCAAATATGATACAGGATGTAACTGAAATTTACCAGAAAAGTTCATATAAGCATAGATTCAATTTTCATGGAGGGGAGGGGGGCGGGTTAAAATCAGGTTCTTTAAATTTTACTGTAAAGTGGAAAAGCATATTCAAATGAAAGTTGAAAAAAAACTTCTACCAATAGAACCCTTATTTATGAAAAGGTTTTGTTTAATTGTTATGTATGGCATTAAGAGATTAACATTTACAACCTGTATAAACTTTTTAGTGAATAAGAATTTGGTTAAAAAAATGTGTTGGAAAGCCTGCTTTACTTAGAAACATTTTAACTCTTTTTAGTTTTTTCTTAAATCCAAAAGTTTTGTACAAACAATATAATATATTATCGGTGTCCCATTTTAATCCCTTAAAGCCATACATAAAAAATTAAAATAGAAAAGAATTGCCAATTTTCATTTGAATATCCTTTTCTAGTTTTCAGTAAAATGACAAAAATCCAAGTTTAAGCCCCCTCCGTAAAGGGGGAGAATTAAACCTATGTTTATATGAACTTTTTTGTCAATTTGTGAGGTAAATTTCGCCATTAAATTCCAAGCCTTTCAGTTACACCCCATATATACAGGGTCTAGCAACGATGCAAAAGTGGCAGATATTTTGAAAAGTATGAGAGTTACATAGCATTTGTTTATATAAAAATTATAGGCATATACTAAAATGGTGCACATTAGTAAATTAATGTACAGGGTGGCTCACAAAAGTGTGGTGAACCAAACTTACTCTTTTTTAATAGAATGCGCTATAGTTAGGTATAATATATAGTACCTACAACCAAAAATTATTTTCATCTAGTATAGCTATGAAATAGTTCCTAATATATGAATGCAACTATGACTCACTGAACAATCAAATGTCAACGTTGACATTCAAATATAAACGAAGTTGTATTCATAAATGAGGAATTATTCCATATAAAAATAATTTTTGATCATACTTTAGTTGCATGGGTCTAAAGTTAACAGTTTTGGAGATAATGATTTTATTAAAAAGACTCAATTTTTAAACCACAGAAAACAATTTAATAATAAAAAGTTTAGCAATTTTGTATGTGTATTACTTCATGCTACAAGTGTTCTAAATTTGCAAATTTAATAATTTCTGAATTTTTTAAAACCCCTTCTATTGAGCTTCCTTCTGATATCTTATTTCATAAAGCAGCTACATTTTAAAACCTTGGTTGTTGGAGCAATTTCTACAAACTTGGTAAAGAATTTATAAGGATTTTTACTTTAGGATATTAAAAATTATATAAGTATTTTATGAGACACAATGATGCGAGCATCTCGATAGAACAGGTAAGGAAAGAATTCCACAACAAGAGCATAGATACCAAAATGAAGAGATGTGGGGAGCCCTAGAAAGCGATGGAGTTCAAAACAGGCATATAGGCATAATCCATGAAAGGACGAATAAAAAAACTAATTCTATCATCTTCTACAAATAAAGTTGTGATAAGCAAAAAATGTGTAACTTTTTTTACTTTAGGATGTCAAAAATTATATAAGCACCTTTTGAGATAAAAAAACAAATATAAACCAATTCTATCACCATTTACAAAATAAAGACGTTATAAATTTATCCCTCAGGATACTAAATGTTATGTTACACATAATAGGCTCTTGACTATAGACGAACAATAATTTACTAAACAAAATCACTAAAATGTTCTTGTAATAGAATTAACAGCGTGTTCAGCTTCATTGTTGAGCTTGAATTGCTTTTTATAGCTTACTTAATTCTTAATATCTTAAAATAAGCAAAACCTAAAAAACTTCTTTATTTCTATAAATTACCACAACAGATCCTATATTACTGTAATTTAAAAAAACAGTTTATTGGTGTCATGGGCATAAAATAATTTTAATGTTATAATTCAAAACTGGCACAGTAAGTAAATGTTATAATTCAAAACTGGCACAGTAAGAAAAGTATTTAATTAAAGTAGTCTTATTAAGTATGTAATGTATTTCCACTTTGTCTCTAAATTAAATCGAGCAGGAATTAAATAAAGTTGAACTGCATTTCTAGTCTCAAAAAAAACAACAAAAAACTAGGACAAGTTCTAAATCTAGAAGCCATGAGTTTTTATTATTTTAGTTGATGAAATCACTTTAACAGTTATGCAAATAATGCAAACCTTGCATATGTCATATCAAATTTTAATATCAGAAACTGTAATACAAAACAATTATGAAACTAGATAAATGTGCAATTTTCCAAATAGTTATACCCTTTTATTAGCAAGAAATAAGCATATCTTTTGAAACTAAACTCATTCTAGGCATTATTGAAATAATTTCAAATTTATTCACATCTCAGTTGCCAGTTAAAGATTCAGATTCACATAGCTAAAAAACCTTGTCCTAGATTTTTTTTTGTAGTAATAGTACATTTTTACACCCACAGTTATCCCCGATGCTGAAAAAAATTACTAAATATTCTTAATTAGGAGTAATGCAGAAATTTTTTAGTATTTAGTACAGTTTTTTGCATAGAATCCACTATTTCATACAGGAAATGGTGGTAAAATTGAGCATCAAGTGTACATTTATTAATATAACTAATAATATTTTCCATCAATTTGTCTCTTTGTTATGTTTGTCAGAATACAGGCAACTAGACTACACGTTTCCAAATAAAACATGGCCAGATTTAATTTTTTTGCATAACTCATAAACAATATAAAAAATTAGAGAAAAAAACAATGAATGTCTCTTGCAAGATTTTTTTTTATTTATTGGCTGTGACATAGTTACTGTCTGATTTGTGACGTGACATCCATGTTTCATTTATTAGTAGTCCACCAACAATAATCAATATTCTGACAAAAAATTTAGTATAGTATTCCAACCAGAAATTGGAAAGCTATTTAAAATCAGGCCAGCATTGAAAACAGTAAGTCACTTCGTAATTTAATTCATAAAATTACTGTTTGATTGTCATTCAGTGACACTTCGATAATAACCTTCAAATTTGAGAGATGCATTGAGAAGTTTGGAAGACATATACGTTTTCTATGCCACTATACTGTTTTAAAAACTCAATTAGTACCTACTTAAACCATGCACAATGTTACAATACCTTAACAAAACAGTTACCTACATGTACAATTTGCAGATGAACTGTCATTACTTGAAAGCTGATTGACATTAGAATATTATTTACTGATTGTATGAAACCAACTTAGACATGACTTACACTTTTCATGGCGTACTGGATTTTAAATAGCTTTCCAAATTTTGGTTGGAATACTATACACCAGTTTAGAGTGTTATTGGATATTATCCAAGCATTCTATTGTTATAAGCAAAATTCAAAAAGGTAACTCTAAAATTTGAGAAACTATGGATCTGAGGCAAAAGCCCTACAGGCGTTTTGCTTCTTTTTATGTCTCAATATTGAGCTTTTTTATTATTTCAGCATGCAGTTATTGAAAAAAATTATATTTGATTCTGATTTTAAACTATTATATACATACTATTAACAGCATGATGGTAACAATAGGTAAGTATTCAGACATCTAATACAATAAAAAATAATCCATTTAATAGTATGCTGGTCAGCTAGCGTTTTGTGGCCTTTCAAGAGTAAAATTAATTAAAACTATTTTCTCTTCACTTTGTTTGTAAATGAATTAACAAAAAAATTATAGTTAAAGGAAATGAAGAAATTTAGCTATTTGTAAAAATTGTGTGGATTTTTTTGCTTGTCAAAAAGACAGTAGGGTTGAATGAAGCTTATAAAATTGTATATTTTTCCAATTAGCTCTTGTTATGTAAAATATCGTCTGAAACAATTCAGTTGGGTTAATAAAATTTCAAATTTAGAACAAAGCATATTTCTTCCCCTACTAATTCTCATGAGTTTTCAGAAATCATGAAACAGCTTAACAATACTAAATCCTCTGGTATAGACAATACTAAATTTGAAACTATAAAATTAATTTCAAATATTATACTACTGCTTGCTGCAATTTTTAATAACTGTTTTTTGCAAGGATTGTTTTCTGATTGTTGCTGTTATAACTCCGGTACGTAAAAGCAGATCTCTAAACTGTATTTCAAATTATGGACCCATATCTATTATACCCAATGTAGCAAAAATTTTTGAAAAATTAATACTACATATTTTAAAAATTATAATAGGAGATTAATTAAAGTCAAGTTTTTGTTCAATTTGTATGATTAATATTATAATAAATAAATATCATAAAGTCGTAAATAGTTTAATATTTAAAAAAAAACGTTTCCCACAATTAAAATTGGCCACATCAGTTTACGAATTATAAATGCATTATGTTGAAGGAATAAAATTGGAAAATTTACAAATCTGAAAAGTTATAGAGAAAAATAGGTAAGCAAACATGAAAAAAATTTCCTCAAATATGTGTACTTACGGTTTATTCAATTACAATAAAAAAAAAGTCGTAATGATTATGAAATTATGTTCTCCAGTAATTTAATAAACCGTAAGTGCACATATTTGAGGAAATTTTTTCGTGTTTGCTAACCTATTTTTCCCTATAACTTTTCAGATTCGTAAATTTTCCAATTTTATCCCTTCAACATAATGCATTTATAATTCGTAAACTGATGAAGCCAATTTTAATTGTGCGAAACGTTTTTTTAAATATTAAACTATTTACGACTTTATGATTTTTAATTCATATTCTTATATGGGTATTTCGCCATATAAGAATATGAATTATGAATTCACGCCACAAAGAAGTTTCAGAGATTATTTTATGATTTTTATTTATTATGATATTAATCATGCAAATTTCACAAAAACTTGACTTTAATTAATCTCCAATTATAATTTTTAAAATTTAATTGAAAAGTCAAATTTAACATATTACTAAAAAATACTACATATTACACTCACATCTTTTCCCAAAGAACATAAGGTGCTTTCAAAATATTAATTTGACTTCACACAAAATAAGGGCACAAATGATGAGATTGTATTACTATGTGAGCATATACAGCGCATTAGACAATTTAGAACCTTCTAAACAAATTACAGAAATGTGGAATTTCAGGTACTGCATTAAATCTTACAAAAAATTCTTTAAATAATCGAACACAAGTAGTTAATGTTAATCAGACCCGATGCTCTTCTGAAATTATTACATGATACAATACTTGGACCTGTACTATTTTGAATATATTAATAATATGCTATTATTTACTGATTTAAATGGTCGAGCTGTTTTTACTAACTTTATATTTCATGATATCAATTGCCCTGTAATAAGGCAATATCCACAAAGTGTTTTGGAA
Organism: Agriotes lineatus; assembly: GCA_940337035.1. Classification (NCBI taxonomy): domain Eukaryota; kingdom Metazoa; phylum Arthropoda; class Insecta; order Coleoptera; family Elateridae; genus Agriotes; species Agriotes lineatus. The sequence goes on from OW679198.1 coordinate 37,015,999, forward strand.
TCACTGTAGATCAACACATGACATGGGACATTCAAATAAAGAATATACAGTGTGTTTCACTTTACATGGAAGCACCCCTGTATTTTCTTTGTTTTTGTATGAATCGATTTGAATTTTTTACCAGTTGTACAACTCACCAAGATGCATTTATTCATGTCCTTGAGCGCAAATGACGTTGTTAGCCTGGCCTACTACGATCAAGAATATGGGTCGCATTGTCAATATTTTGCATCGCGTTAGAGTTACAGCAAAAAGTTATTAAGAAAAGTTGTTTAGAATCAAAAGAGTACCCCAGATACCGATTTTCGTTTAATAATTCGAATTTTTAATTTTTATCCATAAATTTGTCAAAGTCTCAAATTTCAACTTTTAATTTGGTATCAAATGGTGCCATAGAGAAACAACATTTTTATTATTGTTGCAAACGTCATTAGCTTTTAATAATAGCTGAATTACGTTTAACTGTTGCTGATAAAGTAGAAATAATTAGAATTACTTGTAAAAATGCAAGATCCAATAGAGAAGTAGCTAGAATATTTAATGGAAGGCATCCAGGGCACGCACCTATTTATCCTGGAACTGTTTCAAAAATTAATCAAGTTTTTCATTTAACTGGAAATGTTGTTAAGCCCAGACCAAGAAGAATAGTTCGAAAGCATCCCTTGGAGAAAATGATTTTGGCGGCTTATGACGCTAATCTTCGTAGTAGTATTAAGAGATATGGCATTAAATGTAACTATTGCACCATCGAAAATTGGGCGCTGCTTGCATCGTCAGAAACTAAGTGCCAGGATAAATAAGTGCACTCCCTGGATGCTTTCCATTAAATATTCTAGCTATTTCTCTATTGGATCTTGCATTTTTACAAGTAATTCTAATTATTTCTACTTTATCAGCAACAGTTAAACGTAATTCAGCTATTATTAAAAGCTAATGACGTTTGCAACAATAATAAAAATGTTGTTTCTCCATGGCATCATTTGATACCAAATTAAAAGTTGAAATTTGGGACTTTGACAAATTTATGGATAAAAATTAAAAATTCGAATTATTAAACGAAAATCGGTATCTGGGGTACTCTTTTGATTCTAAACAACTTTCTTAATAACTTTTTTCTGTAACTCTAACGCTATGCAAAATATTGACAATGCGACCTATGTTCTTAATCGTAGTAGGCCAGGCTAAAAACGTCATTTGCGCTCAAAAACATGAATAGATGCATCTTGGTGAGTTCTACAACTGGTAAAAAAATTCAAATCGATTCATACAAAAACAAAGAAAATACAGGGGTGCTTCCATGTAAAGTGAAACACACTGTATGCAATAAATTAAGCAAAACCATATATATCATTACTGTTTTTACTATGCATCGGTGCAACATTTATTATGGCATAATAAGTTGGGGTTGAGCAGCCCGTCTTAACACTGAGAGGGTTGAAATAATACAAAAGTATATATTAAAAATTATATTACTTACCTCGTTTTTAGTGATTCGAATGTGATGGCATTGCAGATTGCAGCAACTATTCTATAGTGACATTAAAATATATTTGGAAATATTCACAGAGCATAAATACGCATAATAATAATATAGAATTAGACACGAAAGATATTCCACATAAAGTTAATAAATCAGTTGGTCAAAGATGTTTCAGCTACTATATACCAAGGCTGTATAATAACTTCCAGTTGTACATTAAAGAAAATAATTTGGACATACATTGGAATAATTTTAATAAACTTGTCAAAATGTTTCTACGTAATTTCCCATGAATGACATTTTTGCTTATATTTTAAATCAAAACAATACTTTTTTAATTTTTCAAGCACATACCTAGTACATGATGATGCAAAGTTAAATAATTTGTGTAAAACCACGCACAGCTTGTATCTTTCATTTCTTTATTGTAATATTTGGTTTTGATACTAGTTTAATCAATATTTGATTATAAAAAAAGAAAATAAAGAACTTTAATTATTATTATTATTATGGACACTAGTTTTCCAGATCCCTAATACACAATGAAAAAAGCTTGGGTAATCGATCTAAAATTATACAAAATTCAAACATATTTGTGTGGAATAAAGTGGGCACTGTTCATTCAAACAGTTTTTTATTATTCTTGTCAACATAGAATTTCGGCTTAGACCACGTAGTTTTTTAGTATTTGTTATAAATTCTAAATGGGATATGTATCCAACGATACCAAATGCCACATTAGCACAAATTTTTCATATTTAAAACATTAAAAGTAGTCAAACTACTGCAATTTTGAATTTAGAAAGATCATTTGATGCGTTTTGAATTACATTTTTAATTTATTTTTGGCAGTAACAGATTGTCGTGGTTCAGATAAAACTCTACAACTTTTCTATTTGAAGTTTTTTGTATCTCTAATAATAAACTCTATAGGTGAGTGTCAAAATATATGTGAACTTCCTGTACATTAGCAGAGTACCCTTTATTAAAATTGCTTAAACAAATGGAACATTTTTCTTTATGCCAAGATTCTTGATTTTGTATATATTCGTAAAATCTATCTGGCCTAGATTTGCAAAAAAATTATAAATTTTTGACTCTTTGACTATTGAAGAATTACAATTAGCTGCAAAAAATTATAAGAATTTGCACCTGGTACAGATCAACAACGCAAAAAAACTAGGTTTACACATAATTCAAGTGATGCTTTTAAAAATTCAAGTATGTCGTTGAAAAGTTTTAATAATATATTTATATGTAATTTAATACAAATTTTATTGCTGTAGAGAAGATTAATTCAAAATTGGTGGACATTCATGAGCAAATCAAATAAAATTATTGAAAATCAGCTGTATGTATTGCAGTCACATTATAAAGAAGAGGAAGGAAATAATTGGTAAAATCTTGTCATATGTTACACGTAATAACGTTAGTAAAACGAATATTCCACCAGTTTTTAAATTATATCAAAAATACTAAACGCGAATGATTTTTCTCAAAATATATAATTGCTTTAACGAATACTATGGAGTTTGCCGATAACAGCAACACAACCTGAAAGATGATCTAGTATTTTATCTAGAATTAAGAGAATGTTTTAAGGTCTACAAAGACAAAGAATTGTATATCAAAACTGATCCGGCACGATGTAATTTTTGTAATATATATCTTAAATTTATTTGCTAGTCGCAAAGCTAGTATTAGTTTTTCTCTTTCCTCAGTATTTATTATAAAATCCTAGATATTTATTTCAATGTAATTGAATTTTAAATGAAAATACTGGCGAGGCCCGGAAGTTTGATAGCACCCACGGACTGAGCTAGCTCTCCACACCCCTGATAATAATACAGCATTTGAGGCTTTAAGTAAATTAATGAAAGTATATTATGTCAAGTATGAACTTATTCTAATAAGTAGTTTTTGAGTTGCAAAGCATATTTCACTCTATCGGTCTATTTTGATGAGATTGAGTATTATTATAGAGGGTGCCCCATTCTTTTCAGAACACCCTCTATAACCAGCTTTATAACATCTTCTATAGGGTCTTAAAGAAATTTGTCTGGTAGGCCACGCAATACCCTTCAAAATTTGAAATATTGAAAAAACACTTAAAGGAACTGATAAAAACAGAATGAAAAGGAACACACATCCTGCGTTTTAAAACTTTATGTCAGTACACAACAAATACAGAAGTATCAACTATTTTGAAAACTTAGTGAATTGGCTTTAAAAATACACGTCGTGTTGTTGTATGCTCAACATTCGCTTTAATAAAAGTAACATTTAAAAGAATGTCACTTTCAGTCTGAAGAATAATTATATAGGTATACAGAAAATGTTATGTTTTTAATATGTAGCATGCGATAGTTGATTCTTTATTTTTCTTTTTTTGCTACTTTGGTTTCATTTTAGAATTTTTTACTTTCTAATTCCAAATATAGTTAAGTATCTACCACAAAATAAGTAGGAATACATTAAAAAAAAAATGGTAACCCCATATGTAAATTTTTAATTTATTGCAGTACACGCAGTGCTCCTACTTTCCTAAGTCCGCACGCAGCATGCTGGCAACAATTACATGAAATTAAAAGCCACGGCACAGAGCAAGGTCAAAGAAAGTGTTTGTTGCACTAGCTGAGCCACCAGCTAAAATATTTGTGATATGGCTCTAATCTGAGTTTAAGGACAGCAAGAGTGAAAGCTGACACAGAAATGCATGTGACTCAGGGGAAGATAACCAAAGCCCTTGCTCTGTAATTAAGCTATTCTGGTGACCAAAACAGTGGCAGCACATTACTGTCAACACTTTCACTGCTGGAATTCTTGGGAATCCTTTGGCAAAGACAGCAGAGTTCAAGGTAAGTGGATCACCTGCAATTAGTGCTTTATCCTTTTCTTGCCACCCCACTTCTGTATATATAGACATGGGCATTATGAGAACTATCATACAGTGTTTCAACACCAAGTCTAACAGGTGAGTCTTCCACTTATAGATATAGGACAGCGATTTGATATTTTATAACCATTCAGTTTATATATTTAAAAAAGTATGTTGCAAATTAATTTTATTTTAATAATTTATAAGTAGAGCAAAAAATATTTCAACCTGCAATATTCAGTTTCTACAGTCATTTTAAATCGAAACTGCAATCAATTTTAATAAAAATTATTTATTTTCTATCTGCATTTTCCAGCGCAAAAATGAAAGTGTGTGTAGCTCTCTTCGCCGCCTTCGTTGGCATCGTGTCTGCTCAGTTCCCCAACGGCAGAATTTTGGAGCCCCCACAACCGGCCCTATGTGCCCAACGAGTTATTCATGAACGCACATCTGATGTAAGCTTTATTTACATCTCTAACCAAACCACTAAACATGTTCCGTTTGAAATTAATGCAAAAAAGTGGAAATCCTGTTGTAAACCCGTAATACAAGCCAATAATTCATTGTCTGGAAAGGTTCTTGCCCTAAAAGTGGTTTCTGTTCCGGCATCAATTTTTTGTGAGAACTTGAAATATTGAAATTTAATCAATATGCAAATTTTGTACGTCATGAATTGTAAAAATTAAGTGGAGATGGAAGAATTAATGAATGTGTTTGTTTGGTTTACTAATAAATTTTATTAATAAAATTGCAATGGGAACCAGTTTTCGATCAAATTTTTATACAACTAAAATTGTATTCCGATACATCGGAAATTTACTTTAAAAAAATTATAGAGGCTCTTGCCATCAGTCAAGGACAGTTCACATTTTAAGAGCGTTAAAATAAAAGTAATTTCAAGCAACGGCAGGTATCTGCAAGCCACAAAAAATTTAAACCAGGTTGTTAAACTTCCTCACGAAGGGTTAACAAAAAACCGGTGTTCGATAGTTTAGCAGCTTGGGTATTCCTCCTGCTTCTAACAGCAACTAGAAATCATTTTATATCTGTGTTAGCTAAATAAAACAAATATTTGTTTTGACATCGATCCAGTCCTTCAGATGATGCTAATGATGTATGTGATCACAATATGCTAATTGAGATTGCCTAACTGTCATTACAGTAATTATGGAAAGTAGGTTACTTCTTAAAATTACCCCAGTAATGAGGATATGAAAAAATCCGTTCAAGGCTTTTGTAACATCTTTAAGTGATTTCCATTTTCTTTGTCCAGGCAAAGGCTACCTGCTCAGCTGGAGGGAGCCCTCACTCCGTGGCGTAGAAGAAGATTGGTTGGGTGCAAGAAACTACTGCAGACAACGTTGCATGGACTCCATCTCGCTCGAAACTAGTGCTGAAAACGAGTGGATCAAGAGCAAGCTCGTCAATGAAAATGTAAGTGAATTATGCAATACAAGTTTTGTTTGCACTCTTATGCATATTTAAACTTCTATGATGGTCTTATTCAACCTTCGCAGTAATTTATTTCACAATGTAGATTCTTACTAATATAAACAATTTTTCTTGCAGGTAAAATACATCTGGACATCTGGCCGCCTGTGCGACTTCAACGGATGCGACCGTCCCGATCTGCAGCCCGTCACCGTCAACGGATGGTTCTGGACAGCCGAGCTCCAGAAGCTGCCGCCACCACCAACAGGGAACAAAACGACTGGTCTCCAAGCGGTGGAATCGGCCAACCTCAGCCAGACAACCGTGAAGCTCAACAAGGGGGCGCCAGCGAGAACTGCTTGGCTGTTCTTAACAACTTCTACAACGACGGTGTCAACTGGCACGACGTTGCCTGCCACCACCGCAAGCCCTTCGTGTGCGAAGAGAACGACGCACTATTGAAGTACGTACGCTTCCACAACCCCAACTTAGGAGTTTAAATTAGTAGTTTCCAATGTGCTGTAGCCGGCCTTGTTTTGTACAAGGTTGGATAGTTAATTTATTTGTGTTTCTTGAATAATAAACGTTTTCTTGAATAATCTGGCTTGTTTATTTATATAAACTAAAATAATGTTATCACAACTACTACAAACAGCGATTCTTCACTTTGTGGTTTGTTGTTTGCTTACACTATTAATCTCTAGTAATGTCATCGTCTTCAGGGAGAATTAGGACACCCAAATATAGGTCATAAGGGTACCTCTTTGAGAAAACATATTATGGTGCTCTAAAAAGGATTAAAATATTCCAGTGACAAATTACTACAATATTGTTAAAAAGCCATTAACTGACTTTTTTCGTTGCAAATTTTTTATATGGTTGGTGTCTATTAAAGACATAATTACTATGGTGTGAAAGGCGAGTAAACTGTTCAGAAAGTATAAATTGCAAACCTAGAAAAACTTATCCGCTAAGAATATTTCCTAAAAAAAATCTTTCAACAAAGTTATAAAAAATTATGTAATGTATAACACTATTTAAAAAAATGTATTCCCATTATTAACTTGTGGACTTTCAGTAAATTTTTGTAAAAATCTAATTTCGTGATTTTTTCAAAAACTATACTTGCTATACAAAATTTCTTTTAACAAAAGTTATAGACAAAGACATAATATATAGCAGTATCTTAACAGATTTTATTCCCATTATTAATTTTTACTTCCTTTTACAATAAAGCAAGTATTGGATTTACCCCAAAAATTCTATATTGAATTTTCTATAATGGGTCTTGTTTGTTTTTTTTTCTATTTTTTATTAACTCCTATTTTAAATAGAACACCCGGTATATTATTACATTGTTGAATTCAGCTTAAAATTCTAGAGAAATTTTGTCTCTTGAACTAACGCTCTATTTTGTACTGTTTTTGTAGAATTTGTAATTTTTTAAAATTTTTAACAAACGCATAAAAAATAAAAAATCAAATTTTTGGCTAATTATAAGATCACTGTAAAAGGAAGTTGTGTGCGTGTATCACACTAAATTTTTAGACTTTGAGCATATTTTTTTAAATCTAATTTTGCAATTTTTTCAAAACTACTTCCTACACAAAAATTCTTTTAAACAAATTTATAGACAATTATGTAATACTATACAGGGTGTTAATTAAGTACGTAGACAAACTTTAAGGGGTGATTCCTTGATCAATTCTAAGATAAAAAGTTTATACAAACATAGGATCTAAACAGCTTTGTTTTCAAGATACAGGATGTTGAAGTTTAAACAAAAGTTTCCTTTTTTTCAAAATCTGGAAAACCGCTAGATGTAGGTTAGTATTTCATAAGTGGCAAAGTTTGGTCAATTTATATTTAATTTATTTTGACCAGTTGCGTGCATGGGAACCACCTCAGTTACCTTATTTTGGAAAAATCTGAAACGCCACTGTTTTTTAGCCAATATGACAGGTTCATCCACTGAAACTATATAAAAGATGTATCTTTTATTTTTTTGATAGAATAAACCTTTTTCGAGAAAACGGAAAAATCTGTAACAGCAATTTCGTTCATTGGACGTTAATGGGACCTAAACGGCTTCGTTTCCAAATACAGTTTAAAGAAGTTTTAAAAAAATATTATTTAATAACAAACAATCTTACAACAGCTACAAAACTTTTGGCTAAAAATAAGGTATATGCACGCCACTGGTGGAAATAAATTAAATTTATTTTGACCGAGTTTCATTAGAATACTTCTAACCTTTTTCCAAATTTTTGAAAAAAACAATTTTGGTTTAAACTTCAATATTCTGCATTTTGAAAACGAAACCGTTTAAGTCCCATAATTAATACAAGGAAAAGTTAACAATAACACAGTCATTAAATGAATACATTACAAATAAATCCACCAAGGTTTACCAAACAGGGAAAATAAAAAACGCCTATAACCTAAAAAAGGTTCCGCAGAAAACTAACGTCCAATAAAGCTAAAAATTTGAATACAATTTTGAAACAACAAGCCAGGTAAAGACTTGATAAACATATCTTACAATACGAAAAATATGTTTACTAATAAAAATCCTTAATTATTACAGTTTATGTCCCACAATCAAAGAAATTTAGTATTAACCAATAAATTATTCCGAAAGAATCTATTTCACCTGTTAATCCAAATAATTCTAAAAATTAAAGGTAAGGATTTAATCAATTCTTAATAATATTAACATTAATTAATTTCAGCCAAATTTCAATAAACAAAATACGAAACAAGCATAAACCTAAACAGTTAAAGGAAAAACAAAAATTATTGAAAATACAACATTAATTATGGATGTTTAATAAGAAGATTATTTTCATTCTAAAAAAATTTTTATAAATGACAAATCAAGAAATATAAAGAATAAAAAAGACTACACTTTAAAAAAAACGACAAAAACTACAAAGGTGATTACTATTCTTTTAACAAAAACTGTTCTCTATTAACTTTTAATATCTGTCTTTTAGCAAATTAATTTTTAAGAAACCATACGAAAAAAAAACAGAAAATAATCACAACCCTATCCTGTTTTTCAATACTTATTGGCAAAAGTTGGAGTTTTGAAGGAAAAAGAAAAATTATATTTCAATGTTAAACAAGAAGATGTAATGGAACTTAATCAATTAGATACGATATGTTTTTTCTGGTATGTATTAAATGTGAGGTTTATTCTTTCACCTATTTCTCTAATTGCTTGCTTGTTTAAACTTTCAGATTAACTACTGCAAAAGGCTTGTGTTTTAAATTTATTTTATCTGATGAAGCTGGTATAACCAGCAAAACGTTATAATTAACTTTTAAATAAAATTTTAATGTGTTTTTGACAATACAGATTTCTGATTGAAACTTATTTTTCATGTAGAATTTTCAAGTAGCTAAGCTAATACAATACCAACATAGCTGATTTCATCTCCAAATTACTAATTTATATACAAAAACAGCTGTAACCCCAAAATTTAATTGAACTTTTTATCTTAGAATTGATTAAGGAATCACCCCTTAAAGTTTGTCTATGTACTTAATTAACACCCTGTACAGAACTGTTTAAAAAAAAATATTTCTATTATTAAGTTTTGTAAAAATTTAATTTTGCAAGTTTTCAAAAACTATAGGTACTTCGTACAACAAAAACTTTTTAAACAAAAGTTGTAGATAATTGCATAACATATGATCTAACAAATTTTATCTTTATCAATTACAAAAATTTACCAGAAAATAAAAAAAACCAGAGTAAAGTACCACTCCCGGTTGCGTATTTAACCATGGCCAGTTTCATTCTGACCGCCTGACGAGCGAGCTCCGTTTCTATTCGCCAAATTCTTTTCGCCGCAATTCGATTCGCCGAAATCCGTCAGGCCGGAATTCGATTCGCTGGAAGTCTTTTGACCGGAATGCATTTTGTCGGATATCAAGATCGAGGACACTATGCTGATCGTGGGGACAACACCGGCCGTGGTAGTGAAAAAAATTATCAAGGACTGCAACTAATCTAAACAGGTTAGAACAAGACACAGTACGTTGCCAAATTTCGTTATATAACACGCACCCTACAATCCGGTGAATAACTTTCCAGTTAAATAATTATCCAGCGAAACAAATTCCAGCTAGTCGAGATCCGGCAAATGGAAACGAAGCCCGCTCGTCAGCAGATCAGAATGAAGCTGGCCATGGTTAAATACAGAACCGGGAGTGGTACTTTACTCTGGGAAAGCCACGGATGAGTGGACATGTCCGTTCCATTTTGGGTTTTATACATTTTTGACAGGTCTAGAGTCCCTGTATATAGGTTACTAAGGGCCGGTTGCAGAAAGCAATGTTAAGTCTGGTGTTAGCTAACGTCGCGTCAAAGTGAACAAAATCGCATCAAATTTTGTTTACTAATGTATTAGTTGCCATAAGCATTTGAGATTTGATTCGTTTTTGTTCACTTTGACGTCGCGTTAGCTAACACCAGACTTCACATTGCTTTCTGCAACCGGCCCTAAGAGTTGGGCAAATAGCAGGATACATTTTGATTGGTTTGGATCACTTTTTACAAGGAATGTGTGATAAAAGTGCCTTTCTGACATATTTTGTGGTATGTTACAACCGCTAGTTTCACGTATGCAAATCTAAATTTTAACGAAATTGGTCGTATATACTTAATAGTCGATTCTAGAGATCCTAAGAATGATCAATGCTCTGATAACTCTCCCATAAAAAGCAAATTAGAAAGATTGGTTCCCATAACCTCTTTGTTCGACATATGTCAAATATCTAACTTGGATCAATAATTAGGCTGTTTGCAGAACAGGTCCAGAGTCAGTACATAACGTGTGTCTACAGGTTTCGCACCATGGAATCAGAGCAATGTTAATTTATCCCAAAGATCAGCTCTTGCTTTTACGAAAACATTTTAATAACAAACCCGATTATATTTATTTTTCTATGGCAATAAACGATTAAGTAGTATTCAACTTGACATATGGTGTCAAATTCTATGTTAGCAGGTTAGGTTTTGCGTCAATTTTGACACAGACTGACGCAAAACCTAACCTGCTAACCTCGAATTTGGCATAGACTTACAGTATCACCAACATATTATTCATACGTTGTGTAACCAAGACCATTCAAAAACGTTCGATCATTTCTGAAGGCACTTTATTTGTTACTTGGAAATTCAATTTTAATGGTCAATGCTCAGCAACCGTTTGACTATCAATTGCTACTGGAAGAGTAGATCTTTAAAATAAAGTAGCATTACTCCAGCGCCATGGTGCGTAGTCTCGTGGACGCACGGTATAGGAGAGTACCCGCCATTCTTTGATAAATGAAAATGCCGTCATGTTTATTCCCATATTACACGGTGATCAGCAATCTCTGATTGGTCTTAAATTTTACTTGAAATTGGCAAGACTGTAAGTCTATGTCAAATTCGAGGTTAACAGGTTATGTTTTGCGTCAGTCTGTCAAATAACAAACAAAACCTAACCTGCCAACCTCGAATTTGACATAGACTTACAGTCTTGCCAATTTTAAGTAAAATGTTGGATTGCCAACAAAGGTCACGTTCACGGAATTGTTACAAACCTCAAAGTGACGCATATGTCAGAGAATAAAATGGCGGACGTGGCGGTACTCTCTTATATATACTGACTCTGGATAGGTCTACAGTGACTTTATAAGGACAGTGCGGTCAATTTGAGGTGGCGGCCATTTTGAGTCGTTTGTGGTACAGCCTGCATAGACAAATCTAACAACATTTCGATTGATTTCAATAATAGAGGCAGTGGTTGTATATAAACAGGCATATTAAATGTTGAGTATATTATTTATAACCAATTATTCTTTCTTCAAATGATAACAGATCTCCTTTAGATGGTTAACAGCAATTAAAACTTTCACGGGTGTTTATCTACATATAACTCCAATTTTATCAAAAAACTGTTTTAAAACAATGGTACTGAAACTAAAAATTATGATTTGCAGTTGAAAATATCTGAAATTTGACAACAAATACCTATGTAAATGGCAGGAATTGTCTGTACCCTGTTCACTCCATTTGTTACACTGTGGCAGGCAGTGGTGTAGCTACCGGGGTTCCGCGGAACCAGGGCCCGTGCGGTTTGGGGGCCCGCGTTTCTTATAAGTTTATAAAAATAATCACCTTTTATTCTTTATTCTGGGGGATTCCATGATTAAGAATGAAAAAATCCATTTTGAGCATAGTTTTGTAATGTTATATATTTGTAGTCGTTTCGAAATGTGATACCGTGAGCGTTGGTGTGAAAGGCCGCATATTTTGATAATTAAGCACGTTTCATGAAAGGCTATAAAGTATAGGCCCAATAATTCGGGGAATTACTCAGAAAAAGAGGTAATAAGCACGTTTAGCTGTTGTTAAAATATTTTTAGTAGTTTTAACTTCCTGATTCAGTTTGGAAAAAATTGTGGTTAGTACGGATCATCGTGTTAGTTTTTCATTAGTATTATTTTTTAATTCAATTTAGAAATGAACACAAAAAAATATAGCCATAAATCAGGTGCTATAAAACGGAAAGAAAGAACGGAAAAACAAGAGAAAATAAAAAAACTTACAAAAATTGATCAGATATTTAAAAAACAACCAGATGAAGCTCCGAGCTCAAGCAGTAAGTAATTTCATTTATATAGAATTAAGTTATTCAAGTATTCATTTTTTAGAGAGCACAAGTTTAGACGAGGCAAATAGTGAAGATTTTAGTAATCCTCAAACTGAATCTGAACCTCAGCCGTCAACTTCAGCTGAATTAAACTGTAAGATAAGCATTTTATAAAAACCCATTCTAAATTCTCAAATTGGATATAATTTTCGTAGATGTCAAAGAAAATAAAACGGATGATGGTCAATTGTATGTGACTGATAAAGGTAACTTTCCTTCGGAATTAACACTTACGCAAAAGCGATTTCTAATTGATAACGGACCTTGTCAGCCACCTGGACCTTATCCACGCGATGCAAATTCCAGAAGCTTCTCCGATTTTTATTATACAAAAACAACAAAGTCAAGACTAAACACTCGAAGACTGTGGCTTTGTTACTCCCAACGTTTAAATTATTGTTATTGTCAACCCTGTTGGATATTTTCAAAAAGAATCATTCTTTAATTACCGGCTTTAACGATTGGATCCATTTGCAGCGCACAATTGCCAGACATGAGGTAGATTCTGAAAATAACAAGTGTTGTGCATTATTTGATAAATGGCGCTTAAATAAAACAACTGACTATAAACAAGAAGCACTACTCCGAACGCAAAGTTTATTTGTTTTTGACCCTGTATAATGTAACTCCATAAAATAACTATTTTTGAAAACGCAGTTTGTCTAAAAGTAATACAAGTTATTTTATGAAGTTACATTATACAGGGTCAAAAACAAATAAACTTTGCATCACATGTGACCAAATTTTAATAGCCTTATTTGAATTTTGTAGAAAAACACACATTTAATATGGCACTACTTTAAAGAAAATGTGTGTGAAATAAAGCATTGTCAAAACTAAGAAGTTTTATGTAGGTTGCGTTGAGTCTTACTTTGCAACAGTGGTGCAATTTAAAAAAAACAAGCAAACGGCACGCTACGCGCACGTGTGAAATAGGATACGCCGAAGGCCAAGCTGCGAGCTGACCGCTAAGATAAGAAAAACAAATATAAACATCTGCGAAGCCGGAACGTGAGATTTTATGTGGTGCCACAGACAGACAAACACACATTAAGGAAAATTATATTATAGATGGGCAAAAAATCTAAACTATCTTATACAGCTGAAATTTTGCATATGGGCTAAAAATTGCATTTAGAAAAACTTTTTCTAATAACTTTTTTCGATATTTTGAGAAATAACCCCTTTTAAATAAAAAAAAAATATCAATAAAATTTGACAGATAATGCGAATGACGTGTGTACTATTTTTTTGGTTAATTTTCATCTCGATGAAAGCACAAATTGATGCCAAAGTCAAATTTCGAAAAAAGCTATTAATAAAAAAAGATCCCATATGATGCGGACTTTACTGGTCACACTGTATATATTGAGATCAATAGCCCTTTCTTCCATTTCTTGGGTATTCTTTTCATGTACCTATCTCTTACACATTGCTCCATTTGTCTTCCAAGGTGTTTCCTTGATTTTCTTCTTACGTCCTTAATACCTATAAATATTATTCAAAATTCGTAATTTAAATAGCCTTAAAGTTTAATCATTGTACCAATGCATGGGACAATCGGCAAAAAATCAAAACGGTCCCAAAACAATCCAGATGATTGATAACTAATCAAGTCTCCCATAAAGACTCGTTTTTGTAACATAAATGATTGTCTGTAAATTATGAAAAATTGAATAACACTTTAATAATAATAAAATACAAAAACGTACAAACATTACAATCTTTATTACAAATGCACTTAAAACAGTCAGTTCAACAGCAATGTTTTACTTCTTACCTTCTACCATTATTATATGATATCCAAATTTTGTTTTAATTGGCGGATCAGTATAAACCGGGCTATTAACAGTGGATATTGGCAACGCAAAAGCTGCATCTTGAAAAGGACCTACCATGGAACCTCTGGTCATCCATCCTAAGTCACCCCCTTGCCGTGCTTTGTCTTCACTGTAGGCAGCAGCGACTTCCGGAAATTTCTGCCCAGCTTTTAACTTTTCTAAAGCTTCCAAACACTTGCCTTGCTTTTCGCACAAGATATGTCTAACTTTAACCGCTGTTCCACCTTTCTTTTCTTTTGCAGCACCTGTAAATGACATGAAAAACTGTTGTTTGTAGCATGTAGGGAACTAACTACCAATTAAGGTAACAAATCATTTTATAACCTGCCTTTATCGGCATCTTCGCTTTTAGCCCCCTTTGCGGGCTTGGACCCAGACGCCCCCTTCTTTGGCGCCATAAATAAAAAATTTAATGTGGGGGTTCTACAACAAATTGCAGGTTATGTTTTGATGGTTTCGATGACGGCCGACATGTGACATATCCAATATAACCTCACACGCTACCAATCAGTCAACTGCTGAAAACTCGTGCATGTTCGATGACTGATAAATATAGATTAAAATGTCGAAAGAGGAGACACATGTGATAATTAAAGGTCGTTTTCATCTTTAGCGCCACTTGTAAATAAGTAGGTGTCAAGGCGCTATCAATTTATAGTGCTAATAGTGTTGCTCTGGGAGGAGGTGACCATGGACGAGTGGCTGAGGATCTCCGTGCTGCTGTCAGGCTTCGGGTTTCTCAAGGAAATCCGCCCCTCCGAGCCCTTCATCTACGAATATCTGACGGGGCCATGGTGGAACAACACCAACGAAACGGTGATACAGGAGGTTTATCCGGTGGGAACTTATGCCTATTTGGCACAACTCGTGGTTGTGTTTTTAATCACCGACCTGTGCCGATACAAACCCCTAATTGTGGTGCTGGGCCTGGCCGGAGTCGTAGTATGGAGCATGCTTATATGGAGCACCACGTTGTTGGAGCTACAGATTTTAGAAGTAAGGTATTATTTAATGTATTTTTTTAAGAACTTAAAAAAATATAATGCATTAAAAAGTCAGTGTAAGTGTAGGTTTTTTGTATATAGCAGAGCTCATAAATATTTATGGGCCTTTTTGTCCTTTTAGTAATGCAAAGCACACATGTGCGTGCATAAAATAACATCTTTTGGTTCAGGTACGAGTGGGCAATGGTTTTACAAATTAGTTTGAATACAACCTTGGCAATAATGGGATTTCATGATTGAAAGCACAGTGGACAAACAATCCCACTTCCCAAATGACTGTTGAATTTAGCAATTATGGATAACGCAGACACGCCTCTCAAAACTGGTGTGGTCGGTTCATTATGAGAACTTATTTGTGTATCGGATTTATTTTTAAATTGCTTGTTAGATGACATACAATATTTTCTTGAATGTGTTAGCTAAAATTGTAGAGTCAACATTTATTGCATTTTCAAGCTGTTTATTACAAATTTATTGTGATAAAACCTGCAATATTTACATTGTAAAGCTTGGTAAATGTGCTAAAGGTGTAAATATTATCACTTGATAATTGGCTTCATATAATTACCATGATTGTCGCAGTGATAATTTCAATCATAAAATCTGACTTGCACAATTTTATATAATTTTTCATAATACCTATATTTTATTGTTGTACTATATCAGTAGCCTACGGTCTGCTTGATGGAAATGTCACCCATAACAGCAACAGCCGTTAAAATTTACCAGCCACAGCTGTTATTTGATTAATCACCATTGCTACACTTTTAAATTGCATGCATTGTTTTAATTGGTTTGAAAACGAATTTGTAATCATCTGTTGCTACACTATCAACGTACGTGCGGGACTCAGGTTACTAGTAAATTTTATTTATATTAAAATCGCATCTTAAAATTGGCCACTTTTAGTAGATATTATGAAAACTGTTAAACAGCATACTCAGATAATTTACTAGCCTCGGCCACAAAGTGTATCCTCATCCATTATATGCTCAATATCGGCCTAATAGCATTGTGAGCAATATAGGCTTAAGCCTCTGTTCTTTACACTGCACCGTTCTAAATAAATAAATACTGTTAAATATATCATATATCATTTATAAAAATATTTTTTTCAGTTGTATAGGTGCTTTAAATTGTCTCATCTGTAATAGTTCAAAATAAATTTCAATTTATTATAAAGGATTTTAAACAGCTCTTAAGAAGTGCTTGCATGTACATAATTTGAATAATAGCATCATCAAAAGCCGATGTAATCACTGTGAATAATCACATCCTTTAATGATGTCAATATATAGGCTATTATCCGATGTCGATTACATCATTTACATTTACTCATTTGTAGTTATGCCTTATATAAAGACTTATGAGATCAACAGATGATAATCTAGAAAAAAATGTGTTTTAATATCGTGAATGAAAATAATAGTGTCGCTTTTTCTCTACAGATTCGTACATAAAATTAGATTCTCCTACATTCAGCAATGTAACGCTTGACAGATTTTGTTTATATACAACAAACCTATTAATAGAAAACTTTCTTTCTTAATCCTATGCATTTCTACCATGAGGTGTAAGGCGAGTGTAGTGTAGCCTTGTTTTGCATATTCCTCTCCATATCTTCCTATTTTTGTTTGTTTGATTTCTTCCCATGTTAAGCCTTTCTTCTCTGCGTCTTTTCTTATTCCATCATTTCAAGTTTTTTTCGGTGGTCCCTTTGTATTCTTTCCTTGTGCTTTTGTTTCATATATTCTTTTTTTGTAAGTCTTTCATCTTTCATACAGCATATACAGGGAATTTATTTTAATAGTTAACATAAGCGTTTCGTTTTTATGCCATCACTTAATTATACAGGTCATTCCCATAGTTACAAATAAGACCAATAGATTAGAGCGTGTATTGTACGAGTTAACATAGGAATTATTACTTGTGAAAAAGACAATTAAAAGTTATCCTAATGTATACCACTTAAGAAAAGATACGACACAAGTTGTTCCTACGTATCTACTTTTTAGTTGCATACCTACATTCCGGTAACAAAATTAAAGTTTCTTATTAGCAAGTAGGTACCTAATTTAAATTCGTATGTTAACTCGTAAAATAAACGCTCTAATCTATTGATTTCATTGGTGAGTATGGAAGTGACCTGTATGATTAAATGCTGGCATAGAAACGAAATGGCTATGTTAACCATTAATAGTATATTATACATCAAGGTAGCGAAGCGCAGTATTATAACCTGAGCGCATATTAGATACTGAGCGCGCAGCGCGAAGTATCTAAAGCGCGAAGGTTATAAGACGATTCGCTACCGTGGTGTATATACTATTTTTTGCACTACCAAACGGCTTAATACCTAAATTCCCAACAAATTTCGAAAATATTTTAACTGTCAACCTGACAATACAGCTCTTTAAAACGTCAAAATTAAAATAGTCATATTTGGTAACTTAGCAATTTATTAGTTACCACGGTGAAAATTGTTTATTTTACTTTCTCTCCCTTGGTGGAGAAAATCAACTTCACGACCTAAAAATAGGCCAATAAGGATGCGTTCTGAGACTAGTAGTGCAAAATAGTATATTATACATCAAGGTAGCGAAGCGCAGTATTATAACCTGAGCGCATATTAGATACTGAGCGCGCAGCGCGAAGTATCTAAAGCGCAAAGGTTATAAGACGATTCGCTACCGTGGTGTATATACTATTTTTTGCACTACCAAACGGCTTAATACCTAAATTCCCAACAAATTTCGAAAATATTTTAACTGTCAACCTGACAATACAGCTCTTTAAAACGTCAAAATTAAAATAGTCATATTTGGTAACTTAGCAATTTATTAGTTACCACGGTGAAAATTGTTTATTTTACTTTCTCTCCCTTGGTGGAGAAAATCAACTTCACGACCTAAAAATAGGCCAATAAGGATGCGTTCTGAGACTAGTAGTGCAAAAAATAAATTTACTGTATTTCTAAACCATCTTAGCTGTCTAGTGATGTAAATTACCCAGGTATTTATTATTAAGGGTAAATACCTGGGGTATTTATCCGTGTATATACCCAAAATGGGTATTTACACGGGTATTTATAGCCAGATTTACAAATAGCATAAAGTTAATCTAACCAGTATAATTGATTGGTAAGTGAAGGTGCTCTATTCGAATTTTATCAAAATGTAGAGTAAAATAGATGCACTGAGAACATTTTACTGCCCAAAAATACAGATGGGGTCATAATTATATGTAACAGCAATGAGATAGCATGAATAAAACACAGAATTCAATGCTCGAATAAGAAAGAGATGAACATAGAATAGTATATTATATGTTAAGAACTAGGGATGTCGTACCCGGTCTAAAATCAAACCCGGGTACCCGAAAGCAGTACCCGGGTACCCGAAATATATAACAAAAATGTTAAGTGTACATCTGAATATCTGAAGTAGTAACTACAAATTGCTCTTTTACGCCGCGAGTTTTAAATTGAACTAAATTGCAATAGTACCTACTCGCCAATTCAAACTGCAAGTCGTCTGTTATTCCTAAGTATTTTTGCACTTCCAAGTGTTACCAGATTCAAGTACGTGACTTTTTTTCCGAAATTGGTAGCAGCATCAATCAACATTACACAAAGGATGTTTATGTTACTTCATCCCATACTGACGCAATTTAATGGTACTATTGACGGGTTGAATATTTTCGTGAAGCGGATTTATTGCCTTCCTTATATGAAACAAAAAACATTATGTGGTATGGGATCACCGCATCCCATTCTTGTTATTACTGCATGGTTATGTTTTTCTAGCGCTTATTGCTATTATTTTTATCATCTTCTCCGAAAAAGGCTGACTTCTTGGAAATTACATAATTTACTAGTCGGGTACCCGGGTCCTGAAACTACACCCGGGTCGACCATTACCCGGGTCGACCCGGGTACCCGGGTACCCGCCGACATCCCTATTAAGAACTGAAAGTGCAGTCTTGCCGCTTGTGCATGTAAAAGCAGCAAGAGCACTTTTAGCTCGAAATATGCCTACTTTTTTTGATGACTGGGCATATTATTAAGGCAAAAATAATCATATTTCATTTTGACATGGTTAACTATTTTGCTCACATGAAAATCCAAAATGTCAACTTTCTGTTGTCAAATGCCAGTCAGAAAAATCTACTTTCGATGTCAGTCATCGAAGAACAAATATTTGAGTAGACTTGACGCTCATTTTAATTATAAGTCAACTAAATATGCTTACTAAAATAACTTTTTTTATGGCTATCTCTTTCTTACTCTATTATTCTGTGCTTTTGTTCATGCTATTTCATTGCTGTTATATATAATTATGGTCCAATCGGTATACAACGTTGTTTATGTGATTTTCTTTGCCTTCTTAAGATTGATTCTTAATATGTATATAAGTACAATTATTATTAATGTTAATAAATACATATAAGGATTATTTCTTCAAGTTAATATTAAGTTTTAACGCAGGGCCATTTAAGTAGTATCTGCACACGGCCCGCACCCCTAAAATTGGGGCATGGCATATCAAATTTATCAATATTGTTTTGCATCGTCTTTTATTATATGGTTGTTTAGTAAGTGTGATGTTTTATTTGTTGTTCTACTAAGTGTTTTACGAACAGCATTTTCTTATAATTTTTTTCTCTCTCTACTTCCACTTCTTTTATTACTGCTGTGACTGATCTGTGCTGGGTTCCCATATCTGCTTCTATTTCTGTCTTTACTTTTTCTATCTCTTCCTGCATGTTCTTCCGTGTATGTTATGTAATCTATAATGCTCCTAGCATTTCTTTCTTCAGCTGTAAACGTATATTTGTCTTCTTTGTTCTTGCTACATATCGTGTTTTCGATGAGTAACTCATTTATCTGGCAGAATTTGAACATTTTTTAACCATTCCTGTTTATTACTAGTTCTCCTTGCTTTACAAACCTTCCAATACTTCCCCCTCCTCTATATTTATCGTTTCCAACTCTTGCGTTCTAGTCCCCCATTATGATTCTATTGTTTTCTTCCCTGATTTTATCTAGGACTGTCTGCAGGTTACAATAAAACTCTGTTATTTCTTCTTCTTCTGTTCCCTCTCGTGGCGCATATATTTGTATTATATTAACCTTCCCATTTAATCCTAATTCTATTTCTATTATTCTTGAGTTTATTGGTGCATATTTACTAATTCTTTTATTTATTTCTTCTGATAATCAACTTCTATAGCTATAAAAAAGATGCATCCTTTTTTACGACAATTTAATGCATACACTAAAAATCACATAAGCCGCAATTTTCTCGTCACTATGACAGCTGCAAAAGTTTGCCCTAACTTTTCCAGCGACAAAACGGTCTAATTCTAGTAAGCCTGGCAGAGTTGCTAAGGACCTAATATCTATAATATAATTTTCCTTAATGTGTGTCTGTCTGTGGCACAACATAAAATCTCACGTTCCGGCTTCGCAGATGTTTATATTTGTTTAGGTTTTGTTTTTCTTACGCTCGGCTCGTAGCGTGACCTTTCGCGTATCTTATTTCACGTGCGCGTAGCGCGCAATTTGCTTGTGTAAATTAAATATGTATTCATTAAATTGTCGTACCTAATTGTACTCGAGCTTTTTTTTTATCGAAGTAAACTTAACATTTATAATTCGAGTTTCCTTGCCTTTAGGCAATTCAATTCAAAAAACTGCCAGAAAAAATTACTCGTCCTTTGGACTCATAATTTTTTCAAAGACAGTTTTTTTCGTTAAATTGCCAAGCAACAAAATTCTCACATATAATCTCATAAGAGCATTAATTCTTTCCGAAAATTTTTTGAGTGCGTTCCAACAACGTCGTATTAATTTGCCCAAGCGGGACGCGAGGACAAATTAGGACGTTGTTGGAATGAACGAAAAATAATTTCCGGATATGAATTAATGCTCGAATGCAGATTCGGTAAGAAAATCGTAACGACACAAACCCTCACAGTTAGGTTGGTCTACTTACAAAAAATTTCCAAAAAATTTTGTTGTGGTCTTGGTTACGGCTCGTGAACTAATTTTTCTATTGGTCATTAATGAGTGTCGTATGATTTTCATTAAAATTTCAAGATTACTTCGACAAAAAAAAAGCTCTCGTGTAATTTATTATAAGTGATAAAAACGCCTGTTCCTTATAACCAGACTACATCTAGTAGGCGTACGTCACTTTCATGTCTGTGCTGTCAGTTATAATTACTTGGTGAAGATAATTATTGTTGTTCATTCATATATTATGTTATTAATTTATCTTGTCAAAAAACACTGGAGCTCTTCTTCTAAGGATAACAAAAAAGCTCTTGTGTTTTTACGGTTGATAAAATTATACCCACTCCTTCCTTGCTCCTCTGTCCTTCCTGCACTCGTGAATAAAAGAGGCTGTATATATTTGGCAGTTGTATGTTGCTTTTTCCCTTTTTTTTTAACTTCGCTAATTCCCATTATCTCTATACCAAATTTTTGCATTTCTTCTGTTATTCCTATTTCTTTTCCGGTCAGCGTTGTTATGTTCCATGTTCCTATTGTTATTTCTTGGTTATTTAAATCATTATTACTATTCTCTATTCTTCTCTATTACCTTTTCCTTCCTTCTCCTTTTACTAAGTTTATCATCAATTTCCTTCTCGTTATCCAATCCTTTTGCATAACTTTGTTCGTTTTCTGTTTCCAGCCATTATTAAATTTTGCTACTGTTTTGGTATCTTCAGCAGTCTTTCTCTCAATTTCTCGTCTTCTGTATTTTCTGGTGACCTTTGGCTCAGCGTTCTTCTTTTCTTGCTTAGCTCAATTCCATTTCCTTGTATTCCTACTTTTTTTTTCGTGTTTTTGTTTTCCATTATTTCCCTCTTTTATGTTTGTTTCATTTGGCTCTTCTTCTCTTTCCGCCCCATTTATTTCTATGGCTTGGAGTTGACTTTGTGAGTGATTTGTAATAAATATAAAACGTGTATATTTGAATACTAATTTTTATTTATTCAAGAAGCTTAGGTTACATTACAAAACGCATTGAAACATAAAAGAGATATACAGGGTGTTCCCTGAAGTAACCGACAAACTTACACCATGTGTTCCAGAGGTGATTCTAAACAAAAAAATTCATATTCACTTTAGGCTAATTCCTTTCCATTCTTGAGATACAAAAGAAAAAATGTAGATCAATTAATAAATTTACGTATAGATATAAGTAAGCTAGATAGAATGACATTTGTTGATAAGTAAGAACTGTCAAAGTCATCATTAATTAACAACAATTAACAACTAGAAGAACTAACCACCACTAAAAAACAACCAAAAACAGGTGCCTGATCGCTACAGCACCATTCGCGTTGGTGGAAACTGCCAGACTAAGACAACGGGTAAGACAAGCCTTGTATCGGATGTGGGTGGGACTGTTTCCCAACACAATGTTGTCAGATAAAGTGAAAATTCTTTTGTTAATGATATATTTTTGTCTTATGTACCTATTTTATATTGTTTTCAATGATTTATAATGTATATTCCAGATTCATGTTTTCTGAGAGTATAGTATCTATCGATCCGCGGACCACATGTTGAACAGCCCTGCTCTACTTCGTGTATAATAATTTCCGCTTCTATATTTCTCTCTCCAGTTCCTCATCTTCTTATCTTGTTCTAATAGTTTCTGTTTTATGTCTTTACTCTCGTCTTTATTTTCTTTTTACAATTGTTCATTTTCTTTTTTGATTATTGATAGTTAAATTTGGAAGTTGTCGATCTTCTTTTCTATGCTCGTATTTCCCTCTTCTATCTTATCTAGTTTTCCTAAGTTTAGATTAATTTCCTCTAAAATTTCCTCCATTTTGACTTTTTTTATATGTGTGTAATATTATAATTAAATTTCGATTAAGAATATTAAAATTGTTCCGAGTCCGTCACTGCTTTTGTTAGTTATTTGTGTGTTTTGAGTGGTAAAATGTGTTGTTTTGCTGTTTATGTTATCTTACCGCGATAAAAGCCAAAAGGCCAGTCAACCCGTCGGACTTTGACTTCTACCAACAGTGTGGATTATTTATTTTAATATTCTTTGCGTACTTTTACAGAAGTTGATGTGAGAAGTTTCTGTTTCTGTGTTATAGCTATTTAAGTAACAAGGAATGTAAGGATCTATTAACATTTGAGGTAGGCAAGTACAAGCCAAGACGAAGTCACGGCTTGTTGCCTGCCGAAAATGTTAATAGGCGATACATTCCGAGTTATCTTATTATATTTTTCCCGCTGCTTATCGAAATTTTCGTAGATTTAAAAAAAAATCGTTTGGTTTGTCACCTGTCACCAGGATTAATTTTCGTGTGTCGTGTTACCTGTGAGTGTCACATGTCACATACACACTTGAAATTATAAACAAAACGTTTAAGTCTGCATCTTGCGTTGTTAAATTTATTATCCTAGGAACTTAATAATAATAATAATATTATTAAGTTCTGTGTCAAGGGAAAGCAGCAAACAAATATAATCGCTGACTTACATGTTTTGTTACTAAGGCTGTATCACTGACTTACATGATCGACAGCGGAAAAAAGATGTAAACTGTTATTAATAGACAATCTAATGGTTAGAAGATGTTTATGCGCTTCGGTCAAGGCAGCAGCTGGTGCACACCTGCGGTTTCAACCCGCCTACTCGTGTATAGTCACTTCTCACGTCTTTATTTATTCTTAAAACTAGATTAATCGTACTTTGTTTGCTGATTATCTTCTTGCACAATCAGCGAAGACACTTATTATCCACTAGATACACTTCTGTGCTGAATTTATATTACATAGTTGTCAGAAATGCAATTTAATTACGGAGCTCGATTTGGCCACTCTTGACTCGATGCTTGTCATACCAATGCTCTTTAAAAAAACTCATTTTTGTACCTATCTTCAATCAAGGCTTGAGTATGGATCGCTAATCTGGTATCCCATTTACGCAGTTCATAAGCAGCAATTATAACGGGTATAGAAAAGGTTTTTAAAGTTTCTTTTGTTTAAAGAGAATGGACATTATCAGCCTCAAGGAATCGATTATGACATATTGTGAAATAACTTTAATCTTCACAGTCTTGTTACCAGACAAAAAACTGCTTCAGTAGTTTTTTGTATAAATTATTACATAATGGAATTGATTGTTCATTATTGCTGGAGGCAATAAACTCTCAAGTTCCTAGGATCTAGTCTAGACACTGTACAGGGTGTCCCATTTTCGATGATATTACGGGGTATCTCACTTACGAGTAAAGATAGAGAGTTGCGGTTTTCGCAATACTGTGCTACTTTTTTGTGAAAATAAAGATGGTATAAACAAAATTTTCATAGCCCGCTTCGTTTTTGAGATACAGGGCGAAATTGAAAACATTGCATTTTGGGACCCCCCTCGTATCTCCGTTATCCTTTAACATATATTAAAGCTAAAAACTGGTTCTCATACAGTTTTTTACGTAGAATCCAGTGGCGTAGTCAGATTTTTGCTGTGAGCTGTCAATTTTTAGCTATAAATCAAACATATGTTTTTTTAAACGGGACACCCTGTATATTTTTCTTTCATTTGATTGGAAATTTTATAACCTTTACAAAAATATATACAGAGTGTTTTGTTAAAAAAACATAATTTTAATTTATAACTAAAAATTGACGACTCACAGCAAAAATCTGACTACGCCACTGGATTCTACGTAAAAAACTGTATAAGAGTCAGTTTTTAACTTTGCGATATGTTAAAGGATAAAGGAGATATGAGAGGGTCCCAAACTGCAATATTTTCAATTTCGCCCTGTATCTTAAAAACGAAGCGGGCTATGAAAATTTTGTTTAGACCATCTTTGTTTTCACAAAAAAGTAGCACAGTATTGCGAAAACCGCAACTCTCTATCTTTACTCGTAAGTGAGATACCTCGTAATATCATCGAAAATGGGACACCCTGTACAGTATTTTATTGTCCACTCCAAACACGAACATAATGATTAAATCACCGATTTATACAATGATATACATTTTTCTGCCTTGAATCATTTACAAATGGTGGCATTAGAGCAATTTAAGCAATGATTGATTATAGTTATTTTTGTTGTTTGTCCTGTAAATAGGGTTTCCTGTTAGGCAATAAAGATATATTTTTATTATCATTATTATAGCAAACTTTAGCCTTCATTTTACTATAATAAGGAAGAAGGGAATAGCAACTAACAAAAAATCTAATTTGACACTGATTAATTGAAGCTTTTGAGAAGGCTATTGCGTATCTCGTGGACTGACTTTGTGACCAATGAGGAAGTATTGAGGCGCTGTGTGAGGGAACGAGAGCTATTGCTTGGTGTAAAGAAAAGAAAAACTGCCTACTTAGGCCATGTCATCAGGCATCCAAACTTATATCGTCTTTCCAACGTCTACGTGGACACTTCACGCTTGTCTTGTGTGTTTGCGGTCTCCACTGCACGATGCGTTTAGTCTGCCTCGCCCAATTCCATTTTAAATTCGCAATTCGTTGTATTACATCCTCTACGTTTGTTCTTCTTTGTTTCGTTTGTGGTCCCGTATGCTTACTCCTAAACGCAGTGTAAGAATCTCTTACACCGTGCTCCTAATCCTAATATAGCCCTTTCAATTGCTCTTTGTGTTGTTTTCAGCTAATTAGGCCATCAAAATCTCCTAAAATTATAAAGTATTTGTACGAAATTACACAATAATCATGTATCTTTACTTGCAGCAATTTTTAATTAGTTTGCTACTATACTATCTATTGAATTGTCAACTAGACAAACACACAAACCTTTCACCGTCACCTGCGATGATCGTACTTAGCTTAATTTAAAACACTGAACTCACACTTAGATTACGTCATAATAACGCTTTTTAATGCGGATTTGCTATCATTTTCTTGAAGATTTTTAATTGACACATGTCATAAACAATCTGTGATTGTTATCTGTCAAACGGTGTCAACCAGTGCCAATTTCATGAAGTAGCCATAAATTGCATATTACCGACATTCAGCTAGCTGGCAGGCTTCACTAAAACGCAGTTTTTGTTAATCAACGCAGGTGTCGAGCTTGCCAAAACTAATTATGGAAGAAAAAATAAGAGGACAGGTGCGGAGTAGGCAGGAAAAAACACTCCTGGTTGAAGAACATCAGAGATTTGACAGGAATGAACGCTCATGGTCTATTTAGAACAGCTGAAGAAGGAGCCAATTCGCCCATATTGTTGCCAACCTCCGCTGAGGAGATGGCACTTGTAGAAGAAGAAAAAATACTATTAAAAACTGTTGTGATGAAAAAGTTTTGAGAATTTGGTTAATATTGTCTCGAATATTCGAGTTCAAAACAATTTGGACATGACGGGATTGATAATCTCAACTCGGCGGCATAACTATCATCGAAGTAGGCTTGAATCCGTCCACTTAGAATGCTAAGGGTGTGGCTTATGTTAAGACTTTTTTTCTAAAGCTCAAAGGTTTGAAATTCGAGAAAAATTTATTTCCCTTCATTTCAACCCTGATGTCTCTTTATTCTCATGATACAGCAAGCGCTTGATAACGTAAACACCGGATAATGAAGACATCGCGGTAATGTAATAACAAAATTCATACTATAGGATCAAACAGAACGCCCGATAACTTAAACAACCTGTACAGTTCGATAACGTAAACAGTTCTTGGCGACGGTTAGTCGCCGATTTATGTAGGGGATTCCCCTCTGCAACATAGATTAGTCGATCGGCTGGGTGTTTATGATGAGTTTGCATTTCGTTTTAGTCATGTTGAACATAGACGTTAATCTATGCAGAATAAAATAGCAGCTTATTTTTCTTCTCATTTGTGTTATTAAACGTTTCTTTTAATAATGTGTTTATTAATAAAATCACGCTTGCTAATGTAAACATTTCGACAAGGTGAACACACTTGGTTTGAATTAGTTCACGTTATCAAGCGTCTGCTGTATATTATATTGAAAAATGTTGGCCCTGTAGTGATCAAACGGCAAACCATATCCCAAGTTTTTTAAAAAATTTGCCATAACTGTAAAGCGATTCCTTTATATCGAAGACAATTGGAAAATATGCAATATTTAAAATTTGCTGCTGTCTTCTTGCTTACGGAATTATTCGTTTCTCGAAGGTAAAATAGAGACGCCTGTCCTATGGTATAGTAATTACCGACCCAGGCACAACCTTCAAAAATCAAGACCAGAGTCGAAACTACAATTTTTAAACTGAGGGGCGGCAGCAACTCTTAGCCATGAAAACCGAATAAAATATTTGTCTAACCCAGTTTTTAAGGAATAAAAAATTGTAAAATCGCCCTTCAGCCAATTGCTACTGGTTTAGAAGGATAGTTTAGCGGACGTCGCATAAATTGAATATCTCGATTACTCGAATTGACGTCACATTCCGAACCTAAGTCCTATAGTTTCCCATATACAAGTTTCTCAATAATTCACATTTTGATAAGACGAAGTTTTCGCTACCTCGAAGAATTTTATAAACCCAGAGTGGTATTTACCCTCCATTACTCGATTTTAGAAGCAAATATTCAGTTTAGCAATAACGATTACATATCAGTGTTGAATTCAGACTGATTACTCCGGGGGGGAAAATACAATTCTTCTTGCTCTCTTATAAATTTTAAATATCCTATTATTACATACTATCAATTCTTATTATTATAACAAATACATTTGTCAATTGTAACCTTGGCTTGAAACTTAGTAAAATTAACTGCAACCATCAAAATTTGAATAGTACTCAATTGCTATTTATACCTCAAATTATCTTACTCATTGTCTTAATTAATTTTATCATTCTTATTGAACTTTACACTCAATCTTTATTAAACCCTTTAGAATTTGATTATAATTAACCTTCCAAATTTATCATTTCTATCATCCATATTTTAAAACTACCTTTTGCATATCATAACAATATTTAGCCAACTCGAAAATATGTAAACATAAATGCGTTTTGAGATGGACTGAATATTCTGAGCCCTATTTGATTTTACCTAAATGCCTAAAATATATTTGTTGAGCCTAAAACCAAAATTAGTGTGCCTAAAATAGGTACTTGTCGTAATTAGAATTTTCGAGCGAATTCACAATAGTGGTGCTTATGGAACCAAATTCACGAATCTTCCTGTTTGCGTACAGCAACCAGTGCCTCAGGCGTGTTCTGTGTTTTACTCTCATAAACTCGTTTTACGTATTTGTTACGTTCGCTGGAATCACTTAGTTGTGCCTTTTGCCAAACAATAATTTTCAAGTACAAAGAGTCCTTTAGGGAAAAGGTAACGAAATGGTTAAGGGAGGTGCAAAACAAGGAAGCTTTCTAGCAGCATCCCACTAAAGAAAATGGGGCGTTCTCTAGAGCTTGGGGGAAAGTGGTAAATATAACAATAGTTCAAAGTTTTTATGTGGCAACAATTTATTATTTTTAGTTTTCTTGTAAAAAGAAAAATCATTTAGAGTATCATGATTCTGCACCTGGACACAGGACAAATGTCGCAAAGCCACATAGGAACACTTTTCTAATGGATGCATTGCAGCAATCGGAAAACGATGAATTTAATGAAGACCGCAAATATTCCTCTGCATAAATTAAAAAATCCTAAATTATCGGCTCTTTTTAGAAAAAAATTGTAACAGAAAATTATCAAGGGATTCCACAATTAGGATATCTTGTATATATCTAATTCGTTTTAATTTTCAAAATATCTTCAGGTTGATAGACTTGCCAAAATGTCAAACCTAGTTATTTCATAAATCAATGTTGGTATCTCTGACTGTCCGCCCAATTTCGTCCGTTTGACGCATGTCTTGTATAAACATAAAAGCATACAATTCAAAATTGGCGAAGAATTTAAATTTAAAGAATGGTTTCACGTAAAAGGGGTACAGGTCAGTCGCTTCTTCAACATGAAAAGAAGGCAGTAGTTTAATATTGCAAAGAATTGGAGACGGTAAAACCATCGATGTTAATTAAAGAAATTTGCGAGAAAGCTGCTCATATTTTTTATGTAACAGTTTACCTATTTTTTAATACGCTTGATACATCATTGCATAGTACTTTGTTTCTAAAAAAAAATTACTAATAAATTTGTAAATAACTATATGCCCGTCTCTTAGACGTCATGTTAGTACTAATTCAGCACAACGGACACGTTAGTACTTGAAGGTTAACATAGATAGCAAAGTGCACATACACAAATCAGGCATAAGTCCCATCATGACCTACGCAGCAGAGACAAGGGCAGACACCAGTAAAACAAAACATCTACTATGAAAAACTGAAATGAAGGTGTTACGCACAATAACAGGGAAAACCCTGCGAGACAGAATCAGAAATGAAACCATTAGAGAAACATGTAAAGCTCAAGACATAGCGAGATGGACTAGACAACGCAGGCGAAATTGGAATGAACACGTAAGCGGAATGGACAACAACAGAATAGCAAGAGATGGAAAAGTCGGAGGAAGAAGACTATCTGAACGACCATTAAAGTGGTGGAAATAACAGGCCTTTAAGGCCTAAATTACGACCAAGAAGAACAAGAAATTTACTGGATAAACCTGCAGTAATAGTGATGGATAACGCTCCATATCATTCGGAACAGGTGACTAAACATCCAGTCTCTTCTACAAAAAAAGGTGATATGATAAGTGGTTAAATCAGAACAATATACCTTACCCTCGTGAAGCCACAAAAAAAGTGTTGTATGACCTAATTCGCACCAAGAAGCAAGATATGCAAAAATATTGTGTGATTGATGATTTAGTTCATAAAAACGGGCATCAGATGCTTCGCTTACCACCTTACAATTGTCAGTACAATCCCATCGAGTTGGGCTTGGGGTTTTTAAAAAATTATTATAATGAAAATATACCATTACTAGCGGACCCAACAGACGTTGTCCTGCCCGAACGTTGGTTTGCCTGCTATTAGCGGGTTCGGCAAATGTTTTTTCAATATTCGAATTTTTTTCATTTTAAAAAATATTGGGGCGGGGGGGGGGGTGACGTTTTGGGGTAATCTTAAAAAAATGTTTAAAAAATCCTAGAACCCGATTGCAGCGCCACCTACCGAGTCCAATTGTGAATCTAAACCATCCAGGGACCCACTCAAACACACACAAAAAATTTAATCAAAATCGGTACAGCCGTTTAGGAGGAGTTCAGTCACATACACACGTACAATAGAATTATATACGGTGTGTCTCCCCGGATAGGTGAAACGACTCTTGTAAAAGGTAAAAATTTTCATTTTATGGGGTTCAGCCCTGCTTGGTTCAAGGCGAATTTCTAACATAAAAATTTTGCAGTTTTCACTAGCCTGTTAGACCCTTATTTGGCTATCTTTTGTTGCAATAAAAGTTATCTCGTTGCATTAATTTTTTTGAGAAAATCCATTTCATTTGTAGTGTTGTCGCAAAACGCCCTCTAGCGGCGACACAAGCAATCTAAATCCGCTCAAGACAGCGTAGATAGCCCTTTTCAACGACTCCAAGTTTGACAAAATCCGTTCAGCCATTTTGAAGTTATTGATATTTATTTCCGAAAATGTTCGGACACCCCCCACCACTTTCCCTTAAGAGATAGAGCAAAAAGCATTTAACAAAAAAGAATCGAATTTATCTCAGCTTTAAAACGGTGTCCATTTTAGCTATCTGTAATCCGACATAATAATTTTCATTGCCTGCTTGATGCCACTTTGAGAGCGAACCCGTGGGCTGATTTTGGTGTCAATCGACTTAGGGCGACGCAAGTAAGCCAGTAGTAAGGTTTTCAAATTTTTATGTGACTTTTTTTATGTGGATTTTTAACCTCAAAACTAACTCAACACACAAAATGGATCACTCTTGTACAAATTGCATTAAATGAATTATTTTGCGCCCAATTTGGGTGCAGAACGCTAGTATAAGAATATTTCTCGAAAAACGGGATTTAAAATTCAAGAATGCGATTGCACCCCCTGGCGGCCATTCTAGAAACTTAAAAATAATTTCCAGCATAAATGATTTTACCCCAAGTCTTTACGACAATTACTTTTCGAGATAGGGCCGAGAGCCATTCTTATTGGGACACCCGGTACATAAATACGATATTCTGGGGAATCTGGGGTGGTACAGTTTGGTCTTTTAAGAATTATTGACATTGACAATTGTTTATTAAAACGAACGGACATTACCAATATGCTACAGAGTGATTTTTTAAAAACTGAATTGCAGCCGGTCCTGGATAGCCTGAGTCAGTTGGCAGTACTGAAGTGTATTGTCAGTCTATGTCAAATTCGAGATTTGCAGGTTAAGTTTTACGTCAGTGTGTGTCAAATGACAAACTAACCTAACCTACAAACCTCGAATTTGATATAAAGTTCATTTTTTTGCTATAATACCTGTCAAACTATTGTAAGGTTGGCAAAATTAACAGTGTTTTGAGCCATGTCTACCCGTGACGCTGACAATTTAAAAATTAATTGTTTTAGGTTACCTTGGTCTCCTTCAGTTTTTGCCTTCGTTTCTAATGTTCTTCTTTTCATGAAATTTACCATTTTGTATTCTGTTAAAATAATTTCGATTTGTTTATTGTTACCGACCTACCTATTTATTTTCATAATAGTGATTTGCCATTCTGACTCGGATAGCTACTTCCATTACCTAACCTCACAGTCTGATTAATAAAAGTTATTACTAGAAACCAGAGGTAACAACATAAATTGTATAGGGACCCCAGCCAATACCAATAGAAACAATAAAGCTTTGACACTGAGGTATTATAGAAACAAAATAAACAGTAGACTGACTATGCATTTCAGTACTGCCAACTGATTCCGGCTATCCAGGGCCTGCTGCAATCCAGTTTTAAAAAAATCACTCTACGATAACGTAATAGTAATTTACGATGCAAGTAACGTTATTAAGCTTTTTACATTACGAGAGAATAGTTTGAATGAACGAGCGAGTTCTTTAAAATTCTCGAGTAATGTAGAAAGCAGATAACGTTACGTATATCGTAACATGGTTTATTTTATCCTACAATACTAATCTTTTTCAAAAAATAGGAAAAATTGTTATTAATGACACAACGAGACATATATCTGCTATGGCTGTGGTGGTATCACTCAATACTGTATTGTTGGTAGCACTGTCAGGTTATGTTAAATTCGAGATTACCAGGTTAAATTTTGCACCAGTCTGTGTCAAATAACAAACAAAACTTACCCTAGTAACATCGAATTTGACATATTATCCATTCACAAAACTCGTGAACTGTCAATGTCAAATTTTTTAAATATTTGCTGAGTGTACCTGGAAATTATAGTTTTTTGGGAATGTACTTCGAGTCTAGTGATTTCTGGTAATATTACAGTTAGGTTATGTTACATGTGTCACAAGTTAAGCGAAATTTTTCCTTGTAATAATTAACTATATCCTTTTTTTCTCTTTCCAATAATAAAACCCTCTTTCTTTGTATTCCATTGCAACTGAAGTGTATGCACAAAAATTAAAGAATTTTGAAGATTATTTTCTTACATGAAAGTGACATAGTCAAGTTTTTAAATTTCAAAAATATCAGTGCTGCCAAAATCAGTAAGCAGAAGTTCCAAATCAGAATTAGAACAAGGTACCAACTTGACAGCGTTTTGACAGTTCAAGAGTTTTGTGAATAGATAGTAGACTGACATTGTCACTAACAATACACGTCAGTACTGCCAACATGTGATTAAATGCTAATAAAGTATCGTTATGTTATTTTTCTTAACAACACTAGTGCTGTTAAATGCATCTTAACGCAACTCGTTGCTAAGGAGTTATTATCATAGTAACATAATAGGATAAAATAAAATAACATTACATTAACAAACAGAATTATTAACAGTTAATAAATCTGTTGGTCCACGTGTAGGCTGTTGTAGGATTTTAATTTTTATTTCCATCTTGCAATAGGTATCAGTGACATACGGGTGTCTGTAGATGAACGACTGATATTAAGGGTCGTTTTATAGTTAATATAATTGTGGGCAAATTATCACCAGATATGGTGAACATAAATTATAATTAGTAGATAATATTTCTAATTTCAAATTGTTATGGAATTTGACAAAAATAGTACTAAATCAATTGAAAATGCCCAGATATATTTTGTGCTGCAAATACAAAAAATAATTGCAATATATCAAAGCTCATTTTAAAATGTTGACAGAAAATATTAAAAAATTGAACACATTTGGTTTACCTTTAACCGATTCGTATAAAATCATTAACGAAGTAGAAGCGGCTCTAAAAATAGTCCAGGAGCTGTTTGAAAGTTTGCCTATGGGAAATTTAAGAACGTAATTTAAAAAAAAATCCCGGGGCCACAAAGGTGCAAAATTTTGCCAGATGTTTAATAGGGAAAACAGTGAAACCAACTATAGTAATGTTGACTCGTCCTTGTATACATTTTACCCGATTACATCTTGCGAAATAGTTTTTTAATAGACCGAAGAACCAGTTTTATTTCCGAAAATGTGGAAAAACAACTTGTTTGTTACACAAACGCCAAGTTTCAAAAATCTGCCATGACTATTTTTAGTGAATTTTTTAGAATTTATATGACTAATAATATCCGATTTTTCCAGGTCGCCTATGGAACATTTATGGCTGCAGAGGTGGCATATTACACTTATATCTATGCTAAAGTGCCAAAGGAATATTATGCACAAGTTACTTCTCACACACGGGCATCTATATTGGCTGGCCGGTGTCTTTCCGGTGTGCTGGCTCAGGTTTTAGTAGAGCTAGACGCAATGGACTACATGCAGCTCAATTATATTACGTTTTCTGGTAAGTAAAGTACATCGAATTGGTTATTTATCGATTTGAGGATTTAAATTGTTTATAGCATTTTAAAAATAAGCTTGATCTATCATAATTTCTTCGATGTTTTGTTTTAAAACAGTTTTATTATTGACTTCCAGTAATTTAAACCTTGTTATGGTTAACTGTTGCTACATTACATTTGGCGTACGATAAGTTAAATTTATGGTCTTTTTTTATTTTTAAATGGTAGATTAACTGGCTGTATTTATAAATATATGTAAAGATACAATAACCTGCAAAGCCTGCACCAATTGTTTTATTTGTCCAGGGTTTAATTGTTTAAGTGAT
Organism: Agriotes lineatus; assembly: GCA_940337035.1. Lineage (NCBI taxonomy): Eukaryota > Metazoa > Arthropoda > Insecta > Coleoptera > Elateridae > Agriotes > Agriotes lineatus. The sequence goes on from OW679198.1 coordinate 37,050,509, forward strand.
AAAGCAGTTTCTGTTTTTTCAACAATATTTAACATACTTTGTAGCAATTTGCCATTGTAGCCTTTGATGAATTCTGCTAATCATAAATCAGAATGAATTCTGTTTGAATGAATGAATAGAATAACTGAAGGAGCAATTAAAAACAATTGATATTTATTTGAGTCATTATGGAGTACACATTAGTATAATAATAACCCATTCAAACATGGTAATTACTAACTTGCAAATGGGTTTTTAACTGTTGCTACTGCATAAAAGAATTTAAATTCGAAATTCTTTAATTGGCATACACAAACATTCCCACACATTAGCATTTTGAAACTACAATTTTGATTACACTGTATTCTATTGCTGCTTTTATGAGTTTTTCATTCTTAGAATTCTTACAATAATTAGTTGAAGTGTAGTAGAAAGCCAAATTGGAAAGTAATTTAGCCGCAATATTTTTGGTAGTTTTAAGAGTAAAATTAAAATAATTTTTTTTGTAGATATTATTTAACACATTTTTCAGCAATGATTGTAGCGACAATCTGGAGTTTATTCCTCCCATCAGTGCACCGAAGCATATACTTCCACCGCGACCCCGAGAAGCAGGCACTGACATCAAAATCGAAAGGCGCCTTTGCCCTCATGAAGACCCACTTTGTAAAATCATTTTCAAACAAGTACGTCGCGAAGTGGTCGATCTGGTGGGCGATGGCCACATGTGGATTCATTCAGGTGCAATCATACATGCAGCCGCTGTGGTCGGTGATACACACGGGGGGGAACGAGACGCTCCATAATGGAACCGTCGAGGCCGTCTTAACCCTAGTGGGATGCCTCGGTGCGCTGTCGATAGGGTTCCTCAAGACAGACTGGAAGCAGATAGGGGAACTAGTACTGTCTCTGTGCTCAATTTTGGCGGGAGCACTGCTGATAATAAGCTCACAAACCACCTATATTTTAGTTAGCTATGCATGCTACGTCGTGTATGGCGGACTTTACCACTTTGTCATCACTATAGCCACGTCTGAGGTGGCTAAGCATATTTTGGAGGACAGTTACGGGTTGGTGTTCGGGATGAATACGCTGATCGCTTTAATGTTGCAAACGCTGATGACCTTGTGCTTGGTTACCGGCGACCTTGGGTGGGCTTTGTCTGAGCGGAATCAGCACCTGGCATACGGCATTTACCATATGGGGATTGCGGTGATTTTCATTGTGATTGGAGTTATCGAGTGGCTTAGGAGTAAGGCGGATATTAATAAAACGTATTAGGTATGCAGCAGTAGAACAAATGCACTTGTTGTTGGATGCACAGATATAAGTAAAAATGTTACTTATGCCCTAAATAAGTGCTGTAAATGCGCTTAACCTTAAAAAGTGATAGAGATTGAAACAACCCGGTGAGATTAAAATTTATGAAAAAAAATCAAATTGGAATTGTTGAGTAGTCTTCAGTCTGTTTTTACAGCGTAAGAGTACTTTAAGATATTGATCGGTTTCAGGATATTAAACCTTTGTTTACATATATAAAGCTGGTAAGTCATAACTGTATCTGTACTGTAATATTCCTTTACCGTATATGGCAACTATTACCATACCAAAACAACTGTATCTGTACGGTAATATTTTTTTACCGCATATGTCAACCATTGTCATACTGCAACCGATAAACTATTGAACACACCACGGATATTATGAATCATAACAACCTTAGATGTCTTAAAATCCTCGCTCTATAAGCTCGGATATCAAAACAACATTTACGGCAGTTATGATACTCATAACATTCCTAGATATGTTATTAGCTATAACTGTTGACTACTTAATTTTATCGACCGATTACACAATCAGATATAGATTTGGAAATAGTCATGTCTTAATTATTCACTCCTTTTTTTTAAAGGTGTTTCTGTTTTATCCATACAGGGTAACAGTAAAAAAAGTTAATATGTTTTTACCTAGCGTAGGTATCCTGTAGCTATTTTAATAACTTGCTAAATACATGCATTGTGCATATTTTTTACAAGAAGACTATACTAATGGGATGCAACTTCCTATGACGGCTGTATATAAAAGCGGCCCTTATGTCGGGGATAGCCGTCGCGGCGCTGTCGACAGCGTGTACTGTCGTTCGAGAGTTGGAAGCGAGCTAAATTAACCTGTAATCGCGGTTAAAAGTCAGTTTACGGTTGTTAATCCAATGGAGTGTATTTCAAGTGTGTTATTAATTGTTAAAACATCGTCCGAATTTCCAGTTACACTCAGCAAATGTTTGACATTGACAGTTCACGAGTTTTGTGAATGAATAATTGTACACCACGGCCGCCTTACTTGTCAGCTTTTAGCGGTCCGCTTCGAAACGGGAGTTGCGTGTCCTTAGTATAGTGTTCTTGATTTTTTATATTCTCTAATCAAGGTAGAGCCCACTATTCTTAGAAATATTTTGTGACTAACTTTTTAGCCTCTTGCTCCAATTAAAATAATTTAAAATTGAATTGTAAATAACGATACCTCAGAAGAAAACAGCTGCAGTATCCTGTAGTAGTAAAGTTTGTGCCATTGCAGTTATGGTATTGAAAAAGCGACACAGATGTCACTAGATCAACATACTAGGCAGAGCCAGTGTATATCGCCGCCATTTTTGTTCCCATTAGCAATAACTGGTTGAGTTACGTTTAAAATTGTACTTGAAATTGGCAAGACTGTAAATCTATGTCAAATTCGAGGTTAGCAGGCTATGTTTTGCTTCAGTTTGTGTCAAAACTGACGCAAAACCTAACCTTCTAACCTCGAATTTGACATAGATTTACAGTCTTGCCAATTTTAAGTAAAGTTTTGGATTGCCAACAAACGTCACGTTGACGGAATTGTGCTACAAACCTCAAAGTAACGCATATGTCAGAGGAATAAACATGGCGGACGTGGCGGTACTCTCCTATATACACTATCTATCCTTATCACACAATTTTCCCAAAGTGGGGATAAAAAAGAACCAATCCAAAAATATTTTAACGTAACTTTGACAAATACTACGCTTGATAATACGTGACATAACCTAACATATTTTTGACTTTACAGCAGTGCCATATTATAAAAAAAATCCCAAAACTGTTCTCTTCCTTATTGAACTTAAAAAATTTGTATTTGTTATCTGTATGTTACAATTTTCTCCCGCGAGGAATGGAATGATGGTACATCACTCTTATGCTCGGTATTATAAAACTGTTTATTACCTAAATAAATTTTACTTTGAGATTTTGAGAATGAATTAATTTATTCCGTAGATTTGCATATTATAAACGCAAAATAACTTTATTCGGCTAATAAATCCGTACAGGTTAACTTTAATTTGTTGTTAAAGTAAACAAAAGCTCATCAAAACGTTAATGCTTATGACATTTTATTCATTAGCAAACAAAGTTTGATGCCCTTTTGTTTAGTTGCTTATTAATTTACTGGGAAACTAAATTTACTCCACAAATAGTTGTCTAATGATTTATCGATTGTTTATAATACTGGCCATATTAAGTGTGTTGATCTAATGACCCTAGACACACCCAGCCAGGCGCAGCATACGTAAATATGTAGATTTTTTCAAAAATGTTATGCAAAGTGTAGGTCAGTCAGTTGATGTTTTTTTTTTTTTGGTTTCGATAATTACAATAGTTGAAAATCGCCATCTTGTTATCAGACTTAATTTGTACTGTACTGTACTTATTACATATGACACGTGGCATGTTTAAAATCTCTCTAGGAACACAGGTAAATTCGTATATTTTTTAATCTACATGACGAGATGAATCGAACAATACCACTTTCAATCCGTGATGGCAAAAAATTAGAAAGTGTTTACTTTTGTCCTTTGTTTTCCCTTCTTCTTTAGATTAACAGTACTTATTTGACCTAACGTAATCTAGTTTGACTTAACCTAGTCTATTCTGACGTAACCTTTTTTTGTACAAGAGGAGAAAATATTCGCAAGACACTCAGGAACCTGTGTTGCTGGTAGTAGCAGATTTTTTGCTGATTAAAAACTCAAAATTCGTCTTGTAACCTTAGTAGATCATCTCAATATCATTTCCTATTTTGTTAATCCTGATCTTATTGCTTGCTTTTGTTGTTTTCTACTGCGTCAGTTCTTCTCTCTCGGTTTCCATAGTCATTGTTATGTTCCAACTGTCTTCACTTTCTATCGTAGCTTCGATAATGCCTGCATTTATTTCTTTTCAGCTTTTTTTAGCTTCATTTTGCTCACTCATCCAATGAGCTCAGAGAAATATTGTGAGTTTAAACCGTTTGAAATAATCACCAAACCATCCAAGCCTCAAAGAGACGCAAGAAGCTCAACGCAAACAGAGTGCCTATTTAAAATTTTTAAAATACTACACTAAAAATTAGCCAAAATGAATCTATGCAACGTGCTCCACACACAGGCGCTTAAAGTGACCTGATTCCAAGGGTGCAGTATTTTAAACCGTTGCAGCCTAAAAATATTGTCCGCCCAGGAACGATCCACTCTGATTCTGACTCGTATTTTTTAACGATTTTATTGTACCATAAACCGAGGTGAAGTCGATCAATTTTTCATGGTTTTGTTCGTTTTAAGGCAGTAAATAAACCTCTAAAATTCTGAATAATTTAATTAAAGCTCTTTGGTGTCTCCTGCAATGTTTACATATACCGGGTGGCCATAAACATCTGAGATCCCGGTAGCCATGGAATTAGCTACTTATAAATGTTGGTTAGCATTATACATATTTCAATTATAATAAGTATTGGTACAAAATGTAATAAAATGCAAATAAGAGGAGGGGAATGTGCCTCAGATTCTGCAGTTTAGCCTACGACTCGATTATAAAAATCTCCTGTTCGAACTTCATTATTTATTGCAATCTGTAATAATTTTTGACAGATAGGAATTTTAATTCTGATGACATTAATGACATTTGGTTTAGTTGGATTCATCACTTTAATAAAGCGGTGTTGATTCCAAAGGAAATGTGATATCAGATATTTATGGCCACCCGTTATTACCAAAAGCGTAAGATAAGTAGTTTCTCTGCTATTAATTTTTTTAAATGATCGACTTCACCCCCCACGGGTGTGGTGAAGTCGATCACTGTTTATTTTGTAGTGAAAACAACTTTAGACCTTATAAGGAGTGACTTTGACCAAAAATAAAATTTAAAAAAGAACGGGACGAGTGAAACTCAATTTAATCGGAAAAGAAAGGTTAAACAACGTTCAAATGAGTTAGAACTTTATATATTTTATTGTCTCGTCATAAAAAGACCTGTGTTGAACAAAACAAAAATAAAAAATATCCTTAAATTCTATAAAATAAAAAAATAAACATAATTTTTGAAACAAATAGGTACCTACCTAACCTTCATATTCTATTCTATTTCTTCAACATTTAAAGTTGGAAAGACGTACCTTTCTCGTTGCAGGTCCGTAAATTTCTTAGTAATTTTAACAATTTGGTCAATCGAAGTATCCTGGACGTCAACTACAGCGGGTAAACAAAACGTGGTAATTTTAGGACCCACTTTTTTTCTTAAATACGACACTGCAAATAAATTGTCGGTAATTTTTTTTTAAATTCTGCCAATAAACTATTTTTTATTTTGTTTCGCTGTCGTGAAGGAGACATACAAAATCATGAACCTTTAAATTATCACAGATAAGATCATCTGTATTCTGATTATCTTTTTCGCTGACATTAGAATAGCTGTCATCTTCTGATGCTTCATCTGAAATGGCGTCTTCAATTTCAACACGTTCATCTTCCATCACCGCTTTGCGAGAAGGGCCTGGAGTTGGCGCGTTTAATTCATTTTGCTTAGATAGATCAACAACAATTCCCCTCCCGGGTTGAAGATTTAGTCTTTTACCTCTTGGCCCTTTTCCTTTGGTTCCATTTCTTTAGATCGTGTTTGATCAAGATGAGCAATAAATGTATTCGACCATCTTTGGATAACATTTTCGTTTGTGGTTTTTGGCAGGTGGTCAAGGACTTTTTTTGGGTTTAGGGGGAAAATTCTGGCAGCGGCAAAGCCTGATGTAACATTTTGTTTTTGGTTTATTCAAACTGTTTCCAAAGCATCTTGAGTAAAGCTGAAAACACACTTTTCTGGATAACCCCCCTATGGTTTTTTTCCACTTATCAAGAACCTCACGCCATGCTCTTTTTAGGGGTCGAAAAAAGGCCACGTCAAGTGGCTGGCAGATATGAGTTGCATTTTTTGGTAACAGCACAAAATCTATATTATTATTATTACACATTCCTATAATATGCAATAACAGGTGGCTGGACACATTGTCGCCTATCATAACGACACTCCTTGTTAATTTTTTAGCATGAGGATGAGGAAGTACAATGTTTTTGAACCAGTCTTCGTATATTTGCATATCAAACAAATCACTTGTATTTCGGTTGTAGCTTGTGCCATCAATACCACCCTCCGTTCATGTAAGGTAAAGATCTTTCGCCTTGTAGACGATGTAAGGGGGCAGAACAGTGCCATTAGCTTTGGGGGCCATCATCACACTTACGCTAGTTTTTTATGTGTTCATGATTTGGTTTATGTTTTACTCATTTTTTTACGACGACTTTAGCTCGTCGAAATAATTCTTAATGGTCAACCGCATTTACCCCAGCACGGGCCCTTTTGATATTTTCCGATAATCTTTCAGTAAACTGACGATGCCTCTTAATAACATTTTTAAACCATTCATCGCCTGGTTTATTGTCAGTAAATCTGTTCTCGGTAATTCCTTTTCGGTTGAGGTAAACTTGAACTAAATACCTTACATCAACTCTTTTTAGGGGAAATCCCCATTTCGCAAAGAGTTCAGCCCCTCAACCAAATTTTGCTCCTTATTTTGGTTTAACACTGGTTGGCCACCATAAGACCTGGGATGTTTGTTTTTAATAATATCATTAAGGATGTAATATGGAACTCCATATTGCTCTGATGCAGCCCTCATGCTCAGAGTACCAGCCCGCACGGCTCTTACGGCGTTAGTCATATATTTCTGGTCGTAATTTCTTTTGGCATGGACGTTTTACGTATTTGCGGTGCATAATCGACTTCACCCCTGCAAAATGTCATAATTTAAACTTGGCGCCAAATATTCTAAATGGTAAGAAATTTAACTGGTGTTTTGAGGTTATGTTTGATAGCAAACATGAGGTTATGTTTGATAGCAAACACGACCCTTTTTAATAATGCTCCTCGCAGGATGACAAGTTTCATACATAATGCGGCCTAATAGTTGTGTATTAACAAATTATTTAATAAAAATTCACTTACTGATATTTCTGGAGCCAACAATACTTAATCATTAAGATCGCTACCTTACCAACATTTCCAATGCTTAAGGGCGTTTGCCAAACTCAAATATAGATGGCAGTCAATTAAAATACATTATAAAACGCGAGTGATCGTAATCGCCCCCCCCCCCTCGCCGGATCGACTTCGCATCAGTTTACGCTACATTCTACTTAAGATAATTGTTTAGTCTTCATAGACATCCGCCACTGTGTTGCGTGGCAGTATAATGACGCAGTCTTACTAACTAAAACGCCTTTGCCCTCTTCTCAATGATGCCTAGACTGATTCTTCCTGGCAGTATTAACAAGTTTTGTCCTCTCGACAACCATGAGACATCCTCATCTATGTTAAACGGTGCCCCCTACATTCCCATACATTTTGTAATACGAAGGGGTTATGTCTTGCAATAACTGATGCAAATATACAGCTTGGTCACTATTCTGCCATCTTTATTGCCACTTTGCCATGGTTGCTTTGCATATTTCTTTTTTTTGCCTCTCCGTTTCTCCCAGCACTTCATTTGTTTCTTTTACTGTTAGATCATGCTATTCTTCTTGCTCCTTTGAGATAATTCTGTACCTGATTCTGATTCTGTAGATACCCTTAGGGTCATATTGGTGACGCATACATCATTACAGAGTTGACCACAGAGACAACTGCTACCTCCCGTCCCAGGCATTAACCGTCTCCCATTACTCCCTTGTTTGCTCTGTCGTCACGTTTTCTCTTGTCCACGTCTCTTTCTCTCTGTGTGCAGTAGGGCATCCATTTTTTCCGCAGTTAACCTAAGTCCCATTATCTTCATCCAGCTGTCGATTTCCGATAACGCACCATAGCTGCTTACATCAGCATATCCATCATTACAGCTGTAACTACTAACATAAAGTTGTTAGCGTAGGCACTGCCTCCTACACTTACAAGCCATGCTGTTAGACTTGACAACATTGCATCTCTGGTAGTTGGTGGTCCTAAATTACAACACTCCAATTTGAAATAATTTTGCTTTAAAGAGCACAGTTTTACTATTTATCATATTTTACTCTGTAATTAACTAGATAGCTTCTGTAATTGTGACATTTATTTACATACTCAAGTAATACAAATAGTGATGCAACCAAAAAAAAAACCGTTCGTTTTTTTTAAAAAAAACCTGTTTTTTTTGTAAAAAAAAAACCAAGCGGTCTGGTTTTTTTTAAAAATACGTTTTTTTTCATTATTAAAGTGTAGTGAATAACAACAAGTAATTTGTTTGGAAAAACAAAAAACAGATATTTTTAAATAAAAATAATACATTTCGTGGGTAAGGTGAATTATAGAATTTATAATAACAAAAAAAAGCAAATATTTCTAAAGAAAAATAGAAAAATTGCTAAAGTGGATATACAGGGTGTTTGGGAAGTCGACGGAAACATTTATAGGGGGTATCCTTGCCCAAAATATGATGATTTAACTCAACTTACCTATATACAAAGTTGCTTAGTTTAGCCGCTAGAAGGCTTTAAAGAAGATTAGCTTTTTTTAATTTTTTCAAATAAGTCGAAAAATCTTTGATGGATTTTATTCATTTTTTGGCCATGCGTTTTTACCAGTAAACTTAAGCTTTTTTTGGAATAAACCCTAATTTCGAAAATTACAGGGTGTTTAAAAACTTTATCACAATTAATTATCCATGCATATTTTTTTAACCCCCTGTATAATCACTACCAATGTTTTTTTGTGGATAGCTACTTTGATTTATACGCTATTTCCTCTCTTAAAAAATTTTAGGTGGGTAAACGGTTTAGCCACAAAAAATATTTTCTAAATCCCTACAAGCCTGAATCAGTAATTTTAACTTAACACTAGGCTTGTAGGGATTTAGAAAATATTTTTTTGTGGCTAAACCGTTTACCCAACTAAAATTTTTTAAGAGAGTGAATAGCTTCTAAATTAAAGTAACTATTCAGGAGAAAAATTGGTAGTGATTATACAGGGGGTTAAAACATTTAAAAAAGCTAGTCAGTTTAAATAATTGGGGTTCGCAGGAATAATGAGTTAATAATGCGGTTGTCTAATGCGTGATGCTCACCACATCACCACGTGTCATGAATTTGACACGCGACAGCCAGGTGTGAGAGCAAGGATATGGAAGCTCTGACCTTCCGCCTTGCAGGAAGCTCCTTCATGGGGTGTTAGTGCCTCACATTATTATTATTAATAATCTTAAGCCCTCTAGCGGCTAAACTAAGCAACTTTGTATATAGGTAAGTTGAGTTAAATCATCATATCTTGGGCTAAGGATTCACCCCTAGAAATTTCTCCGTCGACTTCCCTAACACCCCGTAAAAATTCTATTAATGCAGAAATTACTCGCTAACAGACATGGCTGACTCCTCAACTAACTCGGACTCAGTATCCATGCAGTTTACGCCGCCCATGTCACTGTTTGATGACTCTGATGAATCGTTAGGTAACGTAACTTGATTCGTCGATTAGGTCGAAAGTTTCAGAGCTGGGTCCAGCTTAAAGCAACTTCCAATAGTAGGGGTGGGGCGGGGGTGCTCTCATAGACGCATGCATGCGCTTTGCTGTTCTGTGAGTAATACGTAATACGAGTAGGCAGTAGGTATAAAATGTTACTGTTATTTATTAAACATTTGTCTAGTCTGTGCTGTAGTTTTCTTGAACTTTAAAGTGCATGTAAAACCAAAATAAGTTTCAACTTTGTCGTTTGCTTACATGCCGCCAACAATACGTACCAAAACGTGCCGCCAATTACAAAAATGAATAAAAAACAAAAAATAACAAAAAAAACCGTTTTTTTTCTGTTTTTTTCTAGGTTTTTTATTCGATTTAAAAAAAACGCGTTTTTTTACATCACTAAATACAAACATGTAACAGTATAGGTATTTATAAAAATAAAACAACTTAACCTGTGTAACCCATAGATAAAAGAACATTTCTGTAATTATTTTAAAGTTTGTAACTTTCTATACACCACTGCTGATTGAGAGTACAACATATATGCAAAAACTATGGTGCTACTGCTGTAAATAATCTTATTTGAACATAATAAACTTATCTGCTCGGTAACATCTAAATTTATGTGACGTAAACTGTTCCATAAACTTCTAAACACTGCTGATGTCATCATTTAAAAACACTTTCCCTTTTTGTGCATGTCTTTCCAATACTTGTCTACTTCTACATTCAGGATTTGTCCTTTCTTGAGGCGCCTTCGACGACAAATATGTTGGTAAATTTGGAAATATGCTTGGGACAGCATTGTCAGCTAATCAAGGGTAATGCAGCAATAGTTCTGCAGATCCACGCTCTCATTTCTAATGTCTTTTTCATTAAAATGTATTTCACACACGACAGCACTTTTTCTTGGGGTTCAACATTCTCGTGCTGTTGCACGAAGCCATGCTTTCTTTCGGATCTCGTCCATTGGAAAAGAAAATGTTGTTATAGTTTGCATACGATTTTCTTGTAAGGTACTGTTGTAGTTGGTACACAGCGTCTTTGTGGCATTCTAAATATAAAATTAAAAGTTACAAGAAATGCCCTAAAAATGAGGTTAGATTGTTACTTACATCAGTGAAATACTTAATAAAAACCCATAAATTCTAGCAGCAATTTTACTTTCACTTATCACGAACAGTACAGTAATATACATAAATGTATTTCTTAAAAACTTAGAGCAGTCCAACATATTAATATTTACTCACACGCCACATTTCAACCGACGTTTTTATAAATAAACAGTACAAAAATTGGTCCACGATCAGCGTTGCCAAATCTCCAACAGCATGGCTAGTAAGTGAGGCAGTGGCGTAGGTCACTGTTGAAACCCCACCATGAGACCCAATATGTTCCACAGCAGCGGTCTTAGGAAACTGCCCTGCGGAACTTAACTTAATGCCTCTAATGAAACAATGTGAACTTGATGCCCATCGACCCTGCTGGTCTTGTGCTGCCAGAATATATAAGAATTGTGTCAGTCTGACTTCTGTTAATGGTATTACACCAAATCTTGTTATGATACTAAAATCAATTTGTCAAGTACAGTTCCTCACCTACTGCAGCACTTCTTTTATTAGAATTGATGAATTGACGGGCCTAGTTAGGGATTACAATATATAATAACATTTTTAAGTTTTTTTCATTTAGCAAACATACCTAACCTAGAGAAACTGAATCTTAAGCTTATAGTAAATTTTATATTCGATATATAACATTACTAGTAACTGATTGTAGATCTGAAAATTTAATATCTAAGTAATTTGTTAAGAGTTTTTTTCAGAGAATTAAGTACAATATGATTTCTCAATATCTTGTACTTGTAGTACAGTGTTGAATCCAGGGGGGTGACCGGGGGGGGGGGACTCCCCCCCCCCCCCGGAAACATTACCATTTCATATTCATTTTATCTATAAAAGAATGGGTGGATTGTGCGGAATAGGTAAAAACACCCCCCCCCCCCCCCAGACGTTTCATTTCCCCCCCCGGAGTAATCAGTCTGAATTCAACACTGTTGTAGTAGCATCTGTCGAATGGATTGTACAAAAAAATGAAATAGCAACTAAAACTACTTTTCCTTTGTATTAAAATTGGCTTCTGATTATTTTTGATTGGACAATTGAACTTTGATTTTGCTGTGATTGTACAATGTAACAGGCTCAAAATAATTTTAAACGTCTAAAGATAATCAAATCAAAACAATTCCTAGAATTTTTAAGTTGATGAATAAAAATAAATTTATCTTACTTAGTTCAAGAGCAATCTGAAAAACCACTTTAGACTAAAATACCATGCAAAGTCTGATGTGCAGCTGTTAAAACTTATTTTAGGACTGTAATAGTTACCATGTGCAATTCTGAAGCCGATACTAAGGTCAATCAGCTGGCCTTGTGCGAATAAAAGAAAGATTACTGACAGTATTGTTATACAATGTAGTGCTTAGACACAACAAATGAACAAAATAATTGTTTCATTTGAGGGAGTCTGTGATAAAAGCCATGTTTGTTTTAGTCTGATTCCACAGTTATCTTGTATTTTTTCCATAGCTTAGCACTAAGTAAATTTGTTCTATCCTCTATTCACTATGGTCCCGGATTGTCAAAAATTACGTTTTATGGTAGCACTGTTGAATTTCGATTGTTTTTTTTTTTCTTACTACTAGGTTGGACAACAAAAACAGTAATTTTGAAAATTTGGGTTTTGGTACCTGGCAGCTTTTATTTATTTTTGCTAAGTCAATTTGAAATATAACCTATAATTTATAGTTTTGACATTAGTAGCTTAATTAATTGTTTCTAGTTACCCACAGCTTGACCTAAAAGTATTAACCATGATATAAAGGATTGTTTTTAATTGGATTTTGACATTGACAATCCGGGACTATAGCGAATAGAGTTTAATATTATAATTGCCCAGAACGCTGTTGTGTCTCGGCAATAGTCTTGTGTTATCTTCAAGTTTAGAGCTCAAAAGGTGGCTAATTATATTTCTGTTGCTAAAAGCCCGCTTTAATTTTTTGTAAGATGTAACAGGTGTTTAAAAATTCTTTACGTCCTGGCAACTATGGAAATTCAAACGTATGAATAATATGTTGGTGGCACTGTAAGTTGATGTCAAATTTGATGTTATCAAGTTAGATTTTCCGTAAGTTTTGACACAGACTGACGCAAAACCTAACCTGCTAACCTCGAATTTGACATAGACTTACAGTGCCACTTCGTGCATATGTATTTAACTCATTAGGTGGCCAATTGAAGTCAATTTACGTAAATAAAAAACTAAAAAGTAAGAAGAATCGGTACTAGCTCTTACGAGCACTTTGCAATCTCTAAATTTGAAGGTGAAAGCAATATAGGCCCAATCACTTCTGAAACGTCTTGTATAGATTAGTGGCCATTATAGCGCAGCGCTTGCTTAAGTTTAGTATTGTTTTACTGCTGCATATTAGTATATGTTGTCGTTAGTATTAGACGTATTGCCTTGGTATTATTATTATAAGTGATGCAGCAAGTCTGTTACTTGAATTGAACAGAACTTTCCGGTGTACGTGATCAATTTGAAAATGTAGATAGTTATTTTGTACCAGTGAAGATTAATAGAGATTACTGTATACCTCAGAGTAAAAACTGCCAAATATCAATAGGGATTCCTAAAAAGATGCATTGTTATAGTGTTGTAGACTAGATCTATTTTTTACACATCTAAAAACTCTGTCGTGTTACTTAAAAGTAGCTTAAAAATATAAATTATTTCAAATAGTAGCATTGAACCATTGAAAGCTAGGAACTAGTAATGTACAATACTACTTATGTTTCTTAATATAATTACATTTTGAGACTTTATTGGTTCATGCGAGTAAGAAGTATTGAAGTCTAATTTAAAACCAAAATTTAGTATTTAAAAAATTTGTGTCGTAGCAAAATAACCTTAATTAATCATTAAAACCAATCTTAATCAAACACATTAGTTATTTTATTTTATTAATTAATTAACAATAACAACCCCATTTGAACTAATGAAAATCAAAGCGCATTGCATGAATGCTACATCCACAAAGGTTTTTTGTGATAAGTATGTACTTCCCATAAGAAGCAACCTGGAAATTAATTCATTTTGATTATAGGTTGCAATTTACTTTGTGATTGTAGATCTAAAACTGCACTTAATTATGGTTTAGTTTTAGTCTTTAGTGATAGATTGTTGTGATTGTCGTTTTATAATTAAGTGTAATAGTTACCCACGCATTATTTGTTAAGTTTTGTCATTTTGTTACGTTGATAATGTTATTTTAAGTATGTAACAGTACGTAAGTAGCTGTAGATTGTGAAAAGTACCTTTAAATGCAATTTTTGAATTTTACCGTCCACTGAAAATTGTTAACTTCCTAGTGTTACACAGCTTTGTTTAAGGCTACCACTTTATAAATAAAATATATTATTACTCATAGTTGTATTATTCAATTTTAAATAGTTTTAAATGGTGGCTCCAGGTAATCAGCCTAAATTGGACGTTTGTTTTTTGTTTAAATTTTTAAGAACCAGTCCTATTTAGCCGTTACTATACACTGTCCGCATTTCAATGGTATCTCGGTTATTAGAAGACATAGAGCAACGGTTAAATGGGGAATGTTTTACAGAATTCAATACTGGCGACAAATAAAATTTCAAATTCGCCCTTGAAATTTTAAGATAATTTGAAAAAACCAAAATTTGCCGATTTCAATGTTCCTGAATAATTCGATAACACCTAATGTGACCTCTTCTAAAGTTTTACGATGTTCAGACACTTTTACGTAAACTATTTTGATGTATACGGAAACCCCCGATTGTCATTTGTTTTCAAGTTATTAGCTCTCTTTGTTTTTCATATAGCAGCCATATTGGATTTTTGGTTAGTTAAATAGTCTTTGAAAAGAGCTTTTCAACAGTGTATAACGCACCTGAAAATTTTTTATTTGTAGGGGAGATATTAACAAAAACATAAATTAATCTCTAATATAAAATTAGTCGACTATGAGATTAAACACCAATAAGAAATGAAAGTGAAAACTTGCCACAAATTGATAGGTAGGTAATTGATGATTTTTGAAAAATTTGTTGTAATTTCGCTGGTAAATTACTGCGAGTTTATATGAAAGTTACTTCATAATTTCTTCCAGACTTATGGTCAAGTTGTTTAAAAGTTGCCGAAAATGCGTTCGTCTTTCATTATTATTTGTTAGAAAATTACTAAAAACTGGTCAATTTCCAAATTATTGTAAAATTGCCTGAAACAATTACTGAAAATTTGTTGAAAAAGTTTTGCTTTTAAATTTACTAATTTTTTTTCTAAGGAATTGCTTCAAATTTGTACATTTTAAATTTTAAAAAAATCGGCATCTACTGACTAGCCTCAATAAATATTCATTTCGCACGAATTGCCGATTTTTTAAAATTCTCTGCAATTGTTCTGTGAATCACTGTAAAATTGCTAGAAGTTCATGGAAACTTGGAAAAAATTGTGGAAATTATATTAAAAAGTCCTTCATAATTGTTGAAAGTTTTACTGCAAACTTCGTGAAAGTTCACTGAAAAGTTGCAATTGCAGTTTTTTTAACGGATGCTAAATATTACCTGAGGAGTTACTGATTGTTTGCTGAAAACTTGCCAGAGTTGATGAAAAGTTGCTACATAAGATTTTTCCAATTGGTGAACATTTGATAAGAGTGTATTGAAAATTTACATTATATTTACTGGAAACATTCTAAATATTTATTAAAAATGTACTGCAACCTTGCTAAAAGATACTAGAGCATTTTCAAAAATTGTGAAGATTAGCTCTCAACTATAAATAATTGAATAATTTATTACAAATTCGCTAAAAACAATTCATTAACATTTTGACATAAATTTACAGCTTACAGAATCTAGATTGACTCTCAAGGTAGGGCATAAAAGGCGCTGTGATCATATTTGATTTCACTGAATTGGCAATATGTGGAAAGAAGTAATTGTCAAACATACAAAGTTTGGTTATATTTTAAACGACAAGTAATCAGTAGCGATGAGTAGAGGGATTTCATTTGCGCAATGATTAACGTCATATGACAGATTCTTTGTGTTTTGAAGTGTGAAGATTTAGCAGAACCTGGTTGTTCAACTCAATACTGCTATTTCCGCAATCCTATTTAACATTCAAGAACTGATAATACGCCATATCACAATGTTGAGTACGCCTCTGATGTATTGTCATTTAGCTTAAAGAGAGCGTGTGGCCGGCTGGTCGAGTGCTTGAGCCAGCAGTCGGCAGGTAGTGGGTTCGAGCCCCACACCAGTACATTGGAAACATCAAACGCTCTCCGACCATCATACAAACATCTTTGGTAGCCACCTACCCCGGCCGCGGCTTAAGATGGCTTATAAAACCCCACTCAATGTGTGGAAATAATAGGCTCTCAGCCTATTTTAAGAGGAAGAAGAAGATTAAATAAGGTTAAAAATTTAATGTCAATATAATAGATGTCAAAAATGTTACCAATATGAAACTTAGAAATCACTAGATTCTAACATTAGTCCCGATTTTCACTGCGCCTCAATCTAGATTCTGTAAGGTGTACGTTGCATTTGCTACAACTGTACAGTAAACATCTGAGGAACTGTACTGCAAGCTTGTTAATGAGTTTCCAAAATTTGCTACAAGTTGGATAACAATTCGCTGTAAAATATTCAAATGTTTACTGGGAACTTGCTAACTCACCGCAAATTTACTTAAAAGTTGGTATCAACTCGCTGTCAATCTAAGCACAGTTTCTGCACACTTGATCAAACTTTTCTAAAAGTTTGCTAATAACTGCAAAATTTACTAAAAGGTTGCTGCAAATTAGGTAGTAGCAAAGAGCATATACTCTTTGGTAGTAGTATCTGAAAACTTAATAAATACGTACCAAAAATTAGTTGAAAATAATATTACGACTTGCTGAAACTTTAATGCAAATTTACTATAATTCTTAGAAAAATTTCCAGAAAAATATTAATATCCTACTGCAAATTTATTAAAAGTTTCCTGTAAACTCTTCGATAAAATTTACTAAACCGTTGCAAGAAGAAACTTCACACTTGACAAATATGTACTGCAAATTAATTGATAATTTACTGCAAGCTTGTCACAATGTGTATGTTAGTATGTTATGTGCCATTTTAGTTACAGGAGTAGAAAAAATTATTTTAATAAAAGGGCAAAACCGGTAATATAATTAGAAAAGTTTAACATTTTGTGGAACCACAATTTTGTTCCAACACACTGGCAGCCCTTCGGTTCATCGATTCTGCCAATGCTCGTGAACATTGTGGGGTGAGAGTATCCCACTCCTATTGAATTGCCTTTATAGTCATGGTATAGCGATAGCCTCTCATGTAACTAGAGCTTGGTCTTGATCCTCGGTTGTCTTCAGTTTACAACCCGCACCAAGAGCCCGGGCCAAGTTGAGATTGTGGATAGTAAATTTTTTTGAACCTAGATGATCTGCCACTCGTTACAAAGACCATCCCTCCTCCAGCTTGGCATGGCGGTTGCTTTCTCTGCCTATGAAAGAATATGGCATGGCATTTTGACTATTTATACCGACTTGGACAATTCCAAATTTCATTCATTCATTCATAATCATTACCTCTTATATTTTTGAATTTTAATAGGGAAAAAACTACTGTACCAATTATTTATCTCACAATGGTACTGTAATGCATATCCGTATTTACTTACTTTATCAGGTCCCTCTTTTACCGTTAGGTGTTGAGGGACGTATCCGTATTATTGCATACCAATTAATTTTATTCAGTTTATCCGTAACATGAGTATCTTGTAAAGTCTTTTTTTAAGTTCAAATTCATAAAACGTTTACGTAGTACATTGCTTCAGGCACATCTGGAAACATTTGTTAACATAACATGAACTAAAAAATCTGGTGTGATACACTCACACAACTTCCTTTTACAGTGATCTTATAATTAGTCAAAAATTTCATTTTTAATTTTTAACCATTTGTTAAAAATTTTCAAAACTTACAAATTCTACAAAAACGGTACAAAATCGAGTGTTAGTTGAAGAGACAAATTTTCTCTAGAATTTTAAGGTGAATTCAAAAATGTAATAATATACCGGGTGTTTTATTTAAAATAGGAGTTAATTAAAAAAATAGAAAAAAAACAAAAGAAACCCACTTTAGAAGTATTCAACTGGAAAATCACCTATCTCACATCAATACACATTAAAAATGTAAGAAAAATGTAAGATTTTAAAAAAATCGTTAAGAGCCGTTTTTGAAAAAATCGAAAAAAACTGAAAAATCACAAGAGTAAACACCTACTTCCGGTTATGCGATTTTCTTCAAAAGCTTGCTGTCAGATCTACATAGTACACAAAACTTATATATGAAGTTTCAATGTCATACCTCTTTTCGTTTTTGAGATATTCTGTTCACAGCCACACACACAGACAGACACACAGACAGAACACTGAAAAAAAATTTGTTTTTTGGGATCAGGGGACTCTAAAACGTGAAGATCTGTTGAAAACTCAATTTCGAATTTTTGGGGTGAATCCAATACTTCCTTTATAGTAGTAAAAGGAAGTAAAAACTATTTGCACAAAATAATAGTTTCCATGAAAAGTAGTGCTCAAGAACTTGCTGTCAATGTAATTGTAGTTTATTACTACTAAACTACAAAGTTGTGTTTTATGTCACTAAATTGTTTAGTTACGTACTTCTCTATAAATTGTGTATATTTTTTATAAATTACCAATTCATGTAAAATCTATTTTTGAACGAAAATGCCCCTATAACTTTTCTGATAAGATTGCAAATAACAGTTATTTAAAAACGATCCTTTAAAAGCAAGTGGCCATGGAACACAATAATTTATTGTAAAATTACAATAACGTAGAAAACTATTAAAGGTTCAAAAACGGCACTTAGAACTTGAAGAATTTTTTGGGATCTTTTCAAAACAGTTATGCCTTAAGGACAGTCCCATCATTAATAAAATTTATTATACTTTTAACACAATTCTGTAGTTCATCTACGTCAATATATCTCGCTTTGTAGACTTCATTTTTTTTCACGTTCCCAGAGATAACAGTCTAGGGAGATTCTGTACAGAAAACAAGGGGGACACTGGACAGGGTAGTTTATAGTAATCTACCTATTTCTAAAATATCCGCGCAAAACTTCATACTCCATTAAAATTATGGGCAGGTGTCCCCGTTTTGCTGGAAATAGATTTCAAGCCAGACGTCCAAGTACAGATCGTCCAAAAATTCTTCCAAAACCATAGAAATTCAATGTAATGTTCACTTGTCAACAAAATTTGGTAAATATGGACCAACAATTAACCACCTACAGACCTTCACTTTTCTATCACTCTAAACTTCTTCTAACGTTTGATACTTGTACTGTGCAAATTCTTTAAATAGTATCAAAAGCAATGCTGGTTTCTTTAGGCAAATCTCATGGAATTATTCAAATGCGTTTCAAAATCGTCAAAACATCAACTTTAATTTCTTCTGATACAGTCTTTTTTTGTTCTTTTCTTGGCTAAAACAATTTCACTACTTTGAAATCGTTGATAGGGTTATATAAAATGTCACCTTGGTACTTCCACGCCAGAAAATAAGTCACTGTATCGTTGAAGCACTTTTAGGCAATTTTTCTGCCAATTAAAAGTTGATTTAAAAGAAATGTTTTACATTTACATAAAAAATACAATATTTGTATAATGTATAGTCAAACAATTATTTACAAAAAATATTTAACTTTAAAAAGAAATTCATTTCTCTTTAGGCTTAGGTGCTTTGAGGAATCCAATCCGTCGCAAGTATCTTACAATAAACGGAGTAGCAGCGAGAGTGATACTAATTCGCACCGGAGCAAACACTTTGTGGATAGCATAGGCCGTCACAAAAGTACCTGCATTTGTGATTGCTGCACCAGTAAAACCTAGCGGCGTAAGTATTTCACCCAAATCTATACCACTGAAAGCAAAAATACATATATTTCTATACCAGCACACATTCTATCATAAAAACCTGCTATTACAAACCTTGATACCAAAACATAGCAGGTTCCTAACGAAATTAAAGATATGCCCACATGGAAAACGATGACGGTGCTGCCGTATTCAGTGACGGCACGCTTGAGCTTGTCTTTACGAGATATTACCTCTTTTTCTACAGGTGGTTTAGTGCCTTCAAAGCGGGACGTGTTATAAAATATAGCGCTTGTTTGAGCTCTGTTAGTAAACGTGAATGGCGTTTGCATTCGTTCGTGCCTAAAGCTGCTTAATCTATTACAGCCTGTAAAATAAATACAAATGTTAGGTTAGGTTAACTTGTAAATATGACACCGGTATACCAAAGCCTTTTTGGAATATAGTCCATGCTCTAGGAACTCTCCTCAAAGCAAGAATTGGTCCCTGAGCGTTCATTTTGCTACAGCCTAACTCGGGTGGATATTTTGTAGGTTTGATGTATTCATTACTTTACATTAATTCAAACTTGTCGGCGGTGAGTGACATTTGATAAGTCAAAGGACAGGTGCTGCCAACGTTGAGCTTTAAAAATACTAAGTGCTACGAATATAGTTTTCAAAAAACTTTACCTTAATTAAATAACGAAAAAATATATGTATTTTTGGTAATAGTAATTAAACAATGATGCTGAATATCGAAACCTAATCTGAAGTTTTGATGTGAAACTTTTTTATTACATAAATAGTATGGATACCTAGTATATTAGTATATAGTTGGCGACATTGTTGGTTTGGTTTGCCTCTGTACAGGGTAATTTTATATATAGGGTGTTTCCAACATTGTGTTCTAATTTACTGTTTTTCGTCTTCAGTTCTTGCTTGTTTACTGGAATATAAGTTACATGTATTTATAACTTGTGAAAAAAGGAAAAATTATTGTAATGAAAAGTATACTTACTGCATAATTGTTTTCTACATTCAATGCATTCGTTATCTTCTCTTCATCCGCAATAGAAATAGATTAATTTTTAAAAGTTCAAGCTATTAAATGAGCTTTAAAAACTGCAGATTTTGTAATGGTTAATACAGAGTGAGCATTAAAGAGTGAGGAAAGAGCGGGAAGTTTTAAAATAAATTCTAGCAATTTTTTGTTTTTATGTTTCTCGCAGGTGTATCACCCCAACTTTCTGTTTACATGTTATTGGTGGCACGGTAAGTCTATGCAGTGATGTTCCCATGAATTTTTTCAAAGGTATACTATACCTACCAGTAACCCATTGTGTGCCCAACTTTTTAGCAATTACAACAAATGAGCTTAAAATTTTTATTTTGTTTTCCATATAAAATGCATCTTCTTCGTAATCTGTTTTTTGACATTCTTTAATTTGACCACGAGGAGCTGAAAGTGCCGATCGATGCTTTCGAACGCAACCTTCACGTATGCTCACAGAATACACCCTTCACTGGTACTCGAACGGTAGAGTGGTGGGATAAATCCTACAAACACTGGCAGCCTTAGTACAGACAATTGTTCAAGTAGTGTTCGACTTGACGTTAGGTCTAATTTGTAAGCACATTCAACGAGTTTTCACAAAATTGCTTGAGAGTATACGCAGTATGCCTAGAAAATCCTGAGAGTATATGGCGTATATGGAGTATACCCTATGGGAACACCACTGAGTCTACGTCAAATTCGAGGTTAGCAGGTTAGGTTTTGTGTCAGTTTGTGTCAAAACTGACGCAAAAACTAACCTGGTAACCAGTGCCACCAATGACATGTTGGGGTGATACACCTGCGAGAAACATAAAAGCAAAAAATTGCTAGAACTTAATTCCAAATTTCCCGCTCTTTCCTCACTCTTTAATGCTCACTCTGTATAATTATGTATGAAACAAGGATGAAAAAGTTTTATGTGTGTACTATATATAATTTTTATTCGATTGTAAGAAATTAAAGAAAATAGAAACTATAAATTTTCTGTTATACGTATTTTTCACCACTTAGTGGGAGAAACCGAAAAATTGCACTCATTTTATACGCAGTATACTGGGCGTAAATAATAAAACACTTTGAATACAATAAGAGGAAGAAGAATAAAGTAATCTAAAAGGTTTCTCTTTTCGTTCTAATATTTGTGTAAAAATGTCAAACATTCATCGAGCAAATTTGACTTTTGAAATTCAATATTATTAAAAGTTGTGCAGTGGAAGTTTAAAGCACATTCTGTTTGAACTTTTTAATTCAATTTGCAAAATATGCTCAGAACATTTAAAAAACTCAGTCACCTGTCATCGTTTGGCATCAATTCGACGGGCAATTATTTAGAAAAAACTAGTTGTGTGCTATGGACAAGTGCAAGAGTAGAAGTCTTAGACACCAACTTCTGTTGTCATGTTGTCGTATGATCAAAGCCGTACTGGAAAGAGTATCGACGTTTCAACTACTCACCTTCAGAATGCCAGGAACATGTGTTGCTTTTTTATCATTTACATCCACCCCATAAAACCCTTTGCAACCATGTTTTTTGTGTATTTATACCTAAATTTCCAATTATTATCCAAAAAACCCATCTAAAGTTAATTATTAACTGTATGACAAAAACAATTGTTAGACCAACTCAAAAATCGCCCGCCGCCACTGCATTTTATGTGCGTGTTGAAGACGTTGGCAGTAGTTACTACTCAAGCCCGTTGGAATCTGGCCTCCCTTTGCTCAAGATGGCGCAGCTGCTCTATCCCGCGGCTTTCATTTTTGTGCCTGGCCTTCCATTACCCAAGTTGTTAGAACCCGCTCCCGATAACTTCCGCCTCTTTGCATTCACGCGATCGACCACAACACTGCATTCCAAGCTGCATATGCCTGTTAGTTAAATAACTCATGTTGTGAATTATTCCTTTCCGAATATGTTGTGTTATTATTAAGAAATCAACTGCCTTAAGTAAATCAAAGTGCTGAGTACATCCCCATATCGCAAGTGCGAGAATGCTTTTCGCAAAGTTGTGTTTTGTATAACATTAAAGTGACGTCACAGTGCAGGTGGAGAGTACACCTAATAATTACCCAAATTTGACACAGTATCTTTAAGCTACAATTTATTTTGACCACCGCCAACAAGCTTTTCGTCCAGCTTGAAATCCCTCCTTCTCCACTGAGCCGACTGGAGCACGTTTTGGCTTTGCCGTGAGGTAATAAACTTGGTTGACCCGGAACGAGATACTGTAATACATACATATTTTTAACGGCAGCTACATAAATAAAAAAGTACAAGCAATAATTATGTACAAATATTCATTATCGTTATTATTGGAAATATACAAATATAGTTGATACACTGTATACTACACAAATGCATGAGTTCATAAAAGTCAGTTCTATAAAATAATGCACAACATTAAATACACATTGTAACATAAATTACTTTCCAGAAGAATGCAAACACGTATGTATCATTAATATTTTTGTAATTAACAAAGCTTACTGGACGTATATGCTGGCAAAAGGCAAACGTTTGCACTTAGCGTTACTTAAATTGACTGCTAGTTATTAAAGTTATACGTTATCACACACGAATCAGTACCACGGGTGGATACTACAGGCAGTTTCTTAACCTGCATCTTTGAGCACAACTCTTTACATTGATAAAACTTACAAACCAACAGGTGGGAAGAGAAACATTAATTTCAAAATTACAATCGAACACAAAGGCAAAGCAATATTTCAATGCATTTCGCAATTTTAAGTGCAGTTATGAGCAACGGAAGGTGAACACAATAAAGACTAAAATAAAATTACCGAAAATATATACACTATTTACACTTTCGCAATAAACTAGATTAAACTTGCAAGTAAAAAATTACTACTTATACTTGTGCGCGCTGAATTTAAAATTTAAGCTTTCGTGTGAAAGATGGAAGCATGCAAAATTGCAAGTTATGGCATTCTGGAGGTAGATAAACATATAAATACCTAAGGCTACAGTATATGGTAAAAAATAGAAATGCGAATACACACTATAGCAAAATTTAGACACTACCAATATAAAAATTACAAATTTGATTATAATTTTTCAATCACAGTCACGTGATGCTACAGTCGACACTTTAAGGAACACAGATTTAGCACACTGCAGGAAAAGCACTGAGGTTTCGTCCGACAAAAATATACGTCATTTACTACTCGGCAGCATCGAGGCTTTTTGACTTTCAAACATACGCCGCTGCATGTCGACCCTGTAACCTGTTAAAAAACACCTTCCAACTGTGCACAGTCTTCCCGGACCAGATCCACACGCTGGACGTGATCCCGACGATCATGTACATGAGATACTTGATCATGAACACTTCAAACTGCGGCCGCCTCTCCGCGTCCCGTGTTCTGGGGCATGGGATGGTGTACTGCGGCTTGTTCTTGCACATGTCCTTCCTCCAGGTGTTGATCCAGGCGTCATAGTAGAAGTGCTCGTAGAAAAGACAAGCAATTACGATAAGAGCTGGCACCGTGTACAGCACTGAGAAGATGCCGATGCGGATCATAAGCTTCTCCAGTTTGTCAGTTTTGGTTCCGTCGTGCTTCATGACTGTGCGAATACGAAAAAGAGATACGAAACCTGCCAGGAGAAATACTGTGCCTAGGATGAGATAGCCGCAAAGGGGCGACAGGACGAAGCCTCGGAGGGCTTCTACATTCCATATGCCTACGTAGCAGACTCCGCTTAAGATGTCGCCTGTAACAATTGAAACGTATTAGAATCAGAAGTAAATTATTTGTAGTGATATTAAGTGTATGTAATATTAACATATATCTAGGATTTTCATTATTGAAGCTATGGAAAGTCGCTTAATGTCTACTGAACTAGAATGCAACAGTTTCAAACTTCCAATAAATATTTCGCGTTTGTTATGTACGTGTATTATGTCTCTATGCCTTGTTAACACTCTTTTCCAGAGTACATTCACTAGTATTGCCAGCTCCTGCATGAAATTATTGACGCAACTTAAACATTTGTAAATCCCCGGTTGTTATTCCAGTAAGATTCATCATTTTAAAATTGCCGATTGCACGACGTTTTCCGACGCCGGCCAGATTACTGCATTCCAAGCTAAATTGAATATGTATACGAGTTAACATGCTGGGAATTACCGCCGTTCAGACATTGCCTGGTATTTAAGATATTAACTGCTTTATGCGAACACAAGTTTTGAGCACATCTCGCTAGGGATTGCTTGAAATGTTAATAGCGAAATGTCGCGCGTCTTGTCATCAGGCTATCGATACTACTTGTTTCCCGTAGGATTGCACTACGGAATATACCATTCCAGAAACGTATTTATATATCACTAGGTGACTTCATGAAGCAGATAGAGTAGGACAAGTTATCGGGCCCTCAGCTGTGACCCGCGATAAATGTGCTTGTTATTTTGAATGGAGTGACACGAATTTTTGATGTAAGATAAGCGTTGTAGATACAAACAAGGTAAGTCATTTCTGGGAGCTGAGCGACCCCGCTTCATCCAGGCAGACACAATAAGTAGCAGCCACAAGAAAATTCAAAACTCAATTGGAATTTACAATAGTGAAAAGCTTTAATTCTGTAAAAATGTTATAGTATGAAATATTTTGTAATGGCAATATTGCAATGGACGGATTGAATGTCAAATACGTCAGGTACCCATTAAAAATTATAGTAGCTACAACAGTACGTGCAAGGTACTCAAGGTACTCATAAGTATAAAGTATAAGATGTTTATGATCTGAGAAGCCATTTAAGTTCGCCTTTAATGAAGCTATGTGTAATGTACAGCAATCTCGTTTTTAGCTTTGTAATCTCCCCTCCCTAATAAATAATTGCAAGTCCTGTCAATGTTATTCTTCCTTATTGAGGTAGATCACAACATGTTGACAGACCCTTGTATCTTATATTTATACGTCTGCATTATTAAAAAAATGCAGCAGAGTACATTAATAGATATTCTTCAGAGTTCAAATTCCATGAATCAATTTTTTATCAATAGATAGAATGATTTACATATACTACTTCGCCCTATTCGTTTGATTTTCTATAGGCAAACAGTCTTTTTACAGAGATAAGTATTACTCGAATCAGTTTTTTTCCATTTAAAAAAGGTATAAACATGCCTGGATATGACAATAATAATGTTACGGTTCGTTTTTGAGGTAACAGTAGCGCACTCTGCGATTGCGGGGCATTATGGTGTAGCGAGCGACATTCACGTGGTTTCTGTAATTTTGGCTGATAAATAATTACGCATTATCCCCAAGGGCGTCGCTAGCGTCCCCTTCGCCCGTTAACGCGATCTTGCTGCAAACGTTCTTTCCGGAAAAGTTGGCATGTTGTGCCGAAAATAGTTCTAATTATACGTATACATATTTAGCAAGGATTTAAACATCAGACGATAGGGTTAGCTGATTCTGGAATGTATTGTACAGATAGCTTCTGCAATCTTGGATTTGAACACGAGGTCACACTTCGCAAAGTCAAGTGCCTTTGATAATTTCAAGGTACGTTTGCTCAAAGAAATAACTTGGCATAATGCACAAATGCTCGATTATAATACATACTTCATTATGTAGGCTTTATTTTACGTATTTGTTTGGAATACCACCCGCTCGTATGCTGTAAAACTTTCTGTCTACCATACCTGCTGGTTAAATCTGGTTTGGATGCCAATTATATTGCATTTCAAGTAGACGTGGACTAGTCTTCGAGGCAATGCTGCGCAAAAATTTGCCCATTCATCAACTTTGCGAGATTATAGAGTAAAATACTCACCGAATGTAATCTGGCATCGTACCTTGAAACTGTTATTTGACTGGAATGTGTGTGTATGCATGAATGTAGAATGATTCAGGGTGGATATTACGTTTCAAACGATATTGTACTTGATTAATCAAGCAATTTTGAGGTTATCTGGTCATTCGTAGGACTATTTATTTAATAAATTTACATAGCTATTCACAGCAAATATTTGAATGGTTAATGCTTTAATCGTTAGTTTTAGTACTAGCATAATGGATATTTTTATTACTACTACGTATCATTTCACCTCTTTGTTTAATATTGTTTCTAATATGCAATAAACTTAATTAACCTTGTCTATTTTATTTAGGTGATATTTTATACTCTTTTCAGCAGAGAGCTGATATGATTAAATTATATTTGTCTCATATCTCGTATTTCAGCTTGGGATACTAAGAATTCCAAAGGGTTATATTTCAAATCTGGCTGACATCTAAAACTAATTTGGGATTGGTTACTTATTACTTTATTACATTAGATAACGCACCCCTACTTTACGATTTAAGCTAGCTATTTGAAGATTTACTTTTGGTCCTTGGTAAAGAATAATCACAATAATCATATGCTACACGGGGAATTTCTGTACACAAAAGAAAATAATATATAATTTACAACACGGCGGTTCAGGAATTGTCTCGTGGTGTAGCAAATTTTTGCCAGCTAGTTCCTGAGCAGGATTGGGGGGGGGGGGGGTTGTCCTGAAGCGCCACTGGTTCGAGACGGTCCAAACCAGAAAACCGACAGGTGTCCGTGTAAGTTCCTAAACCACTTAGCTGTTTCATAAAAATAATAACAGAAAGAAAATACCAGAGCTTGAATTAACCTAATTATTTATTTACAGTATGTACACGCACAAAATGCAGTATCTCAAAGAAGGCAAAACAAATCTGTGATAGGATACTTGTTTTGTAATTGAAATTGTAGATTTCATTTAGTTTTAATTATAAGATGTACAGTCGTGTGCAAATAAATCTGGGACAGTGTTTTTTTCACATGCAGATTCAGTTAAGAATTTGAAGAATATTTCCATGGATTTCCTCTTATCAGAGAGAGTTGCGGGTTTCAGTACCTGTTAAAGTTTAATGTAACTCTTTCTGATAGCAGGAAATCCATGGAGATATTCTTCAATTCTTAACTGAATCTGCATGTGAAAAAAACACTGTCCCAGATTTATTTGCACACGACTGTACATGATGGTAATTTTAAATAAATAAAACAAAGCTCTGATTTTACCTCGAAATTCACTCGAGTACACGTATCTCAACTATAAGTATATAGAGACTTAAAAATCAAGTACTGCGATATCAATAAACGGGAGTCTCATCAAATCGCTTCAACGATCAATTAATTTTTACACACGGAGCCTTTGCGAATGGTACCATACGCCTAGGGTGTTACACACTTAACTGTGTATTTTTAGCGTTAAAAAAAGAGTTGTTTTAATGTTTAGGCTCCCGAAGAGATCCTCTCGGGGAATGCATTACATTTGAAAACGTTGAAGGACGTTGAACGCGACCAAAATGCTAACAGAGTAGCCAATCTAAGACATAATAAATACATATAAAGTGAAACTAACTATTTCGCTTAACTAAATGCACAAGGTGAACATATCGCAGCGACGTCAAGTTTTCTCGATTACTCAGCACAATCGGTTAGGAATTTTGCAACATAAAACGGTAGGCAAAACGCTTAGAGTTTTCATAAGAGCAGCACTAACGATATTTTCAGTTTTGATAAATCAGATGACTAGATACGCTAACTGAACACGCAGAAGTACCTGGTGATACGTAGCAGGGCAGCTTCGTCAGAGTAGCTATGCAAGGTGGTGGACTTGGAGATTCTGCTGTCCAAGCACGTGCAAAAATTAGATGTGGCAGGCTTTTCTCCAGCTGTCACACTGGGGAAAGACCGTGTGGTTCACACTTTGGAAGTAGCGACATGAATTGAGGGGGCTCAGAACGGTGTGGGAGCACATGCAGAATATGGTACGAGTAAAACGAAAAAGGCCTAAAATGACACAATATCGCAATCGATGTTCAAATGGAACTATAAAAACATACCAAAGTTGGAAGGTGGCCATACGTAACTGATCTTGCAGAAATAAATTTTTATGCCAGCATAACTGGCTTCATTCTAGCAATCTCACACAGAATTTCCTAAGGCTGATCAACAGGATTCACTAAAAACTTTGGAATTATATTATCCACATGTAGTGAATATTCCATATTACATACACAGGGGCAGAAGGAACAATCTCACGAAATCAGTCTCATAAAATGGCCGCCGGAAATCGTACTCTCAATCTATTTTGAAAAGTTATTATAAGCCCCTAAAATTCAAGGTTTTTCCAAAACATCCCAAAAATGAGAGAAATGAGTATGCTACCAAATATACACTTAGGAACTGCAAAACACTCGAAACATTTGCTAACTGCATCTAAATGATTTCAAAACTGTAACAAATAATAATTAGAAAAACTTTATCATCAATAGACGAGAAAAACAATATTGAATAATAATAATTACTAAGAAAGCATTCGTACTTTAAACTTTGCGAAAACTATCGTCGCCAGAGAACTAATACAACAATATTGATATTTGTCAGTTCAAGGGGCAAAACTAGTAATTCACCATCATATAATTTGATTCGACATGGCAATCACTAACAGTGGAACATATTTTACTTTTAGACTCTACAAAGATTCTGTGCCATTCAATAATACAAAATAACAGCAGAGTAGCAAACTCATTAAAAAAAATGAAAGTGTTGCTAATTAGCACACTCTCTGCCGATAGTAAAGAGGAGGCAGTTTCATTTTCAAGCCGTAACAAGGAAAGATGACTGCAGTCGTTAAGTAAAGAAAGAAAGCCGGCAATTTGTTAGCTGGACGAGGGAAACATTGGCAGCTTTGAATAACAAGCAACAGCCAATAATGCTGTTAATGAGTGCAGAATTCCTGCTGATGGAAGAGAATGGAATTTGCTTTTATGCAAATTGAGGAAGTTGTTTTATACGAGCATAGTGAAATGATTTATTAAAAAAACTCTTCTGTAAGTTCTGATTGCGGGCTTTAGTTTTATCTAAGCGTGCTGGAATAATTTTTGTATATAATTGAAATAAATTTAATTAAATGCTTGCTTTTTACTCCGCAATAAGTAGCACAGTAAAACAAAGGTGAACGATTTTATATACTTGGTGGAACGCCCTTCCTTAATTTGCATACTATTAGGTTGCAACTTTATTAAAATCGCGACACGCTATTTATGGAACTGCTTACGTAAACCGACCGATTACTTAATTTAAAAAAGTACTGCTTTTTCACCGAACTGCACAAGCCCCCGAAACGCAATATTTATCAACTATAGTAGTGATGGCTTATTCGAATGAAAAAATAACGGTTATCCGGTTATTGAAATAACCTATGTAACTCGGTTTTCGTTTTAAGTATTTGAATGAAAAATAACCTCATGCTGATACGTACTATGCTTTGAATAGAAACCTCTATTCAAAGGTACTACGTGCCAATCTCAGCAACCTACGCAGTGCTCAAAATTCTGTAAATATAAATACGTCATAACTCATAAACAAAGCAGGTTGTATTGAAAACACCATTTGTTATCGCGTAACTACCTCCTATCATAAACATCAAATTCTGGGGACCTGAAACCTGAACGCCTGAAAACTGCAAACGCATCAAGCGATAATAGTTATTTACCTAACAAGTTCGGGAAGTTAATTTTCCCGAATGAGCACTTTGTTTGCAGCACGACCGAAGGAGTGCTGCATGTAGTGCGAATTCGGGAAAATTTTTCCCGAAAGAGGTAGGTACAATGTTTTTTGTAACGAATAACTCAAAATATTTGAAAAAGTTAAAAAAATATTATTTAGTATTTTACAACTTTACTGAGTTGGCAGTACAAATTACTAAATTTTTTATACGTATCCTAGCACCTGTTAGCTTTTGTTGACGTTTACAGCGCCCCTGGAACACACATTGCCATAGTTTTTGTGGGAAAGTAAAAAACACCCCGGTGCGGGAAAGTCATTTTCGCGGCGCATCGGGAATGACCGGGAAATATGAATTTTGAAATCATGAGTGCAAAAAACAATTTTTTCGACGACTGACATCGAAAGTAGATTTTTCTCACTGTCATTTGACAACAGAAAGTTGACATTTGCCGCTGAGCGTGCGTTTTCATCTTTTTGCCGCTCGCCGAGCGTTTTGGGTTTCCGCGTTAACAAAATAGGTAGCCATGTCCGAATGTTTCCTTGACAACGCCCGTCAATTGTGGAAATAATCGCGTCACATGTCATATAGACTGCGCGAGTAATGTTAACTTGATTGTCAATTAATTTTTGCGATAAAACGAAATTTGATATTTTCCTTTAATAATATGCTCAGTCGTCGAAAAAATAGTATGTATGTTTCGAGCTAAAAGTGCGCTTGCCGCTCTTGCATGATTGCTGGTTTCGACTTCGTCTCAACCAGCAATATTCATGCGCAAGCGGCAAGAATGCACTTTCAGCTCTTAACATACAATATACTATTTTATTTGCTTACATCTCTAAAGGTTTAAAACAAGAGGCGGCGCCTTTAACCTGCCCGATCGATAAAGATAAACGTTTTACCACATTTTATTGCGATTAGCAAGCAGTCCGGCATATTTCTTTCTTTCTACACTTCTTAATAAATACCTCTTAATTTCCAATACATAACACATAATGTACGGTCGGCGCCTTAGAAATCGGGCACTACACACTATTATGATATATTTTGCATGTATTTTTTAAGTGTATAAACTGGGTTTTTACAGTGTTAGAAATATACTCCAAAATTAAAATAAGATATTTATTAAAAATACAATAATAGGAATACACATGAGGTCTCGAGCATGATTTTCTGGAGACTGCCCCTCGATACCTCCTGACGAGGACGTAATGTTTTGTCTATGCTCCGTCTCCAGATAGAATTACGGCAACGCAAGCACAACACTGGCGCGACGGAAGATTTTGGCCTTCGTATATTGTGCTCTCGTTGCAGATCTCTAACATTCGGCCATCCTGTCGACATCTCTGTCCTCAGAGAAACGGTTAGTCTGAAATCAACATTTTCCTATACAAACTTTTTCAACTGGTAGTCTACAAACATCAGTTGTGCTTTATGAACTTATTCAGCTCCAGTCAAACTGGTAAGACTTTATAGTTCTTGTCATGTCAAACACCGGTCGTGTTTCCTAAAGTTCTTCAGCTCCACTCGAACTGATAAAACATATTTAGTACTTGTCGAACAACAGTCGTGTTGTCTAGTGTTCTTCAGATCCAGTCGAACTGATAAAACTTATTTAGTAGGTACTCGTCAAACACCAGTCGTGTTTCCTCAAGTTGTCGAGCTCCAGTCGAACCATAATACTTATTTAGTATTCAAACACCAGTCGTGTTTTCTAAACTTACTCAGCTCCAGTCGAACTGATAAAACTTATTTAATACTTGAACACCAGTCGTATATTCTAAAGTTATTCAGCTCCAGTCGAACTGATAAAACTTCTTCAGTATGCGAACACCAGTCGTGTTTTCTAAACTGATTCAGCTCCAGTCGAGCTGATAAAACATATTTAAGACTCGAACACCAGTCGTGTTTTCTAAACTGATTCAGCTCCAGTCGAACTGATAAAACTTATTTAGTACTACTCTTCATTTTTTTTTACTATGACATCGTAACGTTTGATACTTATTGATCGTCTACCAATCAGATAATTAATCTAATCGAGTCGTTACTCAATTCAAACCTTCGTACCAAAATTAAGTCTAACTACTTTCATTGGGCCTTACCTTTTAAAACAATCCAGGGTTTTATCTTATCAACCGCCATTACGGTCCTGGCATTGTTTCGCCCCTCTCTCAAGTCCGTTACTTCGTATCGGTCGTTCTGTAGTACCTTTGTAACCTTAAACGGACCCTTAAACTTTGGTAGCAGCTTTTTGCTCCCGCCAGTACTCAGCACCGCATTTGACACCATTACCAACTGGCCTTCTTCATATCTTGTCGCTTTCGCACGAGTCTTATCAAAACGTGCCTTTTGCACTTTTTGATCTTCAGTAATTCTTTGCTTTATAGCTTTTCTTAACTCAACCAAATCCACTCGACTTAAAGTATCTTGGATGGAAGTTAAGATACAAGAGTCAGCAACATTTCGTGGTTTGTATCCAGCCAATGCTTCAAGTGGCGATACCCCAGTTGCCTTGTTATACGTGCAGTTTAGAGCACTCTGTATTGGTTTAACAGATGCGTCCCAGTCGGAGTCATCTCCTCCAGCAGAAGTGACAGCCAGAGAGTTCACTATGGTACCGTTATACCGTTCACACTGCCCATTGGCACGAGGTGTCGCGACGGCATTTAACGTATGTTTTAACCCGTAAGTCTCGCAAAACACCTTAAAAGTTTGTGATGTGAACGCGGTACCCCGGTCCGTAATAACCCTAATCGGTACCCCAAACAAATACATAATGTCCAACAAAGCTTTTGTAACATGTCGCGCTTTTGTGTCTTTGACAGGTTCCATGATCACAAATTTTGTGAAAGCATCAATTACAACCAACAGAAACTTATTTCCTCGGCGACTCGTCACAAACGGTCCTACATGATCAGCGTGTAACGTATGAAACGGTATAGCTACCTTTTCAATTGGATGTAGCAACCCTTGTTTTTCACCGGTTCTACTTTTATAGTACTGACACTTCAAGCACGAATTCACATACTTCTTCACAAAACGCCGCATCCCCGCAAACCAATAATTTTCCTGAATTTTCTTCAAAGTCTTTTCAAGACCGAAGTGACCCATGTCGTCGTGACACAGTCGACAAATTTGCCAGCGTACATTATGCGGCACTAGCCAAGCAGTTCCGCTTTCCAGCTTTCTATGTACGAGCCCCTTTTTTAATTGATAGTTCTCAAAATACTGCTTAGTTTCTGTATTTTTTACTTTATCCTGTAAGATCTGTTTTATTCGTTCAACTTGCTCGTCTTCCATTTGAACTGCCTGTAACCACTCAACTTCTGTCAGATCAATTTGCAACACTTCTTGTGTTATTAAATCTCTGCTCAAGGCATCTACATGACTCATCTGAGCCCAGGTCTATGCTCAATCGAAAAGTTAAAGTCTTGAACTTCTAACCACCAACGGCCTACTCGGGGAAGTAGATCCTTTTTGGTGAAGGTGGTTCGTAATGCACTGCAGTCTGTCACAATCGTAAATTTAAGGCCTAATACGTAGGTACGAAAATGACGTAAGGCCAAAACTACTGCAAGCGTTTCCAATTCATAAGAATGAAATTTGCGTTGTTCTAGGGATGTCTGTTTGCTATAGTAGGCCACTACATGGCGTTGACCATCTGTCGTAATTTGTATCAGCATAGCTCCAAAGCCTAAAGAGCTAGCATCCGTATGTAACTCAGTTTGTAAAGTCGGATCAAAAATGCTGAGGACTGGTCTCGTCGTTAGCACGGACTTGATCTTTTGCACTGCGGCTTCCTGTTCTTGAGACCAACGCCAGGGAATATTTTTTTTTGTTAGGCGTGTCAGTGGTTCAACAATACGAGAATAATCTTTCACAAATTTACGGAAATATCCCGCCAGTCCAAGAAATTGCCGAACTTCTTTTACAGTCTGGGGATTCTTCAATCCCAACACGGCTGCCATTTTTCGCGTGCCCGGCCGCACTCCATGCGCACTAATTTCGCGACCAAGATAGTCAATTTGCGATTTGAAAAATACGCACTTACTTAGTTTAAGTGTGAGTTTGTGTTCACGAAATTTCTTAAGGACACACGTAAGACGCGACAGTCCTTCTTCGACCGTAACACATGGAATGATTATGTCATCAATATACGGAAAAGCCGTCGTGTTTCGTAATTCACCCAATACGCGATTAATAAGTCTTTGAAAAACACTGGGAGAGTTCGAAAGTCCAAAGGGCATTCTCAAAAATTCGTAATGAGAGTCCGGCGTCACAAAACCCGTCTTTTCAATTGATTCAGGTGCCATAAGAACTTGGTAAAATCCTGAAGCAAGATCTAGAGTAATATAAAACTGATTGTTTCCTCCCAATTTGTCGATCTGTTCTTCAATTAAAGGTAACGGATACTTATCCTTAATGGTGATGGCATTGAGTTTGCGATAGTCAACGCACATGCGATAATCGCCGGTTTTCTTCTTGACAAGAAGGATAGGACTAGCGTAAGGCGAACTCGACTCCCTGATGATGTTATTTTCGAGTAGTTCGCCGATAATTTTGCCTAGAATTTCTTTTTCAGAAAGTGACATACGATAAGGTCGGTAAACAATTGGTTCATCAGTTGTACATCTAATTTGCATTTCGGTGGTGGTTGTTTTACTCAAATCACTCAATGTGAAAGAAATACAATCTCGATGTTCGCGAAGTAATTCGTAGGTGGCTAACTTTTGTTGTTGCGATAAATCATCGCCGAAATTAATGGCATTGAACTGTAAATCTGTTACATCATCTTCAACACTCTCAATAGTGTTAATATTAAACGGTGGTAAACTCCTCAAGAAAAGTTTATTATTAGTCTTTATGAGTACCACGTCGTCGTGGACAAGGAAGTTGCGACCGATGATGAGGTCATGCCGAATATGTTCATCATCTAAAATAATAACTGTCACGACGGCGATCGCTTCTTCAATCGCAATTCGAACTACACTCTTTCGATTGCTTACGACTGCATTTCCCAGAAAACTTTTAAGTGATATATTTGTCGCAGCTTCTCGAATATCGATCTTTGCTTTACGTGCGACCGATAATTTCAGAATAGTGCAATCGCTTCCACTATCCAATAAATATTTAACTTTCAAACTATTAATTACTGCCGTCTTTAGAAAAATGTTTGCAGTCTCGTCAACAGCTTGAATTAAATTTATTCGTTTATTTTTGTTAGCAGCATTTTTGCCTTGAGTGCAATTTTGCTGAGTATGGCCTAATCGATTACAGCGTTTACATTCAACCCTTGGTTTTGGGCAATCACGCATTTGAGGATTGTCGCCACAATTAAAACATGATATTTTATTTGTTTTCAGGACTCTACCGCTTTTGAATTTATAAGGTGGTAAATATTGACGTTTTTGCATTGAAACATGACCGCTTGTTGTTGGTTTTACATGCGTAGGTTGAGTGGTTACGGAAGCTACATTACCGAGATAATTTGCTAAATTTCCAACAGTTTGAAAGTTAGCTGCCCTTGCTGGCAAAGCAATTTTGGTGTCTTTGATTCCTTCAATAATACTATCAATTACATATTCTTCCGGAATTGTAATATTTAACTGGTTGAGTTTGGCTGCCATCTCGTAACAGTAGTCGCCAAGATTTTGGCCTGAACTGGGACTGAAATTCGCGGCTTCAAGAAGTAATTTTCCAAATCGTATCGGTGTTGGAAAATTCCGAAGTAGCATTTTTTTCATTTCTTTCCAGTTTAAACAGGGACTTGCCAAAGAGTCGTACCACTTACGCGCGTTACCACATAACCGATTCGTCGCCAATTTACAAGCCGTTGTTTGATTCCACTTGTGAAAAATAATCAAATCGTCAATTTTACGGACCCAGTCGGTTGCACTTTGATTATTTTCAGTACCCAGATCAAACAACGGAATAACCGCCTCGTCTAAATTAGCAGTGGATCGTGTACTCACAAGTTGTTGGAGCTCAGTCAGCTCTTGTTTTAACTCCCTGATTTTTTTACGAGCATCATCATCGCGTGGCGGTGGCGTGCAACTTGGCGAAGAGCTCCCAGAGTGCGATTGTCTCCGTCTTGAGCAATGCGAACGGGATAGACGCTTTCGTTCGGAAGATCGACCCATTGTACCCAGCAGCCAATAAATGGGGAACAACACTTTTTGTTTTTGTTCACAGTTTGAACAAACACTTTGTTTTTGTTCACAGTTTGAACAAACACTTTTTGTTTTTGTTCACAGTTTGAACAGTACTTATTTCATGACACGACAGTCATAGGGTGAACGCGTTTCGCGGCAAACACTAAGGGCGTATTAACATGGAGTTAATCCCACTTCTGACTTTGTTAGAAATATACTCCAAAATTAAAATAAGATATTTATTAAAAATACAATAATATGAATACACATGATGTCTCGAGCATGGTTTTCTGGAGACTGCCCCTCTATACCTCCTGACGAGAACGTAATGTTTTGTCTATGCTCCGTCTCCAGATAGAATTACGGCAACGCAAGCACAACACTGGCGCGACGGAAGATTTTGGCCTTCGTATATTGTGCTCTCGTTGCAGATCTCTTAACAACAGTTATTATGGTTGTAATTGTTACGTCAGATTGTTTATTGTTTGTCAATTATGAAATGCCATCTCACATTAATGAAGTAACCGGAACAAGAATACTCCAAAGACTAGAAGAACATATTACGTGTCCCGATTTCTAAGGCGCCGACCGTACATATTATGTTTTGGTTGCTCTGCTATCTGCAAGTTACGATGTCGATGCAGATGACGGTGAACCGATGTCGATGCAGATGACGGTGAACCGATGTCGATGCAGATGACGGTGAACCGATGTCGATGCAGATGACGGTGAACCGATGTCGATGCAGATGACGGTGAACCGATGTCGATGCAGATGACGGTGAACCGATGTCGATGCAGATGACGGTGAACCGGCAAACCGGCTGACTTAATCGAAACGAATCGAGAGCCAAAATGTATTCGAATGATTATTCAAATAATCATTCGTTTATTAATACGATTCGAATGCAAATAATTCGGTTATGAAAATTGTCCGGTTATGCCCATCACTAAACTATAGCTTGATGAGTAGGTATGGAGTGTTTTATTTTTTTTTTAATTTTTCGAAGGTGGATATATGAATAATCTATACCATAAAATCGGTGATCTCTTTCTTTGTATGTTTGTTCGCTATCTCCTCCGAAGATACTGGACCGATTAAATTGTATGATAGCTTAAAATTTTGCTAATTTTTAGACTTAGATCGTAGGCCGGTTTTTATTTTCAAAAAAAGTACGAAAAAGTAAAGTTTTAATTAAATCGTGTTATTAGCGAAGCTAAGCGGAGCTCGGGTAATTCACTATATACCATTATAGCAGCGCTTTATTTAACGAAGCACCTTGGTTCAGTAGCAGAATGCTCGCCTGCCAGGCGGACGGCCCGGGTTCGATTCCCGGCCGATGCATCCTTTTTTAAATTTATATTAATGAATCTCTCTTAAATTTGCGAACCGAAGCGTAGTTCGGGTGATTCACTAGTCTCTTTATAATAATAAATTCGTAAGCTTGCTGCATTTAATTTTAACTAACGTTAGCTATTTGAAAACTAGTTCGCGTCCGTAGCAGAAGCTAGGCTACACGTGCACCCTGGATAGCGCTAAAGAACTAGTACAACCGGCAGCCAGACCATCCAATAGGATCTCCTGGCTAAAATGCACAGAGGTACTTTAACATACACATATTTTACTGTGCATTTCCCTTGCCATACGATAAATAACTAATTAAACTTTATATTCCAGGACCGAAACTTCGTTTCATGATGCGATTGCCATTAATTGTCAATACATTTTAATACTGATTACTAAACAATAATATTTCTATTTTAGAAATTACGATGATTGCAATTAGAAGAATACAAAAAATTCAAATATCAATACAAATACTTGCAAATACTATTTCAAATCTTAATCGTACACATTTATTATTTCACTTCTGACATACTATTGTCGCACCAAATCTTTAAACTGAAGGCTCAGCAGCAACAGTCTTCTAGAAAATCTGCAGTTAAAAAGCAGTTTGCGAGGATAATTTTAATATCCGCTCTGCATTTACGAGAGCGCTAATTATAGCTTGCCCGAAGAATTTCAGAAAAATTTGATGGTGACAGCTATAATAACATGTTGGAGATATCTTTTGCAGGATCACAGGCAGCGTTCTTTCAACCCCACATCCCACATTGACATACCGAGTGTTATAGTAGCAAGCAGGCAAAATTTAGCTGCTGTTTCTAGCCACTAAAACAACTTGCTACACGTGAAACTTATAAAAACTGAATACGCACTAATGCTTTACAAAAACAAAATACATACTGTGATTCAGGAATTGTCTTTGTGGGGTAGCAAAATTTTGCCAGATAGTTCCTGAACCAGGATGGGGTGGATTGTACGGAAGTGCCACTGGTTGGTGGAAATCTCTAAACCACATGACATTTCCCATAAAGCAATAAAGAAAAATATAAAATTGCTGTAACCTAATTGTTTATTTACACTACATATACCTATATTCAGGACATCAATCTTGCACAAGCAAACATATTTGGGAGGCACAAGAGAAATGGAAAATGCTTCAGATGTGTTCACATACCGAAAATTTCTGACAGCCCCTCCACATTCTCGGTATGTGATAATTAATAACTGTAGTAGCTTGTAATATATTGCCAGCCAGAAGTTCGTCCCATCAGCTAATACATTCTACTATATTTAAGGCTTAGTCCTTCCCTTTTCTTTTGACGTGAGCTTTCCATTGAAGCTGGATGTCTAAGGTCCATATTCTTGGTACCTACGTGAAAACAACTTTTTTGACACTCACATAAATGCAAATAAAATTTAAAAAGGTATAAACCTATGATTTTGTATATTTTAATGTGTTTGTAGTTATGTCAGTTTAATTTAAGTTTTGTATTAGTTTATTAATTATAAATGTGAACTTGTTTATGTATGTACACAGTTTCAATAAAACACATTTTTTCAACCGCTAGTGAAAACGGACGAAATCGAGTTACGGGAGCTAAAATTCGCATGTGAAGTTCGATTACGTTAAGAGGCCGAAATTCGCGCAATAGGCATGTGCGTCCGAATTTCTGTACTACACTTAAATTCGTTTAATAGTCCTTAACGAGTAACAGACAGAAGCATGAGTACTCCCAAATAACATTATCACGAACGAAAAGGTTGAACGTGTCCAGTGGTAAGCCAAGACTGATTGTGATCAAATCGTCGAATCTGACAGCCAGTATAAAAATATTCAGAGACACTATGTAAGGAAAATTTGTGCATGTAATGCTTTTCCGCCTTTTTCCCCATTTGTAGCTTAGATTATGGAGCTTTCCCGGTTCATTTACGCTCAAATTGAAAGTTTAGTTGCGTTTCGGAACCTAATTTCGTTTATTGCAAACAGTAGCGTTTCCCGGCCCCTTTGTTCCATAATGCATTGGGTAACATTTTATTCAAGTTTACATATGATTGTTAAATCTAAATTTAGCTTTGTTTTCTCACCTGGATGACGCGATATGCCTTATCGTATTTTTAATTGTTTCTCGACGCCGGAGACGCGGCCTTTTGCTTGCCGGTGGTTCCCCTTTGTGAGTGAAAGTATGTGGGACAACTCGACGTCATTCGTATGCTTCTACGAGTTAATCAGAGTACGAAACTAAGTAGCGTCATGTGCGCGTCTTCATTTTTGCTTTAGGATTCAACCCGGAGCATTCAATCATCGTACCACACTAAGACAATCAACAAGTGTTGCTTTTTGACCCACCAGCGAAGACTTCAGTCTTCGCCAGTCGAAATTGAAGTAGTGAAACTAAATAGTTGCTGCCGGACAAGCCCTGTGTCGTTTAAGTGGCGTGTTGATAACTGTTTAGCCGAGGAATTCCGTATCGTGGAGCAGCCAACGCTTTGAAGGAGATTATAAATGGAAACCTCGTTTGTGCTAAAGCGTCGTTACTGAAGTCACGAGTACCGTATCGAAACCCCTGCCTGTTGTACGTGCTTCGTTTTACCCTTCGTGGGGATATAATGCCGTATTCCCGTTTGGTCTATCACCCCTATGCAGTTTCTCGTTGTACTTCAGGCATTTCGGAAACAATTACTTGGACCGCAACCTGCCATTTGGTTGGACAACCGTAGCAGCTGAATCCCTTCAAAAGGTATTGTAATAGTTTTAACGCGCGCAAATATACAGTGAAGTGATTGTCGAAGTGTCGCCATGTTACGCAGCGTTGTCGTTTATTTAAATGTTAATATGTTGAATAGAAATTGCCGCCTTTAAGTCAATTTTGACTACTGCCCGTCAAGCTTTAATGTTTGTATGTAGTTCTTTGTGTAAAATTAAAGTTGTTACCGTTTGTTATGTAATTATATCGATTGTCGTCAATTGTACACCGCCTGTGTTTAGTTTAAACGTTGCGCCATTAACCTCATTAACCTTCTTCGAGTATTTTTAACTCTAACGAGTAATCCATTTGATGTTCATTGTCACATACATATTTTTCTACGTCAATATAGTTCATTTTTAATTAGCTGTGCTTTTCCTTAATAGATTTATGATGTTTGCATGCGTGTGTTGTATATTTTCCTCTGTACAGGGATTCAGACAGCCGCAAGAGAATGTAAATTAAGGTAGGTTCGACTCAACTGTTCGTGAATTGCCAAGCATTGCCAAGGTTGAATCAGAAAGGTTGGGTTCGTTGGTTCCACTTTCACAATGAGCCCACCTGTAGTTTTATTTTCCCGATGTAGTCAGTAAAGTGGTGGCGCTTGGCAATTAACATCTTGATTTCGTTACCGGATTGTAGCCCAAATTTCAGGTAGTAAAGAATCCCCCTTCTCCACTGAGTGGCTCGGCAACCTTTGTTACAGCCCATCGTAACGGGATTGAGGCAATCGATCCGATTCTGTGTCGTGTCAGTGTCGTAACGACGAGTTCCGCCGGTAACATGCTGGCGTCTTGTAGAGACGATTTCGTAATGTAACAACTAGGCTCCACAAGAATACGAGCCCGTAACAAGCTGCTGCAGACATATTTCCAGTTTTCTCTTAACAATCTGCAAGAAATCATCGCTGCGATCCGTGAGTAAAACAGTTAACAATAAGGTATAGAAGTCACACGAGATATATTTTATAGTTCTGCGTTTTCGAGAGTCACAAAATAGCTGGGCCACGAAAGAGATCGCAAGGTACCTGGGAGGGGAGCACAATTCTGTAAGGCAACGGCCATGAAGAAGTCTCAATGAGTTCCTGATCCTGGTTTCTGTGGTGAAACTGCCCAGGGGAAGGTGTATCAGAACCAGCTTCGGGAGCGAGCTCTACCAGACAGCCGAAACTGCTTAAAAATTTTCCCTCCATGTGCTTTACATGGAGGCAGGGCTTAAAATGGGGAGATTCTGAACGGGGTAATAAAAGGCCGAGGTTGGTGAGCGACCAGAGGTAAGTTTTGCATCTGAAGTATTTGATAATCTTGTCATAATCGGTACTAAACTTCACACACCAGAAGCAATCTATCAATAAATCTCGCCAAGATGGTCACAGGAAATCGGTCGCTCTACACAGATAGAACAAATAAGTAGAGATATTATCTCCATCAGAAAGGGACACCCTTATTACCCCCAAAATATGCTACAGCGCCACTGGATTTTACATCCCACCATTGTTGACATATTCTGGGGTGCGCAGAAATCCTTGAGAAAATGTTTTCTCCCCGAGTCTCGTGTGGAGTGTCATCCATCAGGGTGTATGCAGTCACATATTATTGCTGCAATTTGGTGTCACCACTTTCTGAAATATTTCAAACCGACAATAGAAGAACCTGCCTGTGACGGTTATTCAACAGAAAAACAGAATTGGATCAAATGTAATTCCATCACGCCGTCCCCGGCTTCAACCATTAGATATATCTTTTATGTTCCCATTTAGTACGTTTCATGGTAAATGAGTCTTTACAGGTACGGTGCCTGTAAAATGTTGCCATGGCGAGCTACAAGCACAATGTTAGCTAATAAACACATCCTTTATTAATCACTAATATTTTCTGAAATAGGAAATAAAACGGCTCGCTTGCGATTAGCCTTTATCGGATCTCACCAAATTACAGGGCTCGCTCCTACGTCGCTTACCCTGCAAATTATCCGGCTTGCCCATAAAAGCTAATTTACTAAGCTTGCCACGTAAATAACTATTACGTTACAAGACCGGAAAGTAGTGTTTTTCAGGTCGAACCAAGTAGATTCCAGGGCTCGCCTCGGTTCGCTCTGGACGCTGGGAGAGACCTGC
Organism: Agriotes lineatus; assembly: GCA_940337035.1. NCBI lineage: Eukaryota > Metazoa > Arthropoda > Insecta > Coleoptera > Elateridae > Agriotes > Agriotes lineatus. The sequence continues at coordinate 37,093,240 of OW679198.1, forward strand.
AAAACACTTTCCAGTCATGTATCGTACAATATTTTTTTACAACATCCGAGTCCATACTTTCAAACTAGCGAATTCACTTTCGAAAACTCAAAAAATTATGACATCCTTTATCTAATAAGACTTGTCTGTCCGGGACGCTGTTTCAGCAGCCAAACCGTATGAGATAGAGAAAAAAGTTATGAAAGTTATATGTTTGGAATGGTCATTTCAGGTCAGGAACCGAATTTCAGTCACGTGACACTTCCGGTTTTCGAGAAATCACGTGATTTCCGTCCGTCCGGGACGCTGTTTCAGCAGCCAAACCGTAAGAGATAGAGAAAAACGTTATTAAAGTTATATGTTTGGAATGGTCATGTCAGGTCAGGAACCGAATTTCAGTCACGTGACACTTCCGGTTTTCGAGAAATAACGTGATTTCCGTCCGTCCGGGACGCTGGTCCGTCCAGGACGCTGTTTCAGCAGCCAAACCGTAAGAGATAGAGAAAAAAGTTATGAAAGTTATATGTTTGGAATGGTCATGTCGGGTCAGGAACCGAATTTCAATCACGTGACACTTCCGGTTTTCGAGAAATCACCTTATAACTATTAATTTAATAAAATATTTTAAAAGATATTATCGTTTTTATTTAATACGCGTTCTATTTGAAAAACGGTCTTTTTTGTTTTATTAAAGGAGACATTTGTCTCACTGGTTGCTAGTTAGTATCTATTATTTGACTTATCCAAACAACAACACAAACTTGTTTCCATAGTAACGACTAGCAAAAGCTTTTACCGATCCCTGATGCCCGTTTTCCGATCTTGGCAGGTAAAACGTTACTTTCTGACGACAAATTCTTCCAGACACTGCATACTTTCTGGTCGGTCGTAAAAAAATTATTTGGCAATGCATACCAACGGGCTGCGACGACACAAAACGCCTTGAGTGAATTCTAAATACAGGAATGTGCTAATATAATCAAAGAATATTCCCTGGCGACTCAATTGAACCGCCCGAAATAACTAACGAGGAAGAAATTGCAGCAGAAAATGGCAGCACTCCTCTGCATCCCATAGAACGTACTACACCTGAAATAGTTAAAGCAAGTTCTTCATAACGCAGAATTGGCGAGTGATCTCCATTACTTGGTTGTATCCGGGAAAAATAAAGGTATAAATATAGATGGAGTTTACCTGATTCACATTCGTTTCGCGGAAGATATCGCAATTATTAGTAGCGACAACAACCAGCTGAGATCTATGCTTGATTCGAGGCTTGATTTGACCATGTTGAAGCATTTCAGCCATTTCAGGATTAAGTAGATGACCGACGATCATTAGCAAACATTTCGCAAAATTACCTATATTGATGCATGGACCAAACTGTAATAGTTGCATCATGTAGTCTGAACTTTAATCCCAAACATTTTTGTATTTTTGTTCTTTAGAAGAAATTTAACGTGTAGAAAATCGTCTTCAGTTATATCTTCAATGTTCACTTACCTAACAAGGAGACTTTGGTGCAAGGGCATTGATACTTAATGAACATTCTCGTCACGTATAACTTCTTGCGCACAGGAATTCGAGCTCGATCATTCTTCATTCTTCTGGTTTTAATTTCTTGACAGAGAAAATATTTTGTTTGGCTTGGTTTTTTTTACTTTGACTTTGACGCGTTCCTTAAGTTCCTTGACGTTGGGCGTATCAGTTAGGAGCTTTATCTTCCCCCGTTTATACTTTCTCTTTGGTCTCTGTGTGAACTTTTGGAACAGGAACATGACATCGTATGGCTGAAAATAGAACTGCTTCTGCTGTTGCCTTTCATGAAGCGATTCCAGTTAAAATTCTACCAAAAAATGAGAGCTGGTGAAATAACGATAGCTAGAAAGCAATACAAAAGACACTAACTGAAGTCAAAGATTACAAACGTAAAAGGAAAAACAGTGAATAGCATAAAAGGAGCAAAGAAAAATGGCCAATGGAGTATTGAGATAAAAAGAAATAACAAGATAAAGCTCAAGGAAATAGTACATGAGGAAAGAACTTATAAATTTGAATACAGAAGTAAAGAAGAAAAAACAAATTTTTGTCAAACAAATCATTTTAATTATTTCAAATTTGCATGTCGCCATCTCGTTCCATTTTAGTTATTGCACGTTTTGAGTGGAGGTCACGCGTCGCGTGGCTCTGTGGCGCACGTCTTCAACGCAGCCGTTTTCCCCACTATCAAAATCCCCAGTCGGAATTTGAGATAACGCGGGCCTCAAAACCGTATAAAAGCACGCGCTCCGGGTAGAATGAACAACTCCTCGAGTCCGCCTGCCTGAACCAGTAACCTCTCCTAAACCGGAAAAACCTATCTGGGTTGTGCACAAGGCGCTGCTTCCAGTGACGTGCACAACCACCCTTTTGCGAGACTCTTGCCGAGCTTGGCGCTGATCCTGTGACTAGCTCACCCTTTATCCTGCCCTCACAGATGCTTAGGCGCTGCTCCCAGTGACAGGCATCCACCTAGAATCCCCAACCGAGCCTGGCGCTGACCTGCAACTCGCTCAAACCACGTCTGCCCTCGGCCCAGTTAGCGAGCATTCGCCTAGTACTCCAATCTAAACATTGGTACGGTCCCATGTGACCTGTCCATATTCTCCGTAATTTCTTCCAGACACCCTGCGTTGCATAACTTGAAATCCTCCGGGAAAGTTTCAAATCTAAGGCGTTAAGCATTACGTCTATTGTCCAACTTCCTGCCGGCCCCCCGTATAAGTCCAGTATTTGATGAGAGAACACGTATCCATCTAGCGGCTGCCGGAGCAAACAACTCTGTAATCACCTGTTACGAAAGCATAGAAACATAACCGAAACGGAGAGGAGCTCACCATTAGAAGTCACAAGCCCTGGGACATTCCGATCCGCTAATTAAGATCAGTTAATCCCAACACACCACAGTAATTTTTGGCACAAATGATGTTTGTTTGTTTACAGAATTAGTGGACATATTGTGAGAGCCGGCCACGAAACCGGATCGTCCACGCCCTCTAGACGGAGGTAGCGAAACTCAACGAGTCGCTAACGACAGAAGGGTTGCAGCCGTTATTAGGCGTTAAAGTTTCCCCAAACAGAATTATTAATTGTATATATTAAGACAGTTTTGTTACATTTTATTAAGCAAACATATTTTATTTTTATTTTGTAATACATGTTTATTTCCGACTACTTTATTTGGATGTGTCTACGGTACCATGAGAAGACAAGAACAAGAGAAGATGGAAAAATAAGAGAAAGATGGTATGATATTTTTAGGAAATGGGTCATTCCAGCTCAAGTGGTCCAATTTTTTTTAAAAGTGTAGTTCATCATCTCAGATTTTGCTGATTTTTTTTTTATGGAATGAGTATACTAAAAAAATGATCCATGTCAAATATTAGCTTCCTAGCATTATTAGGGGGGCCTGTAGCCACCCCTAAAAATGGGCGTTTGTGGCCAAATAGGTGTTTCTTCAATAATTTTTATTTCAGGTTCTGGTTGACATAGAAACATGTTTCTTACATCAAATTAAAGGTAATTTCATTCTCCAACTGCTGGTTTTGAGTATATAGCTGTACATAGTACCATTTTAGTGCAAAAAAAATCACAAAGTTTAGTGAAAATACTACATATTCAATAATTTATTGTGAAGGGGGGGGACAACTTCATAAATTGATTTTAAGTGATTAATGTTCAGAATTGACCATAAAATCAATTCCAAGTTGTTAGAAAATATGAAAATGTCCCCCACAGCCTGTACAGCTCTTTGAATTTCACCATTTCCATGTTTTCGGCCATATTTGATGGGGTATATCTCCTGGGGGGGTCAACATACAAAAAAGTTGATGACACAATTTTAAAGGTAATGTCAAGATCTTTCCACACAGAAAAAATCAGAATATGAAAGTTGCTCATTCAAAAGTTATGTGCATTTTTATTTTAAGAAAATTCTTGGTTACATTGTTTACAATATACAGTCTTTGCAGTAAGATTATTTTTTTAAATTATCTTTGCTATGCAAAAGGAATCACTGTAGTATGGATTCCAAAAGAGGAAGTGGAAACAGTGAGTAAAAATCTGTCAAAAAGGTTTCAAAATGTAAAAGCAGTTCCAGGCAGCAGAATGGTTCATAAGTTTGTCCCAAGAAGTGAAAGTGAGATAGATGCATATGAAATGAGCACGAGCCAGATTTATACAACACATAGAACTGTCATCTTAGGTACTGTAATAGGTTTATATTTTGTTTCTGAATTTACAAATTATATTAATTAATTAAAATTTCTTGTTCATAGCTGATGCAGAACCTAAGTTGCAATCCAGTGATATAAAGGATCAAGTGTCAGTTGGAGACTTTGTTTCTTTTACTTACGACAATCAAGTTTATGTCGGCCAAGTAACAAATATACTGGAGAATAACGAGTATCCATTGTTAATTAATGCTATGGAAAAATCAGGAACTGATTATTATCGCTGGCCCAGCAAATCTGATGAAATTGCTTACAAGTGGGACCAAGTACAACAAAAACTTGAACATCCAGTGCCTATAACAAGCCAGCGAGGGGCCTTTAAATTCCCAAATTATAAGAAATAATTGTTCTGTTTATATAATATTCCACTTAAAACATTATCCTATGTCAAATGTTTATCACTATATATATAATTTTCAAGTACATTTTTCACTATATATATGTTTTCAAGTACATTTTCAGTGTTATAGGCCAAGAATATATTTCAAAATCGTACTCTTAAAGTTGTTAATCTGTTTCTTTTATTTTTCCAAACCCACTGTTCATTTACTTTGAACAGAAAGATTTTAATATATGTTTAAATTGCAGCAAAGTTTTGTTGCACTTTAACATATTTATATTTTTTTATCCTGTGATACTTGAAGTCTGCTCTTACTAATATATATCACCCTTTGTACTACATCGTTCCATCTAAAGGAATACACTTACTGATATGTACATAACTTTTGATTGAGCAACTTTCATATTCTGATTTTTTCTGTGTGGAAAGATCTTGACATTACCTTTAAAATTGTGTCATCAACGTTTTTGTATGTTGACCCCCCCAGGAGATATACCCCATCAAACATGGCCGAAAACATGGAAATGGTGAAATTCAAAGAGCAATACAGACTGTGGGGGACATTTTAATTTTTTCTAACAACTTGGAATTGATTTTATGGTCAATTCTAAACATTAATCACTTAAAATTAATTTATGAAGTTGTCCCCCCCCTTCACAATAAATTATTGAATATGTAGTATTTTCACTAAACTTTGTGATTTTTTTGCACTAAAATGGTACTATGTACAGCTATATACTCAAAACCAGCAGTTGGAGAATGAAATTACCTTTAATTTGATGTAAGAAACATGTTTCTATGTCAACCAGAACCTGAAATAAAAATTATTGAAGAAACACCTATTTGGCCACAAACGCCCATTTTTAGGGGTGGCTACAGGCCCCCCCAATAAAGCTAGGAAGCTAATATTTGACATGGATCATTTTTTTAGTATACTCATTCCATAAAAAAAAAATCAGCAAAATCTGAGATGGTGAGCACACCCACCTGGACCACTTGGGCTGGAATGACCCAAATGCTAAATCATGAGGGACAAGATGAAGAGAATGGATGTCAAAAGCAGATGGTGTTAGAAGAAGAAGGTATTGTGGCAGATGCAGAATCAACAAGAGAAGAAGCAACTGCTGTTATTAAGAAAAAAATCCACACAGGAAAAGATGCGAAACGGGTGATGCTACAGACTGTAATAACTTCAAAGGTATACTGCAAATAAGATTGGAGTATATCATACAAACACACTTAGGGGATCACCGCATAGGATTTTGGAAAGGAGAGCAACGACGGTCCAAAGTTTAATAATGAAAGAAGTAGTAACAACTTGTCATGAAAAAAAAAAATACATACCAGTAGCGATTTTGTTTCTGGACTTTAAAATGCCGTACGATTCGACCACATGAAATAAATTACTACGACTGATTAATGTGTTTTATATACCACAAGAATTGACAAATGTGACTAAGATAGCTATAAACAAGACTAAAAAATCTGGTGTGATACACGCACACAACTTCCCTATACAGTGATCTTATAATTAGCCAAAGATTTGATTTTAAATGTTTAAGCACTCAAAAATTTTCAAAAATTACAAATTCTACAAAAACGGTGTTCTATTTAAAATAGGAGTTAATAAAGAAAATAGAAAAAAAAACAAAAGAAACCCATTTTAGAAGTATTGAACTGGAAAATCACCTCTCACTTCAATACACATTAAAATGTAATAAAAATGTGAAGTTTGAAAAAATCGTTAGAGCCGTTTTTGAAAAAATCGAAAAAACTGAAAAATCACAAGAGTAAACATCTACTTCCGGTTATGCGATTTTCTTCAAACGCTTGCTGTCCCATCTACATAGTACACAAAACTTATATATGAAGTTTCAACGCCATACCTCATTTCGTTTTTGAGATATTCTGTTCACAGAGACAGATAGACAGTCACACAGACAGACCAATGAAAAAAAAATGTTTTTTGGGTTCAGGGGACTCTAAAACGTGAACATCCGTTGAAAACTCAATTTCGAATTTTTGAAGTGAATCCAATACTTCCTTTATTGTAAAAGGAAGTAAAAAAGGAGAGATAGGATGAATATTATGTCAGAATCCTTTCAGCTTAGTTGTTAAACCTGATGCTGGAGAAAATCATGAGACAAAGTCAGATGAACAAGGCATGAAATTTCATGTACAAAATTCATCCAGATATATCATACGCAGCAGACGTTACCCTGCTAGCCAGAAGTAGGAAAACACTGGGGGAAATTACAATAAGCCTAATAAAAGTAGTATGAGAAATGAGACTTCAGATCTTTAACAGCAAAGTCACTTTATGGGTAGGTGCGGATGTAAATAAAAGTACATATGATTCAACAATACTAAGGTCTCAGTTTTCATATAGACAGTGGGATATGGGATTTGCGACGTTGTCAATATTATCATTGCGGCCATATTCGAAATTACATGTTAAAGCGCCAAATTTAAATGGGACCTGTTATCCGATATTTTGGATCTTGAATGTGAAATTGATTTTTGTAACGCGTGACAGGATGGGACTAGCTTTTTTATTTAAAATAAGGCTGCCATAATAACGCCTGGAAGGAAAGGTGTGGCCCTTGAGAGCCAGTCTCGTTGAGGGGGCAAAAAACAGCAATGAACACAAGAGCCCAGTGTGTGGGATATAAATTAAGACCGCTAATTTATTGGAAACATCCGTCCTACGTTCATAACAAGTCCTTAAGCAACGGCACCGTCCCATTTTAATAAAGAAAAACGAAACCGCAAATTATGCCATCATCAGGGCCTACCGCGACAATAACGAACTTTATCGTAATTATTATCGGGCTCACGGCGACTTAGTAGCGCAATGGCTTCGAGATTGCCCAATAATTATGCGCCATTACCATTTATGGCCCAGGCCCGTTTATGGCTGCGATCTGGGTTAGCTCCTATCGAGCAATTTCAGTAATTGCGGAGTTAGATGCATTACATACATGTCGCGGTACGTTATTATAGCGGTTTCTGAACCGGCGACAATACGGAGTGGTAATCTCATTTATTGGTGTCGTCGCGCGGAGCAAATCGCATCGATTTAATCCCAGCTGCTGCACCAAATTACTTTTCCATCAAAAAGTAAATCCAACAATGGTATTAGCGGAGCAAGAATTGCGTTATTTTTGAGCCCAAAGTAATTGGATGGCTGTAAAAAGAATTGTACAGCTAACGACAGTAAGTTTACAAACTCGCAACTCATGCATCTGAGAATTATTTGCAGCTGATTTAAAAAACTTGCAGCTATAACGAATAACGGGGTTCGAATTTAGACAGAAACGAGAAAAGATTTTCTAATTTATTCACGTCTTCACTTTAGAACTAGAAATAAGATAATTGGCATAGTTGTAGAAGCCGTAGAAAAGTGGATGTCAATAAAAAACGTAAAACACCGTTCGCACTAGCAGTTAACGAATTATCATGCAGACAAAAATGAGTGCATCAAGTACATATGTCATAGAACCTCTAACCTCTACTAGCTGCGCTACCGAGGTGATCTCTTAAAACAACTGAAAATAGAACAAGCGCCGGTTCTGATGAAACCGCAAAGGAGATGCTAAAACGTGAAGGAAGATGTTTTGTCAATTTGAATTTTTAAGTCACCACACGTTTTTCACGCCCCGGCCCATGGTAGGGACCATAATTTAGTTCTGATTGCAGTCGCAGCTTGTTAATGCGCGACACAGTTGGCTCCTACTCCTTAGTTCCGCAACCAACTAGAGCTGAGTTTTTACGGCTCGCCGCGCCGCCCACTGACGTCGAATAGTGGTTGATGACCTACTTAGAAGATGTTGTCGTTTCAGATGCAAGAGGAGACTGAAAACAAGCCAAGAGGCCAGAATGTGTTGGTGGGCCGATTACGTAGTTTACACTAAGACTTATTGGAGGCTGCCGTTGTCGCTAATTAAGTCCTGCCGCCCTCTCACATTCGCGCAACACGAAGCCATTGCAGTTTCTTCGATTTCGTTGAATTGCCATCATTATGGACCAACCTTTATCGCCTCGTTCCAGTATCTTTGCCGTCCCAGCGACTCTTAGTGAGTCAAACGTGCTCCAGCCCTGGCGTTAGCCCCTTTTACCGCACCAGGTGAACCTTTGGAGGCTGAAGTTCTCTGAACAGCCCGACTTCAATTCCATTCCGCCGAATTGGATATCTTCTTCTAAGTTAGGGGACTCCAACCACCTCGTTAGACGAGGATATGTGACTCAGTGGCGCCCAACAAATAAATAATACATACTTTCTACATATGCTTTGCAGATGAGTAAAGCATTTGGCAGCTTCCAACTTACTAAACTATTAAAGTAACCCATGAAATTAGTGAACAAATATCCATCACTCAGGGAATTCGGCAAGGAGATACGTACCGCTCTATCTGTATTTAATATTACAATGGACAAAATAATTGTAAGTGAATTTAGAGCATGTTGCTAGAAGATGACAAATAACTACTCTCACATAATATGGTATGTAGAAGAGGCAATATTAATTGCTGACACAGAAGACAACCTACAGAGTCCACTATGCTCCTTCGATTAAACACCAAAAAGATTACGCGTTGTCATTAATTACGAGAAACAAAAACTATGGTCATAGCTAAAGAACGAAGAAGGTGCAAACAGTGGATTTGAGAATTACAACAATACATGAGAAAACACTGTAAAATAAAATTAGAAACAACCAATACGGACGTAAGCGCCTGTGTGTGCAGCATGTTGTCTAATTTCATTTTGGGTATTTTAAAAATTTCAAATTGGCACTTCGTTCGTATTGGGCCTCTTGCGCGTTTAACTTTAGAGTACAGCGAGTTCTCTTTCTTGAAAACGGCCAGTCTACCTGTTGCCACCTACGAGCGAACACACAGGCTGAGGCTTGAACAAGAACATGTCCCCTTTTAAGCATTTCCACTTTTCTGGTTGGTAATTCTCGCCCCATGCTGTTATGTATTGACTATTAATTCGCCAGCAATCTTCAGGCCGATCACAAAAAAAAAACCCTAGGAGCAGCTGAAGAAGAAGTTGACACCACCCGGGGAACGTAGATCAGGTCTCACTTTATAACACCCTCTTATTCTTGTATGGCGCTTAAAGCCCACCAGTTACAGGTCTGCATCAGTCATCAGAGCCGTATCTGAAGCGTCGAAGGTCACGGTTGTTTGAGATTGAGAGCGCGCTATAGTAGAGTAGTTATAGTATAGATTATTATGAGCGTAGCAATGGTTGCTTGAAATCAATTTAATGCGTTCACACTTTCAATTTATAATGCAAATATTTATTGTTTAATAATAATAGTTAAATCATGTTAAGTAATTTTGGAGTTGTTAATGGTTAAAATCGTAGATAGCCCACTTCATTTAGCGCCCATAGCGCCAACCGAGTTTGTTTTAGGAAGGGATATTCTAATAAATTATGAATGCGTTCCGTTCTCGGGAGGCCTCTGCGATAAGCGTAAATATTTTACTAAAAATGCGGCATGAAACTATAACTTAAAAAAAACTTAAATTAAAACCTTGCCTTAGAAGATCGTATCTTAATCAGGCGAATTTGGAAGACAAATATACATATAGAAATATTTAACTTGCTTTGATGTCTCTAATACGCCCTCAGCATCTGCTGGTTTTTATTATGTGACCTAAGCTCCTACGTATTTCTATAAGATCCGTAAGCCAATTCAGAAATTTTTGTTGCCCAAGTTTCAGAGCTACGGATAACTTACCGTTCTATTATCTTCGCCTGAGCTAATGTTAAGAATATGAGACGCTGTCGCGTATATAATTATAAGATGAGTTTCCAACGTATTAAGGTATTACGCGCGTTTCGACTTTCGTTTAAGTTATTTTTAATCCATTAGGTAAATACGCAGGATACGCTTTGTCTACATATAATTTCCGTGAAAATGTGAGTTAGTGCCGAAAAGGCTACGTCAAGTAGGCTTATATATTACTACAGCTTGTTATGATACAGGCACCGCTTAATTAGTTTTTCGACGACTGACATCGAAAGTAGATTTTGTTCACTGTCATTTGACAACAGAAAGTTGACATTTGCCGCCACAGAACATACCCAAAGGAAGAAGTGACATAAGGCAACTTTTGAAAGTTGTTGATAAAAGCGCCCTCTGATATTGGTGCGCTACACCAAGTGGTAGCGCGCGCTTTTTAAAATTATTCAAAATTTTATTTTTATGAAATTATTCCATCAATATTTAATTAAACTAATTTTATGTAAACTATCTCAGAAATATTAATAAAATATATAAAATACAATAATTCGTATGGAGGTTTACTAAAAATTAGTTTAACATTGCTTCTTGGTGAACATTTATTACCCCGAAAAATGTTAAATTGCAAATAAGACAAGTGCATATATTTTAAATTATACCTATGTATTTTGTGTATTTGTTTTATGTTCGTGTTTTCTGTTGGACAGAGAAATAAAAATGGTGGCTTTTGATGGTCACTTTATTCTAATAACACAATGATTTTTGTACAGCTTAACTAAACTTACGTACTATTCAGACTGAAACAGCGAACTGAGGCGATACGTTGGTCTATGCCACTTACAGAACTGGCAGGGTTCTTCACAATTTGTTTAGTTTATATACCTTAAATTTAGGCTAAAGAATGCATTACATAGTGCTTATTTTCACAATTTACTTCATACAAAAATATAATCATAAAACATATGGTGGAAAAATTACAAATTGCCTTTATAAACTTCTTTAATTGTATTGCTGATTAATGCGTTTCAGCAAGCTTTACTTAGTTATCTAAGTGTATTAAGAATGGTGGTGCAACCCATTATTCGATTCCTTAATTCGGCTTAAGCAACTGTGGAGTCTTAGCTGCTTAAGAACGTTTTCAGGCTTTGAAGTTCGTTAAATGTTAAACTGTAGGTGCACCATATTCAAATCTCAGTGCTAAGAGGTTGGATATGTGGCAGAGAAGAGACCGGCACCCCAGCAGTGGGACGTGAAAGATTGTGTGTAAGTCTATAACGTAACCTTGCTGAATCATGTGGTGAAAACATACAACACTCGCTACTTTATAATAAATATACAAATTTTAAAATAATATAAAAATTTAACAAGCTTAAAGAATTCTGAACATAAAATTATACATCACAATAACTTCAATATCTAATTATTTTCTTAACTCTTAGGGCCATGTTGTTTAATATAGTTATCTATTATTAAATTTGGTCTTCTATCTTTTTTTTTAGTTTTTTATTTATTAATGATGTAATGTATTTGAACATGATGAAGAGTACACTCTGTTTAATGGTAGTATTATTATGCTCATTATGTTCAGGGCATACATTTGCGTAAACAGCAATGTTCTCTCCAACAACGTGAAATATATCTAACGCATTTACATACAGAAAAAACAATTTAAAAACTTGTTTTTTGCTTTCATCTACTAAATATATAAATTCTTTTGAGGGATACAACAGTTTGCCAAAATCCTTTAAAATTATAAAAGCATGGCTGTCTGTAGATTGTTCTGACAGAAAATAATCTGTACAATTTTTACAGTTGCGCTTTAAAAATTTTCTGCAAATAAAACCTGCAATATAGGAACTAGTATGGAAACGCATATTTTGATACAGTTCCATTATTTGTTGATTTTCAATTTCTGTGTAAAATAAAAAAAATATTAAAACCCAAGATTTTCACTTGAATCACTTACCTAATACGTCTTCTTTTTCTGATTCAGAACTATTTCTTTCGAAAAGTGTTGGAACAGCTCCCCTATTTAATTTCTTACGATCTGGTGTTTGATATTGTTCCATTTCAAAGTGTTTACCACAAACTTGATAAATATACCTTAACTTTTGGTAGGGTATATTCATTATGGTGGAATTGTTTACATTTTTCAACCAGGCCTCTAACAGTTCTGGGTTTCGTGGAAATGTATGAAATATTTCATTAGGATATGATTCAGTACTTCTACAATTCTGAACGGCACAGCGTTTTTTGTGCCCCCCGACCATTTTCTCTATAAACATAATTATTAATACTTAAAGATACAGACTATTTAAGAAAAATAGGTATATAAAATTATATATACATATATTAGGTTCTTACCTTTATTAAACAATTCACAAAATCCAATTACTAACACCTAAATCAACTTAAAATAAATAATTTGCAAAGTCCAGTAACTATAACACTAAAGTCAACTTAAAATAAAAATGTGGCTGTTCCTCGTCACAAGGTAGTAGATATGCACATTAAACTTTAGTTTCTGTAGCCTAATGTGATACGAGGATGGGCTAAGGAGAAGAATAAATACAAATTGTGACAATTTACTGCAAAATTATGACAATTAATTGTACAAACTTGTCAATTCTGTACTTGTCAATTCAAATTGAAATCATAGGCGGCAAGTAACAGCGCCTCTATCTTTGGTGCGCGGTACTAAATCAAGGTTTGGTTATTTGAACGTATAACTGACGAGGGCCTGTTTGCCGCTGAGCGTGCGTTTTCATCACTTTGCCAATCGCCGAGCGTTTTGGGTTTCCGCGTGAACAAAATAAGTAGCCACGTCCGAATGTTTCCTTGACAATGCCGGTCATTTGTCGAAATAATCGCGTCACATGTCTAATAGACTGCGCGAGTAATATTAACTTGATTGTCAATTAATATTTGCAATAAAATGAAATATGATATTTTCCATTAATAATATGCTCAGTCGTCGAAAAAATAGTATGTATATTTCGAGCTAAAAGTGCGCTTGCCGCTTTTGCATGATTGCTGGTTTCGGCTTTGCCTCAACCAGCAATATTCATGCGCAAGCGGCAAGAATGCACTTTCAGCTCTTAACATACAATATACTATTTCGTCTGATTTCGCTGCAGATATGCACGCCGTCATGCGTTGCGGGTCACCTACATGGTTTTAATACCCTTTGAATATTCTAGTGACTTCTAGATGATTTTGCGTCCAAAATCTGGCCTGCATAGTTTCGAGGTGGGGGAAACATAACAGCTTCTTACTTTTGCTTCTGAAGCTACACGTGTTTTTACGGTATTTTCTTCAAGTGGCGCTTTACGTGCGGATTTCCCTCGACGAAACGGTCAGCACAGGGGCAGTTTTGGCCTTGTTATTGGATCGCTGCAGTCTTCTAATTACTTCGGGATAGTCGTTTTTTTTTCTTGAAGAAAAATATCCACTGGCCGCCCACGATCTGAGAGTATATGCGATCTTGTATCTATTTCCAGGCATAATGATGAGTCAAATTTATTTCTACTTGATGTGTTTGCAACCGTACGTTACAGCTTCACGATTTCTGCGTGACGACAAGGCTTCGGTGATCGCTGCCACGATTGTGCGTTCAAAACGAATATTATACATTCCTTGTATGAAAGCATTGCGTTCGAGGAAGCCTTTTCGACGACCGTAATTTGTAGTTTTGTTCTAATAGAGACATTTCATTCAGGGCCTTTATTGCTTCTCTCGCTCGGTATCGTACGCTCGCATCAAGTCAGACATTTTGCTTACATAGCTCAGTCTACAATTCGTGCACCAAATTTATTATATTAATTAACTTGTTAAAATTTATTTGAACATGGACTTGGGACATTTCAAGCAGAGTTTTCGGGGAGACTTAATCATAAGTTATGGAACAGTGAACACAATTTGTTTTCTGTGAACATGGCGTCATTGTTCGTGTTGAATGCTGACGATAGACTTCGAGGCCATATGTATAAGCTAGTGCACGAAAAGTATCGCTTCAGAGACGACACTTTTTGCAGAACCGAATTTTTTACTTCTGGAACAACCTCCCAAATGATGTAACTGGTGTTTTTTTTAGAGGAGGAGAACTTTAAATTGAAATAAAACACAGAAAAATGTTTTTAATATCCATGAAATTTGCTTTATTTGAAAGATAATTTTATGGCATTTATGTTTGAATATGATTTCGGGCCTGTGACCGCCGCGGCTGGCGTGTACATGACGTAATCTGGAGGTCCAATTTTCACACACTCTTCGCAGTAAATCAGGCTGTATTTCGGCAATAACGCGTCGAATGTTGGCTTCCCAGTGCTGAATTGTTTCCGGTTTATCGTCGTAGACAAGCGACTTTACATATCCTCAAAGAAAATAATCTAACGGCGTCAAATCGCACGAAAGAGGTGGCCAGTTAACAGATCCACAAAATGGATCCACGAAATGAATCTTTTTACTGGCCACCTCTTTCGTGCGATTTGACGCCGTTAGATTATTTTCTTTGAGAATATGTAAAGTCGCATGTCTACGTCGATAAACTGGAAACAATTGAGCACTTGGAAGCCAACATTCGACGCGTTATAGCGATTTACTGATTTACTGCGAAGAGTGTGTGAAAATTGGACCTCCAGATTACGTCATGTACACGCCAGCCGCGGCGGCCCGAAATCGTATTTAAACATAAATGCCATAAAATTATCTTTCAAATAAAGCAAATTTCATGGATATTAAAAACATTTTTCTGTGTTTTATTTCAATTTAAAGTTCTCCTCTAAAAAAACACCCTTTAGAAGCTCCAACAGTTAACCTATTTAAAAACAGACTGGCCAATATATTATAAGAATTTTTTTTTGTGTTTGCTTTTAGTAGGTACCAATGCACACTGTACACAAATAATATTGCTTATGGTATTTATTATGTGATAAAAGTTTATAGGACTTGTCCTCAACTCTTCTCATCGTGTTATTATTAATAATAATAATAGTAATTCTGGGTTCGCTTTGCATTTGCAAACCCGGTATTATTAATGACGTTTTTCTGTGCATTTACTGTTGTCGTTGGGAATTATAAAACAACTTATTGTTGCTCTTTGACACCAGCTGTTGTTGTTTTTCGTTGGGTATTCGTTACCCTGTTTTAGTCAGTTTCACGTCGCAGCTCATCTACTTCCCGTGGTTCGACGAGCATCGCAGAGTACGTTGTTGAACTTCATATTCTAAATGTTTATTATTATTATTATATATTCGTTTATTACTGCTCATAACTTGTAGGCGAATCTACAACGTATTCCTTATGCCCATGTCCCCTCTCCGGCATTCTGTCTGAGCTAGTTGTTTGGATCACCAAAAGTTACGACGTTGATATCGGGCATTTTCGTTAATGTTATATTTTATCTAAAACTAGTGTAATAAACTTATGAATGAAATCTTATTTCTGGTATAAAGTTAAACAATTTACAATTAATATATTGTTGTGGTAGCATCTTAAGACTTTGAATTATTTATGAAAGTTAATTCTGTGTATGACATTATTTATGGAAGGATAAATTAATTAATTATTAAAGGGTATTTAATGAATAAGAGATTGAATATAAATACTTTAAAACGGTCAATATTTTATCCGAAAGGTTCTGGCATATGAGTTGAATGTTTGACTTAGTACAGATAGTTGTTTAGTAATATTAGAGTTCAGATCATAATTTATATTAAATGGCAATCAGAATAAGCCATAAGATAGCTTGAATTAAGGTGAAAAGCAAAGTCAAATAATTATTTGAAAAAGTCATTCAATATGTCATAACTGAATAGCTTGTATTAATATGTAATCCATTGTGTTAATTAAAAAAAAACGGATGAAATATATTACTATGGTGAATTGTATTAACAAAAATTTCATTCTAAACTGTAAAACGTATTTTGATTAAAACCAAAATGTCTAAATAAAAACCCGTTCATAAAATGATTTACTGATCTAATTGGTGTATAAAAGGGGGTATTTAATAATAAATTAACGAGATAAAAAATGGTATAATGAATTAATGGATAAGGAGTTTCATGGTAGGAGTACAATAAGAAGTTGAAATGCTTCAATCTACAAAATAAACTGTTCTGGAATTGGATGCTGTACTGAGTTTATTGTTGGTTAGTTACATCTGAATAGGTTAAAGAACAAAGCATTTGGTGGTAGTGGACTTCATCCAGCTTCTTATTGGAATTAGAGATTTGGATAAAAGGCATTGCATCTACTGGTAGTGAGCCTCGTCGAGCTTGTTATTGGAAGTTATAAACATCGTGTGAGATTTGGATAAAAGGCATTGCATCTACTAGTGGTGAACCTCATCGAGCTTCTTTTGGATGAAAGCGAGGATGAAAGGTATTGCAATTGCTCGTCGTGGACCTTATCGAGCTTCTTGGTAGAAGTAAGAAGTATTCTGTCATATTTGGATGGAGGGTAGTACAATCATTGGTAGTTAATTGCATCCATACTCGGGTTGGTGCGCAGTTGAAAGAAAGGCAATTGCTGGAGACCGGGATTTCGCTGTGTTGAGTTAAGAGGCTGTATTTGCATGGGTGTCCTAGAACTTATGTGAGCAGAACGAAGTACGCTTGGTTTAACGAAGAAGCTGGTTGAAGTGCTTGGGGAAGTAACAATTACAGATATTCGTAAAAGGATCTAAAAGTTAAAGTTATAATAAAGTGAATAAGACATTTAAAGGAACTACCTACTTACATTTTTCATGTTTTGCAAATGATAAGAATTGTAACAAATATTATCTCAACTGACTTTCCACTTTCGCGTTTTTGACGTTGACAGTTGTAGAACTGTCATATTTTTTTGAAGTCAGTTTCATTGTACTAAACAACTTTCAAGTGAAATAATGTTGATAATACATGAACCTAACCTGATTTGAGAGTGATTATTCTGCAAGAGCTAAATAATTTAATAAACTCAATAATCAATAATTTTATATCAAAGGGCGTATATTATACATAAATTCAAGTAATCGGAAATTTGTAATAATTAAAAATTAATACCATACAGGCTTGTATAGTCTTTGATCTACCCGAGCTAATTAAATGAAGTAAACTGAACAGCACAGTGAGGTGTATATTAAAATAAATAGGCGCCGCAACTTAGAGCTATTACAATATATTTTCTTATGCAGTTTACAGTTAGTCTCGGTGTTAGTCGGAAGTAGGTACCTATGTCGAAAAACTTTTAAAAGCTACTTAATGTGTAGAAATAGTAAAATTTTTAATGAAACCTGGATCACTCTTCCACTGAGATTTGTGATTTACGCACGACCAAAAATCTCTAATAAAATTATCTAAGAAATGAGAAGGAATAGCGATGCAATTTAGGAGAAGTAAGGAGTGGGCTTCGAAGAATTACCAATTCATGTACTGCTTTTTTATTTACAACTGAAGTCAATTTATATAAAGATAAAAGCAATATTACAAATACCTTCCATTTTGACATTCCTGAAGTAGGTAAAAATTCAACTATAGCTCCTTCCGATATCATTTGTGGAAAACTATGTGACAAATTCAGTCAGAATAAAAACTTCCCACAGAACTTGTCGACTACTATAATTATTTAACTGTCTATTCCCGCTTCAGTTATAGTTATTAACGATATAATGCCGTTAGTTAGATGCGACAACGGCCGTAGGTCCAATATTTTTCATAACACCTACAAAAATTTTTATTTTAGAGCAATTTAAATGAAAAAGTTAAATAGTATGTATTAGTAACGGGTGTTAGAAAACTCGTCTTATCAGAGTCACCTATGGAAAAAAATACGTTTGGCAATACTGAAATGTATTGTTGGTGACACTGTAGGTCTACGTCAAATTCGATGTTAGTGTAGGTTATATTTTGCGTCAGTTTTGACACAGACTGACGCAAAACCCAACATGCTAATTTCGAATTTGACATAGACTTACAGTGTCACCAACAATACATTGCAGTATTGCCAATGTTAAAATGTTACTGTTTTGTTATTTCTTAAGGACCTAGGCTGCTAAATGTATAACAGCCATGGCTGTTATGGGGAAGTTTTCAGTCAGGTTGACAGTTCTGTTATTGATAAATAACAAGTAGGTTTTATTAAAAGTACTTTTTGTATAGTGTCAGTTTTTATCAACTTTTGTTTCTGAGTCTTGTCACCAAATCGGAGGGTTTGTAAATGTAGAAAATTTACTTTAGCTGAATATATAATATACATAGTTGCCACTTACCACCACAAGCAAGTAATATAATTTCTTTAGAATATTACAGTTTTTAATCAAATTGTCATTAATTTCTCTTCTTATTTATTTCACTACTTTAATTTTTGCAATTTTAGATATTTTATGGCATTATGTAGAATTATTCCTACCGATATTCACTAGTAACTACTTTCAGTTTTCAGTTTTCATATAAAACTATTGCAAATGGAAAACTATAATTTCGCACTATAAAAATACCTTTACGACGTCTCTGTTCCAGATGTATTTATTACAGTTCAATATGAAAGACACTGATTAAGAACAAGGTTTTTAATTGGCGCAACAACAAAGGCGATTGCAGGCACCGCAGGATTTTCCATTCTAATTTTTTATTAAAATAATAGACTGAATGCTGACCCTATGGCGATGACAGTGAGAAATAGCGGTTGAAAAAACAAAAAACCTAATCAATAGGCAATACAGCGCCATTGACAAATATCCTCTCCGACCGAAGTTGAATTTAATTAAACAACAAAGCGTGCATTTAAACGACTCTTCACAGAACCGAACGGCTTTTGAATAAAGAACGCTGTGTTGCTGTGTTCTTGCAAGACGAACCTGACAGAACTGCTGCTGGCAGTATTGAAACGACGCTCCTGTATGGGCGTACCGTTACCTATTTGTATATAAAAACGCCGTTCGGAGCTAGAGAAAACGCATTATTCGGTTATAGAGTTGTCAAAGGGACAATGGAACTATCTTTGCAGGAAACAATGGCTGTATTAGCAGACGTGATCGGCTTCAAAACAAGAAATTTGTAAAAGCCGCGATAATTTGTTGCTGCTAGGCCTGGCTATTGTATAAACAGATACGGAACTGATTGGATATAATCTTATAACAGACTACCGAACACTTGATTAGTATTGATATAGCAGGTTTTTGAACATACAAAAACTTAATAGTAATATAACGTATGTTAAAATATTTTTTTAATTATTTTATATGTATAGTATAAGTAATTTCTATTCAACTGAAGACCACAGAGAGAGATTCTGATTCAATTGAGTGAGTATATTTTATGAACCTTATGTCATGATCTGGTGGATTATAAGTAATACCGTTTCATCTCGTGTTAAGTTTTTGTATAATTAATAGTACTGTAACTCTGTTTAAGTTATCGTAGAATGTTAAAATATCGCTACATATTACATAACCGACTAACCGTATATTCAAGAGTGCTTCATATCATAAAGTCTGTGTTGTATGTGTAGAATTGTCATATCATAGAAATTCCGTGTCGAATAATTTCTTGTATTTGCATGATGATGACGTAAATTTAATTTCGACGTCGAACATATGTAACTATGTAAACTTCCCGAATTTCAATTATACAGGGTGTCCCAGATAAGAGCAACTACATGGGGATTTCGGAAACGGCAAGAGATACAGGGTGGCTTAAATGAGAGAAAAGTTGCGCTATTCTGAGCCCAGTCAGATGCTGTATCGAAATTAAAAATATCTACAGGGGTTTTTAAAATATCGAGCAAAAACAAAAAATTGTGGTTTTCGAAAAAATTGCAATATCGTCGCCATCTTGTAAACAAATTTAATAAAATTTGGTAATTTTTATATTAGCGACTACGGCCAATCGAATGACGTTTACGAATTTTTTCTAGGCCTTCTAGATTTTTTGCAACCATAGCCAACTTTGTTATTTCTTATGGCCGCCATATTGGATTTATACGTCATAAATAGCGCATAAAAATACCTTTTCAACCATGTATAACAGACCTATCTTTAGATGACGGAAAGTTAAATTTATTAAAAAACAGTTTTTCACTTAGTTGGCGTGAAACAAATGCCGCAGTTGTGTTTTCTTAAAATGTCTTTAAAAATAATCTTTTATTTATGATACTAAAGTTAACAACTAATACATTATTTATGATTAAACTCACAACCAAAAAAAACCGATGACAGAGCGTTGAATTAAAATAAATTAAATTAAATGTTCGAAAATTCCACCGTTGTTATTAATGCACGTCATGCATCGATGAATTAGAGACATACATGCATCTTTAACCATTTGTCCAGGCATTTCTTCAATGGTTTGAACAACGGCTGCCTCAAGTTCTTCTACTGTATTATAAGGAGTACAATAAACTTTATCCTTTAAATATCCCAAAGGCAAAAATCAAGTGGCGTAAGGTCCGGCGAGCGAGCAGGCCCAGGCAACCGGACCTCGATTTCCTATCCAGTTATTTCCATGTTGCTGATTCAAATAGTCAGTTATGATTCTTGCATTATGTGGAGGTGCTCCGTCTTGCTGGAACCACATGTTTGCTACATCTTGAAGAGGCAAATTTTCTAAAGTTTGGTCGACGTAATTTTGTAATATTTCAAGATATCGAGGTGCAATCAATTATATGAAAAATGTTAAATAGTACGTGTCCGTTTATGACTCCTAGCCATACATTAAAACCCCACTTAACTGATGACGCACCTCACGATGTAAGAACGGATTTTGATCGGCCCAGTACACGTTGTTGTGTCTGTTAAATACCCCGCAGTTTGTAAATCTGCTCTTCATCAGACCACAGAACCTTAAGCGGAAATTGAGGATTTTCTTGGCATTTTTCTAAGAACCAATTGCAAAACGATATTCTCCTTTCTAAGTCACCATCTCGGAGTCCTTGACTAATATGTTCTACATATGGACGATACTTGTATTTTTTGAGAATTCTCTGAGCAGTTGATTTAGGCACTTCAACATTATTTTCGATTTGACGAAGGGAGGTACGAGGATTGTCGATAACACTTTGCAAAACAAGATTTTCCATATTTACATTTCCCACTCTATTTCGATTGTGTTTTTTAAAGGAACCATAAGTAAGTAAATTATTTCTAAGCATTCTGAAGATCGACAAACCTGGTTGCCGTCTTTCTGGATATCGCTGAAAGTACATATCTTGAGCTCGTTCAGCGTTCCTCCGGCACAAAATGAAACAATCATACATATCCACTTTTTTCCCGATTTGAATACCTTTCCATATTAAATATAAAAATTAAACTCTTAACAGATAGAACCAAATAAATAACAAAGTTTTGACAGATAGTTACATAGCTAAAACAACAAACACAATTGCGGCATTTGTTTCACAGCCAACTAAGTGAAAAACTGTTTTTTTAATAAATTTAACTTTCCGTCATCTAAAGATAGGTCTGTTATACATGGTTGAAAAGGTATTTTTATGCGCTATTTAATGACGTATAAATCCAATATGGCGGCCATAAGAAATAACAAAGTTGGCTATGGTTGCAAAAAATCTAGAAGGCCTAGAAAAAATTCGTAAACGTCATTCGATTGGCCGTAGTCGCTAATACAAAATTACCAAATTTTATTAAATTTGTTTACAAGATGGCGACGATATTGCAATTTTTCGAAAACCACAATTTTTGTTTTTGCTCGATATTTTAAAAACCCCTGTAGATATTTTTAATTTCGATACAGCATCTGACTGGGCTCAGAATAGCGCAACTTTTCTCTCATTTAAGCCACCCTGTATCTCTTGCCGTTTCGAAATCCCCATGTAGTTGCTCTTATCTGGGACACCCTGTATATATGTGGTTAAGGCAAATACCCCTTTATTTTTTTAAATTTTAACCATGCCATGAAGATGGACCAATTAATCTAGATTCCGTTTTATTTTTTCATAATAACTTTACGATTCATAGCGGAAATGTGAAAGACCATTCAACTCTGAAATACATTAAAAATCGGGTTCGAAATACACTTAACATGTTGAAAAAAATTGTAGTAATGTGTTCGTAGCCTTTTTTACAAATGTTTTATTTAGATCAGATTTTTGTTGTTTGTTTTTTTGTTAAAGTATAAAGAAAGATTTTTTATTATAAAAAATAATAAATTTTTTCAGCATCGCGAATATCACGATGCTTGAAAGATCTTGTATGGAGGCATAAATAAATAGTATATAACAAAAGAAAGCAAAGTGAGAATTTATAAGACAGCCGGAAGGCCGGTACTAATACATATACGCCGCAGAGACCAGGCCAGACGCAACATAGACAAAACAAAATACTGAACAAACATATTAAACGTATGAAGGAGAACAATTTGGTAAAAAAGGTTACACAGAGCCGTTCAGCTAAAGGTAAAAGAGAAAGGGGTAGACGGATAGACCACCAAAACAGGTGGAAAAAATGCTGAACATCTACATCAGAAGAACTGCAATAGACATTGTAAGTTGCTTTTAAACAGGCTTATTGTCTACTTAAAACGAAGAAGAAATTAACTGTTTCATATGTTTGTGTATTTTTCATAAGGGTAAAAAATGTATGTCTCACAATTAAACGGACCGCTCGAATCCTGCCAGCCGCGTTCATGCTTATTTCCCGCTAAAATTTTGAGCGCCCATCCGTCCGTGGTAACTATAAATCATTTTTCCATTTAAATGCATGTTAGTATATCGTACAAATTCTGCGACATATAAATGCAGCACAGAAATATCGATCCAAAAATCCGTAAACGTATAACACACCTCCACAATTAATTACAGTCAAGTATAGGGTTTCCCAATAGAAACGATATGTTTTTAAACGTCATAGCAACCATATCTAATATTTTAGAAATCTCACTACCTAGCTGTCATTTGTTTTTAGTATAGTTTGACAATTCATCATGTCAAAATACACGCTTCAACAACGTTTGATTATTATCAAAAATTTTATAAAAAGAGAGAAAAGTTTGGTGAGTCTATAATCTCCAGAAATGGAACTGTTAATTGACCTCCAAGAAGTTGTGATTTAACACCTTTGGACTTCTTCTTGTGGGGTTATTTAAAGTCGTTGGTCTATGCCAATAAACCTCGAACTATTGACGCTTTGACATTGAACATCGAACGCTGCATTAATGAAATTACACCTGATGTATTGCACAAAGTTACCGAAAATTGGGTTCATCGGATTCGATCCTGCAAACGAAGCCGAGGTGGACATTTGAATAATGTGTTATTCAAAACATAATTGTCATAAATTGTACTATAAAATAAAGAAAAAGTTTTGCTTTTGTCTCAAATATTTTGTATTTTATTTAATTTTAAAAACATATCGTTCCTATTGGGAAACCTTTTATAACTCGGTAAAATTTTGCTGCGTATAAATATATGAGATTCTACGGAATGCTTCACGTCATTTAAATCTCGTGCTATGTAAATATCACGTCTTAGAAATGTCGATATACAAAAATCTCCTTACATGTAATATACCTCCACCATTACAGATATTTATTAGCTAAATTTTGCTGCGTATAATTACAAGAGATTCCTGAGAGTGTTTTTATATCATTTAAATCCCGTGCCGTATAAATATGTCATAAGGTAGAAATATCAATCCACAGGAATTTCACTACACATAACATACCTCCATCCTTATTGAAATATATTTAAGATTTACTCCGCATATAAATTCAAGGGCTTCCAGGAAGTGCTTCAGGTCATTTAAATTCCGTGTCGTACAAAAATCGTTCCACTGGAATCTAATTACGTATGACATACTTCGACCATTACAAAAAATTATTAGATAAGTCTTAATCGGTGTAAATAGTAGTATTACAAGGGATTCATCAAGTGCTTTTATGTGATTTAAGTTCCGTCCCATACAAATATCAAGTCGTAGAAATGTGATTCCACAGGAATCTCATTACGTATAATATGCCTCCACAATTACAGATTGTATCAGACAAGTATTACTACCTACAAATGTTGCTGCATAAAATTACGAGGAATTTCGATGAGGGCTTCATTATATTTAAATTCATCGACGTATAAATGTCATCCGGTAGAAATGTCCTTCCACAAGAATCGCATTACGTATAATATTCCTCAACTGTCACAGAATTGTATCAGACCAGTATTACTCCCTACAAATGTTGCTGCGTATAATTACAAGGGATTTCGATGAGTGCTTCATTTGATTTAAATTCCTTGCCGTATAAATGTCACCCGGTAGAAATGTCCTACAAGAATAGCATTACGTATAATATGCATCCACCTTTACAAAATTGTATTAGATAAGTATTACTCTCTACACATGTTGCTGCGTATAATTACAAAAGATTTCGAAGAGTGCTTCATTTTATTTAAATTCCTTGCCGTAGAAATATTGTTGTCCAGAATTACGCTACGTATAACATATCTCCACTAATACAGGAATTTCTCCGACAAGTCTTACTCGATATACATTTTTCCGTGTGGGGATTCCAACGAGTGCTTCGTGTCATTCGTGTGCATGCCGTATAAATATGACACCATTGAAGTTTGCTTCCACAAAACTCTTGTTACGCATAACATACCTCCACCATTAACTGAATTTATCAAACTAATCTTGCATCGTATAAAAAAGGGGTATGTGCTTCGTATCATCTAAATTGTCGAAGCAGGACAATTGGGCGCCGCCGTTTGAGCGCTGGCCGTTTGGGCGCCGGGACTTTTGGGACCCGCCGATTGGGCGCTGGACATTTGGGCGCCGAAACTTAGAAACATTAAAAATAGTCCACGATTCTTCTGTTATTTATCGTAAATATTATTTTTTGCAAGAAATTTGAAATGACATTGTTTACGGTGTAATAGATTTGATATACAGTGTGGTCCATTAAGTGTGCAACAAATGGGAATTTTTTTTATTAGTTGTACAACCGAAATTTAAATACCGCCAGGAGTTAGTGCATGTTCGATAACAAAATCAGATGCATTTAGAATGGCTCCAAGCCAAACAGCATACAGGGCAGGACAAAAAATATAAAATTCGTTCAAGAATAAAGACACCTTATTTCAAAAAATATAGCAAAATTTTATTGAGAAAAGTTGTTTAGAATTAATGGTTATGCACAAATACAAAGTCACGGCCTCCTATTCGAATTTTTATTCTTTTTTTGAAAATTTTGTATTAGCCCCGTATGATACATATTTTTATTATTCTGATTTTATACGTATTTAAAGTAGCCAGAACCACATTACTCTTAAATAAGTTTTAGCAACTTGAAGCGTATTTGTAAAATTTACTTGGATTTATATTTTTTTAGGTAAGCGTCCACTTCATGTTTGTTGCAACGATATTTAACAGAACTTTAGAATTTTGCAAATATTCTTTTTAACAATGCAAATGCTTTACTAATAATAATTACACACAATTAAAGCCTACAATTTTATTTCAAATTCTTATGAACATGTTTCATGTAGAACAAAAATTATCGAAGCGCCTCTGTTATCTCGTTATCTTTTAAGTTCATGTGGTAAAATGGTTTATACTAATGACAGTTACAAGAAGACATTATGTGGAATTATTAAAAATAATTAAGCAACATTATAGAAGTTTCAAACTATTTGAAAATGTATACTACTGGCGCCCAAACGTCCGGCGCCCAAACGGGGGCGGCCAAAGGGCGGCGCCTAAATGGCAGCGCCCAAACGGCGGCGCCCAAACGGCGGCGCCCAAATGTCGCGTACCGCTAAATTGTGTGTCGTATAAATGCCACACCAAATTATTCACCTAACTCACACTAAATATATATCTCCCGTTCTATTAAGTATAAATAATTCCCGTCAGCCAACAAAGGACCATTCAGTGTAAATCTCGCTATGTATAAATGTTTGCTATTTATACGGATACAACGTCATCTAAATTCCGTGTCGTATAAATTCACACTTTAGAAGGAATCTCACTTAGAATAAATCATCCTCACTGCTAAATAAATGTGTCAGTTAAGCCTCTCCGTACAAATGTTTGCTAGAAATAAATCTCACTACGTATAAATCTCGTTTTGTATAAATGCACTCTTTTCACTAGGTATAAATTATTTCGTAATCTTCCATTTTAAGGCCCTTATAAAAGCCGCTTTCTCTCCAAATATAGTAAATGCCGAAATGTTGCAGACAATGCGTTTCTTTCACATATAAATATTCTTGTATTTAAGAATCAATATTCAGCTTTTATTTTGCGACTCTAAAGAACTGTCTGGGAAAAAGGCATCTGACGAATCCGGGTGATAATCCAAAGCAGCGTTAATCTTGCTATCAATCACTAATCGACACATCGTTAATGCCTATTCAGCAAAATGCAATTAAATTTTTAATTATCCCGACAGCTCTTGCATAAAATCCATAACAGAGTCCGATAACCGCTCGAGATCAGTACCTGCTACAGAAAAAAATGAAACAATTTAGAATGTGAATATCTTCTTAGGCTGCCCTAACAAATTACCTTTATTCAGGGTGAGTTTTCTATTGTGCCCAAGTGAAAGTCTTCAGAAATTTTAACAGATATACAAACGTGTTGTAGTATTTACTTTAGCACTCTTTTATTTTGTGTTTATAAACATTGGAGTCTGTCATTTATTAGTATTTTCATGATTATAAGCCTTTGAATAAATGAACAACTTAAATATATTATGTTCTGTATTATTTTAAGGAGTCCGGGGGAAGCTTATAATCTAGGACTAAACGGTAAGTTGGTGCCGGTGCATTTGTGAGTTTAGATGCGAAATTTTATAGTATAAAGGGTATTCCACTGTGAGGGCTCGTATGTGATTTTTGAAGTGCTATTTGGGGTAATTACATAGATTAATCGAAAAGATTAAATGATGTATGTAATAGATATCATTGCTTGAGTACCTAGCTTTGCAACGAACGTTGTATGAAGCTCGATAGTGTAGCTGAGTTGGACACTGTTTCATTGTTGATGTTGCTGCGTTGATTGTTGAGAGCTTTGTTGTGTGGGTCGTTGCTCATGATTTTCTTGTTGCGTTCCTGCCCAATCGGTACCGCACATAGCAAACATATGGTCAGATGACCACTAACCCTTGACGTGATAACCAGTTCTATTATCAGTAATCCAAGAGCGCACCTGGATAGTCACGGGATGCTCATTTCCCAGAAGTGCCTTGCAAAGTCAATCTTCTGAGCGGGAACCCTAGTTGCAATTCACACTAACATGAGTTGGAGCTCGTTGGTCTAGTTGGCAGTCGGATAATGGGTGCTAGATGCGGTAAGCATCCGTTATCATAGGTATCTTACAGGTAAATCATCGGCAGTGCAATGCTTGTTTACTTTTGGTTATGCAATTTGGCTGTTTTGTGCTAGCGAGCGAGCGTGTGTGTCCACATGCTACAAGAAACGGACCGCTAATCGCCTTGCCTCTCCGGTGTCGTAGTTATAATCCACAACCCTCAGACGACCGAAGGGGTGGTATGGAATTTTTGGTAAGTCGCCAGCCTGTAAATGTATGCATGAGGACCGATTCAAATCAATCAAAAAATAAATTAGCCCCGAATCTAAATCAATGTTAAATGAACTTGATTTAAGGCTAGTTTTCGATTTATTATAGTTTTTATGTCTCTATACAACAATGAATATCCTTCCTGTATAAAAGCATGTTAGACGGGTGTTTATGTGTGTTATATTAAAATTCAATTTCCGATACTTTTGAAATGTGTCAACGTGATGGATGCAACTCACCCATGACCACAAAGCGGCAACGGGGCGCAAACAGTGCAGGTTCGAACATTCCTTGGCCCAGTGGCGGAGGCAGGCAGTTAAATGTAAAAGAACATAAACTTACTGACCTGTAAATCTCATCGATAATAATAATTGTACTCACCGGGGGTGGCCTCCCCCTGGCCCCTCCGTACTTCTGGCAGTGGCATCACAATGCTGGGCCCTACATCCGTCAGCCTCAACCCTTTGGCACCTCATCGCCGCCTTCATTGGCTGGGTTAGCTATCGGTACCTTTCGCTAGTACTGCCCAATAGTAATCCACTAGATTAACTATTGTTACAACCCGTGCAGAGTCGGTAATAACTACCGTAGTATACTGATCTTCCACAGTACAGCAATTACCGTAAATCTTGCTATTGCTCTAATGGGGCTTATAATTTGGAACTCCATGCTTCCGGTGCGGAACACACATGCTTCCGCGAATCACTGGGCGGACTTCGTGCTCCAGCTCCAGGATTCAACTCTTTGACTATCACATAGTCGACTAGCAAAGCAAGAACCTCTGACGTATACCGGACGCTGTAATTGCCAAAAAGTCTACCAAATGCCATTCAACTAGCTACAATAGTACGTACATTCTACTCTAGTTAATTTAATCCTCTACCTAATTACGCCTAGCTACGCTCGCCGCTTCGCCTAGCATTATGCAACTTATCACCTTATAATTAATTATTGGTTCGCATATGATCGCTTACGCCAAGAAATAATTACGCAAAACAGACCACTTTCACTCACACGTCGCGCCGCTGTCGCACCCCGAAACGTTCTGTTTGTTTTTGAATTTCATTTCTACCCGAGCCCCATTTATACGGTTCATTGGTTGCACGTGGCGTCTGAGTCCCCGAAAAACTGACCGCGAACCAATGCCTAATACATCCGTCAAGATTATATTATATTCCAGGGCTCAAAACATTCCAGGCGTGGCAAACGTAGTAATTAAAACTTAAAAATAATGCACCCCAAAACCATCAAATATTTCGTCCCTAATATTCGGCCAACCTGCATTCATTCGCGTCCTCGCGATATGGTGCTACTGGATCCCCAGTCTCCACACGTAGAGAGACCATCCATTTCATTCTCACTATCTGAGACCCTACCTATTGGTACCCATGATTTCATGTGATCCCCCAAGACGACATTGACCTATTTGGCTTGCTTGATTCTACTTGCATCCGCTGCTTAAACGGAGATTTCAACTTTCGAATAGTACCATCTCCAAGGATGTTCTTGTTTATCGATAACAAGCCTTTGACTTAGTATTTCTTGGCATCTTTTATCAGTATTGCTTGGTGGTTGTTATCTTTACGTTGCCTTGTGTAATTTGTTTTCGCTGATCGTGCTCTAATTTTTCTGCTATCACTCAAACAGTTTCCAGTTGTAGAATATCAGTTATTGAATTCGTAGAGTTTGTAACTGCACCGTTTGTTCACGTTTAATAGATATTGCCGTTAACGCTTTGCATTTCATCACTCCCCTACATTCTGTTCCCAACAGATATTCTCAAAATGGCTGTATGGTTTCCACAACAGCCAACGTTGAGAGTTCGTAGGAGTAACAATTCCTCTTTGTAAAGCTGGTAGTAGGCTACAGGATATGGTTTCCCACTTTGCATCCTTAACATAATTCAAGCGAGACGTCTTGCACTTGCCTCAAGGTGAAGATCAGTCTCCAACGTAGGGTTGTACAATGTAAGCACTAACTTGTGCTACAATACTTCCTTTAGGTGTTGTGCTGCCGATTATCCTGCATAATTCCACGTCCACGCAGCAGTTTTCTGCGACATGAGTTAGTGGCTTATCTATCTACAATGGCATAATCTCCTACAAACTTTCGAAGACAGCTTGTTAGGCCTATAAGTTGATGAACTTGATGAGCGTCCATTGTAGTTGGGAAAGCGCTGACTGCTTCTGTTTTGATGTAAACAGGTCGTATTCTCATGGGGACACTTCAAACCCTAAGTGGCTGATTGTTGATGTTAGAAAACAATACTTTCACTTCTCAAGATTCAACGTGAGACATTCTTCTCTGAGCAGTTTCAGGACTATATCTAAATTTTCGATGTTTCGGGAATCCGCCTTGTTGCGATACTTATGTCATTGCGATAAACTGCAGCTACCTCTCGTGAAGGAACCAGAACTTTGCTGATTAATCCTTGGAATAGAGATGCGACTTTGAAGAACCAAGTAGCAAACTCCTGTAATCGTAATGCCACTGATTTTGAAGATATTTAATGGTATTCGTTCATTAGGTCTAAGCTGGTGGGGTAAACAAAAGTTGACAAACGATCGGTTTCGACATATACTCTCGGTAATGGGCAACGAATGGCCTTTGACAGTGAAACGATTCAGCTTTCGAGTTTAATACACCTTCTGCCTCGCTCATTTTTCTTCTTAACCAATAATATTTAAGAGGCATACGGCGATTGGGATTTAAGAATTATGTAAGTTTCGAGTAACTTGCCAATATTTATAACAGCTGTCTCAGTCTGACAAACTTTTTCGAGTGTTCAAAATACTTTGGGTTCGTGTTACCATCATGAAGACATAATGCCGTATTTTGCTTCTTTGCTCGTTGGGGGGGATAACGGTTTGGATAGCTGATTCCATTGCGTCGCTAAAATGCCGTTCAGAATATCCAACACACAAGGGATAATCCGAGAGACATGCCCTTGCTGATGGCAACAGAAACACTAAAGTGTATCTTATAGTGCCCTTGGACTGAATGAGTTTCTTGTAAGAACATCTTCTTTTGGGACGAAGAACGATGAAGTTCGATGATTAGGCTGCAGGTTGTTAAGCGTTTAAGAATATCCACTGGTTCAGCGAAATCTTGTGCTCGCGCGGCTACTTGCATATGGCTTTCCAAATACCACCAAGGATGCACTGTACTGCATTCTTACCAGCCAAGACTCCACATTTGTTAATTACTGCTAGTTTGTCGTGGTAGTAGCGCACACAACCTTCATTCAATCTCTCCTTGGGCTTTAACACATTTTTTTTTATTGTTGTTGCTGTGCTGACAAATATCTGTGGCGGTAGGAGGCTTCAGTTAATTTATTTTTCTACTGGGACCAGCTAATATTAGGTAATACTTGGCAAACCATCGTACTGAGTTTTTGCAATACCCTTTAGACCGGCAATCGTGTGATTAGCCATTGTTTAAATTTTGTCCATTGATACCTTCGCCTGAGCTTTCCGATTTGTTTACGCCAGCGATCGACAGCGAGTCTATCGTATTCCGAACGCAATTTAGCAACAGCTTAAGTTCCAGAAGGTTGTGGCGGTTTAGCAACACGGGTTAAAACACTGATAATTCAGTAAGTTGCCTGAGGTTATTAAACAATCTCTTTGAGTTCCGATATCTACGAGCTGGCGTTTGACAACTCGATCAGGTATGAGAATTGATAGTCGCTCATCTTCAGACGATTATGCAGAGCTCGTATGATACATCGTCGTCTAGTATGTCCAACCAATGCAGCTAGATACGTCATAAGTAAACCTTCAATGGTATTATTATTTAAGAAAATGCTTTATTAGTTCGGGGCTCTATATTTTTTTCCTAGGTTAAGAGATGATGGTACCTGCAGCCCCCGCAATACTCGCAAGTATGGCAACAACTCAATAACAAAGCTATCCAGCATTTAATGTACAAATATCAACAATAACACAGCATCTAATTCAGCTGCATAATCAAACCACTGACGATCTTCACTACCAGACTAGTAACAATAATGTCTATTACGGACCTTACCCCTTTCTAGTGATCCACATGATTACAAGTAACCCTTCAAATCAGTGCTTGCATTCCAATAAACCCCTGCCTAGTATCAGGTTTCACAGAGCCCAAGCCACATGTGTTACCCGGGCGACCGGCCCTTGAAAGCACCTTCGATTCGGGTTTGATGGATTTTTAAAAATAATTAGAATGGAATATATCTTTCAGCTGTTGATTTATTCAAGGGCCTATAATCATGGAATAATTGAGATGCTGTAGTATTTACAAACCCGAAAAGGGGTACGAAGTAAATACTACAACCGCTTGATATAGCCATTTCCACATATAAATTTTACTGCTACTTGTTAATTTAGTGGTAGCATTCCACAAATTGTTCTAATCGCAATTGTTCTAATCGCAATTGTTCTAATCGCAATTGTTCTACTATGGGTACAGTTATTGTAATTGAATTAATTGCCAGTTACAGTGGCGTACTGGTTCATGAACTAATTTTCAATTAAACTGACCCCACTATAATAAGAAATGAAATAATTGGTATTCAATTATTCATTCACGAAAAATGTATTTAGGTAGTTATTTCTACAACCTCTGGGGGTGTGATCCAACCCCACATCGGCCCCCTTAACTATGCCACTGGCCAGTTATAATTTACATCTGTTAATGACTACTAAAATTTATCAACGCTTGAAATAAATTCGAACTAGCTGAATGAATTTACGAGATAAATTCACACAAGCTAAACGAACTTAACGTTTACTAACACAGTAGCTTTATAGTAACAGTGATTTTGTAAATTATTCCCACATTAATAATTTCTTGCTGACAAATTCGAGCTATCAGGTGCCTCTGCAGTGTAAACACATATTTGCCTGCAACGTTATCAACACCGACGGTCAATAAAATTGATCAACAACCCTCACAGGGTTTAGAATTGTACAAGACCTTTTTGCCAGGTTTTGAGCCCCCTTTCACAGAGCTGCCATTCACCTGTTACCAGGTGGTTGGACGTACATAGGATTACGAAATTTTATTTAAGTAGCGACCTGTTACGGAGCACATCCGCACACAGCACAAGCAAATACTCCAAGCACACAAATATACGCAAATGCGAATTATTAATTTCTTATAATTATCTAAATCGCTCAATATCGATATTACACACACCACATTTAATCTGCACTGTTTGCTATATCCCACTTCTGATTGTTAGACGGGTGTTTATGTGTGTTATATTAAAATTCAATTTCCGATACTTTTGAAATGTGTCAACGTGATGGATGCAACTCACCCATGACCACAAAGCGGCAACGGGGCGCAAACAGTGCAGGTTCGAACATTCCTTGGCCCAGTGGCGGAGGCAGGCAGTTAAATGTAAAAGAACATAAACTTACTGACCTGTAAATCTCATCGATAATAATAATTGTACTCACCGGGGGTGGCCTCCCCCTGGCCCCTCCGTACTTCTGGCAGTGGCATCACAATGCTGGGCCTTACATCCGTCAGCCTCAACCCTTTGGCACCTCATCGCCGCCTTCATTGGCTGGGTTAGCTATCGGTACCTTTCGCTAGTACTGCCCAATAGTAATCCACTAGATTAACTATTGTTACAACCCGTGCAGAGTCGGTAATAACTACCGTAGTATACTGATCTTCCACAGTACAGCAATTACCGTAAATCTTGCTATTGCTCTAATGGGGCTTATAATTTGGAACTCCATGCTTCCGGTGCGGAACACACATGCTTCCGCGAATCACTGGGCGGACTTCGTGCTCCAGCTCCAGGATTCAACTCTTTGACTATCACATAGTCGACTAGCAAAGCAAGAACCTCTGACGTATACCGGACGCTGTAATTGCCAAAAAGTCTACCAAATGCCATTCAACTAGCTACAATAGTACGTACATTCTACTCTAGTTAATTTAATCCTCTACCTAATTACGCCTAGCTACGCTCGCCGCTTCGCCTAGCATTATGCAACTTATCACCTTATAATTAATTATTGGTTCGCATATGATCGCTTACGCCAAGAAATAATTACGCAAAACAGACCACTTTCACTCACACGTCGCGCCGCTGTCGCACCCCGAAACGTTCTGTTTGTTTTTGAATTTCATTTCTACCCGAGCCCCATTTATACGGTTCATTGGTTGCACGTGGCGTCTGAGTCCCCGAAAAACTGACCGCGAACCAATGCCTAATACATCCGTCAAGATTATATTACATTCCAGGGCTCAAAACATTCCAGGCGTGGCAAACGTAGTAATTAAAACTTAAAAATAATGCACCCCAAAACCATCAAATATTTCGTCCCTAGTAAGCAGTTTTATTTGTTACGAATTTTGTACATGAAAAAATCGATAGTTGCCTGAAACGGAGCACGAAGATAAAAGGCTCGACCAAAAAGTCCGGACAACCTGGAGGTAGAATCGTGGAGAGAGGCCATAACTTGCTGAGTATACGAGCTTATCGTGGTTGGATGCCTTTTATTGTTACGTTTATAGCGTTATGTGTGACTGTGCTGCCGTACGTTTTCAAAATAACTTAATTTGTTTATCCTACGTGAAATTCTTTCTGGTCATGCGAAGCGTGTTGCAGTTGAGGCACGAGCGGCAACGGAGGAAAATAACTTATTTCCTGGGTGCCCCGACCGGTCGCAAGGATATTCTCGGCGCTGGTGTGCTTGTAAACGTGCAATTAGATAACATTGGCTTGTCGATGTTTGCATCTAAAGCCGCTGAAATGTGTGCTGCGGCTGGAATGACACTACAATCTTCTGCTTATGAGAAGTTCCGCTTAGCGTTGACTGCAGCCGAGAATTACTTTAACGAGATACTTTAAGATGCAGTTGGTTCAAGTCGTGTGATTTTGTTTTATTTCGATAACTGCTCTAAACGTTTTCAGGATTATAAACGACAAAGCGACCTTTATCACCAGTTTTAATATTTATCACCGGAGATACAGTTAGTTGCCTGGTTGCTACTTTAACCAAAGCTATTTGAGGTATACGTAATTAATTTTACAGAAATTGTAAGTAAACATTTTCAGTATCACTGATACATTGATTGTATTAATGTTCAAATCGATATATGCATACAAATCCCAGCCATACGTAAACAGTGTGTTTACAAAATCTCAAATTCATTGGACAATACGATCAACGTCTAGTACAAATGCCAGTTTATAGTTAAGGATTCCCAATTAATCTAAAGTATACACACGTCATCGCAATACCCTTATACATATATACATCTCACTGCGTAAAACCACCATTGCTTCCAATTATCATTAGGTATAAATTATGCCCCATCGTTTAGATCCTAATGGATAAATGCAAACCATTCTCATATCATATCTAGGATTTGAACAAGTTTGCCAGTGAGGTCCCAGTATGTATAAATGCAAAACATTTTCACTAGGTATAAATTTCTCCCATTTAAATGCATTCGCCAGTAAAGCCCCACTATGCAGCATGGTCCCCGATTCACTTTAAACACACGTATGATGATCCAAAAATTTTGAAATTGTGTTTTCATAATTGGAAGTCCGTTCCTGCTTAACCTGAAACTTATTTTTCCCATAATTTCAATTCAATTGAAATCAAGTACTCCTTGATAACTCAGCAATAACTTTTTGATTTCATGTAAAGTACTATAATTATTAAAGATATGGCAAAAGTGTATTAAGAAAAGTTGCTGGAAATGTTCTCAAGTACTAGTATACAAAATGTGAAAAAGATTGGTTATGTTTGAGAAAACAAAGTATATGGAACTAGTAAACTACGTATTTCCAATTTACCCTACAGCAGGAAATTAATAGATCTTTTTCAAACTTAAATCAATCAGAAAAGATTTACGCCGTATAAAATTCATTCATTCATCAATGAATTTGCCGACAAAGTTCCACGATGTATAACTGCAAACCATTTTCACTACATATAAATAAGTTAAATCAGCAAAATCTCACGCCCCGGTGGCCGTACAAAATTTCTTATGCATAAAGGCAAACCATTCTCACATTGTGTAAATTACCCAACATTTACATGCGTTCGCGGCGAAGTTCCACTATAAAACTGCACGCCATTTGCATTAGGTATTAACAAAGTCAATCAGTCAATTTCTCTTGAAGCTTAGATAAGACAATCGGCAAAGTCTCACTCCGTATAAAATCGATTAGTGTGAATATAAACAATTCTCATTAGGTATAAATGCCTGCCTTCGCTTAGATAAGTCCATCGCAAGAATCCCATGCCGTATGAATACCATTATCTATAAATAAAGAATAATCTCATATCGTATAAATTACCCACCATTTAAATGTGCTCGTCGGCGAAGTCTCTCTATGTTTGCGAATTATTTGCAGTAGGTATACATAAATTAATCAGCAAAGTCTCATGCCGTATAAAATTATATGTATAAATACAAGCCAATCTGCAAAATCTTACGCAGTATGTATAAAATTCATTATGTATGAATGTAAACAATTTTCATTAGGTATAAATGTCCACCATAGCTTAGATGAGTCAACCTAAAAAGTTTGGCGTCCCATGAATATCATTATCTATAGATACTAAAACATTCCCACATCGTATAAATTACCCACCATTTAAATTTAATCGCCGGCAAAGTCCAATTGAACATAAACCATTTCTATTGCGTATAAACTTAATCAGCAAAGCCTTATGGCAGGCCGAATAAAATTTATTATATATGTAAATGCAAACCCTTT
The DNA here is from genome assembly GCA_940337035.1 of Agriotes lineatus. Lineage (NCBI taxonomy): Eukaryota > Metazoa > Arthropoda > Insecta > Coleoptera > Elateridae > Agriotes > Agriotes lineatus. The sequence goes on from OW679198.1 coordinate 37,129,834, forward strand.
TCACATATAAATTATCCACCATCTGCACTAGGTATAAATAAAAGTCAATTCATTATGTATAGATACAAACAATTCTCATAAGGTATAAATTTATCCCATGGCTTAGAGGAGACAATCGGCAAAATCTCAGGCCGTATAAAATACATTATGTATAAATACAAACAACTTTCATTAGATATACATTTTTACCGTGGCTTAGATAAGATAATCGACAAAGTCTCAAGCAGTATAAAGTTCATTATATATGACTATAAAAAATTTTTATTAGGTATGTCTACCATCGCGTAGATAAGTCTACAGCAGAAATATCACGCCCCATGAATATCATTATCTATAGCTCAAGATATTCTCATTTCGTATAAATTACCCACTATCAAATAGAATCGTCGGCGAACTCCAATTGTTTATAACTTAAACCATAGTCAATGCGTAAAAATAATTTAACCAGTAAAATCTTATACCACGCCGTATACAATTTATTATGTATATGTAACTGCGAACTACATCTTTTTACGTATAAATTACCCACCATTCAAATGCGTTTGTCGGCGAAGTCTCACAACGTATAAATGCAAAGCAAATGCACAGGGTATACATAAACGTCAATCAGCAACGCCTTCAATTCTCATTAAGTATGAATGTATCCCATGGCTTAGAGAAGACAATCGGCAAAGTCTCAGACCGTATAAAACCCATTATGTATAAATACAAACAGTTCTCATTAGATATAAATGTCTTCCGTTGCTTAGATAAAAACAATCGGTAAGGTCTGACGCAGTATAAAATTCATTATGTATGAATATAAATGGGATCACAGGCGAAGTCCTATTGCGTATAATTTAGTAAATCAGCAGTCTCGCGCAAGGCCGTATAAAATGCATTACGTATATGTAAATGCAAACCAATTTTACGTATACCTATATTACCATTTAAATGCGTTCGTCGGCAAAGTCCCACAATGTATACACGCAAAGCATTTGCACTAGACATAAATAATAGTCAATCAGCAAGTCCCACGCCGTATGAAATTACGTATAAATAAAAACAATTCTCATTATGTATAAATTTACCCATGGCTTAGAGAAGCCAATCGGAATATCATGATCTAAAGATCCAAGATATTCTTACCACGTATAAATTACCTGTCATATAATTGGGATCGCCCGTGAAGTCGAGTTGTGCATAACTTAGTCAAGCAGCAAAGTCCCACGCCACGCCGTGTAAAATTCATTATGTATATGTAAATGCAAATCATTTTCACGTATAAATTACCCACCATTTATTTAAATGCACATAATTGCAAACATTTGCACTATGTATAAACAAAAGCGAATCAACAAAGCCTCATGCCGTATAAAATTCATTATGTATAAATGCAAATAATTTTCATTAGGTACAAATTTGTCCTGTGGTTAAAGAAGGCAATCGGCAGTCTCACTCGGTATAAAAATCATTATGTATAAATATAAACAATTCTCACTAGATACAAATATCTCCCGTGGTTTAGATAAGACGTCGGTGAAGTCTCACGCCGTATAAAGCTCATTAGGTATAAGTGTCTCCCATCGCTTATGTAAGCCAACTGACAAAGCCTGGCGCTATATAAATATTATTATCTATAGATGCAAGATTTTCTCACATCGCATAAATTACCCACCACTGAACTGAGTTAGTTATAGAAGTGTCGCTAGATATAAATGCAAGCCATTGCCACTACGTATACATTTCTCCCATCCTTTAAAAAACGTAATCAGCAATCATACCTCACTATATAAATGATTTAGTGTTACTCCATATAGCTTTCACCATGAATAAAGATCAGTTTTATTATGGAGTATAAATTAATCTCACCAATAGCCATCGAACGCAGACAAGGTATTAGGGGAATATCCATGCATGCCATGGTCAAGCTACTTACGCAAGTGAATTCGCTTTCAAGCGCAAATGCCAAAATAGAAATATGAAGTGACAAAAGAGCATACGAAGAGGTCATCGAAGTCCCGCACCGTGTAAATGTTTGAATAAATCACTTCTACTGTTTCAACAAGTTAATTTTGAAATTCTCATTACTCCATGTTCATTTTTTGGGCATTTCGTCACTCTGAAAAATTAAAAATATTAAATATCCAATTTGTAGAGGAACAATTAACAATTAAAACACGTCGTTTCTAAATCCCAGTGAAAAGCTAAGTTTCCTTATTCATTTTTAGATTGAATTGTTAATCATTGAAAACGAGGGTAGATTGTACCTCTAAATGTTCGATATTTAATATTTTTAATTTTTCAGAGTGGCGAAATAGCCAAAATAGAACAAGGATTATATCATGCTACAAAAAGATTTTAGATATTATTCTCATTACGTATAAATTGCCTTCAACTATGTATAGGACGCCAGATAAATACCAGTAACTCTTATCATCTATAAATTTCTCTCCACTAGCCAGCGAAGTCCGACTCGATAAATTTCACTGTATATTAATAGCAGTTAGTTCCAGTACGTATAAGTTATATCACCTACTTAAATAACTTGAATATTCGTAGAATTTTACTTTATAAATATAGCTAAATTAAGTCCAGTACTTGGCTACGTTAGTTCTCTCTGTATAAAACCATTTTTTTTACTATTTTGTTTCAACACCTAGTGTTTTTATGAACACACATAGTTATTTCTCAATTCCTCTTCTGGCTGGAGCAAGATTTACACAAAGTAGAACTCTGCTGGAAAAACAATTTAGTGGTGTGAGTAAATTATAGTAACGGGAACTGGACTTATACTTATAATGAGTGGGATTGTTTTGATAATTTATTTAAGTGCTAGGATAATTTATATGCAGTGTGATTTATATAGCGTAACATTAATACTGCAAGGCAATTTAGAAGGCAAACGATGCTTCAATATTTAATCATATTTATTACATATGCTCAATTTACAAATGTATGGTAATGCCTTCTAACGAATATAGTCTTCAACTGAATTTGTACCAGTTTTATTAATTCTTTAAAACTGGTACAAATAACCGCAGCATCCTGTTTACCGTAGAAGGGCATGTTATGTTAATGCTGTAATAACATTCGAGTTTTGCTGAATTTTGAGTTTTTTGCAGCTGCTACGTTTCGTCACTTGTCAGTTATGATGTGCTAAAAACCACCATGTATATTAAATGTTATTTTAAATAGCTAATCATATCAATTAGCATATAAATTGATTATTTTACTCTTAATATGCTTAGAAAATTGTTAATTATAAAGTTAAAGAGCTATGAACTAAGGTATAATGGTGGATATTCAAAGCCTTTTAGAATTTGTATACTTTAAGTACTTTCACTGCAAATGTGCCATTCTATAAATTACAACAATAATTATAAAGTTCAAATACTTTTAATCCAGGATGTTGTAATATTTAGTTTTGTACCCTTTTATTTATTTGTAAATATTCACTCTGCCATTTATTAGTATTTTTATTATAGGTATGCATTTGAATAAATCAACCGCTTGCTATGAACACATTTTAGTAGCTGTATATTTCAAATAATAAGTAGTAGTAATTAATAACATAACCAACAAAACAGATATTTATTATAAGAATGTCCAGTAAATGTAATGATTTTAAATTTCAGATTTGTTACAAAATAGTGTAGGCCCTATAAATAATTGAGAGTATGACATTTGTACAATAGCTTTATCTTTGTCTAACTAGTCAAACTAGTTCAGAGCAGGCTTGGCATTTCATGCAACAAAAACGTAAACTGTAAACAAAACAATTTAGGTGGCTTCTTCAAGAGGTTTGGTTGTGTTTTACCAAGCTGCCCCAATAATAAGTTATTTCTATGTGCTATTAAATACTCAAGTTAATGAAAAGTAGTGTTTTGTTGAGAGATCGTGTCCTGGGTTATTTGTGGAAGTTTTCCCTTGCATTGGGCTTCCGTACAGGTAAATACGAGGCGTCGATTTAGTCCAGTGGAAGCCATGGTAATTGGATGTTATTCTACGGAGGTCCAGCCAGTTTTAAAAGTTCGTGTACAAGTGTATAACTAAGCACCGTACGTGTGGTGCAGCGGAGCCCTACTTTGAGGCCCCATGCTTAAGTGAAAGCGATTCAAAAGGTCTTCGTGAGTGGCAGCCGATCATCAGGTGGGTTTGAGCGCAGATTTGTGCCTTGCTAACTGTAGGCCGGCAACAACGGCTTGTTCAGAGCATCGTGGGAGGTCCAGCTCAAGGTAGGTAGCCCTAGATTCAACACAGAAGCCATCAAATTTTCCACCTAAAAGTGTTAGTTTGTGATTGTGCATCGATTGGCGTCCCTTTGAGCGTCACTTCGGGTCGTGGTGTGGGTAGTAGTGTTTTGTTTTATGACGCGGAATACTTAAGTTCGATTATTATCGCATAGCAACAGCGTTAATTGAGTAGACATTAAAGATTTAATTAAAATTCGGAGCTTGTTTACGTACTTTCGAGACGAGGGAACCATCTTGAAATATTGAAGGTTAGAAATGCAACACTTGTTCATTTCGAATAGTTAAATAGCGGCATACAGAGTGCTTACAATTAAATGTTTAATAGGACTTTAAATAATAAATAATAGCAAATTAGTAGTTTTAATTTGGATGTAGCGACCAAACTCTGAGATAGAGTAATTTAATTACAATTATAAAAAGTTTAATCAAATATGAGCCAGGCACATTACAATAGGGAAATTAATTAGAGCCGATTTATAATTTAAATTTATTAAACCCATAAGATGCCATTAAAAGCATCACAATATATCCTTTATCTAATAGACGTGTCTGTCCGGGACGCTGTTTTGTCTGTCTGGGACACTGTTTCAGCAGCCAAACCGTAAGAGACAGAGAAAAAAGTTATGAAAGTTATATGTTTGGAATGGTCATGTCAGGTCACGAACCGAATTTCAGTCTCTAACACTAATTATTATCTTAATTATCCTTTAGGTTAGATTCTAGGCAAATTTTATCAAGGCGAATGCGACTGGTAGTTTGCTACCAACAATGACGTCATATACGTACGTGTGGTGAATACGCGTTCTATTTGCAAAACGGTCTTTTTTGTTTTATTAAATGGGACATTTGTCTCCCTGGACTGCTAGTTACGTTTTAATAAAATATGTAAAGAATTGAAAGGGATCTGAAATTGTTCCAGATGACGGGGGTGGGGGAGGGGTGTACTTTTAAAATCCTCGGTGCTTGGCTATCAGTTAGCGGCTCAAATCGTGTTTGCATGTGAAACTTGATAACACCGAGAGTTGCATCCCAATACGACAGTTATGATGTGATTATTGAAGTGTTACTTGTGGTAATTATGTGGAGGTATGTAATAGATACTATTGCTTGAGTAGCTTTCCAATGGACGTTATATGTAGTTCGATGGTACACCTATCGATATTGATGCTCTGATTGTAAAGAGCTTTGTTGTTTGGGTCGTTGCTCATTACTCATTATTATTGTTGGCTTGGTGCCCAATTGGTACTGCAGATAGTGCACTATTACCTAAGATTAGCGAAATTCGGCGAAATGATCGCTAACCCTTGACCTGATAATCAATTATCAGTAATTCAGGAGCGCACCTAGATAGGTCTGAGATGCTGATTTCCCACAAATTCCTTGTGAAGTTGATCTTCTACGAGGAGGGGGCAACCGTAATTGCAATTCACACTGAAATGAATTGCCGCTCATCAATCTAGTTAGGATTCGGTTAATGTGTACAGATGCGAAAAGCATCCGTATTGTAGTATTTTACAGGTAGATTATCGGCGGTGCACATGAATTTTTGATAAGTCCCCAGCATACATATATGCATGAGGACCAATTTGAATCTAAGAAATAATAAAATAGCCCCGAATCCAAAATCAATGTGCGAGTATAAACTTTTCTCAACTGCAAACTAACATTTACTCGTTAAACGACCATTCAACAAATGTCCAGATATTAGCGTGTTTGCTATCGTGACTTTTCCCTATCAACAGCTATTTCGTGTGGCACTCCATCACGCCGAAAACCGCCAAAATTTACAGCCGGAGTTCCGCGCGTTTCTCGCCTACCTAGATGCAACATTAGCGTCCGATATCAAAAACAGTTTCAGAGCGAGTTCCTAGTAAGCGAAAGCGAGGAAAGTTTTTCGTTCCGTAGCTACAGACGTGCAATTTTATTGCATTAGCCGGAATCACGCGAAAGCAGGATATTTATTGTCCTGGCGTGCCAGCACACGGGGTGGGTTTTAATTCATTGTCGAGTACGAAGAAATTCTAGTAAACAGAAGTTGTAGATAAACTAGTTATTTATTCGTTTGAACGGAGTAGACCTGCATGAGGGATATTTTTGGATCACTTCTATTGTTGAAAATGTCTTCTCACAAATACATGTAATTTAGAACTACGCGATGGAATGTAAAGTGATTGCCTCAACTTCTAATAGAAAACAAATGCATATAAATTACACTGTGAGAGCTGAAAAGAAGAAATTAATATAATTTTCATATACAAGAGAGGAAAATAGTGAAAGCTTCTGCCAAAAAGTAACATATTCAAATTCACATAAAATTTTACATCATACTAGGTAGTTCCAACTTCCATGGTCAATATGCAAATTTTTCGATGAAATGCATTTTCAAGGCCTGTTTATGTATGTATGTGATCTCAATCTGATGCAACTTTAGTAATTCCAATCTGTAGTTGCATTGTTATAAACGTGTAAGTTCATAGAAAACTTGTTTAGATTTTCTGTATGGACTTGTTACCAATCGATGATATTCGGGCGAACGTTCAAACATAAAAAAATAGAAAAGGTAATTAACTTTTTTCTTGTAACAGATGTTGCTATTGGATTCTTGCCTGGATCATAAATCAGTTGAAATGCTTTCTTGATAAACTAAATGTGTTCCAATTTTTTGCATTTAGACACCTTCGAAACAGGAAGTTACGACATTCATCTCGAAAGAGGCAAAATATCCTTGAACTATTAATTACTGGTAGCAATTAAAAAGTACTTTTTGCTTGTATGTTTAGATATTCAGTTTGTTTCAATCTTTAAAACGGTTGGTTCTAACCAATTACAGGGGAATATTTTTTAAACAACTAATGTTCGTCATTGAATTTCATCTAATTTGTGGTCTAGTTTATTATATATGTTGGTAGGTATAAAAAATTATTAATTCACTTAGATTGCACATGATTTGGGGTATAATCAATGATGCGTGCTCCAATAATAACTACATAAAATGACGGCCTTTGTTTAATGTAATAAAACTCAATCGGTATACATATAACTACGATAATAGATGTTAGCCAAGACAATTTATGTAAATTACACAAAATGGAGCATAGCTAGTATAGAAGCTTTGCTATAACTTGACAATGAAATAAAAACCATTAAGTGGACAAATTCGTCCCCAACATTTGTAACTATTTACTTTACACATTTTTACTTCCTGTTAGATGTAAACCAATACGAAATAATATCGACAAAAACATAAATTACTCTTGGCAGATTTTAAAAGAAAAACATGAAACTCTTTCAGACTTTCTTAGCGCCAAAATACTTAGCTCTGTAGGAATTCCATAGTGTATACATCATTTTATAGAAATCTCACTAGACTATTACCGGAATGTATAAATTACCTAGCTAGGAAAATCCAACTTTAATACCATTACGTATAAATGTACTCCAATCACACAATGTAAATTATTCCCACTCCTTTATAAATGACATCGACAGCACCATATATCTAATACTTACTATATTGCTAGCGGCTATGAGTGGGAAATTCACCGATGAAGTGAGACACACAACCAACTCCTTCATGTATACGGTGAGCTGTGCGCAAGCGCGGCGGCGTCGTCCGCCCAATGGGGAAGTGGTCAACTTTAAAATTCGCTTCTAAAGGCGGAGTTCGAATTCTCACGCATGCGCACAAGACGCGTTATACTCTAAGTGAAACTATGTCGGCGCCGTAATGTTTTCTGAAGTTTCCAGGCCCTTCCAGCAATATATGTGTATTATATATATGGACAGCACATATATCTAATACTTACTATATTGCTAGCGACTATGAGTGGGAAACTCACCGATGAAGTGAGACACACAACCAACTCCTTCATGTATACGGTCAGGTGTGCGCAAGCGCGGCGGCGTCGTCCGCCCAATGGGGAAGTGGTCAACTTTAAAATTCGCTTCTAAAGGCGGAGTTCGAATTCTCACGCATGCGCACGAGACGCGTTATACTCTAAGCGAAACTATGTCGGCGCCGTAATGTTTTCTGAAGTTTCCAGGCCCTTCCAGCAATATATGTGTATTATATATATGGACAGCACAACACCACTTCCTATAAATTCCGCTGCGCGTAAATCCCGCTACGTATAAATCTCGTTATGCATAAATCTCGTTATGCATAAATCTCGCTACGTATAAATGTGCACTAATTTCACTACCAACATATTTATTTACATCACTTTCTGTGGAAATGGCGTAAATTTACACGTAAAGAGGTTTTACGGAGTGACACTTCACTAGTAAATTAATTGCTTTGGTGAGAATAATTTATACAAACTGGAAATAGCATACACTTATACGATCTAACGTTCATATGGAATGGCGCTCAGTTAGCAAAAGTATGTAAATAAGAGAAATAATAATTTGTTCGTAGTGGAAATATCGAAAATGTATACCTAAAATGTTTATACGAAGTGGGGCTCTACTGGTACAATTATTGATCTGACTAATTTATACCTACTGTAGTACTGGAGTACTGCTCTGCTTAAAGGTATGTAAAGCAGCGTTTTCCTCCACATTCGCAAGTCGCCGACGACTACGACCGAGTAGCCGCGACCGATTCGTCAGGATGTCTGCCTGTTTTCCTCCCGCAGCGGTTTACTGCTCTTCGCTCGCGACCAACTGCAGTTTATAAAATGAATATTGATAAAAAAACAATAATTTTAATGTTCCTAGTGTTATAGTTATATTTTCCTGACTTCACCAAGTTAAAATATACTATCTACACACAACAATTCACAAATACGATGCAAAAACAACGAAATTCGTCGACGAATAAGTCGCTTGTCTGCTCAAAAACATGTCAAGCGACTAGCGACTAACGACTGGCGAACAGATTTTGGTAGCAACGAATTAGTAGCAGCTAGGAAAACAGACCGGCTTAAATGCATTGTAGATGTCGTAACGAATTAGTCGCGGCTACTCAGTCGTAGTCGTCGGCGACTGGCGAATGTGGAGGAAAACGCTGCTTAACTAGCGGGAGTAATCTGTTCGTAGTGGAAATAGTATAAATTTATACCTAAAGAAGTGTATACGGAGTGGGTCTCTGCTGGTGCAATTGTTAAAGTGGTAGGAATAATTTATAGCTACTAAAAATATCATACGTACATTTATGTATACGAATTAATTGAAATTTATCAATCTGATGGCAAAATAAATGGGATCAACTTCCACGAAGCGGAAATGGCATAAATGTATACCTACCTAAAGAGGTTTTATGGTTTTACGGAGTCATTAATTGATACAATGGGAACAATTTACACAAATTGGAAATAGCGGAAGTACATTAATAGAACGTAAGATTAATGTGGAGTTGCGCTCTGCTGGAAGAGGTATGCAAGTCAGGGGAGTAATTTGTTCGTAGTAGATATAGCGTAAAATTATACCTAAAGAAGTTTATACATAGTGGGTCTCTGCTGGGACAATAACTGATGTGGTGGAAACAATTTAAACCTACTGAAAATAGCATATATAGGTACATGTACTCGATTTAGAATTAATGTGAAGTGACAACCTGCTGGTAAAAGTATGTGATGCGAGTAATTTGTGTGAAGTGAAAATAGCATAAATTTGCACCTAAAGGCCATTTTTAATAATATATACAAACTGGAATTAGCATACATTTATACTATGTAAAGATCATGTGGAGTGATGCTGATCTACTCCTGGTGGAAAGTGTAAATTTATACCTACAAAAGTTATACGGAGTGGGGCTATACATGCTACAATCATTGATGTGGTGGGAATAGTTTATACCTACTGAAAATACCATAAGTGATTTTATATGAATTCAATTTTATTTGAAGTGACAATCTGCTGATAACAGGTGCAAGTGATAGGAGTAATTTGTGCGAAATAACCTAAAATTACACTCAAAAGAGGTTTTATGAAGTGAAACGCCACTAGTAAATCCATAGCTACGGTGGAAAGAATTTATATAAACTAGAAAGAGCAATTACATTTATACTATGTAAGGTTAATGTGGTGTGGCGTTCTGCTGATAAAAGTGTGCAAATGACGGGAGTAATTTGGTCGTAGTGGAAATAGCTTACATTTATACACAGTGGTCTCAGCTGGTACAATAATTGATGTGGTGTGAATAATTTATGCCTGCTGAAAATAGCATTCGTAATTTTAAACGAATTAAAATTTCTGTGAAATGATAAATTGCTGGTAAAAGTATGTAAGTGGTGGGAATAATTTGTATGAAGTGTTAATGGCGTAAATTCACTCCTAAAGGGGATATGAAGGAATGGAGCTGCATTAATAAATTCATTGATACGGTGGGAATAATTTATACAAACTGGAAATACAACACATTTATACTGTATAAGATTCATCTGTAGTGGCGTTCTGTTGGTAAAAGTACTATGTAGCTGGTGGGAATAATTTGTATGAAGTGTTAATGGCGTAAATTCACTCCTAAGGAGGATAAGTATTAGAGCTCTATTAAGAGATTCATTGATATGGTGGGAATAATTTATACACACTGGAAATAGAACACATTTATACTGTATAAGGTTCATCTGTAGTGGCGATCTGTTGGTAAAATAATGTAACTGGTGGGAATAATTTGTATGAAGTGTTAATGGCGTAAATTCACTCCTAAGGAGGATAAGGATTGGAGCTCTATTAAGAGATTCATTGATATGGTGGGAATAATTTATACAAACTGGAAATAGAACACATTTATACTGCATAAGGTTCATTTGAAGTGGCGCTCTGTTGGTAAAAATATGTAACTGGTGGGAATAATTTGTATGAAGTGTTAATGGCGTAAATTCACTCCCAAGGAGAATAAGGATTGGAGCTCCATTAATAAATTCATTGATATAATGGGAATGGTTTATACAAGCCGGAAATAGAACACATTTATACTGTATAAGGTTCATCTGAAGTGGCGCTCTGTTGGTAAAAGTATGTAACTGGTGGGAATAATTTGTATGAAGTGTTAATGGCGTAAATTCACTCCCAAGGAGGATAAGCATTGGAGCTCCATTAATAAATTCATTGATATAATGGGAATAGTTTATACAAGCCGGAAATAGAATACATTTATACTGTATAAGGTTCATCTGAAGTGGCGCTATGTTGGTAAAAGTATGTAACTGGTGGAAATAATTTGTATGAAGTGCTAATGGCGTCAATTCACTCCTAAGGATGATATGGAGTAGAGCTCTATAATAAATTTATTGATATGGTGGGAATAATGTATACAAAATGGAAATAGAACACATTTATACTGTGTAAGGTTAATCTGAAGTGGCGCTCTGTTGGTAAAAGTATGTAAGTGGTAGGAATCATTTGTATGACGTGTTAATGGCGTAAATTCACTCCTAAGGGGGACATGGAGGAGTAGAGCTGCATTAATAAATTCATTGATATGGTGGGAATAAGTTATACAAACTGGAAATAGAATACATTTATACTGAAGTGGCTCTCTGTTGGTAAAAGTATGTAAGTGGTGATAATAATTTGTTATTTGTATGAAATGTTAATGGCGTAAATTCACTCCTAAGAAGCATATGGAGTGCAGCTCCATTAATAAAGTTATTGATATGGTGTGAATAATTTATACAAACTGGAAATAAAACACATTTATACTGTGTAAGGTTCATCTAAAGTGGCGCTCTGTTGGTAAAAGTATGCAAGTGGTGGGAATAATTTGTATGAAGTGCTAGTGGCGTAAATTCACTCCTAAGGAGGATATGGAATGGGGCTCCATTAATAAATTCATTGATATGGTGGAAATAATTTATACAAACTGGAAATAGAATATATTTATACTGTCTATGGTTAATCTGAAGTGGCGCTCTGTTGGTAAAAGTATTTAAGTGGTAGGAATAATTTGTATGAAGTATTAATGGCGTAAATTCACTTCTAATAAGGATATGGAGTGGAGCTCCATTAATAAATTCATTGATATGGTGTAAATAATTTATACAAACTGGAAATACAATTTATACTGTGTAAGGTCCATCTGAAGTGGCGCTTTCTTGGTAAAAGTATGTAATGGGAGTAATTTATTCGTCATAAAAATAGCGTATAAATTTATACCTGACCAGCTCTGCTACCTACTAGAAATAGCGTACATACATTTGTAAGAACTAAAATTAATGTGACAGTCACAAATTAGGTTAAATCTCACATGGGGTCGTAACGTGACAGAGTAAAGAGTAACAATAGGATAAATAACACTAACAAAACAAAGAATAATGCCTTTTTATTAAACACGACTAATGAAAAACTATGCTTAAGGAAAACCAAAGAGATATATATTTTTTTAATTTTCAGTGTATTTTAGTCATTTCCAGAAGCAGACTGGAAACGTATAATTTTATCGGCAATTATGGTATATGTTTTTATATCCCCTGCTACATATACTAGAAAAAAGAACGGATGTAATTAATAACATTTATTTTTTTATTGATAGATCTCTCAAGGACTCCCTCAGATAACCATAGGTAGCTTCTAAAGCAGTGGTTCCCAAGCTAGGAGGTATTGCCCCCAAGGGACGTTTTTGGTTTTGAAGGGACAGATAGGAAATGTTTTTTAATATTTTTCAATTAATATCCTACGTTAAAATGACGAAGCAAAGTTTAGTTGTTTTAATCATGTGCATTTATCAACAAAATGTGAACGCTAATTGAAACATTTCATTATCTTCTAAATATCGCTCAACTAGAAATGCACACTGGCCTATTTGTCATATACCTGTAATTAACTGAATGAAATAAATTGAAAACTACCAGAAGTCAAAATAAATTCCATTAAAACCAAAGGAATAAACACTACATTCATCGCTAAACCTAAACTTTTTAAAAGTAATTTCAGTCTTACGGAGTTTTACCAGTTACTTAGTTTTCAAACTGTTGCAAGTGAAAGGAAAATCATTGAAAACAATTGCGAAATTTTGTATTCATGCCTCGGCGAACTCAAACAAGATGAACAAATTCGGTATTTGGTCCGTTTTAAGTGAATGCAACAGATCTTCAGCCAACTGTATAGGAGCATATTGCAGACTTGAACAGGATGGTTGTAAGCTCCAAACACTGTTTAAGTTAGATGTTTATAAGTTGCTTTGGGTCAAATAAAAGAAGAACCTTCTCTTAGACAAGAAGTGAAATTTTTGCTTCTAGCTTTTCGTTCCTCATATTTACTGGAAAAGGGATTCAACGTTGCGCAGCAACTACCTACCAAAAATAGAAATCTATAATATAATTTTCCTTAATGTGTGTTTGTCTGTGTGTATGTGGCACAAAATAAAATCTCACGTTCCGGCTTCACAGATGTTTATATTTGTTTAGGTTTTGTTTTTCTTATGTTAGCGCTCGGCTCGGAGCTTGACCATTCCGTATCCTATTTCACGTGCGCGTAGCGCGCCGTTTGCTTGTAAACTATAAATTTGTGAAAGAAGCAACTTGAGACTACAACTGACTAACATCGACACATTTTTAAATAATTAAATGCGTGTGCACAAATTTATAGTATAATGCTAATTTGCTAATGCCAACCCTATTATTAGTAATTTTATAATTGTAAATTGCATAAGTGAAAAGGTGTACCATACAATTTTCTAAGAGACGATCAGCTAAAAAATGGTTGGCAACCACTGTTCTAGAGCAAAACATCTCCACGGGTAAAATAAAAATAGCGTGGATTGACAGGTGTTAAAACTGGATTAACAACCGAGCCCTACGTACAATAGCCAGCCCAGGGAATGCTAATCCGGTAGCTGGGCCAAAGAATGGAGGTAACAAAGGGGCCCGGCGTTACAAACAGGAAATTCCTTTGTCCCCCTGTGGTGTTTGCAAAAAGATATTTCAATCTCCGCGCCCAAAACGAATCCTGCGGAGCTTCCTAGAAGGGCATTCGAAGCCTACAAATCCCGCGGCATCCAAATTCAGTAATAAAAATGCAGCCGGGGGATGTATTCCATTTTCGCGACGGAAATGGAAGCCAGCCCCGCTGTGGGGCAACGCAACAGGGCGCCAGTGTTGTCAGGTTTGATAACATTACACAAGGTTGGGGATTTTTACAATACCTTTGCAAAAACCCTATGTAATTTTACTTTTTTTTAAAATTGGAAGTGGTAGTAACATTCAATCTAGCAAAATAATTTAAAGCATTTGCACCGGTAACGATAATTTCCCCGTTAGATGACGCCATTTTCATTCACTCTTTGTTAGAGTTTACATTAAAACTGATACACCGAATATTTGTCGTCATCGTAAACTGTGACACAGCATGTCATGACGAATTCTTCTATTCAACTTAGACGTTCAAACTGTTAAAATCACAACAAAGTGACAGTTAGTAGCAGGAGCGATAGCAGCGCCTCTCGCGGCGGTTTGATCGTTAGTGGAGCTTTTTGTTCAACAAACTAGCGCTGCAGCAGAAAATAGAGAGGCGCCAAAATTCAAATACATTTTATTTTTTGATTAGGCAACACCGAAGTGCGTTTGTGCGAATGTGATGCAGTCGTACCTACGTATGCGGCCGGGGTCCGCAAACGGCCGCTAATGGGCTTTTTGTTGAGCAGTCGTTAAATTAGTACGCGAACATATTTAGACTTTTAAAACAAACCGGTCGGAATCGATACGGCGCTGTTTTCTCGGAAATTAATGAAATTATCACTTCGGCCGGTTTCTTAATAAGGCCTGCGAAGGAGACAGGCAACAGACGATGTTCTGGGTCGTAACTTGAGCGTGACTGGCGAGATTTAAGGCCCGTATCCGATGGAGATAATTATGGATTGACGGGAAAAGGAATGCGAGATGTAATGGAAGTTGTCATCAGGTATCGCTCGATAAATCCTGCAGCGCTTAAAAAATGCGCTTATCCGATTTTTCTTTAAAATAACAGGGATCCAGGATCAGGAAACGTCGAGCGTTATTAAAATTGTAGGGAGAACGAGCTTGGACAAGTCTGGGAAATTATGAACTAAAGTTGATAGATTTCAGTAAACCTGCGTGTTTCGCAATTGTGTAAACAGAATTTTATGTATCGCACACTAAACACCATTCGCGAAAGTGAGAATGCTGATAGGATCTAAAAACTGAATTCTTACGCTATTTTTAATTCTATGCAACTACTTGACGTGAATCAGATTTTGCATGAAATGCATAGCAATTACTAGAACACGCAAGACAACCTCCAGTTTTCAACCAAACCAATTAAGTAGCTGTAATTCCTGTACATCAAATACAACTACTTCAACACGAAAAGTTGAATTACGTTCACAGCACTACTTGAAATGCAATGATCGAATGAATATGATAATTGTAGATTTGAAGGTTAGAAATAATTAAATATTTTCCTTCACAAAGCGAATCAAATTTGGCGCCCAACGTGAGGCGCAATGGTTCGGTTGGGTAAGCTTGCTGTATATTCTTTTTGGCCGAGATTCTTCTCCGGCATTCCGCTGGGAGCTAATGGTTATATTAACAAGTTTTCCTTATTACATTTAACTCTTAGACAACACATTTTCTTTCCCAACAGTTACCCCCAACCAGAAAAATTCTGAAGAACTGAAGAAAAGAGGCTTTCTGAACATGCATTTGTAACTTGAATTTTTGACTCACGGCAATTTTTGCAGCTGCATCTTTTATAGCGAGCAGCATAGAACGGGAATCCTGGTCTCCTTCGTCTGGATTGTTTATTTTCATATTGACATATATAGACAGGGTGTGTTTGCATACGTTTTTATTGGTAATTAAACTTAATCATTGCAACTAGCATAGTCAAAAGAACGCGTTGTAGTGCTTAAATTTCTGTGTTGAGAGACCCGCCTGGAACCTCGGGGCATCGCGGGTTCGCGGGGAATTTAAGCAGTCGCCAGCGACTCAGCCGCAAGTCCCATGTGTGTAAAAGACTTACATATCCACATTGCCATACAGTGAGTTAAATAAAAGCAGTTATATTCGAGCAGCAAACAGAATTTGTTGCCAAAAGTGTTCGTCTGTCACAAGCAAGTGATTCCACTTAAGTAAGTGTTATTTTAAACATGCAGTGTTCGTGGAAAACTTTTATACATCTCATCCAGGGTAGGTAATCCAATTCGAAGACGACGTTGCACTTCTGGGGCCTCAAGCATCATAACCTGATACAGAAAGTGTTTTCGGTTAAACCAATAAGCGGTCGCTTCAGACTGTATTGGGAACATCGTGCGAAAGTAAAGGAATGCGCTTGATAAACTATTAAATACGTACGCGAATTGCGTGGGGTTTTTTTTTGAATCGCGACTCTGGACTTCGATGCAGTTTATTGATCAAGTATCAAAAACAGTTGTTTCCACGTCTTTTTTAATATTATTATGTAAATGTATTGTACATGCGTGTAGTCACGATCTAACGCGCGTTAATAATTTTAATTGTATTCTAATGTTGTTTATAGTTTTATATGTGTATTTAAAACGCTAATATATTTAAGTTTATTTGTATAATCAAATTGGCATTCTTTTAAATAATGCTTAGCTATCTAGACTCAATAATACAGAATGAATTATAAAACCCTGCAAAAATGTTTCAACGATTATCTATTCATCTAAAATTACCTTAGAACCTTAGAATACACCACAGAACTTAGATTTTACCATTCTCTGACGAACCATTATTTGTAGTTCGTACCATAGGTACCATCGGGAGCATATAAAAGTGAACGACTGTATACATACATTTTATGGAATATTTTTTAAGATTTCTGGGGAATCGTAAGATGGACCACTTTTTGACTGATTGTAAATTTGACAAGAAGGTGACAGTTTTGAAATGGCATATGTCTGTTACTGCAGTAACCATAGCTAAAAGTTTAGTGTACAACAGAAAATTGTAGGTCGTTCACTTTTCTATACTCCCGATGGTACATAACGAATATTGTCAACGATCTTGATAGTAGCAGTTGTAATATCCTACCTGGGAATATTGGTTTTTCCGCGGCTTATTCGTGGAGAGGTTCGAAGGTAATAATGAACGAAAAAGACCTATAATAGCTTTACCAACCCATAAAATTGTAACACCACGTGCTACGTTTGCCTAGACAGCAATGACGATGTTGGGAGACATTTTCCTATGACATTACTTACGAGAATTGAACTCCAGACTCTGTGGTCAGTAGCCACACTATTAAATCGCCGGGTTACGGTCTCTCTTAACTGTAATTGCTGTATCATAAATAATGGCAATGAAAAATATGTATAGGTAACGATTGTTCGGTTTTAGTAGTGTGGTAAGAAAGTTTCTGAATCAAAACTGTGTAGACTTTCTGCGCATGTGTGGAGGCGTGGCCGCCGGCAGTGATTATTCAATACGCATAGGGGAGGCGTGATTATATGAAACCACCATGATTGGTGTCGGGCAGCAACAAACTCGATCACGCGACTTGCATAGAAAACCTGCGCAGTGACATGTTTTGGTCAAGAAACCTCATACCTATACTACTTGCTTCGCTATACTGGAGAATACAAATCTGTAGAAATAAATTTCCCAACATAATTCAACAGGTTTCTGTTCTAATTCCATTTTAGTGCATGGTCTGAACAGAGATATATAAGATGTTAATCATTCACTAACACCATTTTGCAATGCACATAATTTATCAAAGTTTAACCCTTCGCAACCCTAATCAGCGCGAGATTAATAGATTTCCGCTTTGCGACCCTTTGCAGCCGTCCCGAAACGAACATCGAGCAAACGAAGCGGTAAAAAGTCAGCGTAAATAAGAGGCGATGGAGAAAGCCTCCCCGAACAATTAAAGGAAAAGGCTGCATCAAGATGGAGCTCAGTGCAGCCGCCATTAATATCTTACTTTTTCCATTTAGCAGATGCGCGATCGTTATCGTTAAGTGACTCTAAATATTTAGTACCGAGTTCGTTACGATACAGACGAGAGTTGTTTAGAGATGAAAAATGGTTATGGAGTGCTCGCTAATGCGTGTCTCCGCCGTACTTCTGCCCAAGAAGTCGCACTTTCAAGGCTGCTGCTCCAGCGATGCATGCCAAAGGGGGAATTTGTCCGAAGTACGAATTTACTAAGGCCGCTGATTGTTGGTGTAACAGGGGCTACATACTAGTTTAGATTTATTGCTCATCGCCAAAACGGGTTTTCTCACGCCGTTTCGGTTTTTGGCTTGCCTACGCCTCGAAATGGATTTATCACGCGGTTTATACGTTCGGATTAGGAATAATGAACGTACCTTTGAATTTACACGATTAATAGAGTATTTTGTATGGTAAACGTCTTTTATATTGACAATGAGCGTTATAGATTGCGCTTAAGTATTAATGTGGGTAATGTTGCGCAAAAGAATATTTTACCTTTGTGAATAATGCTTTTAGTAATTAGAATTTCGTTCACACGAGCTACAATGCCAGAATAGCTAAAGGTATGGCTCATAAGCAAATTGCTAATATTTCACCTACACCCATTACCCATTCATACATATGCTCACACCTACACTATTCAATTATAAGTAATTAGCCACATAAATTAGATTTATTCTATGAAACCGTATTCCTAACCGAACAACTGGTTATTCAATTTAAGCCACAATATACCTACCTAGCTCATTAAGTACAACTTTTATGTTTTGGAAATAAAAGTGTAGAGAATCAATATTCGATCTGGACAGTACACCAAGTGAAAGTAGTTTATATTTATTACGTCAACGAGTGCAGTACGATGAAGAAGGATTTCCTATGGCATAATTCGCCCCCAAAACAACAAGCTGTAGAGAAATAGAAACTAATGAAACTAATTCACCAATTCACCCCTTAGTTGACGTTCGGGCTTAGAAGCTGTATATGTAACATTCAAATGCCAATTGCAGAATGTGTGTTTGGCGACAACTTAGTTACATTTGTTTTTCCAACAAGTAACCAGGGATTAATCTTGGAAACGAAAGGCACTCTAAAAATTAGCCAATATCGTTAAAATTCCTGAACAATTTATGATGACAACCAAAAACCCTACATAGGAATTTATTTGAGTTGTTTTGGAGAATGGTTATCATGAACTTGTCATATAGGAACGTTGACTAACAAGAAAAGCGCACTAAAGTCCAAGAATGAAATTTATGACGTTGCAGAGTGCCAGATAGTTTTGCCACAGATAAAGGATTACGACAAGGTGATCGACTAGCGCCAGTGCTATTCAATCTAATATCAGAAAAAGTAATGACTAAATCATATCAAGTAGTAGGGTATGCAGATGATCTGAATAGTGAATATAATAAGACGAGCCGTTTCAAGTATAAAAGCCAGCTAAGAAATGAATAATTTCAATTATTTCAACATAAATAAATCCAAGTGTTTGGTAAAGTAAGCTGTAAGGAGTTCGGAACAAAATTTAACCATAGAAGATCGCAACATCGAAGTGATACGAGAATTTAATTACTTAGGAGCTCAGCTGAACGACAACAACGATATCATGCAAGTAATACAACAGAGAATGGTCGCAGGAAATCGGGCCAATTACGCTCTACAAAGACTATCCAAATCCAAGATGATACGTAGAGGCTCTATAAAATATTAATCACCTATGGCAGTCAAACGTGGGTGATTACAAAACAAACTCAAAACTGAGACCTAAACGGAAGATTCTGAGAAGAATACATGGGCCATGAAAACGAATACTGGAGGATACGATTAGGGCTGGACGATATTAAAATTCTGATATCGATTTATCGATAACTGAGAAATATCGATGTATCGACACATATCCCGGACGTGCGTACGGACTTTGCCGTCGTACGCGACCCCCCGATGACATGCTTTAATGCTCGGTGCATCTTAGTTATAAAAAATCAGATCAATGTGTGTCGTTCGTGTTTCGCAAACGTTGTTGTTTCCTTCATCTCGGTGTTTCTTCAGCCTGTTTTGTGGAGCTGCATGTCTAATATCTCTGCCCTTAACCTAATATACTGTAGGAATTTGGTTTGTCCAACCCGATATAAACAAATGTGGAAAACACTAACAATCCTTTTATTTTCATTAAAACATACAAATTACAAACATAAATTGCAAACACATAAAATTCCAAATAGAAACAGCGAATTACGTATAACGAAAGCCGAAGTTTAACTAGGTAATTAGAAGCTAAGGATTCTGACCCGCGCTCTTATCTTGGCCAAAGTGACGCCAGACGGATGGAGCAGCAATGATCTTGAATCCCAGAGTGTTTCTGTTTATATAAGTTGCTTGTGAAAGGCGAAAGTATTTTCTATTATAACAATATAATACGTTTTGTCCAGCCGGGTACAGGCCGAGGGTTGAAATCTTCACTTTCGCTCGAATTTATGGTCTTATTGTTCAGCAGGGTTGACTCTCACTTTCTTTCGGCCCATTGTTATTTGATTCGGACGTCCGTTCGTTTATTGCCCTATGCGATTGGCTTTTTGCCATGACGCAAAAGGGGTAGATGGTGATCATGCTGTGATGATCCGAAATTCCTGCTATTTACAGACTGTAGTGCGACGTTTGGAAAATCCGTTACATTCTTTGCATGACGACACAAATCAAACTTGACGTCAAAGATATTTCATAACTGCAAGCACACAATTGCTTTTTACATTTTTACTACAACCGTCGCACCCCCAATTTTCACTTTTAATAGTGTGGCCAGCGGCACTGTTACGCTCCTAATTGCGAATAGTAATTCCTCACGTTTTCAAGCAGTATGGTACAACTTCGCTACAATGCTGTAGGATAGGAGTAGAACATACTAAGTAGTAACTGAATATAAGAAGGTAAAGGCATTTTATTTCTATTATGTAACTTAAAATGTTTACATCGATTTGCATTATTTCATTTCGATTTTAAGCGACGGCACTAATGATTATTATTATTACTGTTATTATCTGTAGCAACGGCATGGCTCAAGAACACTGTTCCATTATTACTTCCTTTTACAATAAAAGAAGTATTGGATTCACCCCAAAAATTCGAAAGTGAGTTTGCAACAGATCTTCACGTTTTAGAGTCCCCTGAACCCAAAAAACATATTTTTATTCATTGGTCAGTCTGTCTGTGAACAGAATATGGTGTTGAAACTTCATATATAAGTTTTGTGTGCTATCTAGATGCGAGAGTAAGCTTTTGAAGAAAATCGCATAACCGGAGGTATGGTGTTTACTCTTGTGATCTTTCAGTTTTTTCGATTTTTTTCAAAAACGGCTCTAACGATTTTTTTCAAACTTGACATTTTTATTACATTTTTAATGTATTAATGTCAGATACGTGATTTTCCAGTTGAATGCCTCTAAAATGGGTTTATTTTGTTTATTCTTTTTTTATTAACTCCTATTTTAAATAGAACACCCGGTATATTAGTACATTTTTTAATTCAGTTTAAAATTTTTGAGAAAATTTGTCTCTTCAACTAACGCTCTATTTTGTACGGTTTCTGTAGAATTTGCAATTTTTGACAAATGCTTAAAAATTCAAAATTTTTGGTTAATTATAAGATCACTGTAAAAGGAAGTTGTGTGGGTGTATCCCACCAGATTTTTTTATTTCTTGTTTGAATATCTTTCCTATCAAAATGTGAAGATCAATTTCAGCAAAGGTGGCTTTTTAACGCCATACTTTATGAATTACGCTTAACGAAAGCCAACGCGACATATTTATCTTGCTAAATGATTTGTTACCAGTGAGAAATTTTAATTAAATTCGCCATTTGATATAAGCTAATGGGTTGCTATTTTGATATCACACAAACACACCTGCAGTCGCTTTCAGAACCAATACGTTCGTTTAGCGATAACGTGAGAACTGCTCGTCTCCGTTACAAACAAAGACATTTAGGGAACGTCGCTTTCGCCCGAAGCAGCAATCAAGTTCGCGATAAACGATAGCGCACATGCCACAAATTTTACGAGAGTGTTTTCGTCGGTTGCGCGATAAAACTAGTTTTTTGCTCCGGTAGATCCTGGGACGTCTTGATTTATGCTAATACTCGCAAACAATTTCTAAGTTTAACGTGAAGCTGTCAAAACTTCATAACAGCCTTATAAAATAACGCAAATTAACATTGTACGAGGGACAGTTCGTAAGTAATCCAATTCGCTATCAAGAAATGCCGATGCCTACAGGCTTAAAATCACTCTTTCATTTGTTCTGAAACATATAATACGTACACTAATTTTTCCAACCGCCCTCGTACATGTCAAATTCGCCATTTTAACATATTCCCATCGATCGCATGAGTTATTTTGATCTCGTGTGCGCTTATTAATTTATTCCTGAGGGACCCGCACTTTGATTGCTATTCGGAAAGCAACATCGGTGAATTAGGAAAACCTGGAGTTCTGAAATTCCAGCCGAAGGGGGGCGAAGGGGCCGTGTGGGGGTGAATACATTTGCTTTGCACGTGTGAATCATTTAGATAACGAGGAATTTTCGGATGCCATGGCATGCAGGAATGCCGAACGTGGCCCTACAGATTTCACAGTTTCTATTTTCTTTATGTGAAGTGTCTGACAACGGCGAGGCGCTATTGTGGGGTTAATATTTTATTAAGGGTTTGTACCGCGGAGACATTCTATGCAAAGCAGCTTTGGAAAATAAATGGTCCAGATATATAAAAATGTTTGTATTTGTGTAAAGCGTTTTTGTTTAAAAGAATTTCTATGGAATGAAAACATCCACCAATTTGTTAGGAAACAAGCGAGAATCAACAGGAAAAGTATATTAAAAATGGTTTTAATCCCAGAACTAAAATGTGTAATAACCAACATTGGCTGACCCGAAGAAAATAATTTTGGGGGAGGAAAACTGAGGAACAAGATTAATAAAAATGATCAAGATGAAACAGTTTTTCCATTATGAAGGTATGATTCCAAAAATGATTTTATATTTTTTAGGTTGTATATAAAATGCGACGTTTTTAACCCTTCCGTGGATACATTAAATTTGAACAAGACGACTCGTACGCCTAATAATTATTTGCTCGTTTTTGCTCAATGAACGTGAAACTCTCTTAATATTTCAGTTAGTGGCTTATGAAAAATCACTATCTGCCAGAACAGGAATCTGCTTCCCTTTTGTAATGTTGGTCGCACTAAAATCTAACTCTAAGCAATGGACAAGAACAGCCGATTTGTTTACTTTATCTATTCATTCCAAAACACATAAAAGACACATTTAAAAACACAAAAGAAATAACAGAAAACAGAATTAAATTCTCAACCAACCTATGTGCGATATAGCTTAAGGCTACTCGCAGATATGTTGCAAACATACACGAACGACATAAAACATCATAAAAAAGAACATTGAGATAATTGTCTTTTTAAAAGAACGCAAATGTCAAAATGTTTTTACCAAAAACGCAATGCCAAAATTGCCTGAAGCTTATACTTGAGTCCGGCCTTGTTTAAATTCACATGCAAGCTACACACATATTATTCGCTGATAAAACATATTTCTTCACTTCTGAAAAAGGTCCCAGTTAAACGCAACCTTATCACGCTGACATAATAACATTTTACTTGGAACTAGCTGCTTCATACCCTTCAAAACGGCGCGCCTCGATTCCATCACCCGCTCCTGGCGCACATGATGCTGGAAACCCCCGATCGCGTGCGGCCCTTGTAAAGACAGTTAAGTTAGCGCTTCTCAAAATGGATGCTTTAAATGAGCCTTAAATATAGCACAATAGTTGTACTTACATGTACACTCGGAAAATGCGTTTAAGGAATTTATAAACGCTGGTTCGCGAAACTTTAACACTGTTTGCAGCAAACGTTGGCTACCAGACCCTTTCATGCCACTTCGAATTAACTTATATCGTCCTGGGCGAATTCGCGTACTATACTTTCGAGTCGAATAAATCCATGCAGCTCTCAGAACAGGCTGCGTGCGATAGTCATCTTTGTCGACTCTATTGTTAAATTTGACTTGAGAATCCCTACATCCCGTGTACGGCGTGTTTCTTGGTGCAATCACAAAACCCGAAATTCATAATACACGCCCAGCGTAGGACCGGCTTTACGAACATTTGGTTAAATAAAATACAATACTAAATCTAATAATAAAACATAAGATATACAACTTGGTTTCTATATTTAAGCATGAAAATAAACGTTATCGGCGAGGGATCCAGCTCGCCCGTTACCCAACAAAACTGCTTTTTACATTCCATAAAATAAATGTTTACAATCCATCTTAGAAGTTACGTAAACTATTAGGAAACTACATTTTTCTGAAAAATATTTAAATATTATTTTCTCTTTAAGCACTTTCTATCAATGACTTCTGCTCTGGAGCTTTTACATAGTAGCAAAAATTTTCGCAGTCTATGTACCTATGAACTTTTAGTTAACCCGAATAATTTTATTGAAAACCCGAAGCCCGAAGAATGATTGCTAAACCCGAAGTCTTCGGGTCAAAATGACAGTGTTGGTAACACGATTAGTAATAGTAAGTCTAAAGCTATCGCGCGATGGAGAGAATACTTCGGAAGTCTATTGAATATTGTGTACAAATAATTTCGTCTTCATCTAGCGAAGACCAGAAAAACAGAGAAGATGAAATACCTTCGGAACAAGAACTAATGCTTGAAGCCAGATATAATAAAGTTAGAAATAATATCAATAAAATAAAGAGGCATAATGCACAAGGGGACGATGAAATACCGGGGTAATTACTAATTACCTATCCATGAAAAGGGGAGAGAACGCAGTATGCACCAATAATAGAGGAGTTTTTACAGTACAACACACAAGGTAATGTGTTTTTTTAGTACAACAAACAAGGTAATTTCATACATACCCCTAGAAAACGGAATAGGAATAGTACCAATTTGCACCCCAATTAGCAGAAGACGAAAGACTGAATCTCCAATATAGGACGCTGTCGGCAACATTATTTAATATAGTACTGGTCGGGACAATACGGAAAAGCCATATACGGCCTGATAATTACCTACTTCGAAACCAAAATCAAATAATGGGATATGCAGAAGACTTAGCCAGTATGAGCACAGAAAAACGCAACGTAATTAATGTCTATGAAAACATCACGCAGAACCCTGATGAAATAGGTTTGCGAAAAGCGAAGTACCTGCAAATGGCGAGAATGGCGGAGCCAGGCGGATCACAAACGATTAATGACTTAGGAATGGTAAAGATAACGAATTTCAAGTACTTCTGCTCTATAATTACAACCAACAATGATATATCATAAGGCCAGAATATTCCAAATCTTCTTCACCGTCAAAAGAAAAAACACAGCGTTACACTTACCTACAGTTAATTTTTTATTTTAGTTAGATAACCAGTACTAGCACGAAGGGCTATATCCACTGTAATCTTTAGTATGATTTGATACCACAGTTTTAGTCAAATTCATGCTCAAACTATCGGGACTACATGGACACATTCGAGAGCTGAGCAGCTCAGTGAAAAAGGAATGAATGAATTCTCTATAAAATCTTAAACTCAATAATCATTAGAAAATGGCGCAAACAATCTAAAATGAACTTACAATCGATCAGATCAATAAATGGTTTTGCAGTAACTAAAACGTACATCTAAATAATAAAGTATATAATGGCCAATAACATAAGTAAAGCACAAATAGTGTTAACCAATTCAAAAGTATCAACAGATAAAGGTAATCAAATATTAAAAGTATAGGGTGTACGCGATATAACGATGTAGTAAGTATCTAAATTGACATATACACACGAGTAACACATTATTTCAAATTACAACAGATAACGCAGTAAGTAAAACCCGAGGAGATCTGAAGGATCCCAGTCGAATGCGCTGGCCCTTGGCACAACGACGCATAGAACGTAACGTGCAATAGCACGAATTAAAATTTACATAGGCAAATAAACACGAGAACGCGGGACATCAAATGCAATAGTTGCTTGATCTCCAAATCTCCAATCTGCTAGGACACCGGCTCACAAAGTACCCAACGAGTTTATTGTAACTGCGATGATGCGGGCAGCATTCAACAAGAATACGCAGCCGGTAGCACCAGGACGAAGATCAAGGGCACGTGATTCAGAAAGGTTACAAAACTCTAAATTCACGACTTAAATAACGGCTAAGAGAAACAGTTATGGGAAAACAACAGAACACTAGAAAATATCACGAATGTAATTACAGACGCAGCTAAAACCAAAGAGCGACTAAAAATGACCAAAAGTCTTGCCACGTAGGTCGAATGAGGGCTGATAGGGCAAACATTCCCGCTTTTCGTTAGGGCAAAGCACCGTCAAAGCGAGAATCACGGTGCGGAAGACTCTATATATACGCAATGGAACTATATAAATAGATTTCTGCCCGTAGTAACTTACGTACGCTAGTTAAAACTGAACGTTGGTAAAATATGAATAGCAGTGATTGCGAATATTTGAAAAAAAAGTACTAAAAATAATATTTGGACCACTGCAGAAGAGGAAAGTGTGGCGCCAGAGATATAATGGAAAAATAATCATATTGTATGGCGAGTCAGACGTAGTTAACATACACGAGCTTCCGTATAAGATGGTTACAACAAGTCAAGAGAATGGCCCGTATGAAATGCTTCGGTAACGGGCTCTAAAAATAATTTACGACTTTTACGAGTATTCAAGCCAAAAGTGCACACATTTAGCGACAGTGAGACGCTGGCGCAGGTCTGAAAGCGTAGGTGTTTCAGTCTAAATCAAGTTCGGGCAGAAGTATTTAATAAACATGTTCAGAGCGGCACTGGATTATAAATTCTGTCCTAAAAATGATGCGCGTCTCCTAACCCAGAAAGTCACGCCCTTGGTACCGAGATGAAGTTAAAATCTATACCACTCCGAACTTACCTTGCGTCCACTTATTAAACCTTCATTCGTTCAGAAAATCACCTGCATACGGTTGTACAGAGTACATTCAAACACAAGGTACAAGTAAAAATTATATTGAAAACACAAGGGTACAGGAAAAATATTTGACGGTAGCTGCAGCTGTTCAATTTCATTGCTAACAAATAAAAATTTCCCTAACACTTACGTGACGGGTTACAAACTGTGAGTAATACACTATATTGGGCTGGTCACAATCCACGCTGTATCTTAACAATGTTCACTGCCCTCCTTGGCGGTGAAAAGTTCAATTTAGTGTTGGAGGCGAACGCTCGGATGACATACACATATGAAGATGATATCAGGGCCCTATTTCATAAAACAGCTTTGCAATTTTTCACTTTGCAGTATTTAAATTTTATAAATAGTAACTTCCGTTTCATACAATATAACTTTGTTAGTTTTCAACTATTCACTTGCACTGTGCATAATCTTGATGAAATTTTACTTTTTAACTGTTCAAAAATATTTTTATGTACCCGATATTGAAATTTGAAAGCTGTTTTATAAAATAGGGACCACGTTTAATGCTAATTCGAAGAAAGTGAGAGATATATTCAAATGGAACATCAATATACAGTTGAAGTCCAAAGTTTTTCGTCAATGTATATTACCGGTGCTAACATATGATGCAGAAACTATAAATCTCTGTGTTTCGTCAACCCAACGGTAACACACAAAAGGATGTGGACAGGTGTAACAAAAATGTGGTCGAAAAATAACATATTTAAAATGCAACTTGGCTGGGCACGTGGCTAGACTATCCGACTGAAGATCGTCTTGGAAGACTTGTTGAGCGGAGGTCGAGATTTGAGCATTCAAGAGCAGAAGCCGCCCTTCAACAAGTTGGACTAACTAAAGCCCATCAAAGGAAATTGGATTCAAGCAGCTCAAAATCATTGTGATTGGATTCGTTTACGACAGGCTCATGTGTAACAGTGGACAGACTGAATAATGCTGATGTATGTTAATTACAATGACCTAGCTACAAGGAGGAGCAGGTAGATACATGCAGGAATTAGAAGCTCTATAGAATTTATCTAAAAACGATGGTAACTATAACGTAATGCTCTAATAGCAATACTAATATGGATGCAGCTGGAAGTAACGAAGATCAGTACGCTCCAGCTTTCTAAAGATTCACCTGGTACTATAAGAGGGCTTTCACAACACCTGGAGAAGAAGATTTACCTGGGAAAGACTGACCCACGAAGATTATTGCCTGGACGACAAAGATGCGGGAATTTTGACCTGGGGCACAATTGACACACGAATATGGTCGCCTGCACGGCAGAGATGGGGGAATTCTAACTAAGGTATTTGACCCACTGGGGGTGATCACTCAGCGGAGCCGAAAATCCACAACGACCAGGTATTCAAGCGTCTACGTATGCGAGAATCCACCATAGTTGATTATAGAGTCTCCGGCGGCACTTAATCCACGACAACGGGACCGTCTAACATGTATAAGCAGTTCGCCAAGCAGCCTTTCGGCCCTGTGTGGTATTTGGTAGTGAGGGGTGCCGACGGATTTGTGCATTAGCAAGCCACAACAATCGGAACTGAATGTCATCGATACAAACGCGAAAATCACACGGCAATTAAAATTGTTTAAATAATAACAATATATTAACCTTTTAAAATCTCTGGTTTCTGATTTTGCTAGTAAAATTTGGAATATCTCACAACTAAAATTTACAATTCAGAAGATAACACTATTTATGAAGATATCTTAAGAATTAAATAATTTAAATATAGTTTTTTAGCACTTTCAACAAATTTGCGTTCTTTTGGCGATTCTTGTAGTTGAATATTTGTTCCATAGCTAGAAATTAGTTAAAAACAAGTCGAGTAATACGTATTCTGTATTTAAAAAAAATCGCTCACACCTCTTGTAAACCCCGTCGCTTTAACATTGTACTGCCGGTTGATAGTAAAAATGGTAAATTAGCATATTTAATTTGAGAAAACCTTGTCCATAGGAAAATATGTGGCAATGGTGGTTTACGTAGAAAAACCTGTTACAGTTACGGTCGGTGCCGAAATGGCAGATTGGAATTTCAGTAATTTGGCGCCCAACATGGGGCCTAATTCTAATTTCCAAAGATACGTCTACAACTATTTCACAGTTATTAGATTTAAAAGCAAATCGTTCACTGGCTATACGGTTAAATTCCAGAAATCAATCAGACAGAGAAAACAGAACTCCAATAAACTCTTGTTGGGTAATTTCAGCAGTCATTCACGTTGCAGGAAAAAATTTACCAATTTCTTAAACAATATATACATTCGGCTTATTTTTTAAGGCTTCTTCAGTGTTTAATTGTGTGTTTACATTTGGTTTACATATTGAAATTTTAAATTTTAATCTGAAATAAACATTTTGGTTCGGTTTACGATAATAGATACTGTTAAAGTTTAGTTATCTTACCAATTAGGAATTACTTTTAATTAATTATTTGATTTTTGTAGATTGTTTAAAGGTTAACTATTACATCTTAGAAGTTACAATATATATGAAATTAAATTATTTTATTAGGTTTGTGAGCGTTCATATTTTGAGGTTAACTTACTGTTTTAGAAATTTTGATTATTTTATTTTATCCAAAAGTGTTTGATTGTGGTGGAATTTACACACCACTTCATCTTCGTTATAATGTCATCTATTTGAAGTTGCTTAACGTTCTTATCTACTCAAAATTTATTATTTAATCTTTATGCACATGTAATTAAAAACCAGAAACTGCAATAAGTATGACACCGCGGCAGAAATAGAAAGCTTTATGGATTCTCATTATTTCTAATTTTCTTTCTTTCTAAGAATACAGTGCGCCTGTTCAATTTTATTTTAAGAGAAATGATGAAGTTTGTTTTTTTTCAAAATATTTCTGTTTGATTTTAATTTTAATTTATAGTTTATTATTTTTATTTTTATGTTATAGATTTAGACTTAATGAATTGAAAATTGGTAAATTTAATTTTGCTTTGATTTTTATTTTATATTGTTTTAAATTAAGTTATGGTAAATTACATTTAAATTATCTATGTCTGTTTTGCAGTTTATTGATTTAGGGTTTTTTTTAATGTGAATCATTTCATAAGTTAGTCTTTTTTTTTAAATTATTTTCTTTCTGTAGTATTTTGGGTGTAGTAAAATTGAAGTTATGGAACTCGAATATTTCTCTTAGTTTCTAAGTTACAGCCGAAAAGACGCATTTCATCTAACCCCACCGAAAATTGAAAGTCGAAATGTTCTGTTTAAGTGTTACTTCACTATTCCAACACAATTTTGGAGATATTACAGTATATTGCAGTTTTCGATCTTACTGTAAATATACATACATACATCCTGAGCAATTATTTTTGAGCTAAACTAGGTGTGGTGACCGCTCTTAAATTACAGCCATTAAAAGCGCGTTACATGCAATTAGCGTAACTGCAAATTTCATGTCTACTTGATGTAATTACGAGTCCTTAAATTTGTCCAGTTTGGCAAAAACCTGTGGTTATCTCCATCAGCGAATTTATTAGAGAAACGCCATTAGCCAAACTCGTCGAAATATCAGCGTTGTGATCTTTCAAACGAGCAATTTTATTGCTTCCTTATACCTCTGATGGCGCAGCGAACATAAATGCTAATTCGTATAAACAAGAATAAATTACTCTTCAAAATGGCAATAATTTCGCTAGAACAATGCAGTGTCGCCTTTTCTAGTCTAGCTGTAGATGCTGCCCACACGAATCTACCACAACCAGAAAATGGATCACGGGGAAACTGTGCGCTTGCGTAACTGCAATTTATATATCTTAATGAGGCCTGCGGCAATTCATTTTTTAAAATATTCCACCCGTTGTTCTTACATTAGATGCTAATCAGTAACTAGTTTTTCTTTGCTGTTAAATAACGACTTGAAGGAAGTTAAAAATAAGCAGCGCCCTGCTTGCAAAACTTGCTGTACAGCATGAAAAAAGCTATAATTGATTTAATGTCACGATTTTAGTAATTACCTGGTTATGTAACAGCAGTTAATTAATAGAACTGCATATAATTGGCATAGGCGCATGATTTGACATTAATAACCATTACGTATATTTTTGCTGACATTAAAATATAGGTGTGTATGTAAATCTTTGTCTGGCGACAAAGCAGCTGTTTGAAATACTATATCTCCCACAATTTGATCATTTTCCTTCAGTCTCTAACACTTCCAGTTTTTGCTATTACTTACAAGTGAAAACTACTTAACTGAAGCAAATCTGAATATACGAAACGAATCTGAACAATCGCGTGATAATTGCATTTGCCGCGTTCGCTTTATGGGATTTTCGACTTACAGATAGATGGCGGCTGCTGTCATTTCTGTGCCTATCGTCTACGATTTCTCACAATTGTGAAAACATAAGCGCGGGTCAGAAGTGTGAAGTTCTTTGGTACCTATCTCCACCACTGTAAACAATTTCTTCAATTTGTATAAAATTGGACAGGAATGCGCCGAGCAAATGTTATTACACAATTACTCTAAAAATGTGCTAATTGTATTTCATTTATATTTTTCAACCCACGTTCAAATTTATCTATCACAGATTCATCGTGCTTTGCTGTCTTGTATTTAAACATTAATAACCTTCTACTTTTTAATGTATTTTTAATAAAATAATTTTAGAATATTCGTACACGAACACAATACTAATTCCCTACATTTTGTATTCATTCAAAGTTCAAAAAGATAAAATAACGTTCAGGACGCTGGGCGGAGTACTAATTTTTAAGAGAGATTTTAAATGGCATCAGCAAATCAGCATAGACTGCATATGAAGTTCTTTTAAGAAGACCAACGGAACGCTCCAGTAGGAGGAAGGTAACCCACATAACTATAATCTGGAACTTGTGGCAGGCATATTTTACAGGTATGAGGTAGTCATTAAAATACAAGGCGATAATTATTGTAAGTTACGATAATATAGGCTCGCCGGGCAAGATTTACGATTATTAAATAAGCGGGTATCGGTAACACAGTCTTTAGCACCAGTCCTAGATCTCTTTAATTCAGCAAGCCCCGGAAACGCGATAATTGCGGTGATTATTAAATTACAGGCCAATTAATAATTTATTTATAGGTGCCTCGATTCTGCATACGGTATATTTAATACTTAATAAATCAGCCCTATTGTTTTCTCAGCATCCTGCTCAGGCCGACCCAAATGGAAGGTGAAAACCCCAAAGGAAACAAACAGCCATTCATATGCAACAAGGCGGTGAAATGTCGACGTTTGCATTGTTCTTTAAAATTTAGTAATCGTCGAGGCATGTTGGGATATGCTACATTCCAGATATGGACCCTCTCGACTTTGTATGCTTTAAAGGTAGAACGAGAAGTGCGATTGCTTCAGCTGACGCCCTGATTGTTTTAAACCAGGTAGATTTTGCTATGGCTACTTATTTTTTATCATGGAACGTTGAAAGTTCAAAAGAACCTTGATTGGCTTTGGTAGGCCATATTTTGCATTATGTGGTTCGATGGGCCATTTTATTTATATTTTTAATAATTTTACGTACTGAATATTACTGTCAAATTACTGAAATTCAAAAATAACATATGTACAAGGAAAACAAGTGAAACAGACAACTTTAAACGATTAACAATCCCAACCTGTAAATTAACAATGTTCACTGCCCTCTCTGACAGAGGGAAGCTCACACTGGTGTCCGCGAGGCGAACAATCGGATGACACACATATACAGATAATCTCAGATTTACTGCTAATTAGTAATTGCAAGAAATGGGTAAGCTTTAGCTACAAGGAGGGACATACAGATACGTACAGACATTATAAGTTTTGTAGAAGCTATCCAGAAAAGACTGTAACTATGCCGTAATGCACCGATAACAATATCAATATAGAGGCTACAGAGCTCCAGCTTCCTATAGATTCACTAGGCACGCTAAGAGGGCTTCACCAGAGCTGGGGGATTTAATCTGGGGCAGAACCGACCCTCGAAGATGGTCGCCTGCACGGCAGGCATGCGGAAATTTTGACAATGGAAGTTGACCCATGGGGTGATCACCCAGCGAAGTTGAAAATCCACAAGAGCCGCGTATTTATGTGTGCGCGTATGCGAGAATCCAACTTAGTAGAAATAGAACAGTACTTTGGCAGGTCATATTTATTTTGTATATGCGTTTCGATGGATTGTTTTACTACCTACAATTTTAGCCGCATCGATGGACCATTTTATTTATTTTCTACAATTTTACGTACTAAAAATATACCGTATAGTATTTTACTCTCAATCTACTCTAGTACAAAAATAACATAGGTACAAGGAGAAGTGAAACAAACAACTTTAAACAACAATCCCAAGATATGTTACAATAATTAAATTTGTATTACAAATTGTCTAATTAAAGCCAGATACAATAAAAGTTGCATTGTTTAATATATGTATACTGATTATCAGAGGACATAGAAATGTTTACACTATCTACAAAATACGCCACAAAATTTATTAAATAATATCCCCATTGTACTCCGAAACATGTGGTTTATGCATGATGGAGTACACTCACATTTTAGTATAATGTTCGAAACTATCAAAAAAACATTATCGAAACATATGGATTAGCAAGAGACTTGGAAAATATGTTTAAACGGATACGCCTAGTACTAATTTGGCGTGTCTTGAAAAATACAAAGTTAATCAAAGATGCATTCACATCCCTCAAAGCATGTATTTATAAGGGATGTATGACCTATGTAATACCTTTTTTCGGAAACAGTCAGCAATTCCTACTTGAGATAGGGCACTACCAAGGCTCTACACTAAGTTCCTTTTTGTTATCAATAAGGTCCGGACAGATTTAATGCTAAGCATTTTCCAACAAATACTCAGTGGCGTATGTTGAATATTTTTGAGAAAATCAAAATTTAGTAAAGGTTTCCGTCAGTAATATCACATGTCCTTTGACTTTTCCATGTCTAAAGTGATTGTAATAAATACATGTGCCTTATATCAAAATATTTGCAGCTTTTTTTCAAAATAACTATTAAAATAGCTTCCAATTGCTTGTGTGTAATAAGTAATTCTTCTCTCACTGCACTGTGTAATTTACATTTATTTGTGTGAGACGCCTACGGACAATAAAACCCCACTCGCACGCTTCCTAATTATTATCTTAGTTTAAAAAGTCTGCATAACTCCTTATGGCTTGATTGCTCTAATACGATACAATGATAGTCATGCGTTACCTGGTCAACTGCATAGCTACAAATGTTTCCGCAAATTCTGCAGGGATATCCAAATTTTATAAAACTGTTGTTTGGTTTGGACAACCATTGCAGTTTTGTGAATTTATTTTGTTATCATTAAATCTGCCCGGATCCTATTCATCAGTGTCATGAAGCTGAAACTATCCACAACTACTTCCAAGTCTAGGTGGCTGCTCTGGAAGGATAGAGATGAAAATTAACAGAAATTAAACAATCCAGATGGAATGTTTCTCAGAGGAAGGAGACCATGTCAGAATTGGTGAAATAACATTTTCTTCCGTAGAATGTTATAAGTACCTGAGGTCCATACTAGAAGCAAAGGGAGACGGTGGAACAGATGTGAGAAATAGAGTGCAGTGAACTGAATAGATGGAGATACATGTGTGACAAAAAGATGCTAAGACAACTAAAATCAAAATTCTGCAAAACTCAGACCTACCGTGATGTATGGAGCAGAGTGAAGAACAAAGAAGAGCAGTTGCAGCATGTGTCCGGGGTGTAAATGCGAAGATGGCCCTTGAGTGACACAAGGTAGAATAATAAATGAGGAAATAAGAAACATAATGGAAACTGACGACCTCAAACTGAGGTGGTGACCATGTTGTGCAGAGAAGGGAGAATAACGATGTCGCTAGGAAAACCATGATAATTGAGGTAGTGAAAAAAGAGATGAGTGACGTGGGAAACAGAACGAAATAGAGAAGACTGAGCTGTACAACTGACCCCACTTTATGCAAAAACAGTTACGGATATGATGAAGATGCTTGATTGGAAGAGAACATGAACTCTCAAAAACTGACCCATGTAACCTGATGTAATTTGTTTTGGGTGCAATGAAAACGGCGGTGTATTTGTTACTACTACGGCTACAACAAACCCATATAGATTGTGTAGTAACAAATTGAGATAAAAACACTTCCTGCTTTTCGAGAAAGAGCATTTGTTTTGTACGCCAAGATAGAAGTAGATTTTATTGTTAGTTCACACTGGAGAAAAACCTTTTAACTTTACAGTACCCATACTTTCATCCTTAAGGTGAAGCGCTTTTCTGGTGAATTAAAAAAAACAAATTCATTTTTGGTGGATCCCATATAAATTTAACACACATGTGGTCACATTGCTATTCAGGACATCAACCCTGTAAAGCAAAACAATCCATAACCCCTAATCTAGGCTATAATCGTAGTTACTACTAGTTTGCCGCATAGTAAACACTACTTTACATTCAACCAAAGCGTTCGTGCCACAAAAGAATGCCATGAAGCACACATACTGGGCACATGTTTTCGCATGTTTGGACAAAAAGTAGCCCCGATTGCGTGATCGAGAGCAGTGAACTGAAACTTCGCAGAGCCCCAATGGATTGTACACAGACTGAACTAAATTTTGCGTCTGCACAAAGGGAACGTACGAGCATTTCATTCAATAAAACCGTCGAGTCACCACTGTAAAGTGAATGCCCGTTTTGCACAAAGCCAATGAGCACAATGTCGATGCACGATCAATCTGAAATCCAATTATTTTCCCTAGATCAACGAGGGCATTGTAAGAAGGTCGCCCAGGATGCCTTCTGCGAAGGCGGCGAATTCCGATCTGTCGCGGACTGTACCGCATTATTTCCTTGGTTTTGAACTTTTAACCTGTAGCGGTTTCTGCGCAAGTAATTGCCCTGTCGCAAATTAAATTTATGACTAATTAGTGATTGTGGCTATTAATACACGACTTTGATCGCGTGGGGTGCCTAATGCCACGGCGCAATTAAACTTTCTATCGCTCTTCGATTTTTCCATGTCAACCTGTTGGAAATTTCAGAAAATAGTGTAGATACTATTTATAAATGGTACAAGCACATCTGAAAGATTTTTGCTTGAATTTGGAAAGAAGTAATATATACTAATCAAAACTTTAGAATGTACTAATTTAGCAGACTATATTTCAGAGAAAATCTTGATGTAGCGAAATTTATAACGCTCCTAATTTATTCATTTTGGAAATATCATATGATATATTTAGCTAGTTTTATAAAAATTGTCAACTCTGTTAGCAAAATAAGCCACAAAAGTAATTTATACCTAGTGCGAAGAACGTTTTTATACGACAGCATGCAGCGTAGGTAACGTATACGGAGTATTACAATTTAACTGGTGATGGATATTTATTTTTTTATCACTATTCGTAGCTAGAGCGATACGGAACGTTAATCTGCCAGTAAAACAAATTTAAGTCGTGGGAGTAATTTATATCTAGTTGGAATGGCGTTAATTACAAGTAGCGAAAATTATACGGAGTGTTACAAGGAATGTAATTTATACATTTCAAAATAGCATGTATCTATATCTAAACACATTTATAGAGTCAAGTAATTTAAGTCGTGATATTAATTTATTTATACCTAGCGGAAATAGCGTGCACTTCTACGTAGCGAAGTTTATACGCAGTATGACTGCTAGCAAGATAAATTAAGTGCTGTATGTATTTATTATACTTTTCGAAAATAGCATGTATTTATATCTAGATAGATTTATACAGAATTCCACTTTGCCAACTAAGTAATTTAAGTCACGATATTAATTTATATCTAGTGAAAATAGCGCTACTTTCCACGTAGCGAAATTTGTAGGCAGTGTCACTCTGATAGCAAGATAAATTAAGTGCTGTATATATTTAAACCTTTAGAAAATAGCAGGTATTTATAACTAGATAAATTTATACTGATTTCCACGTTGTTGGCAAAGTAATTTAAGTCATGAAATTAATTTACACTTAGTGAGAATAGCGTTCATTTCTATTTAGCAAAATTTGCACGCAGTGTCACTCTGCTATGAACATAAATTAAGTGCTTTATATATCTATACCTTTGGAAAAATGCAGCTATTTATATCTAGAAAGATTTATACAGAATGTTACTTTGATAGCACAGTAACTTAAGTCATGAGATTAATTTATATCTAGTGGAAATAGCGTTCACTTCTACTTAGCGAAATTTATAAACAGTGTGACTGCTGGCAAGATAAATTAAGTGTTGCATGTACTTATACTTTTCGAAAATAGCATGTACTTACCTATATCTATGGATTTATAAAGAATTCCACTTTGCCAGCAAAGTAATTTAAGTCATGAAATCAATTTATACCTAGTGAAAAGCGTTACTTTCCACATCGAAATTTATACGCAGTGTCACTCTGCTAGCAAGATAAATTAAGTGCTGTATGTATTTAAACTTTTAGAATATAGCAGGTATTTCTATCTAGATAGATTTATACTGAATTTTGTTAGCAAAGTAATTTGGGCGATGAGATTAATTTATACATAGTGGAAATAGTAAATTTTTACGTAACGAAATTTATACGCAGTGTAACTCTGATAGCCAGATCAATTAAGTGCTGTATGTATCTATACGTTTCGAAAATTGCAGGTATTTATATCTAGACAGATTTATACAGATCTTAACTTTCCTAGCAAAGTAATTTAAGTCATGAGATTAATTTATACGTAGTGGAACGCCATTACTTTCTAAGTAGCGAATTTTATACGCAGTATCACTCCGCTAGCAAGATAAATTGCATGTATGTATATGTAGATAGATTATGCACAATGCCGCATTGATAGCAAAGTAATGTAGGTCATAATATTAATTTAAACGTAGTGGAAATGGCGTTAATTTTTATGCAGTGAAGTTTATACGCAGTGTCACTCTGCTAGCAAGCAAGATAAATTGGGTGGTGTACATGTTTAAACCAAAAATAGCATGTATTTATATCTAGATAGATTTAAATGAATATCATTTTGCCAAAAAGCAATTATGTCAGAAGAGTAATTTATATGTAGTGGGAATGGCGTTGTTTATACGTAGCAAAATTTATTCGAACTGTAACTCTGCTAGCAATAGAAATTAGATGTTGAATGAAATTTATACTTCTCGAAAAATAGCATGCTATTCCGTTTGTAAAACAGTTTAAGCCATGAGATTAATTTATACCTAGTGGCAATAGCGTTCATTTCTACTTAGCGTAGTTTATATAAGCAGAATTACTTTGTAAGCAGGACAAGTACTGAATGTAATGTATGCGCTGCGAAAAATGTGTTTATATCTCGACAGAGTCATACAGAATATAACTCTGCTATCAAAACCAATTTAAGTGGAGAAAGTAATTTCTATCTAGTGGCAACCGTGTTAATTACATGTAAGGAAATTTATATAGTGTTAAATATAACTTACACGTTTCGAAAACAGCATGGATCTATATCTAGATAAATTTAACAGAATTCCACTTTGTTAGAAAAGTGATTGAAGTCATGAGATTAATTTATACTTAGTGAAAATAAAGTTCATTTTTAAGTAGCGAAATTTACATGCAGAGTAACTCGACTAGCAAGATAAATTAAGCGCTGTATGTAATTGAACTTTTCGAAAATTGCAGGTATTTATATCTAGATAAATTTATATAAATGCCATTTTGTTAGCAAAGCAATTTCAATCACACGAGTTATTTATATGTAGTGGAAATGGCGTTCTTATAGGTATAAAAATGTATACGAACTGTAACTCTGCTAGCTATATAAATTAGATGTTGAATGTAATTTATACGTTTTGAAAACAGTATGCATTTATACCTAGATAGACTGATACATTTTAAATCATGAGATTAATTTATACCTAGTGGCAATGGCGTTCATTTCCACTTAGCGAAATTGATATGCAGTATTTTTCTGCTAACAGAAAAAAATAAGTACTAAATGTAATTTATGCGTTTCAATAAATGCATATATTTATACCTAGACAGATTCATACAGAATATCTCTCTGCCGGCATCAAAACCAATTTAGGTCTCGTGGGAATCGCGTTAATTACATGTAGCGAAATTTATATCGAGGTAACACTGCTGGGAATATAAATTAAGTGTTAAATGTAATTTATATGTTTTGAAAATATCATCTAACTCTAGATAGCTTTATACATAATGTCATTTTGCTAGCAAAGCAAGTCAATGAGATTAATTTATAACTAGTGGGAATAGCGTTCATTTATACGTAGCGAAATTTGTACTAAATGTAACTCTGCTAGCAATAAAAATTAAGTGTTGAATTCAATTTATACGTTTCTAAAACAGCATATATTGGTATCTAAATAAATTTATACAAAATCTATGCTAGCAAAACATTTTAAGTCACGTGATTAATTTATGCATAGTGGGAATAGCGTTTATTTCGACTTGTAGTGTTACTCTGCTAGCAAGATAAATTAAGTGCAGGAAATAACGTGTACTTATCATGCAAACTAGTGATTACACTGAATTTCTTCACCCGATAAATATGAATCAAAATTTGAAATAACTGATGCTTACTGAGCATTTTATTCTGTTACAGCAGCAGATTATTTTGACTTGTACATTTCTACACAGCAACTTTTTTCTTGCAAGCTTTATTGCTTTCTGCCCAAGTTAAACTTGCATAAAAATTCAACAGCTTCTTTTAAAAGAGTACTTATTCTACATAATCGCTTGTTATCGCTAAGACGTGCAATGGATACAATAAACAGTAAACGGTTTGTTTTTTCCTGCGATATAGGGGATTTCCCAACTGCTTTAATGTATTTCGTAGACTTCGTGCGCGTTAAAGTAATAACAAACGATTGAAAGATCTGTATACTTATGATTATGAATAACCATTGTTTATCTTATCAGGGTTGCTAATGTTTATCTTATGGACTAATCTGAATTTAACAAATCACCTTAACTAGTTGTTTTGATACCAATCATGATTTTAAAGTCATTTCTTAATCATTGTTTTATTTAGCTCCCTCTATGCTTAATCAATGGGGCTAACAAAAAGTTAATTTTTATTTGTCATCTATTTCGCACTCTATCTTAGCATTCAAAATATGTTTCACTATTTGTGCTGCTACGCCCTCTGTTTTTAAGTTATATATTTATAGCCATAAGAAGCCGCGTAGCGCAGTTGGGTAGGCTTGCATTAAGCAAGTCCTCGGTTCGAACCCCGCGGGAGCCGGAATTTTACCGCAGTCTTGGCGATTGGAATCGGGCTCGGTGAGACCATTCACAGTTGGGCACCAAATTAATTGTGCTCTACTCGGAACCACAGACCTAAGAGATACAGTAACAAGGTCAACACATCACCATGACACACACCTTACACAATGGTTGCTGCGCAAGCACAAAAGACGCGCTCCAACTTTGTATCCCGAATCCGGGGCAAATTGATGCAAGCGCATAAAAGCACCAGCCTCTACACCGCAAGGTAAAATGAGGTTAACGATAATACATACATACATTTATAGCCATAGAAATCACTCATTATTAAACAAATGATAATCCAGAATCATATTCAAATAATCACGATTATCTTGAAAGGAATTGTATTGTATGACAAAAGACAGAGAAGAAAGGGAAAAGTTGATGAAAATCAGTCCAGCGTTCGACTGTATCGGCACATAACCATCCACGTACAAGCGTTTTCCTAATTATCACATCGGAATATTCTTTTTTGAATTTTTATAACAATACGTCCCTATACACTATACTTCAGTATGAAAAAAAAAACGGAAAGTTATCTTTCGATCTGGATATTAGTAATTATTTGAACTAAATCAAATTGTGCCTAGGTAGTGTATT
Source organism: Agriotes lineatus (assembly GCA_940337035.1). Classification (NCBI taxonomy): domain Eukaryota; kingdom Metazoa; phylum Arthropoda; class Insecta; order Coleoptera; family Elateridae; genus Agriotes; species Agriotes lineatus. Next base: position 37,170,857 of record OW679198.1, read on the forward strand.
TTCTGATTCAATTCTAATTCGAATTTTGCTATGTATTTCTATTAAACAACTTGGTTCTATAGGAACTAAATAAAAACTCTGAAATGTCTGGCCTACATTAGTAAATTATGCTCGCATTGAACTTATCATAACAGGAGCCTGCTGGAGAAGGAAATTATTAATCAACGACACCAGACATTTTTGCGTATTTAGGAAAATAGTGCAACAGGTACATGACATAAATGCATATTTTGACACACGTTTCATTATTCGCATATAAATCAAACACTTCTAAACCAAACGAATGAAATTTTTAATTTACAAGCCTACAACTTAAAATCAAAAGAACTAAATGAAAGAAAATTATGGACTTCAAGGGCAAAATTTGGCTTTTTAGAGGGTTCTCCAAAAGCAGACTGGGAGCAAAATTATGCCTGGAATTTGTGATGCGTGTTTCGAATTGCTGCCCTCAGGAACTGTTTTGAAAGAATGTACATACAACGCTTAGATAAAAAATTAAATATGGCCTATAAGTTCTAGGAAGTTTTGTAAAATATACAAAAATGTTTGAGTTTTTTTTCAGGTTAAGAGTTTGCAAATAGATATGAAAATGAAGCTGGTGCTGCTTCAGAAAATCAGAACATTTTGTTCCAGTTATTCAGAGATCGAAACTAGAATACAATTAATTAAACTCCACATAACAGGTTTGGTGAATTTTAATGGTGTGCTGGAATTCGACTCTAGTTTTCACTGTTTAGAAAGTTATTTCATATTATCGGGATTACGACAATCAACAGCACATTTTCTAAATAGGGAAGTCAATAATTTATCAATCAATTTACTTGATATTCTATTAGTTTTAGTTGTATTTAAATTTCCTTTGGTATATTTACTTCGTATGACCTCTAAGATACGGTTACGTAAAGTGTAAATTACAGTATGTATTTTAACGCATTGCTATGGTAAATGACTTCCGCATCCTTTGCTAGGACAATCCTGGAGTACGAAAATTTAAGACTATTTTTTTGCATTTTGTATTGATTATACTAAAAAATCATTATCTGCATTGATAATCGTTATCGCTGTTTTTTAAGGTTCGGGACGTCGCCATTTGTGTGGTGACTGGTGACAATCCTCTGTAAATAAATAGGTTGTAAATTATAGCTTCCAGAACTAATGATAACGTTTCGTCTGTTGCTGATACTAGAAAAACAAATTTGCTTCAAGAAAACGCTACAATTATATCTGTTACAGAGATTCTACTTCCACTTTTGATTGAAAATGAAAAAAATATTTAGTAATAATTAATCGAGAAAGCAAAAACAGTCAATGTCTCTCTGGGGTTACATATTTACATTTACACTACGTTTTATATGGTGCTAGTTTACCCTGACTTATAATCCTTTAATTTTTTTGTTGCTTCAAATCTTATTTTTTCACTTACTATTGTAAAGGTCTAAAATTATGTTCCCCGTTTTCAAATGCCTTTGCATATTGCCATTTTGGTCGATTCCCAAGCTTCATTTATTTCAAATGTAGCTGTTTTAACTAATGAGACATTATAAAAGCTTTCAGCTTTTATCAACCATTAACCCACTGTAAATCACACGATTTATATGGCAAATTTGAACAAGTGACGCATTCTATCAATTCACATTGCAACCTCAAATTCCAGATTAGACATAAATTGGTTCAGTAGTTCCTGAGAACATGGGATTTTAAGGTTCGCAATTGTTTTTTATTGTTTCTTTACCTGAAATTCTCACAGTCATTTTACGACATTGTCTTAACGACGTGATAATGCCACGGCTATGTCTACCGTCTCAAATATTTATGTCACGTCTACATTGGGGATTTTGAGCGTTAAACAAGCGGAATTGTTACAAATCGCGCACCGATAAATTGCGTGCGTGCAATATCAGAGAAAAGACGCCATGGAGCGACCTTTCCCACATGGTTAGAAAACAGTGGTATAACACTGGCTCTCTAGGTGGTAGAGATCCATTCTGATCCGAGATAAACTCCGGGTCATGCATGGATCTGTCTTCTTTGTGGTTAATGACCCCGCAGCCCGTATTTACAACTCATTCGGAAATATCGTTATAAATCTGAAGAGTCGTTTAGCCAACATTTAGTGTTCCTTCCTTTAAAACCTTGTATTAATGGGACTTTCTTATGCATATTCCGCATTTGCATTGTTGTAGCTGCTCGCGACCTCCCACTCGGCGTGGTTCAAAATCCCCACAAAGCAAGGCCCATTCTTATTCTTTCCTGAGACCAAGGACTCTTTATGACGGCATCCTGGTGCCAAAACGGCGACTTAGTTTAGATTTGGCGTTTTTACGATCAATTTCGAATGGTTAAGAACGATTATCAGGTATTAGGATAGGTAAATAGTTATTAGGTTTGACGTAAATGATTCTTAAGCGTTCCGCAACGATGAGAACGCTTCTTAGTCCAGCTTTTGAACTCACCAAGTTCCAGAAATAGTGGACCTCAGCGGATACGTTACTCACCTGAAATTTAAAAAAAATCAATTAGATTTGTTTGTTACGTAGCTACTTTTTAAACAATACAGGTAAAAAAGATTACTTTCAGAACGTTACAAACCTATACATTCAATTGAGTACACTAACTAAATTAGTTACAATGATTTGTAATCAGTTTATGTATCTAATTAATTCATATTTCCCCATAATTAACCTCTTCATGTTAATGTTTTTTTGTAATTTATAATGGCAGTAAGAGTAAGAACTGAAATATTTTTTAGTCTAATAATTGTACGTATTTCTAATTACTAATTAGTAATTCATAAAAAAAATATTACGTTGCTAACCAATAGAAAATTATGGGCTCCTTAAAATAATTCACATTTAAAATCTGTTATTGGTTTAGCTAAAAATCAATACCTCATTAACTAAATTAAATAATCAATGGAATAACCAATTAGAAATTCGAAGATTTTGAATATGTAGTTGTGTTAAGTGTGTTTATCTATGAAATAACGCGTTTAAGAATTAAATTTCAAATTAATTAATTCCTTAACGCAGTAACCAATTCGGAATTTGATGATGTTAAATATGTCTACTTATGAATTTGTAACTAATTAACGCAGTGATCAGTTAGGAATTCGACGATAATAAATATGTAGTTGTGGTAAGTGTGTTTATTAATTTATGTATAAATTAAATTTGTAACTAATTAATTCATTACCGCAGTCATCAACTCCGAATATAACGATGTTAAATATGAAGTTGTGGTAAGTATGTTTATCAATGAATTTCAGTTGTAACTAATTAATTAATTAATGCAGTAATCAATTAGGAATTCGACGACATTAAATATGTAGTTATGGTAAGTGTGTTTATATATGAATTAAATTTGTAACTAATTAATTCCTTAACGCAGGATTCAGTTCGGAATTGGACGATGTTAAATATATAGTTGTGGTTACTACGTTTATCTATGAATTTTATTTGTAGCTAAGGAATTATTCGGAATTCAACGATGCGATACATGTATTATGTTAAGTGTGTTTACCTGTGAATTAAATTTATAACTAATTAATAAATTATCGCAGTGGTCAATCAGGAATTCCATGATACTCAATATGAAGTTGTGGTGTGTTAATCTATGAATTAAATATGTAATTAATTAATTTCTTAATGCAGTAATCAATTTGGAATTTGACGATGTTAAATATGTAGTTGTGGAACGTTTACCTATTAATTTGATTTGTAACTAATTAATTAATTAACGCAGTGATCAGTTAGGTATTTGACAATAAATATGTAGTTGTGGTAAGTGTGTTTATATACGAATTAAATACACAACTAATTCATTCCTTAACGCAGTAACCAATTCGGAATTTTACGATGTTAAATATCTATGTAGTTGTGGCAAGTACGTTTATCTATGAAGTTGATTTATAAATTAATTAATTAATTCACGCAGTGATCAGTTAGGAATTCAACGATAATAAATATGTAATTGTGGTAAGTGTTTATATGTGAATTAAATTTCTAACTAATTAATTCCTTAACTCGGTAATCAATTCGTAATATGACGATGTTAAATATGTAGCTGTGGTAAGTATGTTTACCTATGAATTTGATTTGTACCTAATTAATTAATTAATGCAGTGATCAGTTAGGTATTTGACAATAAATATGTAGTTGTGGTAAGTGTGTTTATATATGAATTAAATATATAACTAATTAATTCCTTAACGCAGTAACCAATTCGGAATTTGACGATGTTAAATACCTATGTAGTTGTGGCAAGTACGTTTATCTATGAAGTTGATTTATAACTAATTAATTCACGCAGTGATCAGTTAGGAATTCAACGATAATAAATATGTAGTTGTGGTGTTTATATATGAATTAAATTTGTAACTAATTAATTCCTTAACTCAGTAATCAATTCGGAATATAACGATGTTAAATATGTAGCTGTGGTAAGTATGTTTACCTATGAATTTGATTTGTACCTAATTAATTAATTAATGCAGTGATCAGTTAGGAACTCGACGATAATAAATATGTAGTTGTGGTAAGTGTGTTTATATATGAATTCAATTTGTAACTTATTAATTCCTTAACGCAGTAATCAATTCGGAATTTGACGATGTTAAATATTTAGTTGTGGTAAGTACGTTTATCTATGAATTTAATTTGTAACTAATTAATTAATTAACACAGTGATCAGTTAGGAATTCGACGATAATAAATATGTAGTTGTGGTAAGTGTGTTTATATATGAATTACATTTGTAACTAATTAATTCCTTAACGCAGTAATCAATTCGGAATTTGACGATCTTAAATATGTATAGTTCTGGTGCGTTTACGTATGAATTTTATTTCTAACTAATTAATTAATTAACGCGGTGATCAGTTAGGAACTCGATGATAATAAGTATGTAGTTGTGGCAATTCTGTTTATATATGAATTAAATATATAACTAATTAATTCCTTAAAGCAGTAATCAATTCGGTATTTGACCATCTTAAATATGTAGTTGTGGTAAGTACGTTTATCTACGAATTTAATTTATAGCTAGTGAATTATTCGGAATTCAACGATGCGATACATGTATTATGTTATGTGCGTTTACATATGAACTTCATTTATAACTAATTAATGAATTAACGCAGTAGTCAATTAGGAATTCGATGATGGTAAACATGTATGTAGTTGTGTACGTGTGACTACATATAAATTACATTTATTACGTTAATTAATTCATTTACAAGTGGATATGGCTACAATGTGCTTTTTCTTTAATTGATAGTTGAATTAATTATAAAGTAGTATTTATACTGAAAGAATTTAAATTAGGCTGCAACATGCAGTAATCGATTGGGAATTCGACTATGATATAAATGTTGTATTGTCCGCGTTTACCTATGAATTAAATCTGTAATTAATTAATGCAGTAATAAACTACGACTTTGATGATGTTAAATATATAGTGTTAAATGTGTTTATCTACCTATGAATAAAATTTCCAATCAATTAATTAATCAACAAAGTAATCAACTAGGAAGTCGACGATGTTAAATATGTAGTTGTGGTAGGTGTATTTGCCTATGAATTAAATTTTCTAACTAATTAATTCCTTAAAGCAGTAATCAATTAAGAATTCGACGATTTTAAATATGTAGTGTTAAGTGTGATCACCTATGAATTAGAGTTGTAATTAATTAAATATGCAACGAAATGATCAATTAAGAATTCGAAAATGTTAAACGCGTAGTTGTGTTAAGTGTGATCACCTATCAATTAAATTTGTAACTACTTAATTAATTAATTTATAAGTATAAGTGGATGTGGCTACAAAGTGATTCTTTTCTTCCAAGGAATGTAAAATACGCTGCAATACGCAATTCCATCAATTAGGAATTGGAATATGTTAAAGATTAAGTTGTGTTAAGTGCATTTACCTATGAATTGTAGAACTAATGAATTTATTATCACAGCAATCAATTAGAAATTCGACAATATTAAATATATAATTGTGTTAAATGTGTTTATTTATGAATTCAATTTGTAACTAATTAGTCATACATCAACTAGAGTGACTAGACGATGTTAAATATGTAGTTGCCTTAGTATGTTTACCTTTGTAACTAAGTTATTTATTTATTTCCAAGTACACAAACGTGGATGTGGCTACAAAGCGTTTTTTTCTGAAATAGATGGTTGAATTAATTGTAAAATAGTATTTATATGGAAGGAATTTAAACTAAGCTGTAACAATTTTTCTGGCAAAAATTACTAATTAATTAATACAGCTATATTTACCATACGAAATGTGACGATGTCGCATCAATTAAATATAATAGCGGGAAATTATAATAACAGCAGTGATGTTTAAAAATTAAGCAGAATTAATCTTGTTGTAATTGTATGAGTAACAATTAAAAATAAACAGCACATAATACTAACTGGAAAATTACAATTTTTCCATTAGGAACTAATGGCATTCTTCTTGTGGTTATATTTGAAGATTGTCAAAATGCTTGCTTATACTTGAATAGTAATACTGATGTGATTTCTAATTAATTAGTTAGCTTTGATTACTCAATTTAAATTTTGAACGTGTAGTTTTTACAGAAATTGGACTCAGATGGTTGTTGTATATACCGTATATCTGGTGGAATAAGATCGTGTTAACTAAATTCACTAACTAATAAGAATGTTAAAAGCTGCCTATGTACTTATACTACAAGTCGCTACTAAAATGTCTTTTCAACTGACCCAAGAGTTAATTATTAAGCAATTAAATGAGAATATATAAGAAGCTTTTACCCTGTATCATGCTCCTTTAGTTATTAAAATAACTTAAACCTTCATAGAAATTCCTAATTAATTAACACAGTACAACTTGTTTGAGAGTTTAAAATTATCTCAATGACACTAAACGTATAGTGAGTATTAGTGAATAACAATTAGGATAGCTTCAGTTAATTAATTATCATTCAATACTTAACAATACATGCTTACAACAAAATTACGATGTCTGTATTTGGTGCTAAATAGAACAACTCTCGGTTACAACATATGATAATCATAACTAATATTTTATCATGATTAAATTGATTCAGACCTTGTTGCTAGTTAGTAGCAAACTGATATTACAAATTTGTAGCTAATTTAAAAATGTATAAACTTGGATAGTTGTCAAAAGCTACTACGTACCTTTTCGTGAAAATTACTACAACACGTCTGCTATCTTTAGTTAGCGCATGGATTAATTATTAAGTAATTAAATGATTAGACATAATTATATCCCATAAACTTAAGCGGGCATCTAAAAATTACTTTTATTTATTAACAAATAATTGGATATCTAACAAACGGTAGTTCGATATTTACTTTGACAAAATTTGTAATTGCTAATTCAATTACATTATAGTGTTTATACATCTGTTTGTAATTAGGCCCGTTTTAGTAATTAATTAGTAAATCATGTTCGTGAGAAATTTAATTTTTCGTTTATGTACTTATTGAATATTGAATTATTCAATAACAGTTTGAATCCTAATCAAGTAACCTACGAATCTGTAATCACAAAATGTATTTTCTTAAGGAATGGACGGGGATATTTTAACATAACGGCATTAAGCTAGTAGCTGGGCTCATGGCTAATAAATTAATTAAAAACTTAAAATTACAGCATTATGAAGTTTAATAGCATGCCATAAACCTGGCAGTGAGCTTTTAAGAATTGGCATGCCCAAATGATAAATTCACTTTTTTACTTCTAAGCAATTACAAAGCCCTGAGTTAGGTGTAATAAAATTTCGCACCTATATTTCGTTGCCCCCTAAAAACGGTTATTAAAAAAGCTCATGTATTATGTTGTTAATTAAAGTATGGTTGGTAGCTTTTTAATTAATAATTTTAAGAAACAATGTAACACCTAATTATTGCAAAACTTCTTATGGCATATGTTTCAAGATTGTAAATAATTACATTTGAACTAAAGTTTGATTATTGTTTAGATGAATCTTCGGGCTTCTTCACAAAAATTTCAGTTAATATGGGTACGTGGAATAATTATTACAAGGCATAAATTAATTATAAAGTTAAGGCTGCAGCGGCGCTAGTATTATAATTAGAACTAGTTTTTAAGCGTCTGTTAGCGATGAGTATTTAAGGAATGTTTACATCCAGTTTACACACAGATAATAGATTATATTCCTAATTAGGAATTTAAAATGCAGCAGGCAACGTCGCAGAAATACTCCATAATTGCAATAACTACCACAGTCTATTAAAATAAAATAAGCTCATGTTCGGCAGCGACCAATTTGGTTCATTGTAGTGTAATTAATCAATTAAAAACTAGATGCTGCCATGTCAGGAATTTCAAATATTCTTAATGCTTCTAACTATAGTTATTAAAAAGGTGGGTTTTATTAAAGAGGAGAAGGAATTCTTTCCAGCAAAAGCGTTGACTTGTCAAAGTACTTCCCTTACTACCCGTAAGGACTTCCATAAGTGTGACGACAATCGTAATTAACTAAGAATTCGACGTTGCCATGTCAGGCATTTCAAATGTTTTTAATCAGTGTAGCTATGGTTATTACGGTTGGCTGTGATTAGACCCATAATAATTAGAACTTCAACAATTCCGGCCAGTTTCGATTTCTCAAAGTAACTTCCCTACCAGTCGACGGGGCTTTGATTTCCGACGAAATGACCCAAATTAATTGATTCTGACGGCGCCTAATGGAAAATGGGGTGACTTGTGCCAACTTGGGATGGATGCGGCTGCGGTTCGTCTCGGGGTGATTTCGTGGGACGCCCCTTCGAGCAAAGTTAAGACATTCGCAAGAAGACTGCACATTAGAAATCTAGCAGTCGTCACCCTCGCCGGCCATCACTCTCTTGCGTCCATCATCTTTCTCGTATTCTCGTTAACGAGATCGATGGAGCGGCAGGTGCGGTATCGATCGACGTTCGTGAGACGGCTAGTACGAAGGGTCGATGGTAGATCCAAGGCCGTTCTTCCGATCCTCCGTAACAGCTGCTGCATTTTGCTCTCGTTGCGGCGACGGCTCGTTTAAATTGGGTTGGTGCGCTGATCAAAGTCTACGGTGCTCGTGGTTGTTCTGTTCGCTCGGGTGCCACAACAAGCCCACTTTTTTGGGTAATCGAGGAAGATCTTGATTTTGTTGGGGGCAACGCTTAGCATATAGCATAAATGGCTCTTTGAGGTGTCTCGTTGGAAAGCTTTTACACAAGTAAACATGACTCATCTAAATTCCAAGAAAACTCGTGTTCAAATGGTCCACTTTCATGGACCGCTCGATCACTCCCATCTTTTCGTGTAGGTTATGGACTAGTTACATACATTGCAACAAGTAATAAATGGATATACGTAGTTCAAATTAGAACTAAAGGTTTAATTAATTACAAAATACAATACTTCCTATAGTGTGAATCTAGTACATAATTACTGGCCAGAAAAGCGGTGGCAGGGACTGGTTTTAATTCTAAAATAAACGCAATTGATTAATTACAGATTCTTAGTGCCTTCCCTTGATATGAATAAAACAACTGAAGAAATGCAAATGGGCGTTGCTTGAGAGCTTGAGTATTGAAATGAAGAACTGAAGATGCAAGTTTTATTGGACATTACCAATTATTCAACTAAATATACCTACGCAAATAATTAAATACAAAGCATCTGTATCTTCGTTATATGCTACTGCAAAACGTGTGTTCATTTAGTTGTAAATTACTCAGAATACCTAACTGAGTAATTCTAAATTATTAGTATTACGATTCGAAGCAAAATAGCTTAAAAGGTGAAAATGTGCGTTGTTCAAATTACAAAGTAATTAATTACAAAGTGTTTTACTTACGGTGTTAAGGTTAACAACTAACTTAAAAATGGCTACTAATTAATTAAATAACTATAACGAATTAATTAATTAGGTACAAATTGTTTCTGTCTCCCATTGATACTAGTGACACAAATAAAGAAATTAAAATGTAGGTTTCATTAGAACCACTTCCATTGGATGAGAATAAAAAATATTGTGCACGTTTCGTTGGAAAGCGAAATCAATCGGGCAAGGATTGATCAAGATAAATTACTTAATCGAGTATTGTTAGTGTTGTCGCTTGATACTAGTAAAATAGCTTAATAACTGAAAGTGTAAGTCACTTAAGTATACTTAATTAATTAATTACAAAATGTCTATGGCTTCACTTAGTATTAATGACTAAATTAAGGTTTTCTTATAATTAATTAACTCTAACTAATTCAAAGTGTTTACACTACGAGTGAAATAGCTTAGAACTGAAAATGTTGCTTAAGTATAGATAATTTATTAATTACAAAGTGCTTGTGCCTTGACTTAATGCTAATGATTCACTTAAAAATGTTAAGAAATTATTATGTTAATAATTGTTAATGTCTTTAACCTGATAGCTTTGTACAAGTAATCTTCTTTCGTTTATGCTCATCTGAATTCTAAAAAAACTCTGAGATGATCCACTTTTATAGACTGCTCGATCACTCGATCTTTTTCGTTTAGAGTTTAGAGCATCGATTAGTTAGATACATTACAACAAGGCATAATTGGATATAAACAGCTTGAATTAGAACTGAAGGCTGCAATTAATTAGAAAATCGTTCGACACTAATTAAGAACCAATAGAAAAATTTATTTTAGTATGGTTTCCAAGCCAACAAAAAAATTTCTTGATAATCTTTTTTATGTTGACTAACCTAGGTAACTGAAATTAAGAGGCGATAATTTTTTGACATTCGCTGTTGTTAATATGTTGGTGGCACTACCCCTATGTCAAATTCGAGGTTAACCTGCTAACCTCAAATTTGACATAGACTTACAGTGCCACCAACATATTAACAACCTACTATGGATACATTTTTTATATCACTTGATATTTAATTTTCGAGTAAAATTTAAACTTTACTTTTTATGGCCGTGTCGCTACGATTTTCTTGCCGAATCTACATTCTAGCATTAATTTATGTCCGGTAATTTTCTTATCGTGCACAGAATAAGGTTACGTTGTTTCTCTGCACTCTAAAAAATTACCGGAAAGAATTAATGCTCTTATGAGATTATAAGTGAAAATACAACGCTGTGTGTATTCTAGTTTAAATTTAGTAATTACAGGCAGATTTGGCAAGTGCAACGCCAGATATTAGACTGGTCAAAAAACCAATGGTAGAGATAGCTTTTAATTGAAAAATTAAAGAAATTTATTGTTGCCTTTATCTTAACCTTATAAAAATCAAAGCATAATAATAAAGTCTTACAATTAACAACTGTTTTCCAGAGATACCTGGATTCGTTGATACCCACACACACTAGCAAATTTCAAATTGTATCATTGGATTATTGCCCATTATCATAAAGTGGCGAATATAAAATTCCACGATGTTTTACTTTTACCGGATGCTACTAAAAAGTTAGAAGGATAAAATACAACTTCAAATAAGTCACCTCTCAACTTTATTTTTCACTTATAACATAATTTCACCCACATTCTGACAAATATTGCGTTGACATTTCTAATATTTAATTGAAAATTGACAGCTCTTAATTTGTATCAGGGAGGCACAAACAATTTACAATTAATTAATTAATTCTGTTACGTAAGCGTACTTCGTGAACTAGCTGACGGTAATTTACAATGAAATTACATTTTTGGTTCATCACTCGTATCATGTAGAGACACTAACAATTAGTTCGGTATAGTTATTCAGTTTAAACTAACTTATCATTTCTAATTTGGCCATTGACATTAGGTGAAAGCACAAGCACTTTATAATTGATTAATTATCTATACCTAAGCAATGTAAACTTTCAGTTCTTGATTTGTTTCATTAGTATCAAGTAGGGGCATAAACAGTTTAGAATTAAAACTAATTAATTCTCTTACGTAGGAATACTTGACTAACTGGAGCCAAGTCCAATGAAACCTACATTTTCAGCTCATCACCCGCATGAAAAACACCCTAAGAATGTATAATTAGTAATTAGTTCGGTAGTTATTTAACTACTTACTAGCATTTATAATTCAGTTTTACAGTACAGGAGCATTTTGTAATTGCATAATTATATACAGGGAGATTTATAAGTAGTCATTAAATTAAATGGGTGTATACTGATCTCAGCAGAAGTACATAAGCACCTTGCAATAAAAATTAATGACTTATAGAAAAAAATCGCATTAAGGTGTTGGTCAAATTTATGAAAACCACTGATAAAAACAAAAACCTTTATTCGGAAAATAAGATAAGAGTACATTAACATCTTTGTACCAAATCTGATTGAAATGCCCAGACAACTTTTATTTTATCCGAATTCGGACGTATCGCAACCACATCAGCGAATTTATGTTACACAAATTCATCCAAGTGACCATTAATCAGTTTAGGAATTAAATGTTTTGTACTCCGGCTACAACTCTAACACCTGTGGTAGTTGTTAACCCCTACGAAGAAAACCCTTTTCCTCAATTTCGACGGACAAGGCTAGCCACCTACCCAGGTGATGAACAATGCGGGCTCACAGAACCACAACTGGCCTAAAATAAAAGAAGAATTGTTTGTGAGATTATTACGAATCTTTGACGTATAATTTATTAAGCAATGATGTCTTCTAACTACATTTAAATTTAATGGCCGTACTTATGAATCACCATGTATATTTAAGCAATGTACATTTTCAGTTCTTAATTTGTATCACTATCCAGCGAAGGCGCGAGCAGTTCAGAATTAACTAACCAATTCTGTTACGTAGCCATAATTAGTTGACTAGTGGGCGGCAATTTCCAATGAAACATGCATTTTTAGTTCATCACTCGTACCAAGCAAAGACACTAACAATTTCTCATTTGTAATTAGTTCGGTATCGTTATTTCATTAATTCTTAGCATTTCTAATGGAGTTATTAGCATTAAGTGAAGGCACAAGCACTATGTGACTGATTAAATATCAAACCTTCAGCAATGCACATTTTCAGTTCTTGATTTCTATCATTAGTATCCAACGAAGGCGCAAGCAGTTCACAATTAACTAATTAATTCTGTTACGTAGCCATAATTAGTTGACTAGTGGGCGGCAATTTCCAATGAAACGTTAATTTTTAGTTCATCATTCGTACCAAGCAAAGACACTAACAATTTCTAATTTGTAATTAGTTCCGTATCGTTATTTAATTAATTCTTAGCATTTCTAATTTAGTTATTAGCATTAAGTGAAGGCACAAGCACTGTGTGATTGATTAAATATCTATCCTTCAGCAATGTACGTTTTCAGTTCTTGATTTGTATCATTAGTATCAAGTGGACGCACAAAGTAGTATTACCTAATTAATTCTGTTATGTAGGCATATTTACTTCACTAGTTGGCGGTAATTTCCAATGAAACGTAGATTTTCAGTTCATCACTCGCATCAAGTAAAGACATTAACATATTGTAATTAGTTCGGCATAGTTATTTAATTAATTCTTAGCATTTATAATTTAGTTATTACCATTAAGTGAAGGCACAAGCACTATGTGACTGATTCAATATTTATCCCTCAGCATTGCACATTTTCAGTTCTTGATTTGTATCATTAGTATCCAGCGAAGGCGCCAGCAGTTCAGAATTAACTAATTAATTCTGTTACGTAGCCATAATTAGTTGACTGGTGGACGGCAATTTCCAATGAAACGTTCATTTTTAGTTCATCACTCGTACCAAGAAAAGACACTAACAATTTCTAATTTGTAATTAGTTCGATATCATTATTTATTTAATTATTAGCATTTCTAATTTAGTTATTAGCATTAAGTGAAGGCATAAGCACTATGTGACTGATTAAATATCTATCCTTCAGCAATGCACATTTTCAGTTCTTGATTTGTATCATTAGTATCAAGTGGACGCACAGAGTAATATTACCTAATTAATTCTGTTATGTAGGCATATTTACTTGACCAGTTAGCTGCCATTTCCAATTAAACGTAGATTTTCAGTTCATCACTCGCATCAACTAAAGACATTAGCAAATTGTAATTAGGTCGGAATAGTTATTTCATTCATTCTTAGCATTTCTAATTTAGTTATTAGCATTAAGTAAAGGGACAAGCACTATGTGATTGATTAAATATCTATCCTTCAGCAATTCTCATTTTCAGTTCTGGTTTGTATCACTAGTATCAAGTGAACACACAAAGTAGTAATTACTTCTTATTACTTCTGTAACGTAAGCATATTTACTTGACTAATTGGCGGCAGTTTCCAATCAAATGTATGTTTTCAATTCATAACTCGCATCAAGCAAAGACATTAACAAATTGTAATTAGTTCGGTATCGTTATTTAATTAATTCTTAGCATTTCTAATTTAGTTATTAGCATTAAGTGAAAGTACAAGCACTATGTGACTGATTAAATATCTATCCTTCAGCAATGCTCATTTTTAGTTGTGATTTGTATCATTAGTATCACGTGAAAGCACAACCAGAGTAGTAACTATTTCTAATTGCGTCTGTTACGTAGGCATGTATACTTGACCAGTTAGTGGCAATTTCCAATGGAACGTATATTTTCAATTCGCATCAAGTAAATACGCCAAGAATTTGCAATTAGTAATTAATTCAGTATCGCTAATTAATTTTTAGTATTTCTAATTTAGACATTAGCATTAAGTGAAGACACAAGCACTTTGTAATTGATTTATTATCTATACGTATACGATGCAAATTTTCAGTTTGATTCAGTTTAGAATTAACTAATTTACTCTTGTTACTTAGGAATAGTTATTTGCTTAATTGGCGGCAATTTCCAAACAATTCAGTTCATAATTGCTCCTATTATGTAAAGACATTAACAATTTGTAATTAGTAAATAGTTCCGTATAGTTATTTATTAGTTCTACTTTAGTTCTTTAGTACTTTCATTAGTATCAAGGGAAGACAGATGCACTCTGTAATGGATTAATTATACGTACTTGAGCAATTCACATTTCTAGTTCTTGATTTGTGTCATTAGTATCAAGTGAAGGCACAGACAATTTAGATTTAACTAATTAATTCTGTTACGTAGGTATAGTTAGTTGACCAGTTGGCATCATGATTAATTGGGAGCAATTTTCAATGGAGCACTTGTATCTCTAGCATCAAGAGACAAAAATAATTTTGTAATTAATTCTGTGTGCTTAATAAGTTAATCGGTAACACACATTACGGTGAGGCAAAGTCCATTTTCAGTTATTCAGTTGTTATTTATTTATTTATTTTGGTACTCAGCCAACAGCCGTTAGGCCAATTATAGGCGTCGCTGTACATTTTATGGGGACTTCCAACCCCACTAACGACTGTCATCATGTTATTATCGCTTGTATTTTTTATGTTGGGAAAGCTAAGCCGAAAGCTTGTGTGTTGTTTCACTTCCCAATTTTGATAAATTTAGTTGATAAGAGTAAATATTTTATGCCCAGTTGTGCGTTTTATTTATTTTCCTGTGTGCGGAAGCTAGCTGTGGTTAAATTGGCAGTGTTCCGGAGTGCAGTTCCAGAATAATTTGAACCTGGAGCTTGTGCGATATGGTTTTCGGAGCTGAGATTCTACAAGTTTTGAAGCTGCGGGAAGCAGAAAGCAAAGTGCATCACCTAGAAGAGGCTGTATTCGTGATCCAGAAGCAGGTAGCAGTAGCTGAAATATTGCCAGGAAGCAGATACGAGCTTGGCGTTCTTTCCAATCATAGCCTGTGCGAGTTCGTCTTTTAGAGCCGAGATTCTTCAAGATTAGACGCTGCGGGAAGCAGACAGCAAAGAGCAGCACCTAGAGAAGGCCTTATTCGTGGTCTATAAGCAGGTATCAGCAGCAGAGAGCTTTACAGGAAGCAAATACAAGCTGTTTGTCCTTTGTGGAAACCAGAAACGAGATCGGCGTTCTCTGAAGAAAGACAAATGCAAGTTGACGTCCTTTTGCACTTGAAAAACCAATTCTACGTTAGCCAAACTTGATTATTATAAAAGCATTGTTGTAATTTACCTGAGGTCAAGTGATTGATTGTTGGTTAATATTTTGTCAACGTAGGCTGAATTTTCTATGTTTCGAACAGCTTTGTTTGGGGTTAAATATTTCATGGTTATCTGTCATTCGTCAGAATCGAGAATTTGCCATACAATGGTTAAATTCATCAACAGTGTAAGAATCCAACCCTGCAGATAAGAGTTTCAAATTGCTAGCAGGCGCAAAAGCTTTAATAAGTTATAGATAGAATATAGAAAGAGCAACATACCTTTATTACAGTGAAGCATAATTAAATAATCACATTTTTAATTAGCTAGAGAGAGGCAATAAAATTCAAACTAAGCTTTATGTAGTAGATCAATTTTATTTATTTATAGTATGTATAGAGTTAATATAGTAGTAAAGCATTACAATATTATACCTTTGATTACAATAAAATCAAAGATTATACGATCGGGCCCCGCGCGAGTTTTATTTGTGGCGATTTTATTTTTATTAATATAACCGACTTACATTGATGTTAATGTTAGACATTATTACAAAATCAGCGTAACCCGGAGAAATTATAACAAAACCCGGAGTCCGGAGATTTGATGTTGAAACCCTGAGACTCCGGGTGAAACCCTGAAAGGTGGCCACCCTACCCAGGACCCAGTCGTATAAAGTCTATACAACTATCTATCTATACTACTAATTCTTATTTATTTCTATTAATATCTAATTACTAATGTAAGTATATTTCGTTGATTAATAAGTAGCAATTTCCAATTAAACCTACATATTCAATTCTTGATTTATACCTAAAATTAACTAATTAATTAGTATCAACTTTTACGTAAGTCACTAGCATTACATGAAGACTTAACCATTTTGTAAATAATTATTTATACAGTTTTTAAATAAACTTACATATAGAACTGGTAAGTAGTGTTTTTGGTTAATCACGCTCTTTTTATAAATCCAAAACCGGATAACCGAAAACTGGATTTAAAAATGTTCTTAATAAAACGGCGATTGTATATTTTCCTTATTTTATAGGTATAACTAATTTACGTTGGATATGCTACATAAATTAGATTAACTACATCCACATATTTATACGCGTGCCTTAACTACATAAACATTGTGTAAAGATCCTTACTTCTACACATATGCTTTTAAACCAATAAACCAGTTAACAGGTTTAAATTTCTAAAATGTTTGCCAGTAATACTGTAGAGTATCAATTGACGAAGTAAACCATTTGTAATTAATCAGTTATCTTTAGTCAATTCATTGATAGGCATTCCTAATGGTATCAAATGCAGTTACATAAGATAATTTGATCAATTATATAACTGCAGCTTATAACTGATAATGATTTTCAATTAAACCTACATTTTCAGTTTTTAATTTGTATTCAATAAAGAAAAACAATTTGTAATTAACTAATTAATTGCCTACACCTTAGGATTAAGTTTAAGGCATTCTTAATGTTTTGTCGTTTTGCTTTTTAATTTTCAATGATGGGATTTGAATTTTTCTAAAATGACTACGATCTTAATTACAACGAATTAACATAGATATAGACGACTGCCTCATTAATGAAAATCCAGCAAGTCGAAACAGAAAATCATAGTTAAGCTTTCTTTACACCCAATGTAATATATTATGTGAAAAATCTTTTTACAGCTGTGAGCTCATCCATTGTTTCTTTACGGTCAACGTAACGCTTAAAGTTGCTTTGCCTTGAGTTATAACAATTCGTGGCAAACTTAACCTTGCAATATTATTTTAGCTTGTTGATAATAAATATCCGATTATACTGACGACTGACTGCTAAAACAATTTCAAATAAATAGTGTGGTAACAAATAGATAATTAAACATTTGTGGATGATAGCTAGTGATTTTTGTATAAGAATATTTCTGTACGTCGACAGGGGCATATTGTTTGTTAGTTAACACCTGTCAACATTGAGGCATCCATATTTTTGAAGAAAGGCTCTGCGACAGTGCTTATTTTCAATGTGCAATTCTCTTTACCTTTAAAAACAAACTTCTGAAAAATTCCTATAAATCTAATGTGACCATCGTAAACTGTTAATATTAAATAATAAATTACTGTTTTACTTATAACTATTAATTTACTTTCTTAAAAGCAGGTATCACAATTATCGTTAAAAGCAATTTTGTAAGTTACTGATTATATCGGTTACCCCTTAGCATCTGCCCTTAGTAGCAGGTGCTCATGGCAGGTGGTTAAAATTATAGTACTTCCACGAGCCACCTGAATTAATAATTGCATAAAATATCAATTTTGGCTGCATGCAGACGTGCTTATTATGATCCTGACTGTTTCTTGACGATTTATTTAATTTCCCTGCTATACTGTAATGAACGCCCAACAAATTTTATGTAGAAATATAATAAGATAAATAAATAGGGACGTATCACACAGATTACAATAAAATGGTTTTAATAATAGAATTCTGTGTCATTAAAAAGGGTGTTATGATTTGCTTAATAAATGGTTTATTACTCTTTATATTTTACTCATTTGCAATTCATTAAAGCAAAGCTCCGGTCTAGCATGAATTAACTCTAGTCTCAGGGATAAGTTCAACAGCTTGTATTACACATACTTTTGTGTATAACAAATTCACTAGTATGGCAATTGCTTAAATTCTTTTCTGACAACTCTAACCTTGAAATTAACTGCAACCACAAAGATGATCTGCACGTAAAATTTGCGTCATTTGAATTCCAAACACCCCAATGGCAAAATTAACATCAGGTAAATACAATATAATTGATGTGACGTAATTTCCGGCTAACCTGGTATTGTTTCAGTGACGTAAACCGACGCTCGATGTGCATTTGTTTAATTTCCGGCCAAATCTCCAAATATCTGCACTTACTTGGGACGCCACCTCGATTACCCGAATCTGGATGAATCTCTGCAGCTGAGACCACGTTCACGATCTCGTACGATGTGTGATCTTGACGAAACCCAAATTTTTTGGGCCTACTGCAACGAGTTCTCTGTGAATTTTTACTTTAAAGGGCGAGCTTCGTACGTGGATACATTTTCTAGTGACGCCACGGCAATTACACACTTGGTGACGGCTCTCTCTACACCCCGGCAGTGATGGTCTACTCCAAGCATAGCACATACGATTCTTGCTGGCCGATACCTCCAAGTAGTCGAAAAGGGGCTCCGAAATTGATCGCGCTTGGGCAAATCTTGCAGCTAGCTATCCCTCTTCACTGCAGACTGATATCACTACGAAAATTATACTGAAAGATGCCCTGCACACTGGTGAATATGAAAAACACTTTTTGGGCTCAACAAATAACTTTTTATTAACAATTTTACACCAAAACTGGGAGCACCTCTTGCGCCCAGGCAAATGTTACAAGTCTTGTTTTCGATATTAAACAATTGTCTGTCTCGTTACCTAGCGATTACGATTTACATTTGTTTTTATGAAAATGAGTTTTGATATCATGTTTTAACTTCTGAACTATAGTTTTGATATACTGTTTTTGCTTAAATACTAAACTGTCTTTTCTTGGGAATTGTCACTTTACACTTTAAATCGGTGCTTTTTAATTAATTCAGTTTTATATGCACTGTTTTCATATGTTTATTTTAGCACTGCAGGAGGTCTGAGTTCTTGGATAGGTAGGTTAATTATTCTTCACAGTCTTTACTTCACCGTACTGCTTTGCACTGTTCCTTCACCCTTCAGTTGTCTTGCCGTTTGCTGGTGATACAATTTTTAATCATAACGCTCATATAATTTTTGACTTCACAAACCATCTTTGTATTATATTAAAATTCATATCTTTGTATTGATTTCACCAAACTCAAATCTGTCAGCTACATAAATTAAGCTGCGTTTGCCATAACTAGCATCAATCATTGACTGAAACGCTGAACATAACCCTTCTGAATCCTGCCCTATCTAATGCTAACCTTTTTCACTCAAATTATAATTACTGCTACTCATCTCAAGTGCATTTAATAGTGTAAAATTACTGACTTACTTGCAATAAATAAATATTTAATTCTATGCTCATTTTGAAATTATTCATTTTTCGTGTTAGTTAGGCAACCAGAATTGCTTGTGGGCGTAAACCATTGCAATACATTCAAACCATTGTAATTTTCGATCTTCGACCCAAATTTTGATTTTAAAGTGTAGCTGAAAATTTGATACAAGATACAAGATTGATATTTTGCAAACGTTTATCAGCGAAGCTATAATATCCAAGAACAAATTATTATTGGCATTTTTAACGACCGACTTAACTGTTAGTGGTAAAAGGAAGCCCATTTGAATATTTAAAAAATAAATGCCAGGTTAGTTATTCGCAATCTGCAACCGGTTTGGTTAATCCTGCAAATGCCAAGTTTACTTTTAAATTAAATAATCAAATATCCAATCACTTTTAGGTCTCATCCAAAGATTAAAGACTAACGGTGTATTAAAGGTCGCACTTATATAATGCTTTGCTATTACTTGAACAAGTCCTGCAATTTTAGTCGTTTTGAGCAAGGTATATAACAATAAAATAAACTTTTATTTAGGAACAAATTTATTTATTTGGCAGCTATATTTTAAGTTAAATTATCGAGTATTCAGCTTGATACAAGCTTTCGAGTTCATAAAAGCAATCCACCATATACGACTACACAATTTAAACGGCCACTTCCATTTAATAACGAAATCGCGACACATGAAATTGGAACTGCAGCAGTCGGTAATAACACAGTGACAGTAAAGTACAGTTATTAAGTTATTAAACCTGAATTTTACAGCGGCCAATTTGCGTCTTGCGACAGGGATAAGTTCTGCGAATAAAAAGAATAGGTACCTGGTCGCAGCAGGCACTATCTTGAAGATGACACAAATTGAGCTGAGGCGAAGAACATACGTTCTGCTGATGCAAACAAGAAAGTGCTCATTATAATCTGTAAAATTATTACTTTGGGCTTCGCCTGGCTTAGTCCTATTATCTCCCAAAAATAGACAACACTTTTACGGCACTACGCTCAAGTGGCAGTAAATAATTGCGGCCATAAATACGACGACTTTAACTGCGGAAGTTTAATCGACTACAATACTCGACAATTCCGAATTTTGCTAAAGCGGCCACCGCCAGACCACACAAAGAGAAATCCATTCCACGCCATAAACTCCTAGAAATTGGGAAATTATAAATGCGACTTGTTTGCAATAAGTCCGTCATTAATTACCTGCTGCCTTCCACCCGATTAACGTTTACTGCGAATCAAAATAGGAGCTGGCGTCCAGGTCGAGACAAATCGGCTCAATTTTACTTTCGTTGATAAGTCGAAATACCTTATTACACAGCCATTATGAAGAGTTAATTTTACTTGGTTATCCACTTCAAGAGCGAGGCTGAATTAGCAATCAAATAATAATTAAATACGATTATCATGGTGCATAATATTGGCGGCAGGCTGATAACGTTACGAGGGCTTTTAAGTTAAGCGGATTTAGATAAACTTTCGGTTAAAAGGCTTGCAAGAAACGTGTTTCAGCGAGAGTAATTGATTAGTCCTAAAGAAACCTTCATGACCGTTTTAAAGACGAGTCGAAAGAAGTTAATATTGGATAAATTAAATCTAGCAAGTTTCAATTTAGATAAAAATTAGTTCACAGAACTCGCGATATGGAGCGTCCCTTGCTGTCTACATTTCATGTTGTAGAAATCATATTGTGTATAAGCTACCATTCTCTCAAAGATATTACACTGTAGCAACTACGATTTGTAAAAGTTCGTTGTATAAATCCCCATACATACAAATGTGTGCTATTTCCGCTACGCATAAATTACAGCCATTAAAAGTTTTATTCCGTACAAATTTCACTGCGTATAAATGCAGGCTATTGTCAAGTAACAGAATGAATAAGGTCAAAATGAGCATAGAATTAAATATTTTATTTATTGCAAGATAATCAGTATTTTACATTAATCAATGCACTTGATGTGAGCAGCAGTAACGAATAATTTTAGAGATAAAAGTTAGCATGAGCTAAGGCACGCTTCAGAAGGGTTACGTTTAGAGTTTGCCAATGCAATTTAATTTGTAATTGACGGATTTGAGCTCAGTAACGCCAGACGTAATGTGAATAAATGATACAGAATGATTTAAGTACAGAGACTGTATTAGCGTTACGTATTAAAAGTACATAAGCCAGTAAACGGCAAGTTAACTGAAAGGTAAACGAAACATTGCGAGCAAAATAATAGTTGCAAAAGAGCAATGGAAAAATATAAGGTAACCGATCGAAAGACATTTAGTGAGACGCTAAAGGAACTCAAGTGTATCAGTGCATTATAAACCAAAGTGATTTAAAAGCAGAGCAAATTGTAGTGACATTTATTCCAAGAAGACAATTTTAGTAGTTGGGCAAAGACATGACATCAATACTTTAGTCCATAAGTTCAAACATGTGACCAAACCTATTTTTTTTTAACATATGAACATCTAGTTGCAAAGTTATGAGACAGTTAATTGTCATTATAAATCAAACAAGCTTAAATTTTACACGTTGGCGTGGAATTTGCAGTTTTCGCCGGAAATTGAAAAAAAGTGAATCACGCGTGGGTTTACATCACACTACGTCACAGAATTAATTGTATTTACCTGATGCTTTCTTGCCATTTTGATGTTTGAAAATTCAATTTTACGCTATTTTTGCACTGACAGATCATCTTGTTTAAAACACTAAATTGAGAGGTTATTTAAATGTCAGTTGGGAACAGTGCATTTGCCCTAATATCAGAAACTAATTGTCATACAACGAATTATTTGTCATACAAAGTTTTCTACTTAATTTTATGAACCCGCCCCCTTGGTTAGGAATTGTTTCATGTTCACCGGAGCTAAGCCCTAATTTATTGCAAATAAATAAAATAAGAAAAGAGCAATAAACCATTTAATTGTGGTAATAAATATTACATTATTTTAATTTTCCGAGTTTGACAGGCAGGTTCTTAATTGAAACTTAACAATTTATAAAGTGTAGTATCCCTTGCTAATAATTAGAAATTGTATGTTTTATAAACCCCATTTATTAAGCGAGCTACTATTACAATATACAAATTATACATATCTTTGAATGAGTTAGCCAGGAAAAACTCCATTGATTAGTAGAAATGCTAGCTTATGATTTGTGAGTAAGTATACATTATTCGCAGCATTTAACCGTGTTATCTAACAAATTCCCAATTCGTATAAATCTCGCTACGTATAAATGGTGCTATTTTTCACTATGTATAGAATATCCACTCCTATGACTTAACTTGGATACGTAATTTTACTCAGTCCTCGCTGTGAATAAACATGTGCTATATCTCCAGTGTATAAATTACTCCCAATATTTCATTTTGACAGCAATACTTCACTTTGATAGTTACTGCGTAGTATACTTGCAGATTATTCTCATTATATACAAATTCTTGTACAACGTTTCAGTGAGTTAGCAACCAAAAACCTAATGGATTAGTAGAAATTCTAACTTATGACATGCCACTAAGTATACATTATTCCCAACATTTAATGGAGTTATCTAACAAATTCTCATTTCGTATAACTATTTTCACGTATAAATGGGAGATATTTCCATTAGTGATGTAAGTGGTGATAGTAGGAAGGTAACATTACTGGTAATTTAAGTAATACTACGTAATGTTACCCAAAATAATTATTGGTAACATTATCCCAAGATTATTACCCGTAATATAATTAATAATACGTAAAGTTAGCAGCTTCTTACAATATTACTAGCGTGAAGAGCGTTGAATATCCGGTACTTCCCCTTATTATGTGTTACAGCCTGACAGCTCACAGGCTGTAGCAATTTAATGAAAATAAGTCACAAGCTTGCAGCCTTTTAGAACCTATTGATAGAGGTAAAAATTTAAGCACCGATTAAGAAAGAGTTGATAGCAACTTATTTTAGAGATTAATAAATTAATTTTATGGTTTTTGGTTAGTATGGTAGTGGCAATATTACCCTTGTGTTACCAGTAATATTACCGGTAATATTACTAATTATTAAATTGCCGGTAATTTCACATCATTAGTCACCACGTATACATAGGGTGACCACCTCTTAGGGTTTCACCCGGAGTCTCAGGTCTTCTACTCCGCGTCTCCGGGCTCCGGGTTTTGTAACAATTTCTCCGGGTTGCACTAATTTTGTAATAATGTCTAAATATAACTTAACCGTCAATTATATCAATGAAAATAAAATACGTTTCATATAAATTTTGCTGAAATAATAGAATTATATTTCGAATTCAACCCTTTAATAGCTAAAAAGCAAAACTGCTACTTTAGATTTTTTCTAGGTTCATGCGTATTCAGCAACCAGGAAAAACTTCATATAGGTAATTAGGTACAGAATTTTTGACTATTCGTTTTGTTTTTAATCTAATTTCAATTGATACTAGAGGTAATTTACTTATGTATTTTTCGTTCTTTCGATATTCTTATCTCTTGAATCAATAATGGTTAAATTCTTCTTTTCAAACCTCGTTTATTGTGTTCGTATTCAAGTATTTGAATTGCCATTTCTCACTCGTAAAGTAATTCACAAAAATCATAATTTCTAGGAAACGTTGAGTCTTTTTTTAATAAAGTTGGAGCGCGCCTTTTGTGCTTGCGCAGCAACCATTGTGAGCTTTATTACTACAAAATAAAAATCGTTAATTATTGAGGGAGTATTTTAACAAACATTCCAAAGGAATACAAAGGATACTATTAATATTTTTAGTAATTTAAATCACAAAAATACTAACAATACTCGTATTTATATATTTCTAAATCTATACCTCAAACAAAGCAATTCAGGAAATTAAGAGTATGTATATTTTTTGGTAAATCAAATTAGAAAATATATCGAAAATACATATAAGCCGTTCACGACCTTTTTGGGACAGAGTTGGCTATGATTTTTTCTTTTCATGTTGGACTAACTGATTCGGTGATGTAGCGGATACAACTTTATTTTTCTGTCAGTGTCTGTTCGACATTTTCTTGCCACCATATTGCCAGATTTATTATTTTAATATTCGTAAGAAAATAAATTATTTATCAAATGTGTAAAAATAATTTTAATTTCTGTCAAAGGAAAAGTCAAAATGCCCAAAATAATTTTGTTACAACAAAAAATTTCCATTAAACGATGCTACTTCCAATTTAAAAATGGCAGACCAAATTTAAAAGAACGCGAGTCGATGTGGAGACTAGAGAATATCCGGCAACAATGTACCTATTCAGAAAATATAACCTTAAACTGAAAACAACCTAACCTAACACAAAAAGTGTCAATTTCCATGAGGGAGTTTTGTTGCAACAGAAGTTCTGCCAACAAAATTACTAGATGGTCATAGCCTCACCTGACCCAAAAAGATCGTGAACGGCTTATAGTACTAAATTTAATGAGGCACTTGTCAAGGAGATATTTTCTACCAATAGAAGACTTACTTAAGATTTAAAAAAAATGTATATGGCTTTATGATGTTGAAATTGGCAACCCATAACGTATTTGTTTTATAAAAAACTATTGGTTTTAAGAAAAAATTAAAACTACCTAAAACATTTTCAAGTAAAAAAGGTGTTTCAATACATTTTTTAACCAAATTTTTGTTCGTTAAGGATTTTTAATAAAAACATTTATACGAGTTGCTTAAATTTCTCCTGAAGCCGTACATAAGAATTAAAAACCATTTCATAAATAATCCTTCTACTGGTAGAAAAGATGTGCCAATTTTCATTTGAATATCCTTTCCCAATTTACAGTGAAATGATATAAACCTCGTTTTTACCCCACCCCCCATTAGTATCTCTGAAAAGTTTTGAGAATTGAAACTATGCTTATACGAGTATGAATTTGTTGGTCAATTTGTGAAGTACGATGTGGGCAAGTATTTGATTACACCCTGTATTATATTTGCTAACCATTAATAGTAAGGAATAAAAAAACATTGTTTTTATTTGCTTGTTATTTGTTTTCTATAAACATTCTGTATTTCTTATTGAAGAAAACCTTTTTCTACTCACGAAGGATCTCAGGGTTTGTATAAATTTAAAGGTGGTCACCCTACGTATACATAATTTCCACCATTTAACTGAGTTGTCTAGCAAACTCCCGCTAAGTATAAATCTCGTTAAACGTATAAATGTATAAATTACTTCTATGAATTGACTTTGATTGCAGTCTTTTGCCGTTTGCTTACTGTTGATATGTTACCACGTGTAAATTATTTCCAGAATTTAAATGAGCTATCTAGCAAAGTCCCACTTCGTATAAATCTCTCTATGTACAAACCAAGGTTGGCATGTTTAAAACAAAACCTCATGTTTTAAACTGTGCTAATGCCCCTTATGCATAAATTTCTCCCATTAATTACATTTGGCAACAAAATCTTTTACCCCGTAAAACTTTCATTGCGTATCCATGCAGGCTATTCTCAATAGATGCAAATTATCCACGCCATTTGAATCAGAAATTTAGGGAAGATCCAATCGATCTAGTAAATACTAGCTTATGATATGCCACTAAGTATGCATCATTTTCAGTATTTAATCGAGTTATCTAGCAAATTCCCACTTCGTACCTATATATTTCGTTACTTATAGGCTAAATGGGTGATATTTTCGGCAACTATTAAGCCACCCAAACTCGATAGATTAGTTTAAATGTTACCTTATGATACGTCACTACGTATACATTATTTCCAGCATTTAATTGAGTTGTCTAGCAAACTCTCACTTCGAATAAATCGCGCAACATAAAAATTGGTGCTATTTCTCCACTATGTATAAATTACTCCCATGTCATTTGAATGAGTTAGCCACCAAAAACCCAATTAATTAGTAGAAATGTTAACGTATATGTCACTAAATATACATTCTTCCCAACATTTAATCGAGTTACCCAGCAATCTCCCAATTCGTGGAGAATCTCGCTACGTATAAATGGGTGCTATTTGCCACTATGTATAAATTACTCATATGACTTGACTGATAGCAAAGTCTTACTTTGTATAAATTTCGCTACGTATAAGCGTCTGCTATTCACATTATGCATAAATGACTCCCATTAGTGAACTTTTGCAGCAAAGACTTCCGTCGTATTTTTATTTGGTATAAATGTAGGAATGTAGGCTATGCTCAATATATACAAATTATCCACGCCATTTTTATCAGCCATCTAGCGAAGACTCAATTGATTAGTGTAATTATAGATTATTCTTAGCATTTAATCGATGTATGTATTGCAATGACCCTGTACGTATAATATTTGTATGTTTATAATTAATGTGATAAATAAAAAGAGTCACCACACAATATTTAATTTAATTCTACCACTTGCTAAATCAAACTAACTGATTAATTAATTTCGTTGGGTACGCCAAAATTGAGAATTACTCTTATGGTAGTTTGCCCTTTTTCTAATCCATTCATCTGATTTCCTAACTTCGCTAGCTCAATTTTAAATAGAGACATGAAATTAAAACTCAAAATCTCGGGTGTTGGGTTCCTGACTTTCCAAGTTAAAATTCTACGGTACGCCTCTGAAAAGTAGGCAGATTGACCTGAAATGTAGGCGTAATGTGCCGTTTGTACGTCAAATCTATCACAACAAGTTCTAATTATTTTCAGCTCGCGTGTGAAATTGATTTATCAACAATTAAATGAACAAATTTTGATGGTAAGATTTTGAATAATTGCCTTCAAGCGGCTTCTAGGCAATCTTTTGTTTTTCCAGATCGTTAGCTATTGGTGCATTCTTAAAAAGGACGCCGTATTCGCATTTGTTTCTTGGTGCCTCCAATTGACGATTTTAATTGAAAATCCTGGGAAAATACCTCGCCATCCACGGGAACTGTTACGATTTTCGTGTTCTCCAGGTCGTAATTAACGTATGCTCAAATTTTCACACCGATCGGGCAGATCAAAATTGGACAATTCACTAACCTCACTTTCGTAGATTCGGGACCTCCTTTTGATGGTGAATCTGGCTGTAATCTTGCTCCCCGGGCTGCTCGTGATGCTGGATTATGTTCTGGCCTGATGTGTGGAGCTGCCGGAAGAATCCTGACACCCTATGCCTTCCCACGATGCTGCAGATTGATGCTGCGGGAAATCGCCTCCAAGCCGTGGCTGCCGTCGTCGCCTCGGAACGCCAAAAACTCAAATACCTGGAATCTCTTGCCTCCAATTGTGCTGATACACTCGAATTCGCTGATTACGATGGTGCTATTTATTTTTTTATACATTTATGCTTTCTATGAAATTTTGGTAATTAAAGATAGAGCAAAAACCAAACACTTTCACCCATTCATTTAGAACAATTGCTATCCCCCGTCGTAATTGACAAAACACTGTCTACAGATTTGAATTGTAGGAAATCAACCAGGTACAAAAACATAACTTATAATCTAATTTAACAAAATTTTATCAGTTAATTACAATCTCTTATGTACTAGAATTATTGTCTTTTGGAATTGTTCATTTCTCAACGTTTTTTTATGCGCCACTCACTTGATTTTTTTACCACACTTAAATGCCCATTGTTTATCACTACACTGACTAGTTTTTTAATCCACCAACATTGTCTAATTTCTTGCTTATTTGAATTCCATCTAATTTCTTGCTATTTCAATCTCTTCAAATCCCCAAGTCTTGTATTTTCATGTAATAAATGACTTGCCTGGCTTTTCTATGTTCTTTGCCTTATTCTTCTAGTCATTCTTGTTCTCACCTTTATTAAAAATGTTCATTTGCTACCCATTCTCTAATAACTTTACTTTCTACGCTTCCATTTTTAAGCTGTGTCTAACTTGAACTTTTTGTGCCATTTCTTAATTAATTTAGATTCGGCTTTTAGTTTGTGCAAATCTATTATATTACGATTAAAATTATATTGCTAAACCCAATACACGGAATTTGAGCTTCCATATTTCTGTGCCTATTCAAATATAATCAATGTCATTGGCGAATTATACCAGTGTTATTATGATTTGGCAATTTATGTGAATTTTCTCAGATGCTTGCATTATTACAACTCTGTGCTTTAATGATTTAATTTGCTATTTGCTTGTACTGCAATCAGAGCCGATTTGAGGGCGAAATACCATCGCAGTATATAGGAAATGCCTACATCGTATATATCTCATTACGTATAAATGGGTGATATTTTCGGCAATCAACAAGTCACCCAAAACTCGATAGATTAGTTCAAATGCTACCTTACCATATGTCACTGCGTATACATTATTTCCAGCCATTAATTGAGTTGTCTAGCAAACTCCCACTTCGTAAAAATCTCGCTATATATAAATGGGTGCTATTTCCCCAGTATGTATAAATGACACCTATGGCATGACTTTGATAGCCAAGTCTAATTCTGTCTAAATCTTGCAGCGTATAAATGTGTGCTGTTCCTCCGGTTTATAAATTACTTCCAATACTTCACTTTGACATCAAAGTATGACTATGTATAAATTTTACTGCGTATGAATGCAGGTTATTTTAAATATACAGGTTGCCTAAAATTGAACATGGCAACTCCATGAGTTGAAAAATCATCAAATACTGTTTGCCATAAGAGTACCCGAAATGAAAAACATAAGAATGACTAGGCAACAAGTAGGTACAATAGTTACTTGTTGCCTAGCTACCAAAGTAATTATAGCATTTTATATTGCGTTTACTCTTATGGAAAATAGTATTTGAACCCTTTTTAACATGTGGTTTTAACTTCATTCAATCTGGTGTGCACTGTGTTCGTAGATTAGACATAAGTCTGTTTGTAATTTTACACTTTTGCTTGTTGTTTGTACGAATTAGATTAATACTATGATTTTACCATTATTGTTTATTGGGTACAGTCGAACCATACACGGAAGTACTCCTGTACTGGCTGTGATTTTATATAATATTATTGACAGGACATTTTTATAGTTGATTATTATACACTGTTACGATTTAGCACTTGTCTTATTTGGTTACTGCGACCCTCTTATTGCGGATATATTGCGATTGACTGGTGCTTTTGAGTGTATGAATTCTCGTTTCTATCTCAGCACATTTGTTGTTTGAAGACTTGATGGCGCTCTCAGCATTTGTTTGTATTTTAGTAATCTTGTAAAGAACTGCACGCCGTCTTCACGGTCTAGCTAGCAAGACCCTCAAATTTGCTCGAGTCGTCTCGTGGTTATTTAGAAGTATAGAATACGAGTCGTTAATTTGGTATAAATTCCTACGGTGTAATATTTATTTACACATGGAGTGTGGATGGCGTGAGGCATACCCTTCATTCAACGACATCTTAGTATTCTAAAACCCCATTTTTATTCGGCTGCTTATTTTCTCAATTCCTTATGTTTACTTCTGACAGTTGAAGCAATTAAAACAAGCTCAAAGAGCAAATTTCACCCACAGTGCGCCGCGCCCTTCCGTTTCTTAATTGCAACGGGCTGATTTGATCAGTGTAATTACGCCACTGATCGATAAATTTACTCGCAGCACACTTGCAAGCACACATACGCAGCTACCAATTTTGAGCCGCTATTCTCTCTGCGGATTTGAAATACTGGGGCAATTACGAGCATAGCAAACGCAAGAAATCGGGCAGGCATGTTTGCTTCATAAATTCTTGTGGATTAGCGTACAGTCTTCCAAGAACAGCAGGAAGTTCTTAATAAATCCAGATTATTGTAGGGGTTATGATTTATTTCCCCTGATAGGTAACTAAACTGCACGCAAGCAGGCGCTGTTGGGCTGCACTACTGCGGTGTGTATAGGCGTTTATGCAACTTTTTTTATAATAAATGGTAGATCTAAGTGATAGGCTTTGCTTTGCTTTGGTATAAATTGAGATTATACTTAAACAAGATGAATAGTTGCATGTTGAGTGGACGTTGAATTTGAATAGAAAGCAATGGTGTAGGGGGGGTTCAGGGACTCGTGCCTCACAGCTGTCAGAAACTCATCTATCACTAGAAAAAGGTAAATATGTTATCGTTTAAAATATATTGTTATAATATAACAAGGTTTTAAGTAAAGAGATCCGGATGCCCCTTAAAACATTTAAAACAAATGAAAATGTAACACGATCCAAGGGTAAACGTAAATGTGTAATAGAATGTTGTACCAAAAGCATTTGTTCTTGGATTCGTTGCTGTTCCATGTGGTATTGCCATTTATAATGTGGTTCGAAGATTTAATAATATTATTTGAGAGCGACATAATATTGTCGAGAATTTCACGTTTAAAGGTACCTTGCAGCGAATGTACGCAGCAACGCCCACGGATTTCTTGTAACATTCAGATTTCCTTACTACAAAATATTCATCCAAAAATCAGCAAATACCATAACTTTACGTCCACCTGTTTCATTATTTCATCAGATAAAAATGTGAAAATGGAAAATGGTACAATATTATTTAGATAAACATGATAGCCACTAGATGAGTTACCATTTGACTATTTACATAGCTTGTCGTTTGTTACTAAACCAGCCTCGGGCGTTCGAAAAAATTATTTCCATGTAAACAGCAAACCCACGTTAGTGTTTCCTGAGGGGAAAGATTTAACAAGCGGCAGGCAGGCAGCCCCAGAGTCAGCAACTCCCAACAATAGCCAGTTAAGAACCATTTATAAAAGATGAAAACTACACCGACAAATGCCATGGAAGAATGTTACCGCTAAAGCATCCCCACAAATCATTCGGACAGATCGAATAAATTAAAATTGGATACAAGGCTGCAGAAGATCTCGCCGGAGATTCAATCCTGCACTTACACAAAGACCAGCTTTGAGCAACCGTTTCGGCCGCGAATCACAATTGAATCATCTTGTCGATGTTAATTGTGGGGGAACCAGATCAACAATCAACAACAGCGAAATTCCCGCAAAATCAGCATTTAAGGAGCAGATGGTTAACTGCCATGTTTTCTTTATCGCAGTCGTCGATCCGGAGCTCCTAAAATTGAGATTCCATCTTGGATGCGTGTAAGATTATATCCCCACATGCCAGATTCCTGGGGAATTTTTGTAAGTGCCATGCTTTGGTACAAGAACAAGTGTTACGAGTTCATTTTATCTTGTTTTATTAAAATGTATGTAAGTATTTACCAATTCTATACCTGAATCGAAAGGGAATTAGTAGAACTAAAACCTTCTGCATAAACAGAGATGTGTGCATGACAAACGATTGACGTAGAGTATCTTAAGAAAAACTGATTGCTCATATTTCGTAAAAATATGGTTATGTGCAGGTATAAATTATTGCTAGGTACACTACTTGCAGTACTAATTTCAATAAGGGTGTCTCACTCCACAGATATGGTATATAATTACTCTATTCTACTTACTTATTCTATACTGAATACTAACTTCATAGAAGTGAGATCCCTGCGTATAAATGCATCCCATTCCCACTGGGTACAAATTGTTCTCACTACTTGAAATGGGTCCTAAATCCACTACCTATAAATTGTCAGTGCTGAAGTAATTTAACTAGTAGAGTTTCGTTTCACAGACTTGAGGTCTCTGCTTATAAATTCCTTCTTCGTTTAAATTGCCCGATTATTGAATAATTTTACTATTAGAGTTTTACTACGTAGACGTGAAATCACTAGGTATAAATGGGTGCCATTCCTACTATCTATAAATTACCGTGAGTGCTGGAGTAATTTTGTACTTTATTCCTGCTTTATTCCATAGAAGTGATATCATTATGAATGTATCTCATTCCCACTCGGTATATTTTACCATCACTATTAGAAATGTTCTAGCAGAGTTTCACTTCATATACGTGAGATCACTGCGTATAAATTGGTTCTATTCCCACTATCTATAATTTACCGTCAGCGTTGGATAAATTTGACTAGCAAAGTTTCATTCCACATAAGTGATATCGCTTCTTATAAATTCGTACTTCGTATAAATTGCCCGACTATTTGAACAACTTCACTGTACGAGTTTCGCTCCACTGAAGTGAAATCACTGCGTATAAATGTCTCCTATTTCCACTTGGTATAAATTGTCATCACTATTTCAAAATTTCTAGCAGAGTTTCACTCCATAGAAGTGAAATCATTGCGCATAAACGAATCCTACTCCTACTAGGTATAAATTGTCACTACTTACAATTTTCTAGCAGAGTTTCACTCTACAGAAGATTGCTGCGTATAAATGGGTCATATTCCCACTATCTATAAAATTTAATCCCTTCCTACTTCGTATAAATTGCCCTACTATTTGAATAATGTTACTATTAGAGTTTCACCATACAACCGTGAGAAAAGTGGGTATAAAAAGATCCGTCCTTTCCCCACTATTTATAAATTACGGTCACCGTTGTAGTAATTTTACTAGCAGAGTTTTATTCCACGCAAGTCAAACTGCTGCTTATAAATGTACTCTGTTCCTATTTCGTATAAAGTTCCCTTCCACTTAAATAATTTTACTATCAGAGTTACACTCCATAGACGTGAGAGTATTAGGTATAAGTGGGTCCTATTCCCATTATCTATAAATTACTGTGCTGGAGTAATTTTGTACTCTATTCCTACTTTGTATAAATTGCCCTACCATTCGAATAATTTTACTGTGAAGAGTTTCATTCCATAGACGGGAGATCACTTGGAATAAATGATTTGCATTCCCACCAATAAATTATCATAGCGTAAGAGTAATTTGACTAGTTTCATTCCACAGAAATAAACTCTGCTTATAAATGTACTCTATTGCTACTTCGTAGAAATTGCCCTGCTATTCGAATAATATTAAAGAGTTACACTTCACAGACGTGAGATCGCTGGATATAAATGGACTCTATTCCCACTATCTATAAATTACCATGAGTGGTGAAGGAACTTTGTACTCAATTGCTAATTCGTATAAATTGTCCTGCCATTTCAATAATTGTACTCCAGAGACGTGATATGGCTGCGTATAAATGGGTTCTATTCCCACTACCTATAAATTACCTGAGTGCTGGAGTAATTTTGTACTATATTCCTACTTGGTATAAATTGCCATACCATTTGAATAATTCTACTATTAAGAGTTTCATTCCAGAGACGCGAGGTCACCAGGTATAAATAGGTCACATTCCCGCTATCTATAAAATGCATTGAGTGCTGGAATAATTTTACTAGCGGAGATCATTGCAGGAAAGTCAGATCACTGCTTAGAAATGTACTCTTCCCTACTTCGGAAAAATTGACTAACTTTACTATTACAGTTCAACTCCATAGACGGGAGATCAATGGGCATAAAAATGGGTCTTATTCCCAATATTGATAAACTACCGCCAGCGTTGGTGTGCTTTGATGTCAATTTGACGTATCTGTCCTTTAGCAGGGTACGGACACAATTAGCTTCCTCCTCTTTTCAATCGCATAGTAAATTAGTTATTGTCACAATGGCATTACTTTTCAATTCACATATTCATAAACGTTCTAGAGGAAATTATCAGAAGGTATTTTATTGTATTATGTTAATGAAAACTATTTGCTATGTCCTGCATTTTAGAATCTACATAATGGAAAAGTGCTTAGTGTGTACAAATAAATTCGGCGGAAACGTCATAATATTTATTTCATATAAGGAGGGTAAATATTGATGTTACGCCAATATACGCGCATCATGGTGAAATATAACCTACAATTTAGCAATGTCAAGTAGTATAATAGGTGAATGAAAATTTGGCTGCTTCGATGAAATAATAAGGTTGTGGAGATAGATAGCCAAAAAGTTTATTGTAGTAAGTATAAAAATCTGATTGTCCCTTAATGTCAAGTAGTTAATTATTGAACAAGGAGAAAAGTATATGTCTTATGCAAAAGTTCTTATCATAAAAGAAGACAACGATCTGTCCGTACTCTGGTAAAGAACAAAAATAGGTCAAATTGACATCAAGGCACCTTAGTGTAACTCTACTAGCAGAGTTTCAGTTCACGAAAGCCACATTGCTGGTTATAAATGCACTCTATTCCTACTTCGCATAAATTGTAGTACTATCTGAATAATTTTACTATCAGAAAGTTTCACTCCATAGACGTGAGATCACTGGGTATAAAGGAGTCGTATATCCACAATCTATAAATTACCGTGAGTGATGCAGTAATTTTGTACTCTATAGCTATTTCGCATAAATTGCCATATCATTCGAATAATTTTACTATAAAGAGTCTTACTCCATAAACCTGAGATGTCTGGGTATAAATGGGTTCTATTTCCACTATCTATAAAATACCGTTAGTGTTGCATAGGTTTTATTAGCGGAGTTCATTCTACAGAAGCGAGATCGGTGATTATAAATGTACTCTATTCCTGCTTCGTTATCAATTTTCCTAACTACTGGAAAACTTCAGTAGCATAGTTTCACTCCATAGGAATGAGATCACTGCGTATAAATGTCTCCGATTCCCGATCAGTATAAAACTACCACTACTTAAATACGAACTTCACAATGTGAGATCGCTGCGTATAGATAAATGCGTATTCTTCCCACTTGGTGCTATAAATGCAATAAATTGTCGTCACTACTTGAGGTTTTCTAGCACAGTTTCACTTCATAAACGTGAGGCCGCTGCGTATAAATGAGCCCTATTCCTACCATCTATAAATTACCGTCTGTGTTGAAGTAATTTTACTAGTAGAGTAACATTTCACGGAAGTCAGATTTCTGCTTATAAATGTACCCTATTCCTATTTCGCATAAATGGCGGACTATTTGAATATAATTTTACCATCAGGGTTTCACTCCATAGACGTGAGATCACTGCGTATAGTTACGTCCTATTTCCACTTTCTATAGATTACCATTAAGTTTGATTCCATGGAAGTCAGATCATTGCTTATAAATGTACTCTATTCCTGTTTCGTAAACATTCCCCTCACTACTAGAATAATTTTGCTAGCAGTCTCACTACTTAGAAGTTAGTTCACTAGGTATGAATGCATAATATTCCCACTTTGGTACAAATTATTCCCACTACCTATAAAATACCGTCAGTGCTGGAGTAAGTTTACTAGAAGAGTTTCATTCCACAGAAGTGATCGCTGCATAGAAATTCCTACTTCGTATAAATTGCCCAACTATTTGAATAATTTTATTAGAAGAGTTTCACTCCATAGAAGTGAGATCATTGCGTATAAATGCATCCTATTCCCACTTGGTACACTTGTCCTCACTACTTGACTTTTTCTATACAAGAGTTTGAGTCTATAATCGTGATATCGCTGTGCATAAATGGGTCCTATTCCCACTATCTACAAATTACCGTTAGTGCTGGAGTAATTTTACTGACAAGAGTTTTATTTTACAGAAGCAAGATCACTGCTTATAGATGCTATTTCGTATCAATATTCCTCACTACTTAAATAATTTTAGTAGCATAGTTTCACTGCATAGAAATGAGGTTACTGCTTATAAATACATCTTATTCCTAACTAATATAAAACTGCCAATACTTACATACGAACTTCATGGGCCTCTGTCAATAGTTTAGTTTCGTTTTTATAATTTCAAGGGATTTATATAAATAGTAACATATAATACATATAAAGTTAAATAATAAACTTACACTTGCTTTAGTAATTTGTGCAAAAACTTATGTTACATACGTTATTCTCACTTGGTACAAATTGTCGTCACTACTTTTCTACACAAGAGTCCATAATCGTTATATCGCTGCGTATAAATGGATCCTATTCCCACTACGTACAAATTTTCGTTAGCGCTGGACTAGTTTTACTAGTAGAATTTTACTCCACAGACGCAAAATCGCTTGTTCTAATCTATTCGTATATCCACTTCGTATAAATTTCCTTTACTGCAAGAATAACTTGATTTTCACTTCATTGAAATGAGGTCACTGCGTATAAATGCATTCTATTCTCAATTAGTATAAAACCGCCACTATTTAAATACGGACTCGACTCTCTACAGTGTGAGATTGCTGCGTATAAATACGTCCTATTTCGACATAGAATAAATGGTCGGCACTACTATTTTTCTAACAGAGCAACTATACCTGAGATCACTACGTATAAATTGATCCTATTCCATCTCTCCATAATTTAGAATTTAAAGGCAAATGATGTCATTGCGGGTAACACGAAACCACTAATTTAATTGAAAACATTTTCTAAAAAAGAGCAAAAGTAAATTATTGGTAACATGATGAATAGTTGATATAATAGTTATTTATGCATCTAGGACGAAAAATTGGCTTTTTATGGACGATGCCTGCAATTGTTGGCCGAGGCGATAGTCGAGGGAAGCGATCAGGCAAGGCCATAAAAAGCAGTTTTCGTCCGTGGTGCATATTACATTTTTCCGTCGACCGTCATAATTTAAAAAAAAATTAGTGGAGTCCGAATTATAAAACTTGTTGAGGACGAAAAACGTTTGGGACGAAAAGTGTTTACGAACGAAAAGCGTTTGCGGCTGTAAAGTGCGGCCGTAAAGTGTTTGCGGACGAAAAGCATTCGCGGACGAAAAGCATTTGCGGACGAAAAGTGTTTCCGGACGAACATTTAATGGTGTCCAAAAAAGTGACATTTTTGGTACGTAAATGCGTCCGTAAAATTACATTTTATAGGGAGGTCGACGGAAAAATCAATTATGAAACGGCAGAGAAAAATCTGGTGTGATACACTCACACAACTTCCTTTTACAGTTATCTTATAATTAGTCAAAAATTTAATTTTTTATTTTAAGCATTTGTCAAAAATTTTAAAAAATTACGAATTCTACAAAAACGGTACAAAATAGAGCGTTAGTTGAAGAGACAAATTTTCTCTAAAATTTTAAGGAGAATTCAAAAATGTAATAATATACCGGGTGTTCTATTTAAAATAGGAGTTAATAAAAAAAATAGAAAAAAAAACAAAAGAAACCCACTTTAGAAGTATTCAATTGGAAAATCACCTATCTCACGTCAATGCACATTAAAAATGTAATAAAAATGTAAAGTTTGAAAAAAATCGTTAGAGCCGTTTTTGAAAAAATCGAAAAAAACTGAAAAATCACAAGAGTAAACACCTACTTCCGGTTATGCGATTTTCTTCAAAAGCTTGCTGTCGCATCTGCATAGTACAAAAAACTTATATATGAAGTTTCAAAGCCATACCTCTTTCCGTTTTTGAGATATTCTGTTCACAGACAGACAGACAGACAGACAGACACACAGACACACAGACACACAGACCAATGAAAAAAAATATGTTTTTTGGGATCAGGGGACTCTAAAACGTGAAGATCTGTTGAAAACTCAATTTCGAATTTTTGGGGTGAATCCAATACTTCCTTTATCGTAAAAGGAAGTAAAAAATCTCATAATTTTTAAAATGTCAGTTCACAAAGAAGACCACACTTACAAACAAACCATTACACCTTGTTCCAATGAAATTTTAATTAAATTAAAGCTGAATTATTTTATTACGAGCGCGTTTATACTGAATTGTTTACATTACCCAGCGCAAAATACGACTGTTGAGTGCATTTTCCGGTCGTTCATTGCCAGGAGCTCTAATGAAATTCCTAAGCAAGATTTATTTATGTGAGAAACTAAAACAATGATCTTGAAGTCAATTATTTATGTACGGATGATGCCCCCATTTAGAAATTAAGCACTATTTATGCTAAAAGTTCGAGTTAAATTACGATAATTTCCTCGTTTAGAATCACAACTACATTCTTTAATCGTTATGATCACGAAACATATTTATTTCTTGCAAACAAGAATGTCTGACAACAGAAGGTTTGAAGACAATCTTAGGTTTTAATGAGAGCAGTTCTTGACGCAAGTTTTCACCGGCTCTTCCGTTTAATCTGTAAGCATTCCACAGCTTCAAGCTAATATAGAAGATGTACTTAGAGCTACATCCATACTTTAAAATTACGTAATTAAGCTACAATCTCATACCTCTTATTAAGAAGGTGCCGCTCTATTCAGAAAGAAGCATTAAAGTGCCTCGGTGTTACTCTGCAAATAGTTACAAGCTCATCTTTTTCTGCAATAAGGCTGAAACCAGTAGGCTCTTCATACTTCTCAAATTAATTACCAGTTAAGAGAGGCTGGGAACCAGTCCAGCTTCTCGCAGACTTATTTCTGCGTAAAGGCGCAGTATTTATCTAATGAGGCGTTACTCGAATAGATATGAGGGTGTAAATACCCAGGATCTGGCGTATGACGATTAATTATTTGTTTTGCTTTCCGGGAATGCAGGGAAGCTGAAAATGTCGAGGAGACTAGTATTGCCATATTTTTCTTCATTTTGGTTTTTTATTTAGAGTAAGTTTCACGAGCGAGTTTAACTAAAAAAAAGTCTGCATCTAAACCCAATTATTTGTAGTTCAAGTTAGCGTCGGTTATTATAAAAATATTAAGAATCACTTTGCTGATATACAAATATATTCTCTTAATGCCTCGGGATACAACTCGATTGTGCGTTAGTTTTTTACAGTCCTTGGACAACAACTACTCTCATGCATTTACCCCTTAAGGTGTAACAGATTGGCCAAATGAGTAAAATCTGGCACTCAAGTCCTAAACTGGTGCATGCGAACTGCAAAGGCTCTTTTAAAATAGGGTGATAAATGTTAATTTTTTTTCTCGAATTGGGTGATTCCTTGTCCGATCGGTTAGGCGGTAAATTTGAACAGGACATTAGTTTAATTGAAGATGAAGAAATAACAAAACTTTTAACCCCACTAGAATAACTGACTAGTGCAATTTCAAAATAAAAAAATACATGCAAAATAAATTATCTTCACAGATTACCCAGAAAATCTAGACCATCACCACGGACTATTAACATGGTTTCCGACACCAAAGAAGGTGAAGGTGTTACAGTCAGTGGAAAAGGCGATGACATCAGTTTTTTTGGGATGTAAACGGAGTTATCTCTACGGAGAAAATTTACAAACCATCATCATGACCTACTACCATGGTTCTTATACACCAAAGAAGGTGAAGATGATGTAATCAGTAGGAAAAGTGATGGCATCGGTTTTTTGCGAAAAAAAATTATCTCCATATATTACCTCGACAATGGCCATACTATCACTACGACCTATTACCAAGGTTCTCCTACACCACCAATAAACGTGAAGGTTAGTCGAAAAGATGATGGCATCAAATTTTTGGAATGCAAAATATATTATCTTCACAGATTACCCAGAAAACTAGACCATTACCACGAACTATTACCATGATTTTCCTACACCAAAGAAGGTGAAGGTGTTACAGTCAGTGGGAAAGGTGATGGCATCATTTTTTTAATGTAAAAAAAGTTATCTCTACAGAGAAAATTGTCAAACCATAACCACGAGCTACTACCATGGTTCTCATACACCAAAGAAGGGGAAGATGATGTAATCGGTCGGAAAGGTGATGGCATCGGTTGTTTGTGAAGAAAAATAAATTATCTCCATATATTACCTCGAAATTGACCATACTATCACCACGACCTATTACCAAGGTTCTCCTACACCACCAATAAACGTGAAGGTTAGTCAAAAAGATGATGGCATCGAATTTTTGGAATGCAAAATATATTATCTTCACCAGAAAATCTACACCATCATCACGAACTATTAACATGGTTTTCCTATACCAGAGAAGGTGAAGGTATTATAGTCAATGGAAAAGGTGATGGCATCGGTTTTTTGGGATGTAAAAGGAGT
The DNA here is from genome assembly GCA_940337035.1 of Agriotes lineatus. Lineage (NCBI taxonomy): Eukaryota > Metazoa > Arthropoda > Insecta > Coleoptera > Elateridae > Agriotes > Agriotes lineatus. The sequence continues at coordinate 37,211,602 of OW679198.1, forward strand.
TAGCTCTACAGAGAAAATTGTCAAACCATCACCACGACCTACTACCATGGTTCTCATAAACCAAAGAAGGTGAAGATGAGGCGATCAGTCAGAAAAGTGATGGCATCGGTTTTTTGCGAAGAAAAAAAAATGATCTCCATATAATTACCTCGAACATAGTCATACTATCACCACGACCTATTACCAAGGTTCTCCTACACCAGCAATAAACGTGAAGGTTAGTGAAAAGGATAATGGCGTCGAATTTTTGGAATGCAAAATAAATTACCTTCGCAGATTACCCAGAAAATCTAGACCATCACCACGAACTATTACCATGGTTCCAATAAACCAAAGAAAGTGAAGATGATGCAATCAGTCGGAAAGGTGATGGCATCGGTTTTTTACTCTCATGTATTTACTCCGTAAGGTGTAACAGATTGGCCAAATAAGAAAAAAGTGGCACTGAAGTCCTAAACTGGTGCAAGCGAACTGCAAAGACTCTTTTAAAATAGGGTGATACATGTTACATTTTTGCTCCAGAATTGCGTGATTCCTAGTCCGATCGGTTAGGTGGTAAATTTGAACAGGAAATTTGCGACGAAAAAGAAATTATCTCCATATATTACCTCAAAAATGGCCATACTATCACCATGACCTATTACCAAGGTTCTCCTACACCACCAATAAACGTGAAGGTTAGTCGAAAAGGTGGCGGAGTCGGATTTTTAGAATGCAAAAGAAATTATCTTAATAAATTACCTGGAAAACGGCCATACCATCACCACGAACTATTACCATGGTTATCCTACATCAAAGAAGGTGAAAGTCAGTCGAAAAAATTGTGTTGAATCTTTGGGTTGCAAAGAAATTATCTAAATAACTCTTTCAGCCTTGTGGCGTCCAGTATTGAGCATGGGCCTCCCCTTTGATTCTCCAATATTCTGTGTCCGTCCATCTTCATACTGCAACCATCTTAATATCGTCGTAGCAGCGTGCACTTGGCCTTCTCCTGTCCATGGTCTCCAGCGCATAATTGCAGCGTTCCATCTGTTATCCGTTAATCGTGCTGCATGACCCAACAAAACTTCATTTCAGTTGTGTGATTCTTTTTATTATGTCTGTAATATTGGCTCTTTGTCTTATCCAACTACTTTTTTGCTATCTCTAAGGGTGATACCAATCATCGACCTCTCCATGGTTCTCTGTGCAACTCCCAGCTTTGTGACTGTTTGGTAAGCGTCCATGTTTGTGCAACATACGTTAGTATAGGGAGTTTGCTCAAATATTCCTGATTTTATATATCGGGGGATTCTTGTTCTTTAAAATCTTTGATAGTTGCCTAACCTAATCGTCTTCTTCTTTCCACCTCTATGTCCGTATTTTCTTTGCTCATTTGTATTACTCGATCAAAGTATATATACCGTGTTCTTTACTGATGTATGTGTTTCCTATGAACATATTGTTTTGGTTTTGTCTAAATTAATTTTTAGTCCTATATTTCTCGATGCTTGTTCTAATTGTTTTATCATCTCTTGTAGGTCTTCTGTATTGTCTGCGATTAAGACTATGTCGTCCGCAAATCTGAGGTGATTGCGACTCCCTCTAGTGATATTAATTCCCTTGTTGGACCATTCCCATTATTTTGAACACTCTCTCCAGTGCCATTGTAAAAAGTTTGGGTTATATGGTATCCCCTTGGTAGATACCTCTATTGATAGGCATTGCATTGGTATACTCATGTTATTTTATTTTTTATTTGGCTTGATTGTAGGTGTTGTAGAATAACTCTTTGTATCTATGATCAATGCGGGTACAGTCTAGCTCTTTCATAATTGCCCAGTGCTTGATAAATTTCTTTTCGTAGTCAATAAACGCCAAACGCAAAGGGAGGTTATATTCAAAGATCTTCTCTAGTACTACGAGGGGTTATCCAGATATTTCCGGAATCTCATATTTGTAGTTACCGAAATTCAAATTATCCATTTCTACCATATTCTTTGAAGCTTTTTACACGTAGGTGCTGAGTTTTGTTTATGTGTATTCATTTGTTTTGTTTACGCTGACGTTTAAAGTTTGTAAGGTGTCAGAAATATGGATGAAATACGTTTTAAGCAACGTGCCGTCGTAGAATTTCTTACCCTGGAAGGAATTATTCCACAACAAATCCACCAACGACTTGTTACTGTGTATGGTGGTGAAGCTCTTTCAAAAACGCAAGTTTACTTTTGGATCGGCGAAATCAAACAGGGAAGAAAATCACTTCAAGATGAAGGAAGGTCAGGGCGACATCCAGACGCCGTCTGCGATGGAAACGTTCGAGCTGTGGAAAAGATGGTGATGAATAATCGACGAATGAAGATAATGGAAATAAGAGCGGAAACTGGGCTATCTTATGGTTCTATTTTCAGAATTCTCCACGACCATCTTAAGCTTTCGAAAGTCTCTGCAAGATGGGTACTGCGAAACCTTTCTGTGTTCGACAAACAACGTCTGATCGAATGTGCTACCGAGAACCTGGCTCTCATAAATAACGATAAAGAAAATTTCTTTTCACGGCTAGTGACATGTGATGACACGTGGCTACGATGTTGGGACCCTGAATCAAAACAAGAGTCCATGCAGTGGAAATATGCCGATTCTCCGCCTCCGAAAAAATTTCGAAGCCAAGCTTCAGCAAAAAAGGTTATGGCTACAATTTTTTTCGACTGTAAGGGAATTTTGCTTACCAACGACCTGCCACCAAAAACCACTATGACTGGCTCCTATTATACCAACTTAATCAAGAAGTTACGTGCAGCTATCAAAGAAAGGCGACGCGAGAAACTTGCTGCTGGTGTGCTTCTGTTGCAGGACAATGCAGCTGTTCACCAAGCTGCAGTTTCCAAGAATGCAATTCGAGAATCCGGATTCCAACTTTTAAAGCATGCACCGTATAGTCCAGATTTAAGTCCGTGTGACTATTTTTTATTTCCAAACCCATTCCCGAAGTGATCTCAGCAGTAGAGGCCCATTTTCAGCGTCAAGGAAAAGAATATTTTTTGAACGGTTTAAAATGTTTAGAGAAACGATACGAAAAGTGTATTAACATTGGAGGTTCTTATGTTGAAAAATAATAAATGATTTACTGCTGCGGCAATATTTTTATTATGAGATTCCGGAAATATCTGGATAACCCCTCGTATCTTCATTTTCAAGAGGTGATCACAAGTACCACAGCCTTTTCTGAATGCAGCCTGCTCTACAGGTTGATAGTCATCTAGCTTGTTCGTAATTCGATTTGTTATTATTTTGATTAGTAGCTTGTACATTTGAGACAGTAGACTAATCGGTCTATAGTTCTGGGTGAGTGATCTATCTCTTTTTTTTTGAATAAAATTACCACTACTGCATTAGTCCAGTATTTTAGGGCAGATGTTAGAGAGCTGTTTTAATTTAGGTATTAGTTATTTCTTACCCTTCTTTTATTTCTACCAGTAATTTATATTCTCCTGGCGATTTGTGGTTTTTCATTGAGCGCAAGGCATAGCCTATCTCCTCTTCCGTGATTTTAGGGATGTCTTCCGAGCCTATGTTTACTACTTTCATCTCCACTTGTTCTTCGGGGTTTTCAGTTTGTGATTGTGCTGCATATAAAGTCTTGTAGTAATCGTCAGCAATGTTCAATATTCTGTCTTCGTCTTTTCCTCTTTTCCATTTTTGTCTTTTAATGTTGTTATTTCATGCCTGCCTACATTTCTTTTGAGACATTTCAGATTTTTATTTTGTTCAATGACCTTTAGATAGATCTGAGTACAGTATTTGATCTTATATGTTCTTGATGCTCCTCTGGATGAAGCTTTCTCTTTCAGAAAACTGTCGAGAAATACTATTCACTTTCAGTAATTAAACGCAACGTGCAACCAAGTCGATTTCATTCCGCCAATTTAATGACGTTATGTCCCTTTATTAGGCAATAAAATGCGCCAACAGCCTCTTGTGAAGGTGCATTTTACCATGGAGAAAAGCGCTTCCTGAATTACGCGATTTGGCTATTCGACCCGCTAGTTTACAGCCAGCAATAAAAACTAAATTATAGTTCTGGGAGGCCTTAAACAAATGTTTACGATGCAGCAATTTTCAGATTGGTAGGCGATTTTCGAATTCCTAGACGAGCATGACACACATAATTGGCTGGGCAGTTTATAGGCCACTAATGGCACTCGAGGTGGTACTAGAGCGGATTAGGCACGGAGATAAACTTCAATTACGCTCACTTTAAATTGGAATGCTGCTGAAATTAATGATCCGTACGTCTGCATTAATTCCACTAGTAGGCAGTTTGGGCACAAAAAAGGCACAATTTCTTTATTAGCGACCGCCTGCGATACGTAACAATTACTAGGATTTTTATGGGTGGAAATGGGGGCAATCTCCTAGAGCAGGTCTCTGGCAGTTGTTAAATTCCACCACTAGTTATTATGCAAATGAGCCCGTTTCGAGTTAATGCATGAAAACTGCAAGAGCGGCTCGATCTTCCATGCGAGCGTAATTGATTTAATAACGCACATATTTTCGCTGGGAAAACAGGTGTAGATCTGTATCAGCTGCTGGTGTGGTTACTGCTATAAATCAATATAAATTTTGGACGTCGGATGGTGTAATCGCTACGTGGGATTAAGGTGCTCTTGCTGATGTACAATTATTATTGCCCTCGGGCAGGTTAGTACAAGAGCCGGCATTTATTGCCTACGCAATGAGCTTGTTTCCGATAGCTCCCTTTTTGCGTATTCAAATTCATATTTGCTTATAAATCCACATTTCTTTAACAACAGCAGTAATGATGCAGTATCGCCAGCGCAAGTCCTTTCAATGGATCTTTTACCAACGTGATCGCAAATCAACACAATCACTGGCCATGACGAACCGTGGCAGCTGCTATTCGCTTTCCCTTTCAGCATTTTATCTACAGAGATAAGTAGAAAAATTTAACTACTGTTACCAGAAAAATATCGATGAGGCTAACCACGTCGTAAATCATGAAGTGATAGTGTAACAATGTTTGATACTTACTGAAAGAAACTAAAAGTTGATGGGTCGTGTTAAGAATAGGAAATGACAAAAGTATTAGCAAACTGTATCAGGCAATATTACATAAAAAACTGAAATAAATTAAAAAATAGTGAAGAATATGACCATTTGTTTTATCCCAAGTACAATTTCAATCACACGCCGTTGCTCTTAGTCCGTTGGTCGGGGAGATTTTGCGATGAACGTGAGTCAGGCGACCCACGTCTGCACTGAAGACAGAAGGGTTGTGAGACATCAAGCAAACTGCACGTATCGTTTGTGATGCCATAGCAGCAAAGATAAAATTACGGTTGTAAAAACGTTTCTGTGGTTCCGGGTATTTAAAACTCCTGTGGTGCTTAAACCCTTGGGGGTTCGCTGCCGTTACTTATATTACCGTCGGACCCCGCATAGTCATTTCCATCACACTAGCATTACGCATCGCCTCGATATTTTTGTTGGCTTTGGTTTCTTCCCACCGCTGACCGATTTCCAACGTTTGGCTAAACTTTTTGAGCTGTTGAACCTCGCAGGTCATTCCGTCAACCGCCCAAGTGACATCCCCGAACTAGAGTTTCGAACATCGCCGCCCATTGCCTTGCCTTTAGAATCTAGTATCGTTAAATCACTGCATTAAGCTATAATCGCCCATTTACTCAGTATGCAGGGTGTATAAATGCTTCACGCTCCATAGGGTTTTCAATGGTCATTTCTTTAATGAAAATATTTGCTTCTCTAATTATAATTGTGAAGTTGTAAATAAGTTTTTGTAGAGAAAAAAAGAATGCATGCATTCATGCCATCATTTGTCATTTTACATTTTGGGAAAACAAAATAGAAATTTTGAAAGAAATAGCCACTCATGAAATGTTCTCGAAAAGTACTTACTGCCATTAAGAAATATCAGTGTAATTTTTACATGACACCAATTTCGCGTGAACTGCTTCCAACATACCATCATTTCACAATTTGCACTTTTTTGTCGATCGAATACATTTCTGTGTAAAACAAAAACGTGAAGAAAGTAGTCTTTAAAGATCAGTTTGACAGATACAAACAAATAAACAGCAAACTAATTTGCTTGAATAATTTCAAAACACCACCAATTTCTTTAATTTTTCGGTTTTTCAAAATGTAGAAAGACAAATGTGGCATGAATACATGCATAATTTTTTCTCTATAAAAAAACTTATGTACAAGTTTTCTCTAAAATAATTAGGGAAGCAAATGTTTTCATATAAATAAATGACCATTGAAAACCCTATGGTGCGTAAAACATTTCTACACCCTGTATAATTTCTGCATGTACATCATACTCCACCTTAGATACAACATTTACGACGCTTTTATTTCTAAATGTCAGTTATACTGTTTACATGTATGTTTTCACGTTTTCGCCTAACAAGTACAAGTTTGGAGCTTTTCCCCAACAGAACGGCTAAACGTCGTCACCGTGACGTCACCTTTTAGGAAATTTCTCCCATAGCTCTAGCTTTAACCCGAGCTAGCCCAAGGCTACTCACTGAGAGTTTTCCTTATAATATTGTGTTTGAATGTAACGTATCAAGCTACATTCTATGTATTTTCATTGTAAGGCGAATATGCCTTCGCGTTTACAAGTGGTATCAATATCAAGCACGTTAAGGTAAGCCAATTTCGTCCAGTAAATAAGACTTTTCATTCTCAACACGTCTCGGGATGCCTTCTTCCGAGTTGAAAGCGTCACAAACTTCGTCAGCGGCTAGGCTAAATAACTCGGTGACACATAACAAACGATAATAATCATCTTCTACCGTCTCTACCGAATTGACTTTTATACGTTAACACCAGCGCTTTCAGATTAAGACTGCACCCATTTCCCACTGTAGTAAGCCGTGTACATCTTTTATTTTCTTACATGTCGCAAATGAGCTTTGAAGTGTATCCCATGATTAACCCATTTCGTAGAATGGCAAATGCAGCTCCAATTCCGATGAATATCGCAGAAGAAATGCCTCAGACTATCGCAGCGATGCGCTAAATCAAGACACGAGCGTAACTGAATATTTTATGTCAAAACACCACCACAATTGGTAACTACAATACATACGCACGTGAACTGTTTCTGCGCCCACAAAAATAAGATGCTAAACTCTCTCGGACTAAAAATCCCCACCGCGAAAGCAACTGGTATTGGGCAATAATAAAGATTACAATAAAACCATAAACGAATATACGTCTACTTCAAAATTTAGTGGTGGACAATACCCACATTTGTTTTGAATGTCGAAGGCGAAAATACAAAGAAAAAACTTTGGTATTTGATAAAAGCAAAATTTAAAATATTAATAAATGATGTATTGGAAATTAAAGAAGTTAATTTAATAGTTATTTATGTACCAAGGGCGTAAGAAGGCGTTTATGGCCCGCGGCGTGAAAATTAGAGCCCAAGACGTAGTCGCGGGCAAGGGACAAGAGCCATACGCATGCAATATTTTATGTAACGTCCGGAATATTCACAATTAAAACCAGATTTATAATATTTATCAGTTTTGACAACCTACGGTGTCATTGTTTGTCAGAATAACAAACAAGACCCTGAGCTTTACCGCCCGCTTGGTGCCGCTTAGCGGGCCGTAAAGTAATTTTGGGCTTCCCGGCATGTAAACAACACATTCATACACAGTTGATGTCCACCATAACTACTATAACTACTATTTTACGCACCTTATTAGCCCTGATACGAGTGAAGGAGTGAATTTGACGAATCTTTAGATGAATACCACCGGGAAAGTGATACAAAGGCAAAAAAGCAGCAATTGAGACAAGAGGAACTGTTTATTTTGACTTTTTGGAGGTTATGTATATGCTCATGTGCCCTTTGTGATGTTTGATTTATATATTAACCATAGAAACCTGCAGCAGATTGTAATATGCAGTGTCTCCTGCCACACATGTGTTGACTTTACTTGCAAGTTCATTCCCGTTATTACATTATTTGGTTTATCTGATCGAAGCTGCGCGTGATATTTCGCACTGTCTGAGCTTTTCAAGCGTTTTCTGTTGAATGTTACGTTTTGTTGTCGTGATTCCTAACGCGCTTGCTTGGCAACTTCCTATTGCGGTCAGGTTTTCTCTTTTCTCTTTCCACAGTGGTAGTGAATCGGCTTATTGGCCCCTACTTTGAACATATCAGTTTCCTTTTGTTTCAATGAAAGGATTTTTCCTTTTCCAAGGTTATTTTTAATAGACATTATGCATACAAAAATATAACGCAATTGCGATTTGTTTTCCTTAAAAATTCAAAACAAGCTATAGCAACACCATTACTAGAATTGAATTGCAGCAATTTTCTGTAAACGAGAAATTAAGAAATGCCCAGTAAGGAAAGAGCCTGCTAACGGCACCAGTACAACACCCAGGACTTAATTAAGCGGTTTACTTATTGGCACTAAGCAGCATGCAAAGCTGCAAATACATTTCGAACTTAACGCGAGTACTTAATCTGGGAATTTATTGTGGAAATGCGAGCTACCAACAGGTTCTGTCAAACCAAATAATCTGCTCGCAGTTAATATTTACGCATGCTATAAACTGGATGCCTTGGCCGTATAATTTAGGCGTCTCCTGGGACCTCTAATTCATAAATAAAGGTAAAAATGGAGATCGGCCGGCGATACTTGAATTTCACGGTTGTATATTCGCGAATATGTCGCTTACGCCTAATTAAAACGTCCGGCCGATTCTGTCTTTCAGGTTCTTCGTGTTATTCAAGGATGCGAGCCATATACGGCCATGGTGCAGTATTGGCGAAAAAACCGTTCTGAACGTAGTGTCTAAATGAAAACTGTTCTACGAAATGCTTCATGGCAGATATTTTAAGCAAAACCTGAGTGTCGCCAGACTTGTTTTTAGGAATTAGAAGCTAGTATTCTTGATTCCTCTAATGCACGAAGATCGTTCTACTTAATTAGATACAGAATAGCATATTAAAACGTCAAGAAAGATACCTGCCGATTTTTATGTGCATGCCATTTTGCTCTTGTTATAACCTTTATGCCACTGAGCTTCTCTTTGTTGTATTTCGCGCTCGAGAATCATGGTAGTTTATTAATAATAGTTAAGTAGCGCATTTAATTAACTCGTATCCTTTTTTGACTATTTGACGACAGAATTCTTTCTGATGAGTAAATGCCTATTTGGTTCTATTTTCAAAGAAATGTATCTTAAACGAGCTGAACCCACCCTTGGGATTTACAGCACCTACCTGCGGAAAAGTAATACACCATTCATTAAAGTATTAAATGATCCACTGGGATGTTATTCGCAACAGTTCGAAAAACTCACAATTTGCATGTGTTTTTACAGCTAATATTGGAGTTTAGTCTCCGTTTGGTTTCGTACCGCGGTCGTGATATTGTCCTATGATATTGCTGTGGTCTAATAGCTTTTATTTGATTTTATTTAATTTAAATCTTATTCTTAGGGTTTTATTTAAAATTTTAATTTAAATCTTACCTTTTGTCCACAGTCTTTAGCATGTAATTGTAATAACCTTAGTTATTCGACTCTATCTCAGGGTTAATATTTAAATCAGATTAAGACATAAACAATGAATAACTATAATACAAGATATAGGACAATTTTATTTATTAAGCACTTAATATCTGCCTTTATCATACGTTTAACACCTTTTGTTAATAATATTTTATAAATACTTAATTTCAGTTAAATCAACTTTAGATTAATATTATTGTCGGTTTATAAATTTTATTATTATACAATTTATGATTCAATTGAATTAAATTTTTATGACTCTGTAAGTAACAGATTTATTTTATATTACTACTTTCCTTTTATAGGTGTCTTGTTTTAAGTTGAAGGTTAATACGACTCGCTTTGTAAGCTTCTATCTTCGAGCTCTTTATCTTCTATAATCTTCTATTCGCCAGATCTCTGCTACAGCTATCCTCGTTGTGGTTGGCAGCACATCCTTGTGTACCTAGTAGTAATCGATGCACTCACTAAGTTTTTAATTTCGCACTAATATTTGTCTATCACACTCTTGGGACTTGTGTCAGTTCAATTTATATTTGTATACAACCCATTTGTTCTGTTTATTTTCAAACTACCCACCAAAACCAATGGTTATCAAACAAATGATAATACAGTTTTCTTTTATTACTTGTTATAACTTTTCTAATTATCATAAATAATATTTTTAGGTTAACAGTTTTACATTGTGTATGTTTTCAACTTCATGACCAAATATGTAAGAATTAAACTTTTATATTACATGTTATAATAATAATTACTTCTTTCAGATAAGTCTTGACTAATTTGTATTACAATTGCAATCAAAACTGGACTAGTTACAAATGAACTGCAAATACCGTTGTAAGAAACCGAAATTCCAATGATAAAACGAAACCATCACTCCTTTTAGGAAAATTATTTTAAGCTGCTTTAATATTGTGTAGTTATTGAATGCTTTATCATTTAATGATCATATCAATATATATCATACCTCCTGCCATTTAAAAATGCCGAAAGTAAAAATGTGTACAAATACAAATACAAATGCCTATTTATACTGCCTATTTTGTATTTTTATAGTACCTGAATGCCTACCTATTTTTAAAATGTTAGTGCCTGAACTTCTGGCCTTACTGATGGGCAATTTGGTACGTTTTAAGTCTCTTTGCCATTTTATAGAATATAGAATGTATAGATTACACATTAACGTCAGATTTCATGATAAAACAGTATACACATTTCCGCATTTGCATCGCTCTACTGTAGCTATAGTTCACACGCCAAAGTAGTTAAGATAACGATACAAAATACATTGGATTCATAAACATTATACTATATAGGCTACCGTGTCCAGTTTCTGATTGCTTTCATTACGTGAATGCAAACCCATTAGCTGTATGAATCTGAATTATCGACACGTTAATGCAAATTCCAGTAAATCAAACTGGCTGCTAGAAGGATCAAACCTGTTAAACAATGGTAAGCAAATACTCCTGACTGTAACTTTATCAGTGCTTGTATTTTCCCAAAATAAGACAATCGCGTTTATGGTACTTGCCTCGATTTTTCGGTTAGGATGTCACTTTTCCTCAGGATTACCAAACGAACCAATGTTCCGATTAAGTTAAACAAGATAACAACGACCAAAGCTGAAGCAGAAGCGGCTGGTTGAAACTGCAATTCGATTGCAACGATACTGGTTTACGCGATTTGATCTCCACACTCGAGCGCACTAAGTGCTCGTCATGGTTCATCGGTCAGCCAATAACACACAAATAAGGAAGGCTTTATGGTTTTTGTAATCTTAATTCTTCCGCTACCCATTCCTTTCAAATTTAGAAGTGGGCGTCGTTTAGTTTTGATTAATTTCCTGTGTTTCGAAAACAGAAGTACCCAATCACGAACGTAATTCTTTTAAACCTTTCTTAGACGAAGCATCCTTTGATGTTTATATAGAGCTATCAATAAATTTATATGTAGTGAGAAAGGCGCCAATTGATACGCAACTAGGTTTATATGGAATTGAACATGATGAACTTGTTACTGAGCAGTGAGCACGTTTTCTACGGTGTAGAATATGGACCTCAATATCGGGTGAAATTTATTTGATCATCCGATATTAAGGTCCATATTATACACCATAGAAAACGTGTTCACTGCTCAGTAACAATTTCATCATATGCGATCTATCCTCTAGCAAAGCTTAATTCCATATAAATGTAGTTGCATATCAATTGGCGGATTTTTGCTTGTTATCTAAGTTGTGGAAGTACATCATTTATAAGCAACAAAACGTGTGTGGGAGTAATTTACAAGAGATGAGGGGGTAATTCATACGTAATGGGGCTTCTATAGGCGGTTGGAGTTATATACACAACATTGAAGTAACTTATAAGCTGTGGGGGGTAATTTATATGAGGCGAGTGTGTAACTTTTACGTGGTAAGATAATTTCTACGAAGTGAGGAAAATTTATTTGCGGAGGGGTTTGTTTTTAGACGATTAGGAGTAACTCTCACGTGGTGGGAGTAACTTATAGACGTTCAGGAGGTAATTTATAAGCGCGAAGTTTTTATACAAAGTTGGTGTCATTTATACGCGATTGAGGTAATTTACATGTAGTGAGGGTAATTTACACGAGGTAAGGGATAACTTGTACGTGGTGAGGTAATTTCTAAGAAGTGAGGGTAATTTATAAGTAGTTAAAGTATTTTCTCCGTGGTGAGAGTAATTTATACAAATCGGTTAATCAATACACACAAATAAGTAATCTTAATTTTTCCTCTGTCGTTTGCTTTAAACTTTAGGAGTTGGCGGCATTTACTATTGATTTGTTTAATCTTCTGCTTTTCGTAAGCGGAAGCACCCAACCACAAAAGTTGCTCTTTCAAATCTTGTATCTCCGACGAACCATCGCTTATTGTTTAAATAAGTGTTCATATATTACACTGTGCAAATTTTGTTCAATAACGTTTTCATAGAGTATAATTTAACCTCGCACCTAACTTATCAAGCAAGTTTCACTCCATACACAAATAGCTACGTATAAATCCGCTCTATTCGCACTGCGTATAAATTACTTAACTATCCCAACGCATTTTGCTTATTTTCGAAGTTCTAGAAGTAATTTTAAACAATAAAAGGTGCGTTTACTTTTATATAGTGAGGTTTAGATGGAGTGGGACTTGGTTTACAATATATTCAGCGACGGGGCTTATCCAAGTGCAGTGAGGGATAACTTATACTTCTGGGGGTAATTTTTATATGCGATGAGAGAAATTTATCCATGAAAATCGTAGTTTATGCGCGGCGTGAAGTAACTAGTTGCTAAGGGGTGGAGATAATTTATACGCAGTGAGAGACAATTTATACGTGATACGAGGTTATTTATACGACTTGGGAGTAATTTAAACAAGCTCAGGGGTAATTTATACGCGACGATGATAGTTTATCCATAAAGAAGGTAGTAATTTATGCATGGTGGCGGAAATGTATACGCGATAAGTAGTAATTTATACGTTATGGGAAACTGTTATATACGGCAAGAGGGGATTTACGTGGTGGAGGTAATTTATACGCAATTTGGGGTAATTTATCCTTAGTGGAGGTAGCTAATACGCGGCGAAGAGCAATTTGTATGAGGAGGGGTTCATTTATACGCAGTGAGTGGTAATATACGCGCTTAAGCGTCACTTATTCGAAATGGGTATAATTTACACGAGATAGAGGTAAATTTATACGCAATGAGGGGTAATTTATACGGGTCGACGGTCGTGTTTTGTAGTTCTGAAGAAAATCTTAAAAATTATTACTGAAATATAACGGTAGGTTTACCGTTACTCCCGCTGATCTGCCAATTTTTTTTGTTAAGTGATAAATGTGTCCGTAATAAATATTACAAGGTTGGTAATGTTACTTAAGTGTAGAGGTAATTTATATATGGTATTTATACGTACATAGTGAGACGTGTACGAAGCCAAATTTAGTTGAAAAACATCTTCAGCAGCGGGGTTAATTTATACGGAGTGAAACTGCTCCGGAGCAAGACTTCTACGAGTTGATGTTCATATGTTAAGAATTTAAACTTCATTAGCTGTAAACTATTTCAAATGATATTGCTGAAGCTGTAGTTCTGAACATGTACTTAAAAAACTTATATATAAACTTGAGCTTCCTATTCTTTCCATTGATTGACCCTTTCTTCTGCCAGCGATTAATGTATCCATAAATTATAAATATTTATAAACAGAACATTAAAACAAAGGACAATGGCTGTTGTAGAACAAAAATTAATTAGCGTAACAATATAAAATATGTAATTACATGTATCAAGGCGTTCTTACCTGCACTATGAATCAACAAAAAGGCGATTTAGTAAAATTACAAATGGCTAAGTGAATGGAGTAGTCATTGTCCATATTGAACATCTCTGAGAACGTATTATTATATTTTGTGGATATTTATACCCTTCACATGAATGTAATACGACTTTAATTTTTCTTCTTTTTTCAAAAATTTACGTCGACGAACCTTCCACATCCTAGATCGTTCGTTTCAGCAATGCAGGAACTGCTCGGACGAAATTAATTGGAAGAGGAGTGCCATGGAAACCGATTTGTTTGCAGTCATTACGGCGTGGGCTAATTAATAACCTGCATTGCTTCACGATCGGCTTCCATGTGTTTTACGATTGTAATAGGGAACTGCTGTCTATAAATAAAACGTTGTAAGCAAACTGCCACAGCAAATTAAAGAAACGCGACCATTAATGTGCACAAGGGCATTAAGTACAAACGCGTACACCGATTGTTAATTACTGCATGGTTCGAATTCGGTGGCACTTAAATGTGTGGCATTCGTTTCGTGATTCATTTATGGTGATCCTATTGCTTCTACTATCGTACAACTCAGTGTAAAAAATTATAAACCTGGTCGAATTTAAGATTAATAGCTGAGAAACAAAACACATTCTGATAGCAATTTCAAATAGTACATGGTGATTGGGTACGTTTCGTGTAGCGTAAATTCGGTTTCAAAAGGTCTCCATATAGAAATATCTAACAGGGCATTTTCTTCTCTACGAGTATAAATGATCTTTTTTAATTATATTGCCAGCAGAGTCTCACTACGTATACTTTTCAAAGCAATGAATTTATTTAAAAAATACAAACTATCTCTAACATTTCTCCTTTGTATTTATGACTTCCTCAATGAAATTTCACGCTGAGTTATTGTTTTAATTAATATTTTTTACGCAAATGCACAGTTTCCTACAATATGTGTAATTATTCACAATTATTATAATACCAACCCAAGCACAACAATTAGAATGTCCTGCAGATAGTAATAACAATAATAATACACATAAATAACACTAGAAAGCACTAATGACTTCAGCGCTTCAACGCAAAAGATGTATATTTACAACCAGGATTTGCAGCAAAAATAAGCACAGTTATGGTCTAATTTTAGTCGCGTTTGTTTTTGCAAAAGAAAGTGTTGAATTAAACACATACTCGGCCGTAATTCTCCAATTAGCCCACTTCCTGTTCCTGAAATTAAATATTAGTACACGCCTGGATTGCCTGCAATTTTTTCAAAAGAAACGGTACTGTTTTAGCTGTAACCTTATCAAAATGAGATTTTATATCGACTTCCTTGGTGAAACATAGTGCTTAGATAAGGTGGTAATTATAACATAAAAGCATTGTTTGATACAAAAGCTACCCAATATTGATTAATTATGTACTGTTGCTTGCATTATTGAGATATTAAACAGCAATTTGCTCCTCGTTTTCAACACAATGCCCCGCATTAATTTTTTTAAGAGCGCTGAGCGGCTAAACCGACTGGTAAAAACAGACTTATAATCAGAACGCTCGACTTTGATTCATCATAAGGAAGTTGTTAACAATACCGTTTGATACGCGTGTAATTACAACCACTTGTGGTAATAATCTCCGAAAATGCCATGGGCATTGAACCTGAGGTAAAAATTAACGGATTTAAAAAAATGTTAGATGAGAAGCTGATAGTATAAGGTGACGCAACTTATTGACAATAGTCAGTATTAGTCTTATTAGTTTCAGTATTAGACTGATGCCTAACAAAATCTCATAAATGGAGAAGGGGTCTCCAGGCTGAGAATAAATTGAAAAATAATACTCAGCATGATTACTTTCAAGAAAACAATTAAGGATTTTACGAAAAAATGTTCTCAGCGTCAACACACAACAATAAGTAGCAGGTCACCGCTGCTAAGACTTTAAATTACTAATTAAAAATTAATTAGTTGTAAAAGTCCATGACAATCATAAAATTAATGTGCTTTTAAAATATTTTAAAATAATCACAGCCCAACCTGATTGTTCATTTAACTAGCAACCACTTGTTTACTGTGCGCAGTAAACATTATAATTGTTTTACAAAATGCCAGTTCTAGGAAAATTTAAAACTTTAATTGAAAATTAATTAACCGCCACAATTGTGTAAGCAACTACTGAATGTTTCACAAAGAAATTGAAATTATGAAAATGCCCGTCAACTAAACATCTCTGATACAATTGCAAAACAAAGATTCCTGGTGTTAGATAAAAGATTACAAGTTTTCAATTCAATAACTATTCCATTACTAATACACTACGTTTCAACAATTATTATTGTTTGATGATTTCAATTCATTCTGAAATTGCAGACTGGTGTCAGGCGTATCCAGTGCGACAGTTTACGTAAATCAAGTTAGTGCTTTACCACATTAGGTGGTATATAGTATACACCATTTTGTGGAATATGTGCCTTACTATATTTATATTTCATGGCGAAAGAGTATTAAAGATTCCAATATGTAGAACACGTGTCGTATATTACTTTTCAATGTGTGATGGTTTCTTAATGGTGAGAATTACTTGTTGAAAGTGAGAAGATCGGAGGCCAACTGGGCAAAATGGTCAGTTTGTCCGTAAATCCTAGGCAAAATCAACTAGTAGATAAGAGGACTCAAAATTTCAGGCGAATATTGTAATCACGATCCAAATTACGTTAGAGAGCAGCGCGGCAGTGAGAATTCATAAAAAACTGACGATGAGGCAGCTGGTGATGAGGCACACAGCTCCAGTTTACGAGAAATCATTTTCACAAGCTGAATACCATACCAGCAGCTCCATATCTAGTACTTCACTTACCTGGCCCAAAACGAGAAGCCCTAAGCATTACATCTTCAGACTTCAGAAGGTCCCAACAAAGATTTCAGTTTCTCGCTACATGATTTTTTGATAATAAGAATAATAAATTGTAAGCAGTGTCATACACCCTACAGATACTGTACAATTAATTTTGCATTTACATAGTAAGTAAACCCGATGAATATAGGATGAAGTTGCTAATTATGAATGATTCAAAAACCTTTTATATCATGAATGTGAGTAGTTAAGATCTGTTGCTTCTGGCTCACTTGGATCGGTTCGAAACTTGGCTAAATTTAGTTGTAGATGGCCACTGTAGGTAATATGGCTGCCGTTTCCCGCGCTCGTTTGAACTGGTTCGAAATTCAGCAAAATAGGATTCCAGCGACAACAAGTACTTATTAAGCCCACCGGCCAAGTTAGGTTATGTTGCTACAAAAATTTAGGTTATGGGATAGTCTCAGACGTAAACTCATGACCTTGACGTGTGGGTACGGCCCCCTTAAGACGACGATCAGCGACCATCTTGTAAAGTGGCAGTGCGAGTAATCTCTTGAAAAATGATCCAACTTTGATGCACGGCTTGGCCTCCTTGACGTGTGGCAATGTCCTGAGGCCCTATTTACGTGGGGTTTAAGCGCCCTTGAAGTGGGACAAAGCCCTGATATGATGAGCCACAGACATCTTGAAAAGTGGAATCGACGCTGATGTAGGGCGAAGCAATGTTACCTACAGCGACAGTTTTAAATTCTACTTAGTCAAATTTCGAACCAACCCAAGCGAGTTAGAACCAACATATCGTATGGGGTAAATAGAATGCGAACATAATGACTTATATCCATCTTACTACAAAAAAAAACATTTATCGCGCATATATAACATCAACTTCAACATAACGACCGACAATTGGTTTACAAAAAAGAGAGACTCCAGCAGAATTTCTGGAACAAAAAAGGAACAAGTTCTTCGTTATCTGCCTTTGATCGGAATAAAACGCTTGTTTCGTATACTACTCCAAAAAAGAACAAAATTGTTATTTTCCTGTCTAGAATGCACCATGACAACAGTATGAACTAAAAGTAAGCCTCCATTACTAGTACATATAATGAGGCAAAGGGCGAAACAGACAGTTTAGATCAGCGTAACGTAATTGCTACTGTAAGTATACATTTGACTGTTATATTTTAGATTTGATGATTATTGGGTGCTCCGACGTACTGAACGTTTGCATTGAATTACCATATTTTTGACAATTATACATATGACTATGATTATATGTTTTCGTTATACCACAAACTGAGTTATAATCTGGTTCAGATATTTAATGTATTTCCGATTATTATGATTTTGGTTAAGCTTTCAGTTTATGAGTCCCCGTTTCTAATTGAGCACATTTGTTGTATAAAGACTCATTGCGTTCCTTTTGTATTGATCAACAAATTTAAGCTTTTTTTTACAACCGCACCCGTCTTTACAGCTAGACAACCCTCAAATGTGCCCATGTAGTTACCATGGTTTGATTTTGTTTAAATTTGATATCAAGTTATTATCAACGGCCATGGCAATGGCAAATCCTTGTTTTACAGAGATTTACATTTACGCACCTCTCTTTGATTACTACCTACCCCACTCCCTAAAAAGAACAAAAATTTCCACCATCTTGAAACCGGGTAATAGACCTCGAGCAATCGCTTTGTTGAGCATAATATCGGGGCTGTTGGAGAGGATTATATCCAACCGAATACACCCTACAATACTAAAAAAATCCCCTATTCGCAATCACTTTATTGAGGCGGGTTTCCACACACAACTAAATACATCTGTTTTGTTCATTGATCTAACAACGGCAAGGACTAATATGTAGGTTTATGCGTACCATACCCTGCCGAAAAACCGCAACCTTGTCATATGGAATGCTCAGGAACAGACCCTTAGGGATTATTATTGCCACGGCGAAGAGAAACCAAATGAAACTTAATAGTGGGTTCTCTTAGGGCTCAGTGTTAGCCCCATTTCTTTTCAGTCTGTATAGTGTCGGTATACCTCCCACAGTGTCTAAGAAATTTGGCTATGTAGATGACCGGGCGATAACAACACAAGATAAAAGTATGAATGCAACAGGAGAAACACCATTAACAATGGCATACGACACTCTTGGAGGCAAACAGTATTATGTAAGTTTATGTGTCATACCGTCATAAAACCACGAACTCACCGAATTAGATGCTCACCAACAGACCCTTCGGGATTATTACTGCCAAAGCGAAGAGAAAACAAATGCATAAGCTTCCCCAGGGATCAGTGTTAGTCCCACTTCTTTTCAGTCTCCATATTGTCGCTATTATTCGGACAATGCCTAAGAAATTCGGCTATGAAGATGAGAAGGCGATCACAAGATAATAGTGTGAAGGCAACAGGGAAGACGGCAACGGCAATAACACCATACGACACTATTTTGAGGCAAGGACTATTATAGAAGTTTCTGTGTAATGCCCGGTAGGAAAACTGTGAACTTAACCAAATGGGGTGCCCAGCAACACACTCTTCGGGATTATTATTTATTGCTCATTGCCAACGCGAAGAGAAACCAAATGAAACTTAATAATGGGCTCCGCTCCCTCAGGGCTCAGTATAAGTACAAAACGATGTACTACTCCCTATTCACGACTGATGATGCTCAAACCAAGACTTCGGTTCAGAGCTCGACCATATGTAAAAGCTAGACAACTGATGAATAGACAACAATTTTGATATCGCAGAATTGTAGATAAGATAATGTGTTTTTTTTTATTTACAAGTTATTGTAAGATCAACAATGAAATTGTTATACATGACATATTTAATAAAGACAAAAAATAACAATAAATAAAGGGACAAAACTATTTATAACGTCTTGATTACAATACTCGTTTTTAGTTTAGCTGCTATGTCCGTCAGAGGCTATAAGATCTTGAGGTAACCTTCGTTTCAGTCTAGCATGTATGTTCTGTTGGCACAAATTGTAGTGGATGAACCGTCACATGCACTCGCGTTTTGAAAAAACGTTTTGGCACTTTACGAATGAACCACGGCGCATTCACTGCAATTCGCAACACTTTATTTTGAAATCGCTGTAGTTTGTTAATGTTCGTTTTAGATGTAGTACACCAAACTGGACAAGCGTATAGACTAGTGGGCGTAGCAGGGTTTTGTACATTAAGATAGTGCATTCGGGTTTCAATGATGACTTGCGATTTATTAATGGGTATAGTAGTCTCAATCTGTTGTTACCTTGCAATAGTTTCTGGTTTATGTGGAAGCTCCAAGTGAGACGTGTGTCCAAATAAACTCCAAGATATTTTACGGCTAGATCTGTTGGATTCCACGGTATAGATTTTCCTTCAATTGTGATGTTGAGCGGCGTAGTTATTTTCCTTAGTGTGAAGATTTTACTTTGACATTTGGAGGGATTTATTTGAATATTCCAGGTTTTGAACCATTTGTTAATTGTATCTGTTGCATGTTGTAATTGTTGTACTGCGTCTTGTAAGTCCGTACTTTGCGTGATTATTGCCGTGTCATCAGCAAATGTGGCTATGGATGCTGTGGTAGCTGGAATATCTGATGTGTAGATATTGAAGAGTAGAGGCCCAAGTATACTTCCTTGAGGAACTCCAGCATGTATTGTTTTTCTGTTAGATGTGTAAGAGGCATGAGAAGACGATTGCTTGCAGATAACTTGGTACGTTGATATCGAGGAGCTTCTTCTGTATTAAACTCTTTGCTCATCGAAGGCAGAGAAGGTGGAAACCAGCCGATAAATAGCCTGCTTTTCGAAGCAAAGTCAACCATTGAATGACGCAACGCTGTCTATAACTATCGAAGGGCTAAATTCGTACACAAAATTATAAACTGGTACATCAAGGGCAACGAGTGTGGTGTCAAAATGCGCAAATTTAGGTTAGCTACAACATGGCAGATCAAATTCTCGCCGACCCCTGCAAAAACTTATAACTAAATTTAATAAAATATAGCAATTTGACACCCACTGCGACGTCGACTGTTGAAAATAACTCCGAGGATGGGCAGCAAAATTTAAACACGCTCTCCGGCCGAACCTTTTCTGTGCCCCAGAGCTTGGAAAACCAGCTCTCCTGCCGAACCCTTCCCTTTCGCCAGAACTTGGGCTACAAGCTGCCGAAATAACTCGTTCTCTTTTCTCTCAGTTTTCTCTGTGGTCGAATCTGCATAAATTCGCCCAGAGTACAATAGCATCTTTCATCACCAGGTTCTTCGCCTCCGCAACGGCCCTGTCCAGGTCGAAAATCCCGTTCGACGAGCATTACGCACCTGTAGCACTCTCGACGGTCAACCCTTCTTGTTGACCACCAGCTCGCATATCAGTCCAGGTTGAACCTCTCAACGCCCGGCATTACGCATCCTCCAGGACGCCGCACCGTTATTCATTCCCGCCACAGTTCCTCGGGTTATAGTATTTCTCTTTGTATACCCCTCATCTTGATCGAGCGTCCCTTCTAGCCCTTGCCAACCCCGACCCCGAAATCACCGCAGAGGAATAAGAACCGCCAGTGCCGCCGCCAGCGCGTAATCACGCACCCTGGTCACTTGGTTTGAAATTATTGTACTAATATATACCTACATATCTATACTAAATAAATAAACTCACACATAATCAAACCCCGCTTCCTTGTTGTGATCAACGCAACCCCAAGAATTTCAGCATTAAAATATATATTGTGTTACATATACATATATCAAAAAAACCACCAGGTTTCGACTCCTCCCTGAGAATATCAACCAGCATTAAGATCCAACCACGGTAAAAGTGCGAATTCGCTTTACAAATGGGGAGAAACTTCATCGTCATAATGCGCTGTGGTGCTGATCATACAGACAATCCAACATATCATCGAAGAATGCCCAAACAAAGTCTTATTTTAGTCAATCTTCTGGGTTCCCAAGATGCGATGGAATAAATAGCTCTAATGAACAATTTATAGTAAGTTTGGTTGCTATCAAAGCGAGGATAGAAGACATCTGAACTACTTAAAACGTCAGATTACAAATGCACTCTCAAGGAAACACCAAGTGGCAAGCTTGCTGCATAGCTGTGCTGAAATTAAAGCAATCGATAGAGACAAAGGCAACCTCTTCGCCTCGGCTTGTAATTGTGATGAATACGTTTGACCTACGCTACGTGCTGCAGCGCGAGTTGCAAGACTGGTTTGGGGATTTTTAAAATCGCCCTTCGATGACGGCGTCCCACGAGAATTTATTAAATTTCAACTCAAAGCCCACGATGGCCGAAGAAGAACTGCCCCGCCAAGACGAACAATTATAACCCATAAAATTAATTTCCAAACCAGGTCTTCTCCGATTACGCGAAAAATTAGACAAGGCGACATCCGACATTAGTCATCTAGTAATAGTCCCAGTCGATTTAATGTAAATTGTCTTTCGTTAAAGGCAACCGGTCAGGAGATTATCGGCATAATTTAGAACGACCCATAAAAGTCAAAATTTTTGCAGCCGGACGGTCTCATTATGGTTGATATGTTAATAGCCGGTGGAAAGCGACTTCTTCGGCCTCATTAGCACAGAATGCCTTCGTTGGCGAAAAATGGGTGAATTTATCTGCGCCGCAATTAACGGCGATTGTTGAGATAAAGGGAGGTAGCTATGCCATGCACGCGTTATCTCCATCTATATGAATATTTACCCGCAGAACTAGGTGCGAATGGTCTTGGTCGTAATTATTAATTATATCGCAGTTTTCCCATACAATTAGTTGATGACGAATGGGTCGGAAGCGCTCAGAATTCGGTTTTGAACGATTTGCGCTTAATTGCGGCATTAACAAAGTGTAATATCCGGCCGGTTCCCTTTTAGGAACTTAATTCTTTCAAGTTTGTTTACAGAAGACATTAATTTAAAGCCTTTCGCGCGTCTAGATAGGAAATGAACCGGCATCAAAGCGTAGCAGTAAACGAGCAACAATATTATGCATTACAGTTTTTAATTAGATCGCTGCCAAGGAAGGCAGCAATTTTAGCAGTAACAGGACTGAAGAAACACCATCGGTAGATTACTTAGATTGGCAACGGCGTTTACAGTTGCAGATTTAATTATTGCACTATTTAGCAATTTCCAATCGTTTAAACGCAGTTCCGGAGTCGATGGGAATAAGAACAGGTTCTTTCGTTTCTAAACGTTCAACTACATTAACTTGACTAAAATTATTTACAGTTTAGGTAGTCTGGCACTTCGGGCAGGGATTTTGCACTTGATCGTGACTGCATTTCTCACTTCGTAATTTTTCGAATCTAAAACGATTAAGAAGTACACAAACGATGCAACAAACGTACAGATCATTTTAAAATATTTTAACTACATTTATTTGAAGACTAGAAGTTAATCAGTCTAATGTGTTACACTCTAAAATTTTCCTCAGTCTTAGATAACTGCATCTACAACTTATTCATTTACAACTGTTTTGAGAAGAGATTTAACCAGGTCGACCATGCAGAAGATATCTTAAAAGAGGCACTTGACCATCATTACAGAAGAATGATGGAGAGAGAAGTATTAAATAATCAACGTCGATCAAGAAATTATGCTGGTGCTTAATAATGAACACATAAATAGCAACTTTAAATATGTGGGAAGCTGGATAAATGAAGAACAAAGTTAAAAAAAAGATACTCTGATGGATCCAAACTAACACACGGGTGCTAAGCGTATCTCGTCAGATCAATACATACACAACTTTACTGAGTAATGTAGAAGATACTAAAACACCCCTCATAGAATTGAAATAGTATTTAATACTGAATACCGAACCGACTCAATTATATTCAAACTGTTGAATTTCTACTCAATCTACACGACGACTACCATTGTTTGACATGCTCAATATAATTTTGTTTATACTGAAAATAGTCAACAGATACTTAACGAATTCGATAATGATTCTAGGTAGTCGAGAGTGTATATGTACTCAGATAGAATCATAAAGAGAAGCTAATAAATAATAAATCCCCATTACACAACACACAGTATGAATATCTAAACAGCACTCTAAGAAATCAAAATATATTCAACAATAAACATTATCCTCAGTATCTCTGTATAGAGCACATTTTAGAAGTGCTAAAGAAAATGATATGAGGAGATCGCATAATTTAAAAAGTTCCCATAAGCTTGTGATTTATTATTAGTAGTTACAACTATATTTGAATATACTAATTTTACGTAAATGTGACAGAAAAAGCACATTTGTTAAATTCCCAAAAAAAAGTGTTCAAACATTTCATCATGTTCATCAGATATTATTTCTTACAAGGATATGCACTACAATACATATCCAACTATACTCTACCATTGAATTTTTACTGAACTAATTCTCAATAGTACTTTATTGTGTGGCGTAATCAAACCAGTTTTCAGTTAATACTGAACATACTCAGCATATAGTTAATCTATTCGTAAGTACACAGCCTATTTTATCACAACTCAATATAATGTTCTCCGCGTATCTAATCAGTACTTAGTAAGTAATTAACCATTACTAAAAATGAACACTATATGGATACCGAATACACGTCAATTATACTGACACAATTCAATTTAAGCACTGTAACTGCAATTCATAACGATTCAACGCTTCTTATGCAGAATTAACATCCACTACTCTACAATAATATTAAATATATTTAACAGCAAATATTGCAGCAAGAAAGGCTATCTAGACGGAACTATATGTTAACTATTCAACTCTACAAGTGAATACTGTAACTCCTAATTATTCAAAACTTCTTGTGCTCAATAAGCAGCCACTACTGATCAATAATATTATAAATAGATCCGGTAGATAAGTAAGCACTCTTTCGTATTGGAAGCTACTTGACTTTTTAGCAAATATCAAAAAGACATGTTATTTATACGTAATTGCACGTAAACTATTTAACTGTTTAATTCTACAAGTGGACACGGTATCTCCTAATGAATCAACCCTTCTTGTGCACAATTAACGTCCACTACTGTACAATAATATTAATATATTCAATAAATAAGTAAACACTTAACTTATTCCAACTCTGCAAGTAGATACTGTTGTAACTCCTAATGATTCATCATTTCTTCTGCACAACTAGCAGCCACAATTCAACTCTACAAGTGAACACTGTAACTCATGATTCAACACTCTTATGCAGAATTAAAAGCCACTACTCTACAATAATGTTAAATGTATTTAACAGCAAATATTGCAGCAAGAAAGGCTATCTAGACGGAACTATACGTAAACTATTCAACTTTACAAGTTGATACTGTAACTCCTAATTAATCAACACTTCTTGTGCACAATAAGCAGCCACTACTGATCAATAATATTACAAACCGATCCGGTAGATAAGTAAGCGCTCTTACGTATTGGAAGTTACTTGACTTGTTAGCAAATATCAAAAAGGGATGGGTTATTTATACGTAATTAGACGTAAACTATTCAACTCTTTAATTCTTAAAATGGACACTGTATCTCCTACTGATTCAACATTTCTTCTGCACAATTAACATCCATTACACTACAATAATATTACTATATTCAATAAATAAGTAAACACTCAGCTAATTCCAACTCTGCAAGTGGATACTGTTGTAACTCCTAATGATTCAACATTTCCTCTACACAACTAGCAGCCACAATTCAACTCTACAAGTGAGCACTGTAGCTCATAATTTAACACTTGTGCACAATTAACATCCACTACTCTACAATAATCTTCTATACAGGGTGTTACAAAAATGTTGGGCTGGCTATACATAGACGGTTTCAATAACTAAAAATAAGCAAAAAAGTTTATATAAACGTATGTCCTAAAATGGTTCGTTTTCGGGATACAGGGTGTTAAAATTTGTAGAAAAAAAAACGCTTCAGCCGATTTTAATGAAATTCTCACAGTTTGTTGGTAACTTTATGGGGCATCTTCTGGATCTATTACCGTTCATACAGTAATTCCAGAGGCGCGCTCACGGGGCAACCTGTTAGTGTTTTTTCATAAAAAAATAACACCCACTGGTTTTTTTGCAATTTTTAAACTTGTTTAATATGAAGCAACTAAAAACACAACTTGTTTTTCACTTGAGGGTTTTGCGTATCTTGCTTCGTTTTCGAGGAAAAAAATTGGAACCATTATTTTTACACATTTTAACACCCTGTATCTCGAAAATGAACCATTTTAGGACATATGTTTATATAAACTTTTTTGCTTATTTTTAGTTGTAGAAACTGTCTATGTATAGCCAGCCCAACATTTTTGTAACACCCTGTATATATAAAAATCAATCGTTGTGTGTTAGTAACGCAAAAACTCGAGAACGAATTGACCGATTTGGATGATTTTTTTTGTTCGTCTTAGTTCCGATGTGGTTTAACAAAAAAGAAAATTCGGAAAAATCCAAAGGGAAGGCCGGAAAATTGGAAAATATCGAAAGTGTGTTTTTCTATACACTGTACGACTTTCTATTTGCAATCATACTTTTATGATTCTGTGCTTAATGGTTTGAAGGGTTTTCCCCATCACCTCATAATCCCAAACAGCGTTTTCCGTGTCGGCTAGTATTAAATACATTTCACAGCAATTATTGCAGCAAGAAAGGCTATCTAGACGGAACTAAACGTAAACTATTCAACTCTACAAGTGGATACTGTAACTCCTAATTATTCAACACTTCTTGTGCACAATAAGCAGCCACTACTTCTCAATAATATTAGAAACAGATTCGGTAGATAAGTAAGCGCTCTTACGTATTGGAAGCTACTTGACTTTTAAGCAAATATCAAAAAGAGACAGGCTATTTTAACGATTCAACACTTCTTGTGCAGAATTGAGAGCCGCTACTCCTCTTTGAGGCCAATCCTTAAGGTATGCATAGTCACGTGGTTTAACGTGGGGAATTCATTTGTACGCCTCTTTCTACGATCGGTTTTGATCTCTCTTTCCCTAATAAAACCAATGTCGTTGGGCGACTCCCGAGAAGTTCTGTAGTTTGTTCTGTGGGCGACGAAAGTGCCATAGCCCAGGTCGTCCCTCCCAGGTTAGAAGTTAAAAACTTCATGGGAAACGCAGGTTAAGTTTCTTTACCATTAATATATTCCTGTATAGCGTCCAGATTCCACCGTTTATCAGGATCGCACAAGTCCTACGGTCATCGCTTAGTTCAAGTTATTTCGCACACAGAAAGCTAAGGAAGATACTTCGAGGCGTGCGTTTTAGTTCAATTAGGAGCATATCAATGGCTTATTGAAATCAATGTAATGCGGCCATGCTTTCAACTTGTAACACAAATATTTATTGTGTACGACATTTTGCTTGTTTGATAATAATTGAATCATTTTAAGTACGTTTGGATTTTCACTGTTGTTTATCTATTTGTTAAAATAGTAGACGGCTTCATTTCAGTTAGCGCCCACGACGTCGAGAACCGCTTATTTTTTACAAAGTGATAATTTTAATTAATTATACATTCTCACGAGTAGGGTTTCCAGTCCCGGGATCAGGTCCCGGGACAGTCCCGGGATTCTACCACAAAAATTGAGTCCCGGGACCACAGCCAGCCCAGGCGAAGTCCCGGGACCATGTCAACATGCGTGCGTATACTCGATATCAGAGAATTAGGACGGGTATTCACCGGCGTCCGGCGTATTACTCATGCCTCTTGTACATTCTGCATTATTTGCGTTTTGCGTAACGCAGTTTTCGGTAGGTTAGAATTAAACCTGTGTGTTGTTTCAGCCACATTTGCATATCTTCTTCTATTTATGTATTTGTCTGTTTTTGTTTTGTTGGATTTAGATATGTGCGAAGAAGCTGAATAATTGATATTTTTGGGTTTTAAGTGTGTTCGTTATTTGTCTGCTAAAGCGTTACAATTAGAATGAATTCCGATTCGCAACCTACCTTCATTCTACATTTAAAAAAATAACGATTTGAAGTCACTATGGCAACAGTTTAATATATTGAAGATAAACAATTGGCGAAATGTAAAGTGGGTTCCTACAAAATTATCATAATCAGAGGCAGCTTGACGAAAGGATTACACACGCACTTTGCAGTTCAAACAAAAGCAAAAGCGACAGACATTTTTAGTACCAGAAGAAAGCAATGAAGCTGTAGACGAGCCCCAACGCAAATTATCAGCACAGAAATACTTTATTTAACTTAAAACACTTGTTTTTCTTTGGAAATTTCATTCGGAAATTTCACCTGAACACTATTTCTCTTTCGGGACCATTTTCGGGATCTGCGGGACTAGTCCCGGGACCTGAAATTTAGCTCGTAAGTCCCGAAAACACTTTTGGTCCCGGGACTTGGAAACCCTACTCACGAGGCTTCTGCGATAGATCTTGCGAGATGTTCACAAACGCGGTATTGTTTTATTATTTTAACAATAACTTTTTGGGTTGCTTTGCAATAACCAACCCAGCATAATGGGATTATTAACTTGAATCTAAACCGTATTACTTACATTTAGGAATTTGGCTTCATTTTTATGCCACCGTCACCTTATTTGATCCATTATCGTTGTAACTTTATGTCCATTAAAGATTTGGAACTTTTGGAAAATCATAGTTTTTTAAAAATCTTCTTAACTTTTATTTTCAATATTTAATTTTCTGATATATAAGAAAATATGTAGCCTGATAATTAAAATATGTCATTCCTTATCAAAATCAAAAGAACCAATTTAGGAAAAAAGCAGGTAATGCTACTGACATTTAATTTTCAGATTGCATATTATAAGTACAATTTATTCCGAATCCAAATGCCTAACACAATTGATAGGCTCATATGTTATACTATTTAATTTCAAGATCAGGCAAGTCCAGTTTCTCGGGGAACTAAATTGCCTGAAATATAACCATTGTGAAATTCCCTACATATTTATCGACCAGATGAAAATAACTGTCTCGGCCTCTCTCTTTTTTGTAATCAATACAACAATATCAAATTTATGCTGAATCAACAACGATTTTGATCTCTACAGCAGATCTTGATTGTAAATCTAAAAACAATATAAATCCTGACCTTGAAAATCGGCTTTCCGCAGCATTAATCCTGCCCTCAATTGCGCCAGAAAAGGCAAACTACAAAGTAGCCAATTAACAGATAATAGCGAAATGAATCGGTAACGGGTTTGGTGAATTAGAATGCTGTTATGCAGTCCACCTACGCGTCTGACGCGCACTTTCGAACCAGAAACCGATAAAACAGGCGTTCGGCCTAATTTCTGCGTCTGGCTGGACCGTGGCGAATTTTACTATCAATAAATTTTCCCAGAGGAATTTATGGTAAATGCCAACGTTTGCTAGGTATTTACTTAATTTAACGTTTATGAATCTCCAAAAGTTCACTCGCTTTTCTGGAATAACTAATTTTCAGCAAGACAGAATGGAGCTATTAATGTTTTTTTCCAATTTGAGCAGAACTTTGAAAAGAAAGCTATCGACAGCATCTCCAACTGCTTTTCAGATTATTATTCAAGAAATGTTGGTGCAAGTTAATCATAAATATCAACTATATGTATTACTATAAGCAACCAAAGTGTAAAATCACCAGAATTTTTGACTGCATATTTATCTTCCACATTCAATTTTTAATTAATCCTCAGAAATGCCTTTATATTTTTTCGACGTAGCTAATCGCAGGTTAAAACTATTTCCACGTTGTTTGAAAACACTTGCAGCATAAAATATTCCCCCAATTTCGAATCTGATTGGTTTATTATAATTACCGCCAGTTTTACGTGTCGCGTATCGGTTACCTACACGAAAAGCCAATTAAAATAGGGAAGAAATATTTGGTAACAAGATTGGAGCAACAGAACCACGGTTAAATGAATCAACAGTGTCATTAAGTACAGGAGCTCGGTTTTATTTTCGTAGAGATCTGATACCACTTCAAATTAGAAGAGATTTATGAGCGAGTATTTTAAATCGGTTAAAAATCTACAATGCAAAGAGCTACAGTTAGCTTTATAAATATGATTTACTTTAACCACAAAAATCAGAGAGTTTTGAAAATGAATCAATTGTCTTAAACTACAGGAACTATCGGGTATATTATGCCTTGTATCCCTCGGTGCTTCGCATCTCGCACAATCTTGATTAGTTGCAGCTTTATTGGTAAGTAGGAATAATTTCATACAGAACAAACTTACCAAATGTCCTTCCACTTGTGTGAATAATGTGGGGTGACTTACCTGAAAATTTAAAAAAATCATTACAAATCTCGAATATACAGTTTCGGTGACAAGTTGTAATGCACGAATATTACGCTAAAGGGGTTTCATGTAAGCGTAAATAACTGGAGCTACATTAAGCTCCAATTCCACAAGACTTGGCAATAGGCCTTTGTACATGTTAGCACAGACTGCAACACTGTAAGTTTTCCTAAGAACTAAGGGATACAGACGCTTTTAACTTAAAAGGGTTTAATGTTGCAGAACTCCCTCGCTATCAGAGCGTTAGCGCTTTCCACCACTAGCCTGGAACAAAATCCGTCTCGAGCTATAATCACGTCGAGGCGTATCCTAAATTTCGGTTTTCTGGTTTCAGATGTGGCGTAACACCCTGAAACTTCAATAAAAGCAAAAAACTGACTATTTTGGTACATACTAAAACCACGCCTCCAAGAATGCTTATTTTTAGAGGGCCGAGAATAATGCACTTAAATATTATTTCTGGAGCGTTATTTTCCAGATTGCTCTAATCCGGTTCGTTCGTTTCTGTTTCGCCGGCCTTAAAGTAACTCGCAGCTTATATTTAGCAGCTGCAAAAATCCTTTAATCCCAAGCAACGCACTTGCATTTCAGCGCGCGCCTCGTTCAATTAAACGTCCCCGTGCGTACATTTTCCACCCAATTACCTCTGCAAAGCTGAAAACGATCTGGACAACAATGTGAGCCCTTTGAATTAAGATGGGATTTATTAAGTGATTCCCGCAGCAGCAGCGTTTTAAAAATCGCGGGGGAAGTCACCCGAAAGTCAATTCATTTTTGTAACATGACTTTAACTTTGTAATTTGCTTATAAAAATGAGAAAAGTCAAATTAAATTCTTAACGGCATCCCTCTCTATTGTTCTGGTGCGTTTCTTCCTTCAATAATCGCCTTTAGTATTCCTTCGCGTCGTTGGTATGTGCCCTATCAAGTCTTCTGCTGTAGTTCGTATTTCTTTCCAGGTCCATGTTGGTCTTCCCCTTTTTTCTTTCCTATCTTCTTAGCTTCAAAAACCTCTCTAGTAACAAGATGTCTCCTACGCCGCTGTTTAGCCATTCCATTTTCATAAATTATGTTTGCCCTTATTCACTGCCAGCTCTTTCAATAGCAATGAGATCTATCAGAAGTTAACCTGGCCGCATGCTAGACTGAACATGTTAGCACCAAAAATATACTCAAAATACAGATACAGATACTATACACACATTGAAGCGCAGTATTGACAGCTTACTACGCATATGTTCAAGCGCAATGCTAACCCGAACACTATAAATCGTGAGCGTTGGCGCGCAATGACTCATTCGGTTAGCTCTTTCGAATGACCAAATATGGTATTAAAACACCTACCTGCAGTGATGACTAACGAAAAGCCTGTTGCGCAATACCTGTATACGTCCTCGCGGGATTTCCAGGGCGATGCGTCCTCTATCGACGCATGCTTACCTTATTGGCTTCCTGGTCCCAAATCGCCAAACCGCAATGTTTGCAAGACTTCGGCTCTTTCCATAAAGTTAACAGCCGCTACTGTGGCGATACTCTGCTCTCGGATTTCGCTTAGGAAATGCAAGGACGCTCGTCTTGAACTAGCTAGCCCCTCGTACACTTATACCCGCGAAAACAAAGCACACACTCGTTCGCCGAAATCAATCTCTTCTCGAGCATCAAGCCGATATTGGCTGTTGCGAAAAATCTGACTGCTTTCGGAAGTGTAGCGCGACATGTGCATGCGTATATTGGTGCGGTATCCACAAACATATTTCTGTGCGTTTAAAACTTACTAAACCTAATTATGAATACATATATGTACCAAGAAACAGTAAAGAACACAGATGTTCAAATAGGTTATATATTGAAATGCTATTTCAAACACACTCAGGTGAGCCAAACCCTTTACAAGCTTCCTAATCTATTTTCTTGCATTATCATTACGTGTTCTTGCCATCGTCTAGCAATAATTGCATCTACCGAACAACTTACTTTCAGCATCCTTCAGTAAGATCAGTGCTCAAACGCTTCGAACATATTGATCTCACCTCCAGATATCGTATCGTCCACATACGAGTACGTATATGACTTGAGGAAACGTTTTCGACTTTTGCTCATCAAATTTAATTCTTCGTATGATTTCGGTTTCGCTTCTTTCATTGCATATTTTGTTATTCTGCTACCTAGGTATCAGAAAGAGCCTAATTCTTCTATTCTTTGGTTTTCTGAATTTTCTGTCGCTTGCCGCCCTGTCTTGTCACAGACCATTAATTTTGTTAGGTATACATTGACAAATGATAGAAACAGTCCCATCTTATGGCACCCCTTTTACCTATCTTTGCTTCTTCCAGTATTTTTTTGCAGTACTAATCGTAGTGCTAGTATTGCTTTCTTATTACCCAAGTAGCAAGTCATTAAAACCAAATTGTGGTATTTCTCTGCGTCAGCGACTGGGTAGCTTTAACGGTTTTGAGTTGGTTCCTGAATCTTTTAATGAGGATGTCTCTTATATCTCCTGGCATTGTCCGCGAGTTCGAGGGTTGTGATTCAATACAGGGTTGACTTGTATAAGATACCGTTGTGTATAAAAGTCCACTAGGCGATTTCCTCGTTCGTGTCTTTTACCTACGCCACATCTGCTTATAACCCCAGTTCCAGTCTCCCATTATAATTCAATTTTCATTTCCTTTGCTGTCTTATTGTTTCTTCTATTTCTTCATAAACGATTTCTAGCTCGTCATCGCCATGGTCTCTAGTCCGCATACACACGCACAATATATTTTGGAAAAGTTAAAAGTTTTACCATAATAGTGTTGTCGCTGAAAAACCATATCGGTAGCGCAGTGGATAGAGTGCCAGGCTTGCAATTATCTAGTCTTTCGTGCGAATCAGTGGATAGACGGAACTTTTTCCACTGAATCGGTACTGACCATTCGACGTTGAGATGCAATTCAAGTTGTTATCCTTTGAAGACTGCTCTATGAGGAAGAGTAACCACAGACAAACATATACCGTATCGTGATTCGGAGGTAGCACAACGGGCTCATCTTGACGGCCAAGTGCACGTGAACTTGGTTCACCTTCCACCCATAAATCTTCAATCATGTCGCTGTGGGGGGACATATCCTTTCTACTACTACGCGATGGGTTTCCCTCGACTTCAGCGAGTTGCGTTTTAGACCTACTACCAGATTCCAACCTACTTTATAAGGGTACGTAGGACATTATATCACTGGCAGTACCGTGTGTGCATTTGAAGTAGCAGAAACTTTCCTGGTGAGGGTTGTTGTCATTGGTAACAATGCAAGATGATAATTGCAAATTCTGAGCAATGATTTCAAACAATATGAACTTCAAAGACCGTGAAGTTAGACCGTATTAGCAGATAGTACTGAAATAATTCCTACTAAATATAAAAAATAACTCGAAAAGCTTTTCTTTGACCATTGAGAACGCAAAATTAAGTTCATAGTTAATGCTAAAAATGCCTAAATAATGTTGCAAAATCTTGGAAACCACTACAGTTATAACGTTTTATTAATTAACTGTCTCGGTTATTGAGGTTGCTATCACAAGCACACAAGATAAAGCGGATTATCGCCCAAAAATTGCGAGACAAACTCTAATAACAGTTTTCAAACACCACTTTAATTTTATGGCGATGTTATGTAGTTATTGTTTCGTTATCATCAATAATAACAGGTTGCGAGAGGATATACCTCACAACTTAATACTTTGTTTAGCAAATTAAATCGGCTACTCAGTTTTAAATTTTTGGCAGTCTAAATGTGAAACGCAAACAATAAAACCAAGTAGACAAGGTTCCAAACTTTTGAACTCTGATGCAAGCGTCGAAATGCCTGAGATAGACTATACTGAGAGCTCTTTATTCAGTTAAATAGTCAAGACGTTATTTTACTAAATACAATTTTACTGATGTCTATAACATTTCATCGATGGGTAACCTTTTCTTGTTTGAAAAACCTCAGGACCAAGTGTATTCTTTGCATTTTAATGAGTGTTATCTTGAAAAAAGATGGTTGGTGAAACAACCTCCCAGCATTTTATCCTGGTCTACAACATCCATTTTCTGATAAAACCTTGAATTTGTCTGCAAGTGCCTTATAAGTAAGAACAAATTGAATTCAGTTAATGACCAGGCAATTCTGACTGGCACTTTGAAGCTAATTTAGATGCCAAGGAAGTCGCTTGTTCTTCCAAAAAATTGCTCATCAAGAGGGAAGACAAAAGCGCATACTGAGCGTTTATTTGCAGTTCCCACACAGAACATAGCACTTTTATCTTGTTTGCTTGCGATCAGCATGTAATTTAATTTCCATATCAGTCCTTCGGTGCAAAATACGCAGCACGCTAATTATCCGGACGTATCTGATGGAACAGTGCGATGGGGCGATAGCCAAAGTAAACATCCGCGTTTCCGTTTTTACGGTAACGGCGAACCTGCTTCGTGTCGAGCTGTTTGTTTGAGATAGTCCCCATAGTAAACTGTTATCGGCGGCATTTGGCATAAGCCCAGTTATCGCCCGCGGCGCCTTTGATCGCAGCTTTCGTCGATAATGCGTAATGCCGCCTGGAGTAGTCGGCGGTGTCTGTTCCGCACTTTTATCCCAATTAAGCCATCGAAACTGCGAGCTCGATATTGGGCACATGCTTCGGATGCTTTGAGCTGATTGGCCCACTTAGTTCCGACACGATAGCGTGAATTGGCAACTCCGACTTAACATTAATAGCTCAATTTATTATAAGGTTTCTAGAAAATGCTTTTTTCTTTGTAAACGGTAAAACAAGCTTTTGGTTTGAACAGATTGTCACTTACACATAATGTCGAACAATTAAAATTACAAAATCAAAACATTCGACTCCGAAATGCCAAAAAACACCAAAAAAATTTAAATCTGAAAAGTCGAAAGTAAACATTTGGAAATTAAAAAAGTCAAACAAGTCGAAAGTTGAACAGATCAAAATGCAAAGTATCTAGAGTCGAAAAAAGTTTAAAGTTGAACCAATCAAAAGAAAAAAAGAGTCGAACAATTCAAAAACTGAAGTAGAATAAATAAAAGATAAAAAAATCGAGTCGAAAGTCGAAAACCCAAAAGAAAGTCAAATTGAAAGTCTAGAAAATCGAAAGTCAAAAAAGTGGAGCAAGGCAAAAGCCTATTAATTTAAAAAAAAGTCGAACAATACAAAAACTTGAATAAATTAAAAAGCAAAAAAGTGGACAATTCAAAAATCGAAAGTCAATTAAATTAAAAGTCAAACAACTAAAGGCAAA
Source organism: Agriotes lineatus (assembly GCA_940337035.1). Taxonomy (NCBI): domain Eukaryota; kingdom Metazoa; phylum Arthropoda; class Insecta; order Coleoptera; family Elateridae; genus Agriotes; species Agriotes lineatus. The sequence goes on from OW679198.1 coordinate 37,246,880, forward strand.
AATATTGAGTGGAAAGTTGAAATCTCAAAAACTAAAGTGAAATTGAAAAAGTGAAAAGTCGCAAGTAAAAGTCTAATGTTGAAAAAGTCTTAATCAAAGTCGAAAACTGCAAACGTCGAACAAACCGAAATGCAAAATATCGCAAGTCCAAAAGTCTAACATAGAATCAGTTAAAAGTCAAAAAGTGGAACAATGTAGAAATCGAAAGTTGAATAAATAAAGGTTAAAAAGCGAGGTAAAAGTCAAAAGCCCAATTCAAGCTAAATTCAAATCGACTGGAATCAAATCGACTGGAAGTCTGAAAAGTCGAAAGTAAAAAAATCAAAAGTTAGAAGAAAAGTCGAACAAAGCAAAATGCACAATATTTATAATCGAAAAAGTTGAATTAATTAAATTTAAAAAACGTTGAAAAATTCACTAAAAACAAATCACAATAAAAACAATCAATTTTAAAGTCGAACCAATTCAGAAATCACAAGTCGAATAAATGAAATTTCGAATAAATGAAATGTCGAAACGAAAGAAAATCCGAACAAATTGAGTCAAAATATTGAAAGTAGAGTAAATTACAAATCAAAAAAGTTGAAAGTTCAAAATACTCTAGACTAAAGGTTAAAATGTGGAACAATTTGAACATGGAAAGTCGAAGAAATCAAAGGTAGTAGGATTGAGTCAAAAGTCGAAACCCAAAAAATAAAGTTAAATTGATAGAAAATTGAAAAAGTCTAATATGGCAGATATCGAATAAAACATAATATCGAAAGTAAAAATCTAAAGTTGAACCAATCAAAAGAAAAAAACGAACAATTCAAAAATTGAAGTAGAATAAATCAAAGATAAAAAAATCTAGTCGAAAGTTGAAAGTGCCAAATTAAAGTAAAATTAATTGAAAGTCTGGAAAATCGAAAGTACAAAAACCGAAAGCCAAAAAAAGTTGAGCAATGCAAAAGTCTAACTCTGAATTAATTAAAAGAAAACAAGTCGAACAATACAAAAAGTAAAAAAGTGGAACAATTCAAAAATTGAAAGTCAATAAAATTAAAAGTAAAATAACTAAAGGCAAAAATATCGAGTCGAAAGTCGAAATCTCAAAAACTAAAGTGAAATTAAAAAAATGAAAAGTCGAAAGTAAAAGTCTAATGTTAAAAAAGTCTTAAATCAAAGTTGAAAACTGCAAACGTCGAACAAAACGAAATGCAAAATATTGCAAGTCCAAAAGTCTAACATAGAATCAGTTAAAAGTCAAAAAGTAGAACAATGTAAAAATCGCTGGTCGAATAAAGGTAAAAGCTAAATTCAAATCCACTGGAAGTCTGAAAAATCGAAAGTAGAAAAATCGAAGTTAGAAGAAAAGTCAACAAAGCAAAATGCACAATATCTAAAATCGAAAAAGTCTAAACAATTAATTAAATTTTAAACGAGTCGAACAATTCAAAGTCACAATATCGACAGTTGAACAATTAAGTTGAATCAATTAGAAGTCACAAACGTTGAACAATTCAGAAATCGAAAGTCGAATAGATGAAATGTTGAAAAGAAAGAAAATCGAAAGAAATTGAGTCAAAATACTGAAAGTAGAGTAAATTAAAAATCGAAAAAGTTGGAAGCTCAAAAAACTCTCGAGTTCTAGACAAAGCATTAAAAGTTCAAAGAAACCAACGTTGAATAAATTAAAGGTTAAAAAGTGGAACAATTCAAACATGGAAAGTCACATAAATCAAAGGTAATAGGATTGAGTCAAAAGGCGAAACCCAAAAAATTAAATTAAATTGATTGAAAGTTCAGAAAGTCTAATATAGCAGACATCGAATAAAGCAAAGTGCAAAAAATCGAAAGTAAAAAATCTGAAGTTGAATCAATTAAATTAAAAGGCGAGAACTCGAACAATGCAAAAAAGAAAAGCCACAATAACGACAGCTGAAAAATCTAAAGTTGAATCGATTAAATGTAAAAAAATAAAGCAATTCAAAAATCGAAAGTTGAATAGATTAAAAGACGAAAAGGTCTAAAGTTCAGGCAATTCAAATAAAAACGTCAAATCAAAAGTCCAGAAATCTAGTGGGAATAGCGGAAAGTCTAAAAAGTTCACCACGTCGCAAGGCGAACAGATCACAAAGTCGCATTTTTATTATATCTCACGAAGTGTATCTAACAGTTTTTTCAGAAAATACGTTCAGAAATCTCGTCATTTTTGTTTAATTTCTTTAAAGTGTAAAGCGGAACGTGAGTTTTTGTCTTATGTAAGGTGCAAAGCTACAATTTTTAAAATGTTCAAGTATGTATTTTTCCATCCTGGCTACTTTAAGCTATTGGAAAACAGATGTTCAATACAGGTTTATCATCGAGTTTTGTTTGTAACGTCCCTATAAATTGTTACGTTCTTAAACTTTGAACATGATTCTGAAATCAAAAAATACCATCTTACTGAATTTAAAATTTATTACACATCTCTATGAATCAAAAAATTTCAATATGTTAAATATTTTATTAGTTAAAATTCCCGCCCTTATAATTTAACACATAAACTTCATCATTTGAAATATTTTATTATGCCCTTGAACAAGAAGATGTAAGTAGGCTGTCAAATTTCTTCGGGGCGAGACTAATTTTTATGTATAAGAATATCCAAGCAGCGGAATGTCTAGTGTTAGTACCAACGATAAGATATGCTTTTTGGAAATATTAAAACAACCACCTCATTTACCCTACTTGGCCTCGATTGACTATTATTATTCTTAAGCTACAAGAAACATCTGCAGAGTAATCTTCTTTTTCTAATGACTATATGTTTGGAGATAACGAATATTATAATTTTTCAATTGTGTACAAGTATTAAATGACAATGTTTTATTTTATTAGTTGTTTTATTTATGTTAGGGTTAACTACCCCACTCGTTTTTCGCGATAACGACATTTCATAAAATTCCACGACCTTCACAAACAACTAAGAAGTAACATTAATTCTTAAAAACTTTATTTATGGTACGATAATGCAGCAATATTGATGTGGGATAATAACTGTTACGTTATGGCGATATTATTGGTGCAACTGAAAAAAATATTGTACTAGGACTGTTAACGATCGACACGATGTAGAAAGTATGTGTGAATATGGATACATGTTTTTATTTTGTCATTTTAAAAGAAAGACGAAAATCCTTATAATGCACAAGTAACTTCTAATGTAACATTAATAAAGCTCCAGTAATTCAGTTATTTCATAACGGAACTTCTATATAAAACCATGGAGGTCGAAGAAGCTATTATACAGACATTTGCTAATTTTCACACTTTTTAAATAGAAGTTACACCTGTCGTGCATTTCGTTACTATCTTAGTGGGGAGCAAAATTTACAGCTGCCTGGTACAAGTCGTGAAAGTTTTTATTGCCTCAAAGTTTATCGATCATTTTGATTAATACGATACTAGCTGGCTACCGATATTTACAGCTTGTAACCAATTTAAAAATTACAGTTTAGAAATCTGGTAATGAATCGTTCAATAAAACTTCCAAATCAGACTCACTCGTATCTGCTACGATAAATCAAAAGCAGGAAGTGGCATCTGTTAAAGAGCAGTGTGGGAATACAGATGCTGTATATCACGCTGCTTTTTATGAAAACTGACTTTCCAAAGGTCACCCTTTCAATATCAACCCTTGTTGCAAAGCAAAGCGTTTATAGGCAGCATCGTAATTGTAAAGGCCACGCTTGCTTCAACAATGCTCTTCCCACATGCATCTACCTATCAATTAAATATGTGATAAATATTAACGACAAACGTGAGGGCTTAACCCAATTTCGCTTCACGACATGGCGAATAAAGCATAAAAAAATTAAAAAAAAAAAAAAAAAAAAAAAAAATTTAAAATAAAAAAAAAAAAAAAAAAAAAAAAAAAAAAAAAGTTTCAGGAGCAGAACTACGGCCCCCTTTTCGACGTAATTACATATTGAGTAATCCCACAACATACCTTAAAGTACAACGAAAGATCTTGTATTGTTTTTTATGCGCTATGATTGAAATATCCAATTAATAATTGCAGTTTCAGTTTTAGAACCCAGGTAGATGATAGCAAAATGGAAATGATCCCTTTCGATATAATGGTTAATTTAAGATGTATTGGAGAGTTAAGATGCATCGAATTGAAACTTGTAGTTTTCTAGCCATAATGTAAAAGTACATTTCTCAACATCAGATTCTGGAAGCATTTTACATATAGGAAAAAACTAAATTTATTTGAACTTTTTGTTTTGCTATTTGCCACCGATCTGCCTGTGATGTACACGTTAGGAGAGTTTTATATGTGTCAAATTATTATTCACTAGACATCCGTTTTCTATGTACGCAGTTGGCGTTGGGCGTCAAAATAATTTTCATCACTTAAATAATTCTACCAACAAAGTGTCATTACTTCCGAGTACGTATAAATCACCTTCATCATTGAATGCCCCCTCCCTTTCAATAAAGTTCCACTGCATATAAAATTAGCTGCATATAAATTACCCTCAGTATGCAAACTATTTTTACGTAGAACTCTAGCAGCGTATAAACTGCGATCATCACTTTAAATTATCCGATTACTAGATTCCATTCCATATAAATTTATTTACGAATTAAACCCATTGGTTAAATAATTTTCCATTTCACACATATGTAGCTGCGTAGAAATTGTCATCGTCACTTAAACGATTCTATCAGCATAATTCCACTTCACATAATTGTTGCTCTATGTCAGTTATTCCCAAAGTGAGCGATATCGCCCCTTGGGGGGCGCTGGAACGATCCAGGGGGGCGATAGTAGCCTCGGGTGCATTTGGGGGGCGGTGAATAAAAATAAGGAGGCGGTGAAACCTTAAAGAAGGAAGAGAAGATAAGAAGAATTAGAAAAACCATTCGTACATATTTCATCTGTTGTGTAACATAGTGTAACATTATTTTCCAAATAAACACACAAAATGCAAGTTACAGATTTATTTATTCCATGAAGACTACCTACTTACCATTATTAAACGTTCTTATTCTTCTTCATACCATTTATTACTTTATTTATTCAGTCTGTTTATTCTCCGTTTCTTTAATTTTACTTTATCACACCCTTTAATACACCATCCAGAAAGTAAATACCATTATAATAAAGGGTTTTATTATTCAAATTTGCTTTTACTCAAAATACAGACTACAAATTCAGGAAAGATTTGTTCATTTTAAAAATATCATTTTCTCTAGCAATAATTTATACAAAGTTTCTATATGGTATATTTTAATATAACATTTCATAATTGACTTTTTCAGATAATTATTATGAGTTTTCTTTCAGTTGAGTTATTCCGATTGTCAGTTAATACCTACAAATTAAAATCTAAGCTCTAATGTTAACCAAACAACTATTCCAACTACTTCAACTTATATGCTCGCACCTTTTTAATAAACTAGTCACAATTTAACAGTAGCTGTATCTAATGTATCATTCATTAAACAATTGTATTTTTTAATAATTAATTTGTTCTTTCAAAATAATTTCCTACCTAGAAATACTCTTATAGATAATAATCACTCTCAAGAAGCTACCACTACAATATCTTTCTGTTTGTTCGCTTAAAGAATGTAGATTTGCAGGGGACGCTGAGTATTTTTTTTTCTGAAAAGGGGGCGGTTGGCCAAATAAGTTTGGGAACCAGTGCTCTATGTGAATTACCATCATTAGTAAAATTGTTCTCTCAGTACAGTCAGTCCCTTTTCATATGAATTCTGCTGCGTATAAATTACCCCCATTACTTAAATAATTGTCTCCGTGGAGCCTCATTTAATATAAATCTTGCTGCATATAAATTACGCTCATTATTTAAACGATTTTCTCCATTGACTTCCTTTCATATAAATATAGCTGCGTACATATTGACCCCCTGACTTAAATGATTTTGTCAGTATAATTCCATTTTACATAAATGTTGTTGTGTATAAGTTACCCTTATTCGTTAATCGATACGTTCAGTTCTCACTTCATACAATTATAGCTGTGTATAAATTGCATTTTCTCACAAGAATTCCAGTTCATATAAACCCTGCTGTGTATAAATTACCCTCATTACCTAAATAACCCTCTCAGTAGAGTTCCATTTCATATATATCCTACTACGTAAAATTACCTTCATTAGTTAAATGATTCTGCCAGTAGAGTTTCAGTTCATGTAAATCGTGTTGTCTATAAATTACTCTTATTACCTAAACAATTCTGTCAGTAGAGCTCTATTTTATAGACATACTGTTGCGTATAAATCATCTTTATTTGTTAAATGATTTTTTTTTCATATAAATTTTGTTGCGTAGAAATAATTGCCCTCCTCATTTAAATGATTTTGTCAGCACAGCTTCATTTCATGTAGATATAGGTGGGTAGAAATTGCCTGCACCACTTAAATGATTCTGTCAGCACAGTTCCATTTCAGAGAAATCCAGCTTCGCATAATTTAAATTACCCTCATTAGTTAAATTATCTCAGTAGATCTCAATTCCATATAAATGTAGCTGCGTAGAAATTGCATGCATCACTTAAATGGTCTTGTCAGTAAAGTTCCAGTTCGTATATATCCTAATGAGTCCAAATTACCCTTATTGGCTAAATAATTCTCTTCGCAGAGTTTCATTTCATATATATCCCGCTGCGTGTAAATAACCCTAATTAGTTAAATGATTCTCTCAGTAGATCTCAATGTCATACACATGTAGTTACGTAGAAATTGCTTTCATCCCGTAAATGATTCTGTCAGTAAATTTCTAGTTCATATAAATCCTGCACTGTACAAATTACCCTCACTGCCTAAACGATTATCTCAGTATTGAGTTCCATTTCATATATATCCTACTGCGTATAATTACCTTCATTAGTTAAATGATTCTGATAGTAACATTACATTTGACAGATGTGCAGCTGCGTACAAATTACCCTCCCCACTTGAATCGTATTGGCAGAACAGTTCCATTTCATGTAGGTGTAGCCGAGTAGAAATGCCTTGCATTTCATATAAATGCTGCTGGTTATAAATTAATCTCTTTAATAAATTATTGTCTCAGTATAGTTTCAATTCGCATAATTCTAGTTAAATAAATTATGTTCATTACTTCGATGATTCTCGCGATATAGGCAAATTTCATATAAATGTAGCTGCGTAGATATTACTCTCACCTGAACGATTCTGTCAGTACAATTTCATTTCATATAAATGTAGCTGAGTAGAGAATCCCTTAATAGCTTAAATGATTCTGTTAGTGCAGTTACATTTCATATAAAGCATGCTGGGCATAAAATACCTTCGTTAGTTAAATGATTCGCTTAGTTTAGTTTCATTTCGTATAAATCTAATTGCGTGACAATTACCCTCATCAATTAAACGATTCTCTCGATTTAGTTAAATTTGATATTAATGTAGCTGCGTAGATATTACTCTCGTCACTCTTATGATTCTGTCAGTACAATTCCAATTCATGTAAATGTAGCTACACAGAAATTTCCCTTAATAACTTAAACGATTCTGTCCCTACAGTTGCATTTCATATAAATCCTGCTGTGTATAAATTAAACTCCTTAGTTAAATGATTCTGCCAGTAGAGTTTCAGTTCATGTAAATCGTGTTGTCTATAAATTACTCTTATTACCTAAACAATTCTGTCAGTAGAGCTCTATTTTATAGACATACTGTTGCGTATAAATCATCTTTATTTGTTAAATGATTTTTTTTTCATATAAATTTTGTTGCGTAGAAATAATTGCCCTCCTCATTTAAATGATTTTGTCAGCACAGCTTCATTTCATGTAGATATAGGTGGGTAGAAATTGCCTGCACCACTTAAATGATTCTGTCAGCACAGTTCCATTTCAGAGAAATCCAGCTTCGCATAATTTAAATTACCCTCATTAGTTAAATTATCTCAGTAGATCTCAATTCCATATAAATGTAGCTGCGTAGAAATTGCATGCATCACTTAAATGGTCTTGTCAGTAAAGTTCCAGTTCGTATATATCCTAATGAGTCCAAATTACCCTTATTGGCTAAATAATTCTCTTCGCAGAGTTTCATTTCATATATATCCCGCTGCGTATAAATTACCCTAATTAGTTAAATGATTCTCTCAGTAGATCTCAATGTCATACACATGTAGTTACGTAGAAATTGCTTTCATCCCGTAAATGATTCTGTCAGTAAATTTCTAGTTCATATAAATCCTGCACTGTACAAATTACCCTCACTGCCTAAACGATTATCTCAGTATTGAGTTCCATTTCATATATATCCTACTGCGTATAATTACCTTCATTAGTTAAATGATTCTGATAGTAACATTACATTTGACAGATGTGCAGCTGCGTACAAATTACCCTCCCCACTTGAATCGTATTGGCAGAACAGTTCCATTTCATGTAGGTGTAGCCGAGTAGAAATGCCTTGCATTTCATATAAATGCTGCTGGTTATAAATTAATCTCTTTAATAAATTATTGTCTCAGTATAGTTTCAATTCGCATAATTCTAGTTAAATAAATTATGTTCATTACTTCGATGATTCTCGCGATATAGGCAAATTTCATATAAATGTAGCTGCGTAGATATTACTCTCACCTGAACGATTCTGTCAGTACAATTTCATTTCATATAAATGTAGCTGAGTAGAGAATCCCTTAATAGCTTAAATGATTCTGTTAGTGCAGTTACATTTCATATAAAGCATGCTGGGCATAAAATACCTTCGTTAGTTAAATGATTCGCTTAGTTTAGTTTCATTTCGTATAAATCTAATTGCGTGACAATTGCCCTCATCAATTAAACGATTCTCTCGATTTAGTTAAATTTGATATTAATGTAGCTGCGTAGATATTACTCTCGTCACTCTTATGATTCTGTCAGTACAATTCCAATTCACGTAAATGTAGCTACACAGAAATTTCCCTTAATAACTTAAACGATTCTGTCCCTACAGTTGCATTTCATATAAATCCTGCTGTGTATAAATTAAAATCCTTAGTTAAATGATTCTGCCAGTAGAGTTTCAGTTCATGTAAATCGTGTTGTCTATAAATTACTCTTATTACCTAAACAATTCTGTCAGTAGAGCTCTATTTTATAGACATACTGTTGCGTATAAATCATCTTTATTTGTTAAATGATTTTTTTTTTCATGTAAATTTTGTTGCATAGAAATAATTGCCCTCCTCATTTAAATGATTTTGTCAGCACAGCTTCATTTCATGTAGATATAGGTGGGTAGAAATTGCCTGCACCACTTAAATGATTCTGTCAGCACAGTTCCATTTCAGAGAAATCCAGCTTCGCATAATTTAAATTACCCTCATTAGTTAAATTATCTCAGTAGATCTCAATTCCATATAAATGTAGCTGCGTAGAAATTGCTTGCATCACTTAAATGGTCTTGTCAGTAAAGTTCCAGTTCGTATATATCCTAATGAGTCCAAATTACCCTTATTGGCTAAATAATTCTCTTCGCAGAGTTTCATTTCATATATATCCCGCTGCGTATAAATTACCCTAACTAGTTAAATGATTCTCTCAGTAGATCTCAATGTCATACACATGTAGTTACGTAGAAATTGCTTTCATCCCGTAAATGATTCTGTCAGTAAATTTCTAGTTCATATAAATCCTGCACTGTACAAATTACCCTCACTGCCTAAACGATTATCTCAGTATTGAGTTCCATTTCATATATATCCTACTGCGTATAATTACCTTCATTAGTTAAATGATTCTGATAGTAACATTACATTTGACAGATGTGCAGCTGCGTACAAATTACCCTCCCCACTTGAATCGTATTGGCAGAACAGTTCCATTGCATGTAGGTGTAGCCGAGTAGAAATGCCTTGCATTTCATATAAATGCTGCTGGTTATAAATTAATCTCTTTAATAAATTATTGTCTCAGTATAGTTTCAATTCGCATAATTCTAGTTAAATAAATTATGTTCATTACTTCGATGATTCTCGCGATATAGACAAATTTCATATAAATGTAGCTGCGTAGATATTACTCTCACCTGAACGATTCTGTCAGGACAATTTCATTTCAGATAAATGTAGCTGAGTAGAGAATCCCTTAATAGCTTAAATGATTCTGTTAGTGCAGTTACATTTCATATAAAGCATGCTGGGCATAAAATACCTTCGTTAGTTAAATGATTCGCTTAGTTTAGTTTCATTTCGTATAAATCTAATTGCGTGACAATTACCCTCATCAATTAAACGATTCTCTCGATTTAGTTAAATTTGATATTAATGTAGCTGCGTAGATATTACTCTCGTCACTCTTATGATTCTGTCAGTACAATTCCAATTCATGTAAATGTAGCTACACAGAAATTTCCCTTAATAACTTAAACGATTCTGTCCGTACAGTTGCATTTCATATAAATCCTGCTGTGTATAAACTAAACTCGTTAGTTAAATGATTCTCTCAATATAATTTCCTTCCATATAATCCTAGCTGCGTATAAATTACCCAATCAGTTAGACGATTCTCTCTATATAGTCAAACTTCATCTAAATGTAGCTGCGTAGATATAACTCTTATCAGTCGAACAATTCTGTCAGTACAATTCTATTTCATATAAATGTGGCTGCACCGAAATTTCCCTAATCGCTTAAACGATTTTGTTAGTTCCAATTCATATAGATGTAGGCCAGTAGAAATTGCCTCCACCACTAAAATGATTCTGCCACTACAGTTTTATTTCATGTAAATCCTGCTGTGTATAAATTACCCTCATTAGTTAAATTAATTTCTTAGTAGATTTCCAGTTCTTATAAATGCGTATAAATTGCCTTCATTAATTAAACGATTCTCTCAGCAGAGTTCCATTTTGATATACATGTAGCTAAGTAAAAATTTCTTTTATCACTTAAATGATCCGGCCGTACAATTCCACTTCATGCAAATCTTGTTGGGCACGTGGTGTTAGAATTATACCACGGTTGCGCATAAATTATCTACATTAGTTAAATTATTTTCACAGTAGAATTATATTTCGTATAAAAGTAGCCGCATAGAAGTTACCCTCCTCACTGAAAAAGTTTTGTCAATACAGTTCCATTTCATATAGATTTAGCTGAACAGAAAGTGCATTCGTCGCTTAAATTGTTTTGGCAGTACAGTTCTATTTCATATAAATCATGCTGCGTATAAAATTACCTTCATTAGTTAAATAATTCACTTAGTATAGTTTCATTTCATATAATTCTAGTTGCGTGAAAATTACCCTCATCAATTAAACGATCCTCTCGATTTAGTTAAATTTCATATGAAATGTAGCTGCAGCCGGCAGTACGGCTGAGTGATGTTGTACATATCACGGCACTTGTTAAAGATAAGCTCCAGTCTACTTGGTCAGTACTTGGATAGCCTGCGTAGTGTTCTAGCGTTCTAGCATAGACAGGCTTCATTACCTCAAGTACCTCCGCCGCCGAATTTTAAAAATGCACATACCCTCAGCGGCTCGGTGCGCCCGGCACCCCAACACTGTGTAAACGGTATACGGTGATACAGATTATGTAGCTGTGTAGATACTACTCTCATCAGTTGAATGATTCTGCCAGTAAAGTACCATTCATATCGGTTTTGCTAAAATTTAAAATCTCCGAGAATTTCAATCTCTTCCTAGACGTGTAGCGCCTAGGAAGTTACTTTACTCTTTAAGAGAAAGAACAGAATATTTAAATTTTACAGCTTTTCATAGAATCTAAATGACTAACATATTTTTCCGGGCTTTTAAAACCCAAACCAAAATTGAAGCTTACTAAACGAAATAAACAAAAGAAATTCACCAGGTCCTGTTCTTGTTCAATCTCTGAATGCTTCCATATTTAGGGCGATTTAGCTGAATGCTCGTATAGGAAGTAGCATTACAATTCGGGATATTTAAATATCGAGGAGGTAAAGGCTCGGGGTTCATTGAATGATCCGCAGAGCAATAACCTTACGCATGATGCAAACCGAGTGAGTAAGCGTTATAACGAAATTACCATTTAATACATCTACGGCGACACACAGCAGAATCTAATAATTGCATTTCCAATCCACGGCCCCTACTTTAAAGTTAACCAGAGACCAATAAAACTTAAATAGATGACAACCCAAATCCGGGGGAAGAGTAAATGAATAAAATAATAGTTCTGGATATTGGGCGACCCTCGGAGGACGGGTGTAAAATGTATACGAGCCCAGAGATTAATTTCAGCCCCTGGCACTTGGGATTTGTTTTATGGGACGCCGCTGCCACTGACCCGCGCTGGTTAAGATAATGAAAGTGGGTGCTGCTGTTTTCATGGTAATGTAACTTAATTTCAGCCGGAGGGTTTGCCTCTTAATTAGCGATAATGCAGTTTATAAATTATACCCGGCGCACTGCTCTATTGTTGCTTCGAGCTCGCCTGATTACGTATTACGTAAAGCAATACGTTTGAAAGCATACTTTAATATCAATAAACCCTATTTTTAGTTTCCATTCTTACTTAATGTGGAACTGAGTTGTGGCCACAAATACAGTGTTTCAGTTCTAACTGATCTACCAATGGTAAGTCTGGGTCAAACTGAATCAGATCTGCTGTCGTGGTACTTCGGTTTAATCAAAAATTATATTAACTTTGGAATTTGGAATACCCAGCATTTAATAACATTTATCAATAGGAAATTATTGTTGAAATATCAAGCATTGTTCTCAAACTAACAACAAAAATTATCACAAATAAACTCAACTTTAACATAACAGTAGCAGAACACCGAGGATTTAGGTAGAAAAAATCACTGCGTATTTCTGCTGCATCGACATCGACTTAACAAAGCCAGAATACGATTAAAACGACGTCATCTGTCTATTACATAACAAAAACAGTCCCCTAAGCAAGATGACCGAAAACATGACAACGCAATGGAGGTGAGAATAGAACGACAAAAAACAGGCCCCATAGGAGTTGGTAGTTGATAAGTGAGTAAGACAAGGATATTCCCTATGCGCTCTTCCATTAAACTTAATAATGTAACACGTGGAGACGAGATCATACACAACAAGGGTACAAAGGATTATGGAGACCAACCATAGAAACAAACATTCTCCTGCAGTAAAAGAAATCGACCTGGAGACAAGAAAAAGCAGGAAAGGATGGAATAGTCGAACTAGTACAATGGTCAAAAATGAGATGGTAAAAATAGTTGCATGATATCTTAAGTAGGATGTCATCGTAAACGACGGAGTGGCAATCGACTAGATTTCAAGAACAACAGGAAGAACTTGGCCTATGTAGTAGAAAAAGAAATTACTTTCAGCGCAGGTTTCTTTTACGAGAAATCGTTTAATTATTTTGAAAATAAGTGGTCTCATTCTGTGACCATGCAGATCGTCCGATAGCCCTTTCGATATGTTACCATCGTATCTAGAGATATGATGATAACGAGTCAATAGCTTGTAGCGTTGCACACTGCAGTTGGATTTAATGTGTGTGTTAACCTACATTGTGTATGTTTTTCTGGGGTATTACGGTGCGCTTCGGCTGGATTGCGGACGGATATACTTGTGGTACCTTTACTCAAGTCGTATTGAAGCTGGAGACCTTCGCTTCGCACGTCAAAAAGAAACGTCACATAGGCTCACGTAGCAGAAATATCAGTAACACGGCCCCCTCACGAAGTTACTAACAGTTATGATACTATGGTATCGAATTGTGATCCACTTAGAGAAGTAAAGTAAGACAAAGAGTCGGTGAAAACACAATCTTACAAACAGTTAAGATACTACAGTGTCGGATCATGATCCTCCTACCCAATTAAGAGTTAGACAAAAAGTCAGTATACACGCATCTTACTAACAGTTAAAATACTGCGATAAACTTAGACAAGGAGTCGCTGTAAACACAATCTTCCTAACAGTTACGGTACTGCGATGTCGGATCGCCATCCACCTAGAGAAGGAGAGTTAAACAAGTCGTGACCTGTTACAGCAGTTTTCCGGACAATTCGTCGAGTTACCACATGCACCAGACCTTGCTTTTCTTCTTCTTGCAGCCCCATTCAGATGCGTCTTATACAACTTACAAAAAAAACGCTCCAAATCACGGAGAGAGCGACCGATGAAAATAACCTAAAATTCGTTGTCACGGAAGCTCTACGCTAATTGGTTGCTGCCCTTTCAAACTCCGCAACTGGTTAATCCTTTTTCAATCAAATAATGAATTGAAATTTTTCATGGCGTTTCCAAATTGCGGCACCAACATGTGTCCTTTCATTTTACAATGGCCCCATACATTTTAAGCTGAATTAGGTTTCACCACCGTGGCGTTCTAATTTCGCTTAATCGCCGTCATAATTTAGCACCGCATTCTGCCCTTTTCAAGCCGCCTTGTCTATCAGGCCATGTGCTAAAAGGAACGTATTACAAAGTCAAGCCCTCACTAAAATCCGTAACAACTGTAAAAAATATAGGCTTACACCATACTCAAAACAAACGAAAGCATTAATTAATGTTTTTGTATTTGTCTATAAATACAATTAATTCTCTATATTTAGCGATTAACTTATAAATCGTTCTATACTTAAAATTCACTACTCGCAGCATAGGGCAATATAATTCTTATGGGAGCTTTCCGCGCGACGTTGCCACTTCCCGGCAGCGACCGGCGGTCTAAGTTTACCTGCTGACAAAAGGATGTAGATTAAAATGAAACAAGCCATTAGTGGAGGGGACTTATTTATGGGGGTGCGTATTTATTTCCAACGAGATTTGTGCTGAAATGTCCACAACGTCGTTCTGAATAAGACCATATACTGAATTTTAAGTATGGAACGATCTATAGGAGCCTTTAATTGTCCTTCCTGAAAATAAAATCAAAGGTGGCGTTTGCGCGACCCTTACGAGCTGCACGAAAAACTCCAATAAATATAATAACATAACAGATGGAGAGAAGACAATAGTTAGCTTGCCGAGAAGCATCCTTTGTAAAGCAGAACTTCATGTAGTACTATCCAAGACAAGAAACTGGGACAACTCTTAATATAGATTTTAGTATTAGTTCATTAGATGAAACGAGGCTTTAAAGAATCACATTTACTATAACAACTTTGAATGAGAGCAAGTTCACAATTCAGTTTGAAATACCTAGCAATTATACATATGAAAGGCTTTGAATGTTACCTATAATATACTAATTAGTGATGTGAGCTTGAAAAGTTTTATGAAAATTTTCAGCGAAAAGTTTCAAATTTTATGAAACTTTTCAAATTTATAAGTTTCACATGTTTCAAAATTTTTCAAAAGTTTCATAAGTTTCAAAAGTTTCTTATAAGTTTCAAGTCGGTATTACAGATTGCTAGTGAAGTCCAAACAAATCAACCTAAAATACATGAAATTTATGATGATGAAGAAGAACTTGAGATTTACAAACTCAGAAGAGTCGGATGCTTCTCTATCTCAAGATGAGGAATTAATGAAAGACTATACATTAAATATAGCAGAAGTTAGTAGTGACGAGGTGACAACTGATGAGTATGGTGACACTGAATTAGAAAATAATGAATAAAAATAGGTTTAAATAGTAAATACTAATTTTACTTATATATGTTATTTTTAAAAACTGTCTTGTAATTTCATAATTTGTAACCCCTTTTAAGTAAAATTAATGTTCTGTTTAAATAGTATATATTGGTCTTACTGTATTAGATACTTTACAATGCTGAAAGCTACTTAAATGTACAGGAATTCTAAAAGTTTCACAAGTTTAATAAGTTTCACGGTTTTCATTAAACTTTTCAAAATTATAAGCTTCATGAAACTTAACATCACTAATACTAATCAAGCCTTGGTCGCACAATAGTGGCGTGCTAGGTTCGAAACAATCGAGACCTCGGTTCAAATTCGTGGATAAATGAAACTTTTACGCGGTCTTCTCAATCGATACTCAGAGGGGGAACCATTCAACGTCGGTAACACAGTTGTAGAGTACTCGGGAGGGCAATGACAATGCATGCGACTGTGGCGAGGGCTCGGACACTGCTAAACACGTATTATTTGGAAGATTATGCATGGATTGTGATTGAAAACTACTTCCGCTTCACTTTTGTACAGTAGTAATCCTCAACACCGAACGGTAAAACAGAAACACGATTAGAATGAATGACACACAGTTGTATTTTTTAATGGAACCCACATTTGAGCTAAATACATATGATAAGTGATATATTTCTTCGGCTAATTTGTACATAAAAATAAAAAGGCCCTTTTGCTATAGCTTGTGATATTCGAATTATGGAGTTGCATGTATTTTCTCAACAGAAAGTAAGATGCGTTCTTATTGAATACATTACAAGTTACGTAACTTGGTATAGATACCCAAAAATATAAAATTTCCCACGAGTGAAGAAAATTACAAATTTTCGATTTTTTCTTAATCCGTCTTATTGCACTTTCAATATTCTTAAACTGCTCTGATTTAGGACATATCTACACAAACTACCTGTACAGTTACGCTATAAACAAACATGTGATGCACGCAGCTATTACTTTGCGCGAATGCTTATAATTTATACTGAACTTTGTTTAAAGGCGTAACACTTATCAGCACATAATTCCACTTCTGCCAGATGAATTTAAATTGATTCCGTAAATCATTCCGTTTCAGTTTTCGCACGCAACACGCAGAGCCAACCGGATCGGCTTCATGCCTCGTCAGCAGCTTAAAGAAAGCAGACATCTTACAGAACTTCTAGTATTTTCAAGGATTTTTTGTGGATTTCAGATTTACAAGATGTGTTTTAGTTGCGGAAAATTTCACGCTTCTAAAATTCAACTGACAAATTTCTGGAGAGCTTACAGAATTAAAATTCCCGCGGGAGCGAGCTCAGATCATAATCAATGTAATGTGCACTGTAATTTATAGCCACATAAAATGGTTGCAGGGAAAACGAGGGGCGACGAAAGTCTATAAGCGCAAAATCCCAG